>CM053771.1:143362286-143405518 GCA_028658325.1 Potorous gilbertii | reverse complement strand
AAGAGAGGGCAGATTGGTGATAGGGGAAATTAGAATGCTCAGTGTATTGGGGTTGGGGGAGGGGGAAAATGGGGAGAAAATTTGGAACCCAAAATTTTGTGAAAATGAATGTAAAAAGTTAAATAAATAAATTTATTAAACTTAAAAAAATAAAATAAAGAGATAATAAATTAAAAAGTAATATTAAGACTAAATGGAGACATTCCAAAATGTCATTACAGTTATCCTTTCTATATTGTGAGGGTTAAGGATATGGGACCCCTGAGATCAGGAGAATCTGGTAAAAACTTTTTGACCTTCCCTTTGTACCAGAGAAGAAGTCTCAGTTGTTTTCTTTTTCTTTTATGAAGTGTTCACACTGCCTTATTGTAAAATTTGGGTTAAATATTTGGTCATAGGCTCTGTGTTGTCTCCTGGTCTTCATGTGTCATTTGCAGCTTCTACAAAACTCCGCAGACATTCCCTTTTAATTTCTTTGGCCAACTCAAGGTATATCAAAGCCATGATAGGGAAAGTCGCCATTTGGAAGGGATAGCTATGCTTATGTGAAGACTGGGAAAATACAGTGACCCTCTTTTTTTCTACCACACGTAAAGGAAGGAACCTGTCATGGTTGAATTTCAGGTGCCATAACAAGTGACTAAGTTGAAGCAGGGAAGCCTTTCAAATCACATCACATAAGTTTGATTTAATCTAATTTTGAGTAAGGTCAGACCTCTTTCCAATGGGTCAGGGTTTTCCAAAATCAATTTAAGGCAACAGTGCAGGGCTAATTCAGAGGGAAGACCTCTCCCTATTAAGCTAAAATGGTACTATTCCCCCCACATTGGAGGTCTGCCTTATTCAAATCCTGTACACTCCCACTATAGTCTGTGAAATCTGGCAAGACCTTGACCGTAGGTGGCACAGCTGTACATCACTGGTTTATGCCATGTTTCTGGGCTGTATGAATTTCCTGCCAGCACAAATAACCAAGCCTTTGGAAACTCCTTTGCAGCCCAGAGACCATTCATTGTAATTGATTACCATCCAGATTCTCCCACTCTCTCTGTCCCTTTGGGCTTTTTATGCCCCAAAGTCTCCCCCCTTCTTTTTCCCTCCTTTGGTTTTGCATTGAAGAATTCTTTCCATTCTCTCCTCCCCAAGTGTCTTGCAGTACTAGCAAAAGCAATATGTCAGTAGCTGCAGCCACAGCAATGCCAGAAGGCCTAGTTACCATTGAAGTTCATAAAAGGGGAACAATGGGGCTTATAGAGCAGTATGGGAACATGAAAGGGGGAAAGGACAGTTGCAATGGAAGAAAGGGGAGGTGAGGCAAAGGATGGAAGGAAAGAGAAAAAAGATAGTGAGAGAGGGAACTAATGAGCCAAGGAGACAAAGAAGGCAAGGAGGAGAAGAAAAAAGAATCATGAAGAAATGAGAAAAGAGAAAACTAATGGAACAATGAAGAAGGGAAAGAAGCTGACAAAAGGAGTGATAAGGAGAGGGTTGAGAGAGTGGAATCAAGTTAAGGAAGAAGAGGGGGAGAGAGAAAGTGAGGAGGAGTGAGAAGAGAGTGAGAAAGTGAGAAGAAAGAGAAGAAAGAAAGAGGATTGGAGGAGAAACAAAGGGAAGGGAGCAGAAGAGAAGCAAGGAGAGCAGCAGAAAAAAGAGAAGGGAAGGGAGAAACATCCAGGAATTCTAAAGCTTCTCCATGCTAAACCACACCTCACTCTTCTATCTTCCCTTTCCTCCCAGTCCAAAGCCCAGTTACTAAGCAGTGACTAGTTAGAGAGAGAAGGAAAAATATGAGAGCAGAGGACAGATTGGTCAGTGTTCTGAGTTCTTCAACAGCCTGGGAATTCTGCCAAGGTGGAAATCTCCATTGAAATTCTCTCCCCCCTAACCCACCTGCAGTAACTAATATTCATTTTATTAAAAAACAAGGCTCACAAGTGTAAGGCAAAGTCCCATTTTCTCATATTGCAAACAACTGGAAAGATCAAATAATCGAGATTTTGTTTGTGGTCCTAAAATCTGGTAATTAAAATCCATAATGATGTGGCTGAGACATGATAATAGCCTTATATTAACAATTGATCCTCAAGGAAGGCAAAGTGACATTATGGACGTGTACCAGACTAGGAGCCAGGAGACCTATACACTGATCATGGCCCTATAATTTGCTACCTATGTTACCTTGACAAGCGCATTATTCCTTCTGAGCCTCAGTTTTCTCCTCTCCAAAATGAGGAAATTTGATTAGACTTGTAATTATCAAAGTGAAAAGTCCATGTGGTCAAAATTCTTCTCATAGTAATAGAAAAATGTTTCCATTTCTAATATTGTAAATATTGATAGATATCCAGAGATGTGCTGGAGCTAGCTCAAAGAGGAACTATTAGATTTTCATTGTAAACATCTAGAACATCAAAAAATGATTCAAATCAAGCCTTCATTTGTTGCTTTGTTGATTGTCTAAACTTAAGGAAGTGATAGAGAAATGTTAATAATGCAGGTTAAACTCACAAATAGGGCTTGCATGTGTTCCCAGAGAGTCAGTTGTTATACATTTACAAACAAACAGCTAGATAGAACTCACACAGACAAAAGTCTTTAGGAGGTCTTTGCTAATTTTTAAAAGTGTAAAGGTGTCCTGAGATAAAAAAAATTTGAAAATTGCTGGACTTGCCAATCTCTTAGGTCCCTTTCAGCTCTCAAATTCTATGACTGGAAAAATTTATCAAGCTTGTGATGTGCTGTGGATAGAAGGCAGAATAATATGAAAAAGACAAAACAAAACAACAAAAATATTTTATGCTTGTACCATATTGAATAACAGTGGTGATAATAGACATCCTTATTTAACCCCTGATCTTACTGGAAATGCATCTAGCTTATCCCCATTGCATATAATGCTTGCTGATGGTTTTGGGTAGATACTGTTTATTATTTTATGGAAGGTTCCATTTATTCCTATGCTCTTCAGTGTTTTCAATAGGAATGGGTGTTGTATTTTGTCAAAAGCTTTTTATGCATCAATTGAGATAATCATATGGTTTCTGTTAGTTTTGTTGTTGATATGATCAATAATGCTAATAGTTTTCCTAATATTGAACCAGTCCTGCAAATATTTAATCTCAATGGGAGAGTCCCTGAATCATTGAACAATAATTAAATCATAGTCAATGGAAATCTGATATTAATTGCATTTTACTGTTACTTATTTTATTGTAAGCACCTTGAGATTATTCTTCCTGGATCACCACCTTGTCATGGTGGTGACTTATGTAGCTCAATGAAACTATGAGCTCTTCTGTGTAGGGTCACAGTGGAGAGTTCTGACAAAATGTGATCAACTAGAGAAAGAAAAGACAAAACACTCCAGTATCTTTCCAAAGAAAACCCCATGGGCAGGATTAAAATGTTAAAAGTTATGACATTGGAAGATGAATCCCTCAGGTTGGAAGTTGTTCAAAGTGTTGAATGAACATGAGTTTGTATAGACTTTGGGATATTGTGGAGGACAAATGAGATCATGAGGATTCGGACACAACTGAACGACTACAACAACAATCTTGAGGTCAAGAATTATTCCTTAATTAAATATGCAGAATGAGAATGAGTATGACCTGTGGGAGAATTTGTTTTGCTTGACTATGCATACTTGTCACAAGGTCTTTTGGGGTGGGGTGCAAGGGGAAAGGCAGGTAAAAGGGAAAGAAAAATAAAGATGTGTCAGTTGAAAAAATAACTTGAAAAACTATGGCTTATATAATTTTCCCTCCCCATACCCAATCATAGTGTCTGCTCATAGTATATCTGCAGTATATTGTCCCCCCTAAAATGAATGAAGTGAATTCTAATTTTCTGAAAATAAATGATTTTGGTATGGGATACCTGGTAATTCTGAGAATATTCTATAAACTAGCATTCTTTCTTTACCAGCCATTTTGGGTAAATGGGAATTGACTACATCTACATATATTTGTATAAATACTTGACTAGGTAGTACCATCTTTTTGCAAATAATTTTCTAGCTATAGGTCAAGATCCAAGATCATAGAAGGAAAAGTCCAATCAGATCACTTGGTGAGAAATGAGTGATAAGAAAATTGTAGCAATAGAAAGAACTTAGAGACTGATAGTTTTGTTTTTGTGATGTAATCTGTGAATTTGCCAATCTTTTAGGTCCTTTCCAGCTCTCAGATTCTATGATTGGAGAATTTCCTGCCTTTGTCCTGCCCTGACACTCCTATATAATCTATAGGGAATGTCCTTCAGCTTCTGTCTTCTTTTCCAGTTTTTCCACAAGGAAGTGGCTGACCAGGAGAACAGGAGAGAAGGACTGAGCCAGCCTGGTATTGGGAAAATCTTGTTGTATTTTATATGAATGATATCATTGTACAGAGTCAGACTGGCTTTAGAGTCAGAGAACTTAAATGCAAATTCACTTACTACCTGTGTGACCATGATCAGGGCCTCAGTTTCCTTACCTGTAAAATGAGAATGCTGGACATTTCTCCAGCTCTAAACCATTTTCTGATTTTGTGATACTGGGTAGAAATGTTTCAACCCAGATGGTATCTTCAGTGCTATCCCCAGGTAGATAGAACCTCCAGAAAAAGGGAAGAAAAACCAACACACTGGCATAAAGTGTCAGGGAGGTGAATAAAGAATGATGTCTAAAGGGTAGTTTTGTAACACAGGACAGTAAAATAAATGAATCTTACTGCTCTCCACATAGTGAAGGACAGCATCTTCTTGGCCCCCTAAGTTTTCCCAAACAAAACTTGAAGACCAGAGAAGTGAGTGTCAGAGCCCATTAATTTACCTCTGATAGCTCACCAGAAGCCAAGGCAAAGTTGGGTAATCACTGACTCCTAGAAGTGTCCCAAGGCATAACACTCACCACCATCATATATTTCAGTATCTCTATCTATACGACTTCTCCCTTGGCAGTAGCCCACCCTTCTTTCCCCTAACAAGTCTGGTCCTTTTTAATGATTTAAGTTGGGCTATGTGGAGGGGCACAGATCTGTCAGTCTGGCCACAATGAGATATCAGAGTTCAGGTTTAAGACGTCAATGACAATGAACTCTAAGGCAGTGTCAAAATGCTCAATCTATTCAAATGTCCGAATAAGAAGGTCACTGAGCTAGGATTTGAATACTTAGACTGTATGTCCAACTTTAGAAAAAAATCTATCCCCTTCCAAGACAAAACAAAAGGGGTTGTTTAGTTGTTACTGTTTTTATTTTTGCATTACAAAAATTTCCCTCCTTTATAAAAAAGAATCACAGAATTTAAAAGCAGGAAATTAAGGGAAGAGAAGAGGATGGAAATAACCATTTACACAGCACCTGCTATGTGCTAAGCATTTTACAAATTTGATCCCTACCACAATCTTCCAGAGCAGGTGCTGTTTTTATCCTCCTTTTACAGTGGAGGAAACTGAGATAAACAGAGATTAAGTGACTTGCCCAGGGTCACATAGCTAGGAAGGGTCTGAGGCTATATTGGAAATCAGGTTTCCTTGACTCTAGGTCACTGGACCACAGTGCACCACTTAAGTGTTTCTAAAAAGGACTTCAGTGGTCATCTCATCTGTGTGGTTTCTCCTTCATTCTCAAAAAGGACCATGATATCTGGCAGATGATGACATAATTTACAATTGGTTTTGATTTGAGTGAGGAAGGACTGTGCAAAATTATCAGCCTCCCTTTCTTCTCCAGAGCCATCTGGGTCCATCTAGATCAATACTGAAGGATAACATCAGCCACAAGGAGTCCATGGGGCCTCACTTGTCCATAAGGAGCCCATTGCCCCCGGAGGCAGCCCCATCCCACTCTGGATAACCTCTAATTCTCTTTAAGGGCCAGCAAAGAGTTTTGCACCCGGAAGGCTCTCAATAAATGTTTGTATGCTAAGTAGACGGTGCAAGATCTCAGATGTCTTGACTCAGAACTCTGGCTTCTTCCACACAGTCTACTAACATGTCCGGTATCAACAGACTCAGCTTTTCTGCAAAAGCCCAGAAATTAGAAGTCTTTGAGTTTGATTTGTGATAGTAGGACATACCTTTCTTTTGACTGCGCCCTGAACCCTTTGTGGCTGGAGAGGGTCAGGAAGCTCAGAAAGGAAAGTTAAGTTACAATCTTCAGTTTCAAAGTGTTTCTTTAAATAATAATTGACCACATTTATGAGGTACTTTAAGGTTTGCAAAATACATTTCTCAGCACCAGCACTTCAAGTGTGATAATGCAAGAATAACTATCCTCATTTATAGATAAGTCAGTCAATGAGCATTATTAAGTGAGTACTCTGTACCCAGAACTGTGTTAAGCTTTGTAGACATTGCCATGCACTGAAGCTTGGCACCGCGCTGGTCTTGGAAACTGGAAGACTGCCCTTCCTGAGTTAAAATCTGGCCTCAGACACTAGCTATGTGATCCTGGGCAAGTAACTTCAGTCTGTTTGCCTCCGTTTTGTCATCTGTAAAATGAACTGGATGAGCAAAAGGCAAACCACTCCAATATCTTTGCCAAGAAAACCTCACATGAAGTTGTGGAGAGTCAGACATGACTGACCAAACTCCTTTAAAAGGAACCTGATCTGACTTCCTTTTCAATAAAATTAGGACCAGAACTTACAAAAGTATTTCAGATATGGATTTCTACTGATAGTTGTTCAACCAATATTTGTGACTATTTGAATACTGAATTGCTTTGGATTGATCTTAGAATTCAAGAAGATTTTTTATATGTCTAATTTTATGACTAATAAACTGACAGGTTACACATTTAAAAATAACTGAAATCTGCACCTTTGGAAAAAAACACAAAGATTAAAAAACAAATGAAAACAATTGAACAACAAGTGGTGAGGACACAGAAACAGAGTTTAATTGCCTTGTCAATGGTCATTTATCTCAGAAATATGAGCTCTAGGATTTGAACTTGGGGCTCCCAATTCCAAGTCTTATGCTCTTTCTACCTTATTACATTATCTCTCTAGCTATTCCTTCTCTCCCTACCATGTCTCTCTTTAAAAAAAAATCAACCCTGTGATTTCATTGGAACAGAGAACTCCTGCTGAGGAAACACCCTCTGCCAATGTAGATATATCACCTTCACTGTGTATTACAGTCTTAAAGAGTTGCCTGGGTCTTAGGCATATTAGATGACTTGCCCAGGGTCACACAGCCAGTAAGTGGAAGAGATAAGACTGTAACCTGGATCTTTCTGACTCTAAGGTCAGCACTCTGTCCCAAGTTGTCTTTCTTTTAGAATGCAATTATATACATATACATACATACACACATAATATATACATACATATATTATATAGAATATAATTATATTTATAATAAATCTTTGCTGAATGAAATTCTACTGACATAAAACTTTTCTGAAACACATCTAATGCATAAAGTAAAAACACTCTTATACAGCAATATTCTCACCATAATTTTTTTTGTTGTAGAAACTTTGCCCTGTAGTCTTCAATGACACAAATGGATCAATGAGGCTGGAAAATTCTTTGTATCACTCAATTGAGCTAAATTTTCTCTAACCATTTCGACCATAAGAAATCATGTGTAAAGAAGGCTTACATAACTAAAGAGCAGAAGAAATAATAGAACACAGATGGGATGAAAATATAGAGTACACAATGACTCTGAGGCACTGTTGGGATTTGAACTCAGAACTCCTGACCCTTCTAGTTTAGACTGGTCAAAAGTACTGCCATTTATATAGACCTATTGGCTTATAGAAGGCGGTCTTTTCTCCAGCTCTTTTTCCAGCTGATTGTGTTGGTGTGTTTCATCAGGTCTTCTAGAGACTGTGGCTTCATCCTCAGTTGTTGAGTGGGAGCAGGTCATCTCTGAAGGCGCCAGGACTCTGACATTCCAACCTCCTGGCCTCTCCCAACAGACACAAGGGTATCAACACCACATGCGGCTTGGAGAATCATCTGTTGAGCCTTGAGGGACCCAGGCAAGTAACTTAAGAATAAAAGGATCAATACGGTAATCATTAAGGTAATCATTTTCCAATGCAAATTAATTCATTAAACATTTAATAGTAGTAGTAGTAGTAGTAGTAGCAGCAGCAGCAACTAGCATTTACATAGCACTTGAGCGTTTGACAAGTTAGGATTTGCAAATATCCTCTTATTTTATCCTTACAACCACCCTGGAATTTAAGTGCTAGCATTATCCCTATTTTATAGATGAGAAAACTGAGGCAAACAGAATGTAAGTGACTTTCTGAGAGTCAGTGAGCTACTAGGTGCCTGAGGTGGGATGAGGGGTCTTTCTGAGTCCAGTTCCAGAGCTCTAACCATTTATTAAATGCTTATTATGTGCAAGGTATTAGGTGAAAAATAACATCATGCCTGCTGTCAAGGATGGGATATTACATGTACACAAATAATTGATGCAGGGTAAAGTATGATGGAGCAAAGGAGAACTTTGAAAAGAGAGGTTGGGAAAGAGAGAGAGAGAGAGAGAGAGAGAGAGAGAGAGAGAGAGAGAGAGAGAGAGAGACAGACAGACAGAGAGAGAGAGAGAGAGAGACAGAGAGAGAGAGAGAGAGACAGAGAGAGACAGAGAGACAGAGAGAGACAGAGAGACAGAGAGAGACAGAGAGAAAGACAGAGAGAGACAGAGAGAGAGAGAGACAGAGAGAGAGAGAGAGAGAGAGAGAGAGAGAGATCACCTTCAATTCTAGGAATCAGAGAAGACTTCACAGAGGAGGTGGTGCCTGAGTTGAGCTTTGAAAGAAGAGAAAGATTTTAACCAGGTAGAATATGCTTCAGGTCTGAACAAATGCATAAAAGGCAAGAGGGAGCAGGATGTTACTGGGAGGCAGCTATTTTCAGGTTTGTCTGAAATAATTTGGTTGGTAAAGGGAAATTATGGAAATAAGACCGGAAAGGTAGATCAGAGCAAGATTACAAAGAGCTTTGAAGACCTGGATAAGGAGTTTGTATTTTATTCAATGGATAATAAAGAGTTACAGAAAGGTTTTGAGCAGAGAAATTATTTGGTCATATCTGAGCATTAGAAAGGTGATTTTGGTAGCTGTGTTAGAGCAGATTAGAGCAAGGAGACACTAGAGTCAAGAAGACCAGAGAGGAAGTTAAAAACAGTTTAGGAAAGATGACAAAGACTCACGTTAGGGTGGTGGTCATGTGAACAGAGATGGGGGATGCATACAACAGATATCGTAGAAATGGAATTGACAAGATTTGGCATCTAATTGAACATTGAGGGCAAGGAAAAGAGTCCAACACAACTTAATAAGCCTGAATGACTAGGAGTACGGTGGGTCCAGGAGGAAGGGCAGGCTTAGGGGGAAAGAGAATAGTTCAGTTTTGAACCTGCTGAGTTTGAGGAGGCAATGGGAAGTTGAGGAAGTGATCAGCAGCTGTGGTAGAGACATGGGACCAGAGTTTAGGGAGTTGTATTGGAGTTGGATGTATAGGGATACAACTCATGGAGTTGGATTTGGATGTATAGATTTAGGAGTGAACTAAAAAGATGAGGTGCCTGAAGCCATGGGACTGGAGGATATTATCAAGGGTGTAGAGTAGAAAGAGAAGAGTCCTAAGGACAGGGTCTTAGGGATACCTGCACTTAGGGATGAGCAACAGAAAGACCTAGTGAAGAAGACTGAGAAAGAGTAGACAGATAGGAGAAGTTCAAGAAAAATATATAGAAGCAAAAAAAAATGTATCTTCTAGAAGGAGGAGGTCCATAGTGCCAAAAAGGTTGAGGACAATGAGATCCATGAAAGGGCAGGAGATCAGGTAATTTAGGGATCAATTAAAACCCTGAAAAGTACAATTTCAGTAAGTTAATGGAATCAGAGGATAGATGTCAATGGGTGGATGATAGTGGGTAGTTTATACTTCTTTTTCTGGATCTTAAGCTGTGAAAGGGAGAAGAGATCTAGAGCGATAGTGGAGAAATGCCAGGGGCATTTTTTGTTTCAAGATAGAGGAGACCAGAGTCATATAAAAAGCCAGGTTAGTAAAGAGGCAGAGAAGGCAGTCAATTACAAACATAACTTGGGGTACATAGCCACAGCCTCCTTGTCCCCAAGTATCCTCCTCCCTCCATTTAGGTGCTACAGTGTTTAAAATTCTATAAGTGGGGATTCATGCCTTTGGGATAAAGATTCATGCCTTTCTGAATCCTATTTTTAAAAGGACATATCTAGTGAGTGGCATTTTTAGTGTGAATCAGCTAAGCTGCAGAGTGGAGCAGCATAAGGGCAATGGGGTCCTGGAAGGATGGGAGACAAGGTTAGGAGAAGAAGGAGGACTTAAAGGAGGAGGAAGAGAAGGAAAATAAGATGATGATGAAAGGGCCCAGAAGACAAACCACTTCACAGTTTCACAATTTGGCCAAGGTTGGGTCACCAGCATCGTGTGCCAGCCTACAGCGCCCTAAGTTCATAACAGGTAAAACCTAGCTCATATTCTACAAACACTGGATTAGAAAAATTCCACTCCTCATGTTTCTTGCTAGGTTAGCTCAATAGGATCCCTAATGTTTGTCCTCATAGTCCTTGGCACATTTCCTTTTCATGCCTATAGATTGGGGCACTGTGCCAACCACAGCTGATTTCTGGTAGGAAAAGTGAAGGTGACCCATACCCATAACTTCAGGTGACAGCCTATAATTAATTCAAAACAGAGGCATACGGCAGCATGGGGCAAGTCATAAAAACTCTGAAGGTCAACAAAAATCCGGAATACTTTTACACTACTAGTGGAAGTTACTCCTTGATTTTGTCATTGTGACAAACTCCATTGTGGCACTAACACCTCAGTGTGGGCACTTAACAATAGCAAAAATAATCATAGCTCTTATTTTTAGAGTGCTTTAAGGATCTCAAAGCATTTTACATAAATTATCTCATTTGATCCCTACAAGTCAGGCTGATAAACACTACTATCATCATTCCCATCTTGCAGATGAAAAGTTGAGACTCAGAGTGTTTAGCTAGTAAGTGTCAAAGGTGGGATTTGAACCCAGGTTTTTCTGACTTCAACTCTAATACTGTATCTATTAAGCCCTGCTGCTTCAGGGCCCTGTATCATCTAACACCCCTTCTCAAACCCCATCTCTTCTATTGCCTATTACGTAGCCACTGCTCCAACCAGACCGGGCTCTTCATTGTCTCAACTCCTTTCAGTACCATACTCAACATTTTCCCATTCCCTATCAATGCTTTGCTTACAGCTGTACCCCTAGTCAGAAATATTCTCTATGTTCTTCTTTGCTCATCAGAATCCTTCTTATTCTTAAAGAGCAGCTGAAAGACCACATTTTACATAATATACTTTTGCCTCACACCCACCGATCACTTCTTTCCTCATTCCAGAGATAGCATTAACAACCTGTAGCCAACCAGAGCCTTTATTTACACTCATTTTTATTTTGTTCCCCAATTGTTTTCTGAAGAAGCAGAGAAAAGAAAGCTAGGAATTAAAATCTGCCCTCAGACACTGACTAGCTTTGAGACCCTGGGCAAGTTACTCAACCTTTCATAGTCTGTTTCATCATCTGTAAAATGGGGATAGTTTTAGCATCTACCTTCCAGGGTTCCTGTAAGGAAAAAATGAGACAATATTTACAAAGCACTTTGAAAACTTTAAAGTGCTATATAAATGCTCGTTATGAAAATGAAGATGATGATGATGCAGAGGAGGACTTTCATTGTGAGCACTGACTTTTCTACTCTCTATGTCTAATTATCTCTTGACATTATATTTCATTCTTTCTTTAATTACTCCAATCTCTGATGATGAGGCGGGTCTCCAATCAAGTTCAAATACTCTACATGGATTATTAATTCTTCCATATTCTCCAGCAGATTATGTCCATAACCAACCCCTTATTTTCTAATTTTTAATCTTTTCCCACCTACTGATTCTTTCTCTGCTAACTACAAACATATCCAAGTTTCCCTTAGCCTTCATTAGACCTTCTAGCTTTATCCAATATTTCTCTTCCTTTCCTCAGCCAAACTCCTAGACATAGCCCTCTGAACTTGTTGGGTACGCTTTCTCTATGCTCACTCATTTCTCAACAATCTGGTTTCCAACCTCATCATTCAGTTTGAAATACCTTCTCCAAGCTACCAGTGACGTTAATTGCTAACTCTCATAGGCTTGTCTTAGATTTCATTCTCATCTTCACCATTTGACTCCACTGCATTTGTCAATGATGACAAACCTCTCTCCTCTTGGAGACTCTTTTCTGGGTTTTCATGACATGCTCTTTCTTGGTTCTCCTCCCACCTGTCCCTTCTTTCTTTCTTTCTAAAGTGTTTTTTTTTTAATTCTAGATTTTGACAAGCATAAAAAAATGGCCATTTCCATGTACAAAGGAAATATAAAAAGAATTTTGAGCATGAATTTCTGTTTCATACAACTTGCTTTTACTTATTAGTATATAATAAACTCAACATGCAAGTTTCAAAGATATTTATCTGTATTTCATTCTGGGCTGCCTTTTGTTCTGCATTTTAAAATGCTTCAATGACCCTTTTTCTTCTTTTCTATTTTTTGGGGGGAAGTGGGAGCAGTACTATTAGACTCTTTCTCCCTTCTGTTCTTCCAGTACCTCCCCCTACACCAAAACAATGGGAAAAAAACCTTTGTAATATATTTTCATAGTCATAAAAACACATATTCGCATTTATTGTGTCCTATATATACATGTGTGTGTGTGTATATACATATATATATATATATATATATATATATATATATATATATATATATGTATATATATCTCATATAACTTCAGTCCTTTGTCAAGAGGTAGGCTTCATCATCAGCCCTCTGAAATAGTGCTGGGTCATTCATTGATTAGAGTTCTTAAGACTTTAGAGTTGTTTTTCTTTATATGGTTGTATTTATCATCATAGAATTTGCTCTCTGGACTCTGCTCATTTCACTCTGTATCAGTTTAAGAATATCTTCTCAAGTATATCTGAAACTGCATTTACATTATTTCTATTTCATTCATGATAATTTGTTCAGAAAACCCTCAATTATTAAGCACTCTTTTACTGTCCAATTCTTTGTTAGAACAAAAGTTCTGCTATAAATATTTTGCACAGTCCAATTCCTTTCCTCTTTCTAAAGTCATACAATGACTTTTTGTATATAGTTCTAAATTTCTTTCCAGAATATCTGGATTCATTCATAACATATCCAAGAGTACATTGATACACTTGTTTTCTCTCTATCCTTGCATCAATTGTCACTTTCCATTTTTTTGTCATCTTTGCCAATTTTATGGGAAGGAGATGGGACCTTAGAATTGTTTTAATTTTTGCTTTTTTAAAAAAAGATTTGCAGCATTATTTTAACAGGGTAGCTGATGATATATTATTTTTCTTTTGAGAACTTTCTGTTCATGCCCTTTTACAATTCATCCATTGGATAGATTATCCTTTATTCATTGACTGCTCTTCAGTCCTCTTTTGTTTAACATCTTTCATATCACAACCCCTGAATGCAGGTGTGCCTCAAGGTTTTGCCTTAGGTGTATTACTCTTCTCTCTGATATCTCACCTGATGATCTCTTCATCTTCCCTTAATTCAATTATTGTCTCTATGCAGCTGACTATGAGATCTAGAAACCCACCCTTAGTTTCTCTCCTGTACTGAAGCCCTGACTCACCAACTATTAGATATTTTGAACTTTTCCAAAAGGTATCTCAAACTCAGCATGTCCAAAACAATTATTCTCATCCCCCACACCAACCTCAACCTACCTCTCTTCCAAACTCCATTTTCTATTAAAAGCACCATCATCTTTCAATGACCTAAGGTCACAACTTGGATGCCATTTTCAGTTCACTGTCTCTTATCCCATTTATCCGATCAGTTGCTAAGTATTTTCTATTCAGCCTCTGTAATATCTCTTGCAACTGTCCTCACTTCTTTTCCTATATGGCTGCCACTCTAGAGCAAGCTCTCATCGCCTCTGTTCTGGTCTACTATAACACCCCTTCCCCCTGCAATTTGTCTCCCAGTCTCCAGTCTTGCCCCACTCCAACCCATCTGCTACACAGTTACCAAAGTGATTTTCCTAAAATGCATGCCTGACCACAACACTGAAAAAACTACATTGATCCTACATTAAATCAAGGAGCCAATGCAAAAGACTCTGCTTGGCATTGAAACCCTTCACAATCTAACCCCAACTTACCTTTCTGGCTTTATTTTATATTACTCTTCTTCATTCAAACTAAGGTCTAGTTAAATAGTTCCTCTTCATATATTGCACTACACTTCCACACTTTTGCACTAGCATCTCTCATGCCTGAAATCCACTCCCTTTTCACCACTGCCTCTAGGGACATGTGGTTCCCTTCAACACTTAGCTCCTGTACCACCTTCTATATAGACCCTTTCCTAAACCTCTTAGCTGCTAGGGTCTCTCTTCCTCACCCCAATATCATGTACTAATGTTGTATAGATTTTGTATATATCTATTTATGTACAGGTTGAGTGCCCTGATAGAACATAAACATATTGAGGGCAAATAGTTTTTCACTTCACTTATCTTTGTATCCCTAGTGCTTCGCATATAGAGGCACTTAATAAATGCTTATTGCTTACTGATCACTATAATAAATGCTTACTGATGAGTGTCTATCTTCCCCATCCTCAAAGACTTGAAATTGCAGGCTGCTGCATCTCTCATTAAAACATCAAACTGAAGGGAAAGGGAAGGGAAAAAACATTTATTAAATACCTGGTGTGTTCCAGGCCAGGACTGGAGAAGCGGTGACCTTGAGGCTACATATGGCCTTAAGTGTGACCCTTTGACTGAATCAAAGCTACGGGTTCCCCATCCCTGTTCCAGGCTTGTGCAAAGTGCTTTACAAATATCTCGTTTGAAAATCACCTCAACCTTGCAAGGTAAGTGCTATTGTTGTTCTCATTTTATACTTGAGAAAACTGGGTCAGATAAAAGTTAAATGACTTGTCTCAGGGTCATAAATGGCTGAGGCTGGATTTGAATTCGGGACTTCCTGATTCCAGTCCTAGAATTCGATCTGTTGGTTCCAACTAGCTGCCTCATAACTTGAGTAACAAATGTAGTGTCATTTCAAGAGGCATGGTAGGCATGCACTGAAGAAGCCACATGTTGACTCCACTAAGACTTCTTACTTGTCCAGTATGTTATCCCCAGTATGTTCAATAGGGAGTGATTAAAATCTACTTGCTGTGGTCCACTTGAGGATGGGGTAGAGTTGCTCTACTTGTCTTGATTTCTGATTGTTGCTGTTCTTGGAGGCGAGAGGATCTGGGTTCAAATCCTACCGCAGATACTTCCTAGCTGTATGATGTTGGACAAGTCATTTAACCTTCTTTAGCATCAGTTTCCTTATCTGCAAAATGAGAGGAACGGACTAGATATAGGGTTTTCAAAGTTCCTTCCATCTTCAAATCTACGAAACTTGATTCAAATTAATCAAGGGAGTCACCACAGAAGAACACTTCTTGCATAACACTCTGGCTGCTGGGGAAGTCCTCTGACTTACGGTAGGGTAAGCCTTGGTGTACTGTGGAAAGTGGTTGGTCACCCCTGGACTGCTCCTCATGCTCTTCCAATACCCATCTAGGGACAAGAGGTCTATACACAGGCTCCAAAGGCTTGATGTTGCTTGTACTCTCTACAGAAACAACTCAAATTTTTATCATTGTTCTCTGAACACACCAGGGACAGCTCTTGCTCTTCTTGTACATATCCTTTGCCATCCCCTGCAGAAAGGATGGGTTCCAAGATACAAAATTTGCTTCCACAGATGATGCACTGACATGTTTTATTTCCAACATCTTTTCAAAGACAGTGAAATTGTTGCCATCTCTAAGTAGTTCTTGTCATTTACCACTTTTCCCATGACCCACAGAGAGAAGTACCAGGGGTCTCAGAAAGTCCCTGGAGTCATGAATTGGAATTGGTAGAGTCCCAATAGACATCTTGCTTTCACCTATGATGAAATCCAATAGTTTTTGCTTCAGAGTTCTAATAATGGGAGCCACCGGCTCCCCAGAAGACAGTTCTGGGCATTTCACACCTGTGACACGGTGTGCTGGTTCTCCTTCTTTATCTGACTTAAGGTTCTTCATTCCACACCGTCTACTCTTCGCAGAGCTCTTCTTGCAAGGGCTCACCATACAAGCCTATCTGGCCAAATTGTGTAAAGCATATATGGGTCACAACTTTGACGTCAGGTTTCACCTTGTTTTGAGAGCAGGAGTGTTTAGATTTTTCTTCCATGTATATGTTAAGGCATTCTTATAATGACTGCCTGGGAATCTAGTAAACTGGTCCTTTCTAGAGGGTGCATGGGTCATACACAGTAAGTTTATTGGAGCCAGCATCTAAGGATGAGCTGGCCTGTATTTGTTGGCTCAGGCTATGATAGCTCATCATCAGATCTCAATTCTGCCAAGAATTAAGAAAGTTCCACCAGTCAGTCAGTCAGTCAGTCAGTCAATAAGTAATATTCAGTGTCTGATTATATGCCAAACATTGTGTTAAGTAATAAAGTGAGTCAGCGATCACTAGAACAGAAATTTGGAAGGAAATCCTATTTTGAGGGAACCATAAGGAAATTGGACTCATGGGAAGGAATTATGGATGCAGAAGGGATGATGGGTATGGAAGGTATTTTAAAGAAAAGATTGTTGGGGGTCTGAGTGGAAGGGAAGGAAGAGATGGAAATAATATGCCGGAGAAGGGGGTAGGGGAGGAATCATTTGGCCTTGGTGAGAAAGGCCAATTTGCCACTAAAGGAAGAAAAGAAAAAAAGGAAAATGACATCAAGGAATTATGATGGAAAAGGAGAAAATACAGTGTTCATAGAAAAACATTTATTTACTTGGTAAAGTACGAGGCAGGGTTGTCAGCTGAGAGGATGCATGGAGAGAGTAATGTGGCAAGTTTGAGGAAAGGTAAGCTTAGAATAGCCACTGTTACGAATGCGACAATCAGTTAGGGAAGTGTAAAATTCCTTGATATGGGCAGCTAGGTGGCACAGTTTACAGAGTACTGAGCCTGAAGTTAGGAAAACTCATCTTCTTGAGTTCAAATCTGGCCCCAGACAATTCTTAGCTGTGTGACCATGGACAAGTCACTTAACCTTGTTTGCCTCAGTTTCCTCATCTGTAAAACGAGGTAGAGCAGGAAATGGCAAACTACTCCAGTATCTTTACTAAGAAAACCCCAAATGGGGTCACAAAGAGTCAGACATCACTAAAACAAGTGAACGATAAAAGTCCTAGATGTAGTGAAGACTCAGTTGAGATTAGATAATATGAATTTATAGTAGACTTGGTGGCATGATTTCCTCTAGATCTGTTAAGTATTTTGTAAGTAGCAGTGAAGGTGACAGATGGTGTAAGTAATTCAGGGTTGGGGTTTGGCAAGGCATGAGCTGTGATGGGGCAAATGAGCAAGGGATTTTGGAGTGAAGGTAGTTTAAAGTTGAATTGGTTTATGTAAAGGTTGAAACTAGAATGGCAAGAAAGGAAAGCCAGAATAGGAATGACAATCTGAGGAAGTCCTGAGGACTGGAGTCATGGTGAAAACAAAAAATAGGTCAAGACAAATCAGGCATAGAAAGAGATGGAATGATAGCAATTTATGATCAAATAAAGGAATTTCAGTGATCATGGAAATAGAACATTTGTGGTTGATGGCAAGATGAAAGGTGTGACTCATTACCAATATATAATCTGACTGAGAGAACAGATAAAGGAGACCTACTGTCTAGTGATACATCAGCTTGGAAGCACACACAGAGAGGAAAAAGCAACAGTATAATCCTCAGATTTACTCTTGGAACAGCATAGAGTCTTGCTGCAAAAATATTGGAGTCCCAGGAAAACACAAAATAGAAGTTCATTGGAAAACTGCATGATTTTAAGTAACCAAGGGAATAGCTAATCTACCAGTCTACAAAACAGCCACCGAAGATAAGTGAGGTCCCCAGTGGACAATACATTGCCACCATTCATTGTTGATAGGAGAGTTCATTTGCCTTTCTGTTGAATAGGAAGAGAGATGTAAGGAAAAGATGAAACTTGGGAAAGGGAACCTAATATCCAAATGTACTGACACAAAATGGGGAAGATCTGGGTCAAAATCTAGAAAAGAGGATTTGGGCATACCCTTAGGAGACGGTGCCAAAACTGCCCCAGGCTGAGGGTGACCCTTGCCTGGGCCAGGGAGAGGAGTGAAATATGGAGGTCATCTTTTTCCTACCTACTAACTTAACCTTGGAGATCCTAATGGAGCTTGAGTATGCACAGATGGGAACCTTAGGGACTAGAGATAGCCTCATTCACCCCAGGTCATCCCGAAGACTCTAAATTGGTGCTGAAGGACAGTGCTTCCAAAGGCATCTTGCTCCCCCTTATAGGGTAGAAAGATTGATTCTTCAAAAGTATTGTCACTACAGAAATGCCCAGACTGTCAGGCCTATGACTAGGCTAATGTGTAATGGTGATCAAAAATGTTATTCATTGACCTCCTGGTATTTACTGGCACAGGGGAGCACATTGCATTCAGGAAAGAAGTCACTGATGTGTAAAGTGTAAGAACAATAACTTTTTTTAGCTGAGGAAAGAATCTGGGCATCTGCCAAATAAACTTAGGGAAACCCCTCTCCCTCAATACTATCTTCTGAATATGATGTGAATTCCTTGGCCAAGATGAAAATTATATGAACAAGGAGTGAATTCTTTTGTCCTTGGTCCTCATGTTTTGTCGATAGGGCTTTTTTTTCTGATACTGATTTCAATGCAGCAGGTGCATTGAAAATCCTTTTAGATCATATTTCAGGAGTGAGAATTTTCACTGAGCTAGACCTTGGTTTGTAAAAGGAGGCAGGCAGAGGCTGACTGAGACAGAAGTATCAGGACAGATCAGCTTGCATGTGTATCTTTAAAAACTGCATCAATTTGGTGCTTACTGGGAACCATATTACCTAGATGCTAGGACTCAAAGTACATGTGGGGAGAGAGAACTGTGACATGAGAGAAGAAAGGAAGGAAGAAATAAATAAAGGAAAGAAGGAAGGGAGAGTGGAGGAAGGAAGGGAGAAAAGAAGGAAAGGAGAAAGAGAAAGAAGGAAGGAAATCAGGAAAGAAAGAAGGGAGGGAAGAGGAAGAAAAGGAGGAAGTAAAAAAAAGGAAAGGAGAAAGAAAATACTGAATCCCTTTAGAGATCAACAAATTCAATCTCCTGTCCATTGCTAGAAACTTCCCTGTAATATCCTTGACAGGTACTCATCAAAATTACTCATTTAATCTTTTCTGGTCCTCTCTATCTCTTCTTTAGTCATGAGCTTTTCTCCATCTATAGATCTGAAAGGTATTTTCTTCCTTGTTTTTCTCATTTATTTACGAAGAATTATATCTATATATCTATTAATTATATCTATTATAGGTCATTTTTCTACTTAGAGTATATCTTTGTATAAGGTGTGAAGTGTTAGTTTAAAACTAATTTCTTCATACTGTTGTCCAGTTTCCCAGAGGACCCTCAGTAACTGATTTACTGAGTTAAAAAAACAAATGGTTTTCAAAGTTTTTCAAAACTGGACTTCTGTTTTGCCTTCACTTCTGCTGATGAAGGTTCCTCTGTAACTGATGCATATGTCAACTCATCTGCAATTTAGAGACTTGCCAGAGTCACTGAAAGATTGCCAGTTGCTCCGAAATTAGATTGTAAGCTCTTTGAGGGCCCATTTTTTGCCTTTCTTTGTATTTCCCTGTACTTAGTACAGTTCCTAACACAAAATATATACATAATAAATGCTTATTGACTTTCTAAAGTGGTAATTGCCTGAAACTGCAGTATTTGCAGAAAAACTAAGGGCAGGAACATAAATAGGTATCTTAATATATCTGAAGGGCTATGATATAGAATATCAGAAAATCACTGAATTTAACAGTTTGAAGAAGCCTCAGCAGCCAGATAGTGCAACCCACAACTGAACAAGAATTCCTTTTATACCCTATCATAAGTTGAATATTTCCAGTGGAAAAGAATCAGTTACCTCTAAGTCTGCCCTTCTAGCTTTTGTATAATTCTGACTTTTAGGAAAGATTTTCCTACAATATCATATAGAAATTTGCCTGTTCATTACTTCTAGCCATTGCTCTTAGTTTGGCCTTCTGGGTCTAAACAGCACAAAGCAAATGACTTGTCCATGGACTATCACTTCAAATACATGCAGACACCTAGGAGGCTCCTCTTAAATTTTATCTTCCCCATACTACCCTGCCCTCCTCCACCAATGCCTTCAACCTGTCTTTATATGGCCAGATACATACATACATACATACATACATATATATATATATGTATATATATATGGCAAGATCCTTCACCATCTTGTTTATCCTCCTGTGTACACTCCCTAACTTATCAGTGTTTCCCTAAGATGGCACCCAGAACTGAACACAATACTTTATGAGTGTTCTGACCAGGACTGAGCACAGTAGAACTTGCGTTTCCTTATTCCTGTAAGTTCTTTTTGTCTTCTCCCTCATCTCTCTGTTTCTCTGTCTCTGTCTCCTCCTCCTTCATATTCCTCTTCCATATTATATTTCTGACTCTTGTCAAATGTGCAGTCCTTTTATCTTTTCCAGATAAACTACTGTCTAGAGCCACATTTCTTATATTGGTGAAGATTTTTTTTTAAATCTAAGGACAAGACATTTACTCCTACCAAAAGAATAAAAGCAAATTTTAATACTAATCAGTGCTGATAAATATCATCTCAGATTTGGCCCAGGGTTCTAGACTGTCCAACAGAATTACTTTATGTGGTTCTAGGTTCTGATTCACTAGGTGGAATTTACTAACTATGAGAATTGTTCCAAGTAGAATAGGCAGCTTTGGGAGGAGGCCTCTGTCCATGGAGAGGAACGGGCAGAGTTTGGATGAGTACTTGTCAAGGATATTACAGAGAAGTTTCTAGAAATGAACAAAAAATTGAATTAGATGATCTTGAAATTCATATGATTCTATAGTTCCTTAAGGGTTGTATAGATCATTTGTTGAATTAGTAGAACTCAGGAAGAAGATTCCTATTTATGTTCCTACCACTGAGGCTTCCTGGTTGGTGTCCTGGTTCCCCCTCAAACTCTTAGACTTCCAAACTTTTCATGTTCCTCTCCAGTGTTGTTTAAATAGATAGATCAGGTAACACTAGGAAGTTTACATAAAGATTTTAAACTCTAAGGAGCTTTGCTGATTACAGCAGTGGGAATGCACAGGCACGGAAGAGAAAAGCGGCAATACTGTATTCCACTTGTTTTGTCAGGTCCCTAAGAATACCTTGGTAAATATTAGCCAGGGTATAGTTTTGTTTGCTATTAAGATTTGGAGATTTCAACAGGAAGGAACCTAAAAACATGCATGCGTATTATATGACATAACATCAGTAATCTCTTAATAATCTGTAAAATACATATTAACTTTATCTGTGGTTAGACTGAACCATTCTTCATTGTGTAAGCCAAGTTGGACGTGTGAGTAATAGGTTTGTTATGGGAATAATGCCTTTGGTAGAGGATGAATTTCTTCTGTACCCTATCATCTTCTAGGTAGAATTCTTTTCATGACTGAATAAATTGACAGTTTTGAGTTAGCCAAGTAGTTGTAAAAAGCATTTCACATAAATACCATATTTTGTTCAAAGAATCCAGTGAGAGAGGGCCATAGAATGTTTTTTCTAATCAAATAGTAAATGGGGAGTTTAATGCCAAATCTTCTTTCTTCCTGATGCTATCTTGTTGTCAGTGGAGAAATATCCGTGAGTGTGTATGTTTTTACATATGTACATGCCTGTGTGTATGTGTTTGTGTGTATGCATAGATATGATGTGAACACTTGGAAAACTCAATATTTCCTGCTGGTCAGTACTCCTGATATAGGCTAGGTTAGAATATGGATAGTAAATAATTCTTTCTACCCACAAATTCATAGGATTATAAAGTTAGAACTGGAAGGAATTTTGGACACCATCATATTTCAGATGAAGAAACTGAGGCCCAGAGAGTTTAAGTGATTTCCTCAAAGTCATGCAAATAGTAAGACATAGCATTGGACTCAGCTAGCTGGACTCCTAATCCATCCCACTTTTAACTGTACCACATTCCTCTCCAATTGCTAGAGAGTGTCAGGAAAGACAGTGGGTATGTGAGACACAGACCGAGAAAGGAGTAGCCGTGAAATTCAGAACACTGAATGCCTGCAGTCTTGGCAGTCATAAGAACTCCGATCAATAATAAACGATAATAGCAGCTATAGCTAACATTTACATAGTACTTACTATCTCAGGCACCACGCTAAGTGCCTTACAATCATAATCTCATTTGGTCTTCACAACAACCCTGCAAGGACGATGCCGTTGTTATCCCCATTTGACAGATGAGGAAATTGAGACAAAAAGAGGTTTAGTGACTTGCCCAGGGTCACATAGCTAGTAAGGCTCTGAGGTCAGACTTGAACTCTGATCTCACACTCTATCCACCGTGCCATCTAGTTGCCTTGATAAACACAATAACTACTCATGATTCCAGAGGACCAGTGACAAAGTATGTATCTATCTCCTTTTAGAGGATTAAATGACTCAGGGACATAGTAAATGAGAGAACTGGTTTTTCTTCGTGTATTTGTTGGATCCATTAGACTGTGAATTCCTTGAGGGAAGGTATTACTTTTTGCTTTTTTTTATCCCTAGTGCTTGGGCAGTCAGGTGGCACAATGAGCAAGAGTACCAGGACTGGAGTCAGGAAGATTCCTTTCTGAATTCAGATCTGGACTCACTTTCTAATAGTGTGACCCTGGGCAAATGACAACTCTATTTACTTCCATTTCCTCATCTGTAAAATGAGCTGGACATTCTGACTCCCAGGAGTCAACATGATGCAGTAAGTAGCAAATCATCATAACACTCCCATATTCACCACCAAACAACTATACAATAGCACCTCCAAACAAATTCTAGAATAGCAGAACCAGCAAAAAATGGAATGAAACAATATTTTAGCCCAAGAAACTTGGAAGATTGGAAAGAAAGGTCTGTCTCACTTGGTCAAAGGGGAGTACAATCCAGGATAGTAAGTGTCCCAGGAAGGTAGCAGCAAGCCCCACCTCAGCAAACCCCTGGGAGATCCTGAGCTCTAGTGTGGTGGAACAGGCAAATGGCAACACCAAGACCCATCACGTGCCTCAGCATAGCCGGGGGAACAGGCAGATTCCAGCTCTGAGAATTGCCACATGTTTCAATGTAGCCCCAGGCAAACAGACAACTGTCAGTGGCCAGACATCCACAGGCAAACAGAGAGCCTTCAGCAGCCAGACTGCCACTTGCTTCAAAGTAGCCCTGGAGAAGCACAGAAAACCCCACTGGCCTCAGCACATGCCACACTAGCTCTAGGACCCTGGCTCAGCACCAGATAAGCTACCAGATCTTTAATAATAACCAGTAGCACCAGCCACCCAAAGCCTACCCCTCAGCACAGCACCAGGGTGTCCTGTGGGCCTCAGGGCAACATCAATGCAGTGCCAGATAAACAGCCAGGGCCTGCAGCTCCTGGCACAAGAATTTGAGACAATCTCCCTTCCACCCCAGGAGTAGAACTCAAACTTACAAGAAAGGAAAAAGGATAAAAAAGGTGAGCAAAAATAACAAACAAGGAATCTGACCATAGAAAGTTATCATGGTGGCAGGGAACATCAAGAAACAAAGTAAGAAGAGAACAACGTTGTCAAAACACCCACAAGCAAAGCCCCAAACAAAAATAGCAAGTGGTCTCAAGCCCAGAAAGAACTCATGGAACAGCTCACAAAGGATCTTAAAAATCAGATAGGAGAGCTAGAAGAAAAATTGGGAAAAATGTGAGAGATGCAAGAGAATTGTGATAAAAAAGAATTAACAGCTTGGAAAAAGAAAACAACTTTAAAAGTACAATTGGCCAAATGGAAAAGGAAGTACAAAAGCTAACTGAGGAAAACAACTACTTAAAAGTTAGAATTGGGCAAGTGGAAGTTAATGACTCTGTGAGACATCAAGACAAATTCAAAAGAATGAAAACATAGAAGAAAATGCAAGATACCTTACTGGAAAAACAAATGACCTGGAAAACAGATCTAGCCAAAACAATGCCAGAATCACTGAACTACCTGAAAGTCATAACAGCCCTTTCAGTTTTAACATTCCTAGTTCTATGAGCATTATGAGACCTTGCAAGTCAATTAGTCAGTCAACAAATGTTTATTAAGTGCTTATTACTTATCAGGTACCGTGCTAAGGTGGAGATATAAAGAAAGGAAAAAAGAGTCCCTAAAGGAGGGAGGTAGCTAGGAGGTCAGTTGAAAGAGCGCTGGGTCTGGAGTCATGGAAACCTGAGTTCAAATCTGGCCTCAGACACTCACAAACTGTGTGGCCCTGGGCAAGTCACTTAACTTCTGTTTGTCTTAATCCACTGGAAAAGAAAATGGCAAACCATCCTGTATATTTACCAAGAAAACTCTTTGGACAGTTATAGACAGTACTGAGCAATAAAAACAGCACCTCAAGCAGCTCATATTCTAATAAGAGAGTTAACATGCAATTTTACTGATAAAGAAAATAAATCTCAGAGAGGTTAAATTACTTGTTCAAAGTCACACAGGTTGTTGACTGGAGAATCTGGGCAGGAACCTTTTTATCCTGTCTACCAGACCTCATAGTGGCTTGGTTTAAAAGAAACCACTCTGCATGTAAAGAATACTCCATTGACTCTGAGCTTCTCCCAGAGATAGAAGCCCTTGGTCAGAGCTAGGACTATTGGTGAAATATAAACCTGAGAAGAAATGGAGTGCTGGATGTGGGGAAGGAAGAGATTGGAGACTTGTGGTAGCATTTATTTCACACTTTGCAAAAATGGGCTAATACACAGTTTCGATAATGTTGCCTTTGTGGCTACGTAGATGTACTTAGCTTTAAGAGAACATGACATTCACTAAAAAGATAAGTTAGTAGGAAATTATTCCCATTATAAAAAGGATTCTTCCCTTTATAAAAGTCAATGCATTACTGATGGCTTAGAGGTTTTTAGATATTTTATGAAGAGATTGTGTTGGGAAAACGAGGTAAGGAACAGAAGTGGAATCTGCTGAAGTGGAAGTCAGAAAACTTGGGATCTGACTCTTGATTACAACACTAAGCTGCATAACCTGGGCAAGTCACTGAACCAATCTGAGCCTCAGTTTCCTTATCTGTAAAATGATACAATTCAAACTAGAGGATCTCTAAAGTGTCTCCCAACTCTCAAACTCTGTGTGAGAAACAGTGCTTAGGACAAAAGACTACTAATTAAATTTTTATCTGGTTCCACTAGTAACTAGTTGAATTTTTTTAAGAGAAAGTCTTTTTGTTTCTTTCTGTAATATGAAATGCATGATAGTAACATTTGCCTCACTCAGAAATGCTATGAACCATTGTTTCAGAAAGGGCTTTGAGGAACCGGATAGAATGGTACTGTCTAAAGAACTGTTGAGACTGTTTCTTGGTAGCTGACTCCTAACAATGAAATCTTTGAATGATGAGATGAAGGGTGGGGAAGGTTGATCTTGGCTGCTTCCTTCCTCATTGGGATCCTGACAAACTATAGAGATCCATTGTGACATGGTACCTGGCCTAGGGATCCACTAAGATAGCCTGATCTTGTGTCTAAATAGTTCTGGGCACATAAAATGCATTCCAGAAAGGCTCATTGAATTTAATTAAATTTTAATGATATTACAGAGAAATCTAACTTTGTGGTATGAAACTGTTATTACTAAATATCTAAGCATCCTATATGTCCCTTCAGTAAATAATTCCTTTAGAGAAAAGAATTTTGGTTACCAATCCATACCCCTCAGTTAGTCCAACTGGACCGATAACCAGCATAGTAATGTAAAATCTCTCCTTTGTGCATGAGTCACTTCCCTCATTGTAACTGTAAATAGAATTATTTGTTTTTCTTTTTTAACTTTGATATGTTTTCCAGATTGGAGTGCTGACAGAAAGGATGTTCAAATATCTCCAGAAATATTTTGCCATACACCTTTTCGGACATTCCCAACGGAGAGCAAGGCTAGTTTCCAAAGATGGAAGGTGTAACATAGAGTTTGGTAATGTGGAAGCACAATCAAGGTTGTTCTTCTTTGTGGATATCTGGACCACAGCGCTTGATCTCAAGTGGAGGTACCAAATGACCATTTTCATCGCTGTCTTCTTAGGCAGTTGGTTCTTCTTTGGCCTCCTATGGTATGCAGTAGCCTACATACATAAAGATCTTCCAGAGTTTCATCCATCTAGCAACCATACTCCATGTGTGGAGAATATTAATGGCTTAACCTCAGCTTTCCTATTTTCTCTAGAAACGCAAGTTACCATCGGTTACGGTTACAGGTGTGTGACGGAACAATGTGGCACAGCTATATTCCTTCTCATCTTCCAGTCCATCCTCGGAGTTATAATCAACTCTTTTATGTGTGGTGCCATCTTAGCCAAAATCTCTAGACCAAAGAAACGAGCCAAAACTATCACCTTTAGTAAGAATGCTGTCATCAGCAAACGGGGTGGGAAGCTTTGTCTCCTGATTCGGGTGGCTAACCTTAGGAAAAGCCTGTTGATTGGCAGTCACATCTATGGCAAGCTCTTGAGGACCACAGTCACACCTGAGGGAGAGACCATTATTTTGGATCAGGTAGATATCAACTTTGTGGTTGATGCAGGCAATGAAAACTTGTTCTTTATTTCCCCATTGACCATCTATCATGTTATTGACCATAACAGTCCTTTTTTCCACATGGCACCTGAAAACATTCTCCAGCAAGACTTTGAGCTGGTAGTGTTTCTAGAGGGAACAGTGGAGTCCACCAGTGCCACCTGTCAGGCCCGGACATCCTATGTCCCAGAGGAAGTGCTATGGGGCTATCGTTTTGCTCCCATGGTGTCCAAGACCAAGGAAGGGAAATATAGAGTGGATTTCCATAACTTCGGCAAGACGGTGGCAGTGGATACCCCACATTGTGCCTTATGCCTCTATAATGAGAAAGATACCAAAGCTAGGTTGAAGAGAGGCTATGATAATCCTAACTTTGTCCTGACAGAAGGCAATGAAACAGATGATACTAAAATGTAGCCACTTCACATAAGCAAATCAAAAAACAAATATGGTACATGATAACTTAGAAACACAGAAAATCAATCAGAATTTTCAGGAACACTTAACCAGGACAAGAACTTCAAAGAAAGTTAACGAATGCCATTATTCTTTGCAATCTGTGGTCTGACCTTATAGAACAGTGTACTACCAATTTCTTTTTTTTATTAATTTTATTTATTTTCAGTGTTCTACAATCACTACCATATAACTTAGATTTTTTTCCCCTCCTGCCCCCCTCCCTCCTCAAGACAGCATACAATTTTATATAGGTTCTACACATACATTCCTATTAAATACATTTTCCCTATAGTCATGCTGCATAGAAGAATTAACATGAATGGGAGAAATCATATAACAAACCAAAATGTAATACACACACAAAAATGATCTGCTACATTCTGCAATTGAATTCCATAGTTCTATCTCTGGATGTGGAAGGCATTTTGCCTTAAAAGACCATTGGGAATTTTTAAGTCCTTGCTTTGCAATGAAGTTTCAAGTCTACCAGAAAAAAACTCTCACACACTGTGGTCGTTCCTGTGCACAAGGTTCTCCTGGTTCTGCTCCTTTTGCTCAGCATCAGATCATATAAGTCTTTACAGTCCCCTCTGAAGTCTTCCTGTTCATCATTACTTATAGCACAAATACTACCAATTTCAGGCAGTAGAAGTATATAGGATTCTCTTTAAAGCAACTGAATTAGGACATTAAATCATCTAAATGTAGTAAGTTTCTTGTGGGCAGGAGCTAGTCCATTTTTGCCTCTGAGTTCCTAGCTTAGTGCCTTCACTTTCTTAACTTTCAGGGCTTGTTGTTGAGTTGAACTAATATAAACATTTGAAGTAAGCAAATTCCAGTGCCCCTCTCCCCATCCTTTGCAATCTGGGAGTTCTTTTTAGCAATATTGGTGATAGACATATGGATGGGCATCTGAAGGAAAGGATCTGTCCACTTTCTGTTAAGCCAGTCATTGCAACAGATCATGTGTAACTGATGGTGTCTACTTAAGTGAAGGAAGCTGGAGAACTGAGGTAATTATCTAGCAGAGGTGGGGGAACCTGCAGCCTCGAGGCCACATGTGGCTCTCTAGATCCTCAAGTGTGGCCCTTTGACTGAATTCTGCCAAGTCTGGATTCAGTCAAAGGGCTGCACTTGAGAACCTAGAGGGTCACATGTGGCCTTGAGGCTGCAGGTTACCCACCAGAAAATCTACAACTTTAATTAAGAGGCAAAATAGGGATGTTTCCTTGATGATCTAGTCTGACTGTTTATTTTGGCACTAATTATTGTCTGCTCTTCCCTATGATGTTTTCATGCCTTTTATTTACATGGGGTGTCCCAACAAAAACTAGCCCCAATAAAGGCACTACAGGGATCAGTAACTAATAATTATGGATTTAGAGATAGAAGGGACCTCACAGGACATATTGCCCAACCTCTTTGATTCCTACATAAGGAAACCTGAGGCCCCAAGAGGTGAACTGAATGGAAGGCCTCAGCCATAGAAGTCTCATTTTGGGCAATTTTTTTCAGGGAAGTTAAACGTGGTTCATGAATTATTCACAGTGACAGGAAACACACAAATATCACTTTGAAATTCAAAAATAGGATCCCAAAGAATGATTTTTCTTACTGCCTACCACCACCCCTCAAAGAAATTGTGAGTTTCTCACTTTATTCAACTGATGCTGAGAATCGAGAATCATCTCTCTTACAACACTCTGTCTTCCATCAAATGAAACATGGGCTGAACTAGAGGAGAGAACCCAGCTTGCCAGAAAGAAGAGGAGGCTGTTGAACAAAGGGAGTAACTGTGTGGCTAAACCATACAGATCCAACTTTTAAAATAACTCTTGGGCAATGGGCCACACTTCCCACTCCTGGCTGTCGGTACCCAGTAAAGTCCAGCAATTGCTCAACACAGATGAGCCCACTTAGGCTGTGTCTATCCACATCTACAGTGGAATGGAGATCTGGAGTCTAAACCATTTTCTGAAAGAGCCAAATAAACTTAAGACCCATGTTGGTCTTTGGCTAACTCAACAGCTTCAAATTTCTATTTCATGTTGTATGTACAGACACAACTTAAATCAGTGAATTGGAATCTGCACCCATACTTCCTTGCAAAGATAAATACTTGATTTGAAAGCTGTGATAACATTTTCCCAAAAAGACACCTTTATGTTCTCTCCACCATGACTGGGATTATAAGTAAAAATTCTATTATACTGGGCATGACTTTTCTTCCTCCCTAAACAAGGAGCTTAAAAGTACAAAGCTATACTTGAAATGGAGGCTCAATGGAGCCTCGGAGAAAGTTCATTGGACTTGTCTGTTAGGATTTGTTATGCCCAGCTCTTTCCAAAAGAGAAGTGACAATAGACAATGAATGGAGTGAAAGGTAGCAGTCAAGGAACTGACTGGTCTTCCAATTCTCTCCTCTATCCCCTCCTCCTTCTATTACCCAGGATATAAGACTGTGCTTGAGTTTTATTCAGTTCCTTCCTGCTGCCATTTTGAATGTGAACTACAGTAGATGGTACCTATCTAAGCAGGAATCAATTTTTGTTGGTGTTAATTAATATATAAAATCTATAAATACTTAATGCTTTTTTCCAAAGCAACATTTATCATTAAAGAATAAACTTATTTAAAAAACCAATATGAAGATAGAATGGGTTTTTTCTTATTTTTATTATATTTTACTTGTTTTCAGTGTTCTACAATCACTTCCATATGTCTTAGATTTTTTTCCCCTCCTTCCCTCTCCTTCCACCCTACCTCTCCACTCCCTCCCTGAGATAGCATAATATTTTATATAGGCTCTACACATACATTCCTATTAAATACATTTTCACCTTAGTCATGTTGCATTGAAGAGTTAAAATGACTGGGAGAAATCATAAAACAAACCGAAGTGTAATACAAAAGAAAATGATTCTGCAATCGAATTCCATAGTTCTTTCTCTGGATGTGGAAGATATTTTGCCTTAAGAGACCACTGGTAATTTTTTTAAGTCCTTGCATTGCAATGAAGTTCTAAGTCTACCAGAAAAAATCCTTGCACACTGTAGTTGTTGCTGTGTATAAAGTTCTCTTGGTTCTGCTCTTTTCACTCAATGTCAGTTCATATAAGTCTTTCCAGGCCTCTCTGAAGTCTTCCTGTTCATCATTTCTTACAGCACAATAGTATTCCACTACATTCATATACCACAATTTATTCAGCCATTCCTCAACTGATGGGCACCCCCTTGATTTTCAGTTTTTGGCCACCACAAAGAGAGCTGTTACAGATATTTTTGTACACGAAGGGGCTAGAATGAGTTTTTTTCTTAGAGGTAGATTTATTGGGGGTTGGAAAGGTGATCAAATAAAATCCACTTGTTGTTTGGATGTCTATCTTATAAAATCTAAAGAAGAGACAAACTCTCTTGCAGTTATTGCCTTTCTACTGCAATGTTTCTCTATTGAACACTCACAATCATAGTTTTTTGTATACAGGGTGATGCTATGGCATGCTCTTCAGTAAGAAACATCTCTTGTTTTTTTGATGAAGGACATGGGCCAATCCATCTACATACTTTGGTCCTTATGACCCACTATGCCATTAGATGGGCTATCTATCATTGTCTTCTCTGGCCATGAAATAGAGATGAAACAGAGGAGCTAAGCACCTCACTGAGGGACCAAATTGCTGATCATTTAAATTTAACACACAATGAAGTACTGACTGTGCTGGAGAGCACTGGACATATGAATAAGAGTCATCTTACCTTCATCATGGTCTATTGTTTGATTAGTGAATTGATTAACATTTAAGTGCCTACTCAGTGCCAGGTACTATATCAAGCACTGGTATACCCAAAGAAAATAGAAAAAGAAAGTCACTTCCTACCCTCAAGGAACTTACAATCTACTGGGGGAAGACAACATGTGAGAGGAGAGGTATAAAGCACATGGACATGGTGGCAAAGTCCATAGAAGGGCTGCCAGGTGGGATAGATAAGTCATTGTAATTTGGCTTTGATAGAAGTTTCTTGCCTATGCTTGTCTTTATGTGATTTGCTTTTGATTTCATATAATCTCCAAGGGTTTTAGTGCCCTTTCCCTCTCAAAATGACTTCATATTACTATACGTATACGTACATATTTACTGACTTGTTGGCATGTATTGTCAGTAAGCTCCTCAGGAATGTTCATGTTTGTCTTTGTAACCTTAACACTTAGTATAGTGCATTGTACCTAAGAAGTGATAACAAACATTTATTAAATGGAAAAGAATAGATTTGCCTCATGGAGCTTAGAGTACAATTTTTAAATAGGTCACTCAATATTTGTAATGTACATTGTATGGAACAAGATGCTAGAGAATGTATGGAAGCAATCAAGTGCCCTGGGGGGTATATTAAGTTTTCTGGGCCACCAAGAACCTCTGACTAAATTGGTTACTCTTTGCCTGTTCTTTGTGCCCCCTTTTCTTGTATTGTTGCTACTTTTATAAAATACAAAAAAAAAAAAGGATTGAATTGGTGAATACAGATCAAAGTCTATCCTTTCTAAGTCATTTGCTGCCTCTTGGCAGAGTGCCTGGGGGCTGACTTCTTGCAGTCAGTATTTCCACTGCCATTGATCTCCTGAATGATGCCAATTTAGCACAGTTGCCATGGGATCTTTGAGGATCTGGTTTTTGACTTTAACCCTTCCTGGCTCTTACAGGACCTTGGAAATGAGAGAGCAAGCTCTGACACTAGACTTGAAGTCTGGGGTAACTGATTCAAGGAGGGAAGGCTACAGGATTTTAACATATTAGTGTTAGAAAGGACAGTGTAAAAGGAAAGAAGGAACAGGTTCTATATGAAAAGTTGTCATGTTCAAAAAGGGACAAGGAGTAGTCCTTTCAAGTCATACTGAAAATGAGCATGAATTATAGATAGAAGGAAAAAGATTCTGGGGATAAGGATTATAAGACACTGAGATGTATGGCCAAAGAAAGATGTGGAGTTTCCTTCCTTGGGGATTTTTAAATAAAAAATATAAAGGTCCTTGGGTTTTATGGTAGCTTAAGTGAGAAGCTGTAGGATTGGAACTAGTGTGGGAAAGACCTGGATTTAGAGTTGCAGGACCTATGATCTCAGGGCCCTATGTGTCCTATGACTCCTATGCTGATACTCTACAATGAATAGTTAATAATTAATAATTAATAGACACTTATTATTATGTACTGTGCCAAGTGCTGGGGGTACAAAGAAGAAAAAGAATGACTGCCCTTGTCTTCAAGGATTTCACCATCTAATAAGGGAAAACAATACACAAAATGAAACTTAAAAGTAGGGTACCAAAGAGTGCCTGACTGGCACAAAGACATGATGTGTTATGGAGTTGATACCAAGCAAAACAACTGGTGGAAAATGAGTTGAGCTGGGAAGTTCTGCACCCTCCATTCATTGCTTTACCTCCCAACTGTGCAATCAGAGGAGAGAGGCAGCTGAGAGTACTGAGAGGGTGTTGAGTATCAAAGCTGGATCAACCTGCATAATGATGAAATTTCAGGTGATGAACTTATCCAGGGGGAGGGGCTGGGGGAGACATTATGTTCTTGGAGCCAAAACCAAGGAGAGCCACTGATGGAAAATGAAAATGAAAAGTCGAGTCAAATAACTTACTTCCTACTCCCTTCTCCCCACCTTAAGCTGAGATAAAACAAACACACAACTAGAATGCTGGAGTAAAAAGTCTGGGGTGGACATGAACACCATACTTCTTTCATGATAGACCCTGATCTCAGCTTTGGTGTCATATTCATTGGCAAATTATCCCCAGTGTGTATGGCCTGCAACCAGACACTGGAATCCATCCTTATGCGACTACTTCAAGTATTTGTTGTTACTGTTGTCTTTTCTATATCACTCAGGTATATTCTGAGGACAAGGAGTCTGACTGTCACTGAGCAGCTGATGAGTATTGGGGATGTAGGGAAATACTGACATTTTCTGCATTTTTAGAGTGGGGTAAAGATTAAGTCAAAGTTCCAGTGAGGATCAGTTCTTCCTAACTAAATATTTGACTTACGGTTTCATGACGAGTGCACTTGTGACTAGGTCTTCCGAATTCCCTTTATACCAATCCTTGAAATATAATTAAGTAGGATACTTCTCTATGTTAGGTGTCTGGTGGATGCTCCTGAGTCCAGCTCCAGCTGGCTACAAAGACTTTACTAACAATCAGAACTTCAAGATGGAAAAGAATGCTTTGAGTTCCCATCACTGAGAGGTCCTCATTTAGCATAATCACTTTGGAAATGGAAGCACCAAAAAGTCATCTCATCCAAATCTCTCATTTAATAGGGGAGAAAAAAAGAAGACCTTCCAAGTTAAGTGACTTGCCTAAGGTCACACAGGTAGTAAGCAGTCAAAAGCCAGATCTTCCCACTGTACTACACTGTTCCTTTTAACTAGAGAATAGGGAATAATTGCATCATGTTCTATGTAGCAGTTAACCTAAATGACCTTCAAGACCCTTTCATACACTTAAGATTCTACAATTCAGAGAATCATCCTATAGTGTAAAGGCACAAAATCCCCTCCATCCCATGGGATGGCAGATATGCAAATGAGCTGGGTGGGGGGCCTGCCCCTTAGCCGTTATTGCTAGCCATTACAGGAAGCAGAATGTCAATCAAAGCTTGACAGAGGAGATACAGCATTTTATTTTGGAAGCCAGAAGTTTGAGAACAATGACTGGAATTTCCTCTTTCTGTCCAGCAAAAACCATTTGTCATTGGGGAGATAAAAGTCCAGGGGCAGGGAATAAAGGTTATCGGAACCACGGCAGTCCAGAGCCATGTGTGGGGAGCAAGAGGGAGGAGGGGTTATGGAGGAAATCTATTTCAATGCCTGTCATTAAGTTTCCATTAAAAGAACATTCAGTTAGGAATTCAAAAATAATTTAATCTCCCTGACCAGATGCACCCAGCTGGACTCCTTGGAGCTGGGCCTTGCCCAGAGGATGAGTTGCATTGCAACTTAGTAGCAGAGGCCAATAAGATCATGCTTGGGGAGAAGAGGGGTAGGAGAACGGCTCAGGTCTTGGACTCAGTTCAATTTGTTGTTGGATTAGAGCCCTTGGGTGAGCCCAGGTGCTTTTCTAGGCAAGTGACATGCAGATTTTCCCCTGGGGATAGAAAGAACTCATTGTGAGGAGAGGGGTCAGTGTGGGTGCAATTGCCACAAAGTAAGCCAAGGAAATCTCCAAGACACCTAAGAGGCCAAGCAGCTTCCAGAGAACACCAGGCACTGATGCTCCTTCCCTCCTGGAAAAGCAGAAGTACCAAATATTTATTCAGTGCCAATCTTACACTCAAACTAAGCTAAATACTATGGAGTTCATCAGTAAGTACCATGTAGAATCTCTTCTTAGGGAGAAGGTATTTGATTGCACCATATGCTTGGGTATTTGACTTCTTTGCAAGTCCAGGCCTTAAAAGTTTAGAGAGAGTGGTATTGGAATGAACATCCACACAGCCAGAGACATTAATCTGGGGCCTTTTGACAATCCGGGTCCACTAATCCAGCTTATTTGGTGACCCTATCCTGCATTTCACTTGAGTTTTGGGAACTGGGGGTTACAGTCACAAAGCATATCACATTCCAAAATCGTGTAGTCAATTTCATGACTGCCTGCAGGCCTGCCCTACTAAAGCATGTGCTGGGGATCTTGGGGTCCATATCTTCAAATGGCAGTCATATGGCCGAGGAGTAGCAGCTCTTAAGTGAATACACTTGCTCAAAGTTCCAGCTAAGTAGGAGGGCCAAGCCTAAGGAGAAATGGTAGGAAAATATTAGAGTCAAGTCTCCAGGTGTTTTTTTTCTAGAGAATTTTGCTTCCTCCATCTATTGGAAACAACAGAAAACTGGGTACCAGAAGGCCAGTGTTCTAATTTTGTCTGCACAAGCTAGATATCATTTTACTCATCTGTAAAATGAAGACTAGAGGCAACCTAGAGAGATGTGATGAGCCAGAATACATTGATTTAAGAAAATGCCCTTTAGGGATGGATATGTCTGACAACGTTTTTATTTTGAAGTCTTATCAGAACCTCTCTCTTAACAAGATCCTGTTTCCAGCCTACCCACTTTCTAATATGTGGAATATAATGCCATCAGATTAAAATTATTGAAACACTCTTCATTGTATAACTGCCTCTCTTGCTGAAAAACCTATCAATGATTCCCTGTTCCTTATACTCAAGTCTATACTCCTCAGCTTGGCATTGAAGGTGGCCTTCCACAATATGGACCCAACCTAATTTTCAACCTTATCTGTCATTACTCTCAAAACTTCTACTCCAGGCAAACTGGTCTCTTAGCTTTCCCACTTGGTCCCATACCTCTGATTCCTTCATGAATAAAGCCCCCCATAACTTCTCCACTTATGTAATTCTGACCAATCCTATATGGCTTAAATCAATTTCAGTCTTCTCCACAAAGCCTTCCTTGAGCATCTCAGCCTAGAGTGTTTCCTCCTCTGTAATTCTTGTCTAAAATACTTTACTTGACTCTTGTCATTTACTGCTTTGAATTACAGTCAATAAACATTTAAGCGCCTTTCATGTGCTAGTCACTGTGCTAGTTATTCAGTTTAATTCAACAAAAAATTATTAAGCAAGCAAGCAATCAACATTTATCTAGTGCTTATTATGTGCTATAAGCTAGGTACACAAAGACAAGAAAGTTCTTTACATTTTATCAGGTATGACATGTATATACATGCATGCATGTATGTATGTATAGAATAATGACTGGGTCTATGATTTCATTAATATTGCAAGTACATAAATGAAAAAATTCCCTCTGGCAAAGTAGATTGGCTTAGAGAGATGCCTTGAGCAATGAAGTTTAAGTCACTTGCTCAGGGTCACACAGTATTAGAGGTGAGCTTTGAACTCAGATCTGCCAAACCCCAAGGCTGGCTCCTATCCACTATCTCAAACTGGCTTTTACACATAGAGAGTAAATGTGAAGTAGTTAAGAGAGAAGAAAAACACTAGCAACTGTGAGGATTAAAAGAGCTTTCTTTAAGTAGAAGGCTGCTTCAGTTGAGTCTTAAAGGAAGTGCTTAATGTTAGGGATTCAGAGAAAAAAATTAAAATAATCTTGGTCATCAAAAAACTTACATTCTACTGGGTAATGGTAGTTTATCTTTTTCTGTGCATGTGATTAATTTCCCCAATTAGACTGCAAACTCCATATTACATATATATTTGAATTCCTCATAGTTTCCAAAGCAGTGTCTTGCACAGACACGATATTTCATAAATATTTGAGATTTATCATTGATTGATCACCTCACCAGCAGGCTGAACTCATATGTCAGGCAACCAAATAAATCCCTATTTCTCTAGGACTATGCAAGAGTAAATAAATAAAGTGATGTCCCTTTCTTGGGCTGATGATAAGACACTTGGACTGTAGGTTTCTTTTATATTTTTTTAAAAAAACTCTTGAAACTGATTATTTTCAATGAATAAAAATTTGTTTTACTAAATAAGGTTTGCAAAGCACTTTACAAGTGTTATCTCATTTTATCTTCATGATAACTCTGGGATATAGCCACTGTTATTATTCTTATTTACAGATAAGGAAATGAAGGCAGATAGAGGTTGTGACTTGCCCAGAGACACACAATACTATCTATTGTTTTCTCTTCTTCCTACATGTCCTGTCCCATTAGAAAAAAAATAAAAATAAAAAACTTTGAAACAAATGTAGACAGTCAAGGAAAACAAAATATAGGATTCTTGTTTCAGAACGGAGACTCATCCAGGAGGGGAATCTTGAAGAAAGCATCTCCAAAAACAATATTGAGATCACCAGGGCAAAGAGTATTTGTTGAGGGTGAACGGGGAAGATGAAGGAAGAATACTCATAGCAGGAGACACATAACTAAGTTTCTTGAGGTCAGTAGCGCTTTTTAGTTTTGCTTGTTTTTCTATCACTTAGTAGAATGCCTTATAAAAAGCATGTGTATTATAAACTGCTTCTCCAATTGAAATGGTTGCTGGAAAAGAATGAAAACTAGGCTAAGAAGAAAGAAGGGTGTTATCTTCTAAAAAAATAATTCATCCACTCATTTATTTATTTTTAACATTTATTAAAAAATTTTTTGAATTCCAAATTCTCTTCCTTTTTGCCCCTCCCACGCCCCTTAAGAAGGCAAGCAATATGATATCAATTATGCATGTGAAGTCATGCTAAACATATTATCATCATGTTGTCAAAAAAACAATAAAAAGCAAGAAACATAAAGAAAAAAATATGCTTCATGCTGGACCCAGAGTTCTTTAGTTCCCTTTCTCGGGAGGTGATTGTAACTTTCATCATGAAATGATATTGGATCACTGTAGCAGAGTAGTTAAATATTTTATGGTTGATCACCATTACAATATTGCTGTTCCTGTGTGTAATGTTTTCCTGCTTCTGTTCACTTCACTTTTCATCAGTTCATATAAATCTTTCTAGGTTTTTCTGAAATCCTCCAGCTTGGCATCTCTTAGAGAGCAATAGGTTTCTGTCACAATCAGGTACCGCAACTTGTTCAGCATTCCCTAATTGATAAATATCCTCACTCAATTTCCATTTCTTTGCCACCACAAAAAGAATCACTATAAATACTTTTGTATATAGGTCTCTTTGGGATTTAGAACTAGTAATAGTATTAGTAGATCAAAGGGTATACAGTTTTATATAGCCCTTTAGACATTGTTCCCAATTGTTCTCTAGGCAGGATGGCTGGAGATGTTGTCTTGATGGACAGTGGGAGGTATTACTGTGCAAAATGAGAGAAAAAATATTCTGATATTCTCAGGATGTTAGCAACAATTTAAGTAAATCTGGAATATTGTCTTAAGATTGGTCACATTTCAGGAGGCACACTGACAGACTGGAGCATACTCAGAGGAGGATGGTCAGTGAGAGGAATTAAAATACTGCCATAAAATGAGCAGAAAAAGAGATGACATAGCTAATAATGACACTTCTTTTCAAGCATTTGATTGAAAGATTATCTTGTGAGAACGTTTTTAGATGTATTCAATTTGGTTCCAGAGGGAAGAAGAATGACAGAGGGTGGAAGGTGCTTGGCACAGTGCTTTGCACACAGTAGGTGCTTAATGCTTATTGACATTAACTGATGGAAGATACAGGGCAGGCAGATTTCAAATTAAGATCAGGAATAACTCCCTATCATTTCAGTTGTCTGAAAATGAAATGGACTACCCTGGAAAGTATTTTTTTTAAATAATCATCTGGTCAGTTCAATCTATTCCTATACTTCTGTCTAAAATATTTAGCTAGTTGGTGTCAGGCAGTTAGTAAGCTCCTACTATGTCAGACACTGTGCTAAGCATTAATGGTACAAAGAATGGCAGAAAAATAGTCCCTGTTCTCAACAAGCTCACACTCCAATGCAGAAATTCAAGTTTAGGAATGAGAATTATCCAGATATTTGTTTCAATGCTTCACTTCACTGGGACATATAGACACTGCCTGAGCCCCTGCTTTCAATTTTAAGAAAGGTAACAAGTTATACTGATAAACAATATAAAGGGATGAAGATAAATACAAGGAGGGAATAGTAACATTCTGGCCAAGTCTAGGATTATAGTAAACAAGATTTTGTAAGTTAGAAAGACAAGATATAGCAGCATCTTGGTCAATTCAGCCGTTCCCTTAGGTAGACCTGGTATGCAGACTCAACTTGGCCTTTGCTGCTACTTGGCAGCACTCAACTCTTACTGATTCCTTGGCTCATTCTCCCCACTAACTATTCCAGGTCTCTTCATCTCTCCTCAAGCCCCCACTATAGTCCCAATTCCTGTTCTTCTATCACTAGACTTAGCTTTCTCCTGAGACAAGAAATGATGGAGACCCTCTGAAAGCAGTTGCACTAACCCCAGTAGGGAGGTAACATGGCATTATTTAATGAGCAACGAGTACTTGGGTTAACTCTTTTCGCCGACATTTGATACCTCTGTTACTTTGGGCAAATCATTTCATCTCCATGGGCTCTATTTCATTCCTTAATGCTAAAATACTAGATGGTCATTGAGTCCTAGGTACCTTATGAACTCTACTACTCAAAACTTCTGAGCACTATCAATCTCTTCTTTTCTTCTTGCTTCATGGATAGAGGTGTTCTTTGCTAAGACTAATCTTCAACATTGTTTCTTTGATCCAATCCCTACCCATGTCCTTTCTACAGCTTCTGTCAATTATTTTTTACCTATGAGATATGTATTTCCCCTGCCTTAAAAAAGGCTCCCCTTGTCCTTTCTGTCCCATGCAGTTATCATGTAATCTTTCCCCTCCCCTTTAGTATCAGTCTTATTGAATGCATTATTTACTTTCCTTCCACCTACCTCTCCTGAATCCCTTACAATCCTTCTTCCATCCCTACCACCTCTTGAAACAACTCTTTAGAAGGTCATTAGTAACCTCCCAATCACAAAAAATGGTGGCTTTTTCTGTTAGTGCTCATTTTCCTTGATTTCTGCCGCAACTGGCATTTTTGGTGACTCCCTCTTCAATTGCTGTCTAAGATATCTCCTTTTCTGATTCTCCTACTTCTTTAGCTATTCCTTCCTTGAGTTTTCATCTTCCTTCAATTCAATTTAGTAGGTAATTCTGTACTTACTCTTTGCAAGATTCTTCCTGAATCTTGTGATATATTTTTCTTAAGGTTGTGGCCTTTTTTACTCTATGCACTCTCTACTGGCAATTTCATTCATCCCCCTACATTTAAGTATCTGCTCTATATAAATGAGCCTGAAATTTCTATCCTGACATCTTTTCTGTGCTCTGCCCCTGAATCTCTTATCCATGAAGCATTTCTATTCATATGTCCCATATATCTCAAACTCAACATGCCCTATCTTGAACTTTTTGCCTTTTCTTCAAGTCATGCTCCTCCTTCTGATTCCACTGTTCTGTATGGCACCAACATTCATCCTGTCTTACATATTTGAAATAAAGATGTTATCTTCCTTCTTTTTCTTTTGTTGCTTGTATAAATCATTTTATCTCTTCCATCATCAAATTCTTCTCTGCCTTGGTACAGGTGCAACCTCAGTGCAACCTATCTGGATGATTTCAATACTTTCTAACAGGTCGTCCAACATATCCATCTCTCCCTACCTCAAGCTGTCACTAGTCACCAAATTATTATTCTATATTATAGACCATAGACTTGATCATATCATTCCCCTGATGAAAGCCATTCATAGTTCTTTATTGCCTATGAAATAAAGCTCAAGTCCTTCAAGATTCTCCACAATTTTGCATTACCCTACCTATCCTATTTTATTGCATCACCCTACTTCATCCTAATTCATACCACCCCTTTCTTTATATTCTATACACTAAAATGGGTTATGCACTGGAGGTGCTCCATATGAACCCAACAGTTCCCTAACTCTCTGTCTTTACTTATGTCACTTTTCTAGAACTACAATATCCTTCTATCTCTATCCCCTTCTACTTATATAGTCTAAAGGCTGTTGAGTTTCTATACATTAATTGAGGCACAATTCCAATGCAACCTCTTCCAGGAAGTATTCCCTCATCCCAGAAGGAAGTCATGATCTTCCCTGCTTCAGACATCCCATTTTATTTTGCACTCATTGTATAATTTTAAAATGATGACTATTTGTATATGTGTTAAATCCTCCCATTAGGCCTTTGACTTGTTTATATAAAAAGTGTTTATTAAGTACCTACTATGTGACAGGCACTGTTCTAGGTGCTGGAGACACAAAGACAAAAAAAAATTATTCTTGCCCTTGAGAAGCTTATGATGGGATGGAGAAAGGTGTAGGGAACATCACACATATAGAAAAATAAATGGAGGAAATGTACAAAGAAAATTAAAAATAATTTCAAGAGTTGGGTAGAGAGGAAGGATGAGGAAGTAGCAGTCCAGCTGAGCCTGGAAAGAAGCTAAGGACTCTATTTTTTGTTTTTCCTTTTACACTTGTGTTATAAAGCGTATTATAGTTATCTCTGTTTTTGCCTTTCCCTCCACTTATTTCACTTACTGTTGTAATCTGCATTTTGGCATTTATATAAACTCCATGGTTCCTTTAGGCCTCACTGTTTGACTCTTTGAACTCCAGTGGCTCCTTTTGGCCACCATGATCCAATTTAAAGATCTCTGGCATTTAAAGCTCTTCATAACCTGCCCTCCCTGCCCTCTTCACCTCCTCTACCTCTTGGTTTCTGTGGCTTTCTTTAAGACTCCTGCAGGAGGCCTTTCCTAGTCTCCACAGTAGGTGATGTCTTCTGCTCTGAGACTACCTTCCATCTATTCTGTATCTACCTTGTATGGACCTAGATATTGTACATATTTTCTCCCCCCATTGGAATCTGAACTCCCTAAGGGATCTTTTTTTTTTTTTTGCCTTTCTTTGAATCCCTAGGACTTATCACAGAGCAAGCACTTATTTAATGCTTGTTGAATGGGAAGTTCTTGTGTTAACTGATGACGAGGGAATTAAGCAAAAGGAAAAGTGATGAATATGAATGATAACAACATTGTAAAGAAAAACAACTTGGAAAGACTTCAGAACCCTGATCCACGCAACACCAACCATGATTCCAGAGGATTCTTGGAAACATGCAGTGCACTTTCTGGCAAAGGTGGTGGATTCAAGATGCAAAATGAGACCTACAATATTGAACATGGACAATATAAGAATTAGTTTTTCTCGACAATTGGTTACAACAGTTTTGTTTTTCTTTTAAACAGAAAGAGTGAGGAGAGAAAATAAATTCTTATTAATTGAAAAGTAAATGACTTGGTTACAATGATTTTGTTTTTCTTTTAAATGGAAAAGGAGGAGAAAAAAATAAATGTTTATTAAATGAAAAATGAAATAAAGAGAATTCTTGTTGACTGACTGGCAATATCTGCTTAGTAAATAGTAGCACTGAGTTAAATGGCATCCTTATAACCTCAGCCTGCTGACCCAGCAGATTCCTTCCTTTGAGCTCTTCTTTCCTATCTCAGGTTTGACCTTAATCAAATACTGTGGTTTTCACTTCCCCACTCCCACTAGCTTTGCTCCCAGGAGGGCTTCATATGGATCTTGGCTGGCAGAGGGGTCAGTTGGCTGCCCTGGTCCTAGGCTGCTAGCTCTTTGCTTGCCCCTGTCTCTTTTTCCAGTGCCATTTCCTTGCCTCTTTTTCGAAGTGTTCCCAGTTTTGCGGGCAGGAGAACTGGAGGGGAGAAACAAGAGCTGGTGTTACATACACATGCTACACATGGGCATGAGAGAGAGGGGAGCTTACACCGCACAGGGGCGATATTGGATTGGAATGAGGTATACCATGTTAAGTGCCAGCTGTGTAGTCTCTGGACAGCAGGTGGCACCATACTCTGCCATTTCACCAAAGTGAAACTTGCCTCTCTGAGAGACAGTTTTGCAGTTCTGGGGCAGTTACTAAATTTCAGATGGGATGGGATAGGGTCCTTTGCAACATCTAACGGGCTTTTTAGTAGCCATTACAATCTTTTGGGTACACAATATCTAGACAAATACAATGTAGTAAAATGTTAGATGTATAGCAAACACACTCAGTCAGTAATTAGGTGGGAGTGATGAAATAGAGGAGATCTGGGCTCTCCACTAACTGGGCTCTCCTATGACCCTAGGCAAATAATTGAATCTCTCTAAGCCTCTGGGAATGATGATACTTGTGCTCCCCTACCTCATGGAGTCCTCAGAGAAAGTGACTTCCAAACCTTAAATTTAGATTTTGAATCACTAAATTAATGGAAGCAACTCATGGGTTTCTCATCTAAAATGCAATACAATATGATATAATGTAATTTGATATATCATAATGTAATACAATACAACCTAACCAAACACAATATAGCATAATATAATAATGTGATACAACCTAACCAAAAATAATATCACATATCATATT
>CM053771.1:143316609-143361786 GCA_028658325.1 Potorous gilbertii | reverse complement strand
ATATATCATAATGTAATACAATACAACCTAACCAAACACAATATAGCATAATATAATAATGTGATACAACCTAACCAAAAATAATATCACATATCATATTATATAATGTAATATAATATATCCTAACACAATATAGCATGATATATTATATTGTAATATAATAAAACATAATATAACACAGTATAACATACTAAGGTCCATTAAGTTCTGAAATTCTAAGACACAAATTAAATTAGCAAATACCTATTAAGGAGCAGAGTTCCTACCATGTTATGGTAGTTCATTTAGATAATATAACATTCTTGCCTTCCTGGAACTTATAGTTTAGTAAAAAATAAATACTAACTATAAATGACTACAAAGTAAGTCTAAATTACTTCAGTCACTTCAAGGAGCCTCCATGACTTTTTAGGGCAAAATGAAAATCCTCTTAGATTTTTTTTCCAAGTTAGTTACATATTGCTCCCTTTCACGGACTCTTTGCTTTATCTTAATTGACCTTGATGTTCCATGTATGAGATGTTCCATCTCTCATATCTGTGTCTTTGTTCAGGCATAAGCTACTTTCCTTCCTCCACTGCTGCTTCTTGGAAATCTTGACTCCCTTCAAAGAAGCCCTTCCGCTCACATCACTTTCTTCAATTGATTGTTCTCCTTCCCCAAAATCAAGATATTCTACTTTTCTTATCTGTAAATATGATTTATCATGTTCAGGAAAATATAAGCTCCTTGAGGGTAGGGCCTCTCATTTTTCTATTTATATACCCAGTACCTAGCAGAATGCCTAACACATAGTGGGCACTTAATAAGTGCTCATTGAGAACTATCTGTAGTGAAGGCTATCCTTCACGTGTGAGGCAGTGGGGAAGACAGAATGGACTTGAAGGAAGATGGAACAGATATTTCTAGTCTAATTTGCCCACACCTTACTCCAAGGGAGACAATTTCCTATTAGAAAGAGGAACAGGAGATTGGGACCAGAAGCTTGGCTATTCAGAGAAAATAGGTACTAGACTAGCATTCTATTTATCTACTCTAAATATTATTAGTCTAAGTCTTCAAGTATTGACCTTTCAATCCAAACTTCACCCTGGAGGAGATATAGTTTTCAGGTTCAAGCTAAACTTCTGATTGCTTTTCATTAATGGGGAAAAGAAGAACCCAAGCTTTACATACAAGGCTTGACTTCTTTCCCACCAAATACCAATTCTACATGGAACAATTGTCCAAGTCAATAGCAAAATAAATCAGAGAAAGTACACAAGGGAGAATATATATCAGACAATATAGAGTGTACTCTCCCATTGAGAGTAAGCTAACAGCTCAGCTGAGATAGAGAGGGCCAGATCACACCCAAAGGGTTCCCTGAAATCTGAAACATAGCAAGCTAGAAATAAGGTCACAATGGAGACTACTAGTTTCTCTCATGTTGACTTCTTCCCAGTCAACTGAAGTGGGGCTGGCATTGTCTATACTATCTCTCAAAACTGGAAGCCTGAAGCCCTTGAAGTGAGCTTGAAGAACCCAAAAAGGCTGGATATCTCTGACCCAGTGCTATTAGACCACAATGACTTCTAATTATGCAATTTGAATAAAGCAATTATGTATTTGAAGATTATAGAATCATAAATTTAGAGTTAGAAGGGACCTTGAAGGCCATTAATCCCTCCCCAAATTTTACAGATGAGGCAACTGAAGCTGACAGAGGTTAAGTAACTTGCCTAGGGTCACACAGAAAGGAATTATCTTAGGACTTGAACTCCAAGTTCATCTCCCCATTGCGCCAATACAAATAAGAGGACTATAATTCATTTTATTAAGAAATACACCCAACAACATCCTGAACAACCATTTTTGGAAACCTGGCTCTGTTACTGAGGGATCATCATGAAATTATCAGATGCACAGGAATGATAATTTCTTTAGAGAATTATGAAATAACTTGCTTTGTGAGGTCTGAGAGGAATATTTCATACAAAACAAGAGGATCCAGGTAGTCTTCCTGTTGAAGGTGCTTTTACAAAGACAGCCACACAAATAGTTCCTCTAATTAAACTGGCTGCAGAAAATCTTTGGCATATAACATCTCCTTTGGTTGTCCTCATATGTCCTATTACCATTTCTGTGTCCTCTGAGTATAGTTGACAAAATACAGTGAAAAGATTTGGAGTAAGAAAACCTGGGTTCAAAGAACCCTAGGTTTGTTAATTATATATCCCTTCCACATCATGACTTTCCTCGTTGTGGTTTCAATATGTTGCAGGTCAGCCTAAGAAATTAAATAGGATTTTTTTTTGGAGTTTTTCAGAAGCTACAACTGGCATGTGAATCCAGCAGATGACCCAAAAAAAGTTTAGGGACTCAGAAATGCATAAAATATATGTGCAGCATTGTATGATATTAACATATTTTATCTTTTAATAACATAAATATACACAAATTTTTGTTTATGTTTAATGTGGAAATAAGTAAAAAGTTAAAGTCTGAAAAAAGAATGTGAAAGGCAGCAGATGACACATAACGGCTAAAAATGTTGAAATATCTTAAAAAGTTTAGCAACTCATAAATGCATAAAATGTATACACTGTTATGTATCACATTACCTGTACTGTATGTATTTTATTATTTAATAACAAATGAAAAGTTAGACATTTTTTCCCCTAAAATTAAATTTGAAGTAAAAGAACTGTGATTCTACACACTGGTTTGGGGATGCCAAGAGTATTTATGGAAATCTCTCATGTGCCATCTTGAGTTTCTTATATATTGTGTCATTTAATTACAAAAGGAGAGCAAAAAAAAAATTTATGTGGATTTTCCAGATTGCTGGAGCACCATTCCTCTAACTTCTGTGATGTGGAAGGGATAATTGTGCTGTCTATGTGACTTTGGGAAACTTCTATCAACTGCTTCTCTCTCTCTATAAACAGGCAAGAAGATAGTGGAGAATGGGAATAGGTCTGCAACAATTCACTCAGAAAAAAAGAAAAGAAAGAAGTAAAAAGTAGCTTGCCATTGCATTCAGAGAGAAAGCCCCTCCTATACATCATCACAGAGGATAGTTGTCTTCAGTCTTTGAGAGGAAAGCTGCAATTGCCCATCAAAGATGCTTCAGCGAGCTAACCTCAACTTTCCAGAAAAGAATGATTACAAATACACAAAAACTTTTCCCATCAAGGGCAGTAGATGAGGATAAGGAGCAGGGTGACATTTGTGGTGACCACAGAATGACAGAAGACTGAGTATCTCAATTCTGATAAGGGTGAAAGGCAAAAAGAATTTGGTGAGGTCTTTCAGAGTGTGTAGTAGTTGTCTTTTTTTATCTTAGAACATCTGCTAGTTATGCCCAAAATGTGTACTAATTTTTCTTCTAGAAAAAATGGCAAAAAACCTAGAGGAATACTTTACTCTTCAGACTACTGAGGGATTTGAAGTGTTTCTTGAGTAAAAATTTAAAAAATAATAAAAGGCTTTAGAATAAAAATAATGAAAAAGCAAAATACAAAGGAGAAGAAACTTCTGACCAGTGTTAGGAAGTGAAAGGGTAAAAAAAGTGTAACAGGATAAAGAGAAGAAAAGAACCACTGTCAGACAGTCAATTGATAAACATTTATTAAGTGATTAGCTTGAGAGCAAGATGCTATTATTATTTATACACTCACAAAGGATCACATAGCTAGTTAATTGTCAAAGGCACAACCAAGACTTCTGACTCCCAGCTGAGCACTCTTTCACCAAACTACCTGAGGACTTATTCATACTCTTATTTGGAGGGGAACTGCGTGATCCTGTGTGAGTAAGTTAAGCTTCAATTTCAGAAAGGACTTGATAAACCTTAAAGTGTGTAAATGGAAATTTTATAAGGTATATATAAATATAAAATCTAATATGCTGTAGTCTTAAATTTTATTTTAATTATTCTAATTGCTACATGCTGTGCTTGTATATCCGATAAAAGGGATATGAGACAGTTAGGTGGAGCAGTGTATCGCGCACTTTGCCTGGAGTCAAAATGACTTGAGTTCAAATCTAGCTTTAGACAGTTACTAGTTGTGTGACCATTGATAAGTCACATAAAATGTCTGCCTCAATTTCCTCATCACAGCATGCTTGAGGCCAATTTCATTTGTAGAAAGGTGGAGCTTGTAGAACAACCCCCTGACATCATGATTCCACCATGATCTTTTCTGTCCTGCTTCAGTTCTTTTGTTGGCTGTTGGAAAATAATTTTCAGGTATGTAAATATCAAACTAACCCTCTCCTGGCATGAAAGACGAAGTAATTGGAATTCCATCTTCATCACTCCTATGAAATTGATTTCTTCAAGGACACTAATGAGTACCCTATTGCCAAAGTCAACGGGCTGTTTTTGCTCTTATTCTCCTTGGTCTTCCTACGACATTTACCATTTTTAATCATCCCTCTTCCCTGGAGACACTCCAGTCTCATGCTTCTCCTCTCTGTTGGACAGCTTCCTTGTCTGTTTTGTTGGTTCCCAATCTTCCTTCCACTCCATAAATGTGGATGTTCCTCAAGGTTCTGTCCTAGGCTGCCTTCTCTCTACATACCCTTTCCCCTAGTGATCTTACGCATTCTAATTACTTCAGTTATTGCTTTGAGGTTGATATCTAAATCCTTAGTTTCAAGCTTGCCCCATAACTTCCCATTTTTCTAATTGCCTGCTGGATGCTCCTGACTGGATAGTCTATTGTTACCTCAAATTTAACACAACTAAAATTGAACGTGAAATTGTTCCACTTCCTCTACAACAACAACATCAACGGGAACAATAAAAAAAATAACCTTTTCCTTCCCTGTGATTTCCTGATCTTCTATTAATGGGAACCACCATTTTTCAGGCTTGTAGCTCTGGAGTCATCTTTGACTCTTCCTTCTCTGTCACCCACATCCAATCAGATGACGTGTCCTATCGTTTCCCCACTGCACTAGTGTTCACATGTAGTCCCTTTTTTCCACTTACACTACAATTGTGCAAGCATCCTAATATTAGGCCTTAATTCTTCTTACTGTGATTTTTGTAATTGCTTCTTAACTCATCTTTCTGGCTGCAGTCTATCCCTTCACTAATTCTCATTCATACTGCCCAAATAATTTTCTGAATATGTCATTTCTCTACTTAAAAATCTTCAGGCCTCCCTACTGTCAACTACACAAAATTAAAAAAAAAACTTGTGATGCTGATATTCAAAGCCTTCCACAATCCAATTTGAACTTTCTTGTTCAGTTTTATCTTAAGTTGTTGTTATTCTTCATCCCAGAAGAAAACCCATGACAACAGGATGGTGATGTCTTGACTTGCAACTGAATTGGATTTAAGTGAGGCAGAGCTGTGCAAAGTCACCAGCCTCACTCTCTTCTCCAGAGTCATCTGGGTTCAGTGACAATGTAAAGATCAGGATGAAGAGAGATGGCTCCAGAGGCAGTGGAAGACCTTGGCCTTTTGAAGCTAAGGTCTTTCCCAGGTCTCAGTTTATCTAAGGCAGCATCCATTCAGTTATTAAGACTAGCAAAGAAATGAGGCCAAAGATCTCTTTTTATCTACTCAAAAAAAAAATCAATCTGGGAGGGGAAGACCTTTAGAGTTTTTGGCCAGAACAGAAAAAATTGCTATTTACACTCACTCTGGGCCATCAAAACCCAAGCAAAGACTGATAGAGGCTTGAGCTGGGACTTACTATTGATCAAACAGTGAGAGCAAGAGTGATTTGGGTTTAAGGCATATTCAGGCAGCTCCATTTGAATCCTAATGGTTCTTACCAAAGCCTGGTTTTCCAGAGCTTTGTTTCAAAAAATTCACTTTCCTTTGGGCAAAGAACCCACATGTAACTGCATGATTGCCCATGTGGACACAGGAAGGGAGGAAAGAAGGAAGGAAGGAAGGAAGGAAGGAAGGACGGAGCATTGCCTAAGTGAAACTGGTCAGTTGGGTCCCTAGTAGGGCAGCTACTTTTACTCACAGATTGTTGTTCTTTGCTCTCAGAGAGGACCAATTACATCAAGAAGGTGATGTCTTAACTTGTAAGTGAATTGGAATTAAGTGAGGTAGGTCTATTCAAAGTCATCAGCCTCACTCTCTCCTCCAAAGTCATCTGGGACCAGTTGCAAGATATAGATCAGGATGATTGGAGACGGTCTTCAATCTCATTACTCTCTTTCATGTATTCTGTATTACAACTAAGTTGAACTACAACTCTTCATTTCCTTCCTTCTTGCCTTCTTTTTTCATGTCTTCTTTCATGTCTAGATTGGACTGTCTCCCTGCCCCACCCACTCCCATCTGGTAAAGTCACTCCCTTTTTTCCAGTGGTCAACTCTACTGATGTTACCTCCCCTGATCTATCCCTGTTGAAAATGATTTTTTCCTCATATTTGCCGCAACATTTTTCTTGAATCTTTCTTTTGGATTTTTTTAAAAACCAGTGTCACTTATTCCATAGTTATTTGTGAACCCGTCCTTCCCCTTACTAAACTGTAATTCACTTGAAAGCAGAGGGTGTGTTGTTTCTACCTTCAGTGTTGGCACAGTGCCTTACACATAGCAGATATCTGATACATTTGTGTTGAATTGAATTGAAGCTAGATAAAGAATTTAAGATAAAGAAAGAATAGCTGGGCTAAGTTTGAAGTATGCCTTAGACTTTGTGGGAGTCTATTTCAGAGAAGAGACTTTAAAAAATCAAATTATACCATACAATTTTACTAGAGATGTGGGCTGAAGAAGAATTGGAAGAGCAAAATTCTGACAATGCACAAACACAGATCATTCCAAGAAGGAAAAATAAGTGGACTTATTTAAAGAGGCATATTTGGATTTACAAGGAATTCATTATTCACCAGATTTTTTTGTTTATTTAAAACCAAACTTTAATATTATGATTTCAATCCAAGTGAAAGTGCCCATTGAAATGAATGGAAACTGTTATAAGTCAGAGTTCTGCGTGCCCAGTGGTGATAGAACTTTAAGGCTAATGAGATAATCCCATCTGTGGACCCTTTAAATAGGTGTACCAAAGAATTCTAGGATGCAAACAAATAAATTAGTAAACAAATAAATAAATGAATAAACAAACAAGCAAGCATATAAATATGTAAATGTAAGCAATGTTTAAAAATGTAAACAAGCCAATAAACAATAAATGTGTAAATGCATGAAAATGAAGAAACAAGTGAATAGATGTATAAATGTATAAACAAATAAATGAATGAACAAATCAATTGAATCAATCAATAAAAATGAATTAATGAATAAATAAAAACATAAATGAGATTTTAAAAACCATAAAAGAAGCAGGTAGCAATTTAACTACATGATGGATATACTTCTCTTGAACTTCCTCCTCTTAGATAGAAGTGATTGACCAGCCATAGAGGAAGGCCCTGGTCTTCACTGGTCAGTTTCAAAGGGGTTCAGTAAAAAATGAGAAAGAAAATTTCTCATTTTTGTAAATGGCTTTGAAATTAGTGTAGACTTTTCGCTTATTTCTTGCCAGCAAAGTGAGCTTATGCAGTTAGGTATTTAACAGTGATTCAGATAACCACCCCCTGCCCCTAGTTTAGTGCTCAGAGCTCCTCAGAAAATAATGGCTTGGAATTGGCCTTGTACTATCATTTCCACAGTCTACTCCTTCGTGGAAACTTTGTATCTCAGCCACCCATGGAGGAATTTTCAGAACTGTTTGAGTGTTTGCCAAGGCCCCATTGTACCATCTTAGCAAAAATATCAAAACCTCTGCCAAATGTTCTTAAATAGGGCAGCCTTAGTCTTAGGGATGACAATCTGGTCCAACCCAAGCTGAGTTGGTGGTGTTCTTCGGGGACACACCCTGGTTGTTGATGCAATCCTCCTCTGGGTTCATCAATGAGGAATCATGCTTTTTTTTGTTTTTTAGGTTTGAAATGGTGAATTGCTTTTATTTCTGAAAACACAAATTGTTTCAAGGATATTGGCAAGAGCAAGGAACCCAGGCAAGGCTAAATAGAAGGTATGACTGGGATCTATAAAGCAGGTCTTTTCAATTTCTTCCCCCACCTCCAGTCTTCCCTTGGGTGTCTTGGAGATTCTTAGGAGTACAAGAAAGAGGTGGGCTGTGAGGATCTAAGATGACCTCTCACTTGGGCAGAACATCTGATGATTTGGACACCAGCTTCCCATCTCGGGTCTCGATCTTCTTTACCACCACAGCCTTACTGACTTGGCTGTAAGAGGGGGGACCAGAGACAGAAGTAGCCTGGAAGGAGCTCAGTTCACAGTCAAGGCCAGAACTGGTGAGACTTCCATAGGCAAGAACTGAAGCCTGTTGAGTAGTCTCTGCTTGTGGTCTTGGTGTGAATATTCATGTTCTGCATCCCAGACTGGAGTCTGCTCCCTCTTCCTCCAGCAGCTTCCTGTAGGTGGTAATCTCAATATCTAGGGCCAACCTAACATTCATTAGCTCCTTGTACTCCTGCAACTGGCAGGCCATGTCTTGCTTGGCCCTCTGCAGGGAAGCTTCCAGCTCGGACAACTTGGCCTGGGCATCTTTGATGGCTAGTTCCCCATGTTGCTCCACACCAGTGATGGTGGTTTCAAGGGAAGATCTCTGGCCTTTGAGCACCTCAATTTCGGCCTGAAGCCTGTTGATATTCCTGGTCATCTCTGAGATCTCTGTCTTGGTGTGGTGAAGGTCATCTCCATGTTTCCCAGCCAGGGTCTGCAGTTCCTCATACTTGATCTGGTATGTGGTCTCAGCCTCAGCACAGCTGCAGTTGGTAATCTCCTCATATTGGGCTCAGACATCAGCAATAATGCCATCCAGGTCCCAGGAGCAGCTATTTTCCATAGACAGGACCACAGAGGTGTCTGAAATTTGGAACTGCATTTCTTTTATCTCTTCTTCATACAGGTGCCTGAGGAAATTAATCTCATCAGTCAGACCTTCCAGATGGGACTCCAGTTCCATCTTGTTCATATAGGCTTCATCCACATCCTTCTTAATGAGAACAAATTCATTCTCCATTTCTGTCTGCTTATTGATCTCATCTTCATACTTTTTTGTGAAATCTTTCACAAGACCCTGCATATTGCCTAGCTCCACCTCCAGCTTCAGTTTCTCCTGCCCCATGGAGTCCAGCTGCCTTTGAAAGTTGGTAATATACTTCTCAAACAAGCTATCCATGTTGTTCTGGGATGTTTTCTGCTGCTTGAGGAGGCTCCATTTGATCTCTAGCATCTTATTCTGCTGTTCTAGGAAGCGTACCTTGTCAATGAAGGATGCAAACTTGTTGTTCAGGGTCTTGATCTGCTTTTTCTCTTGGGTCCTCATGGTCTTGATGCTGGGGTCCAATTCTAGCTTCAGGGGATTCAGGAGACTTTGATTGACAGAGACCACCGTGATTTCACTGACACTGCTGTTGCTCCCAAAGCCCATACTATATCCTGGTCCGAATCTGACCCCTGATCAGAAGCTACTGTTACACCCCACCCAAGAGAAGGAGGATGAGCTGATTTGGGAACTGGGGCCACTGGAGCAGGAGTGGCTGCTAAAACTCTGAGGGCTGGAGGAAGAGACCTTCAAGGTCTGGTGAGTGGTAGTTGATCTGATGGACATGGTAAGGACAAGAAACACAGACACCGAGACCCAAGAAAGATAAGCTGTCCATAGAGAATGAATCATACTTTTTCTAATGGCATCTGGTCCCAAGCAGCCAATGCCATAATTAACTTTGGGTTCTCAGTTATTACCCCACTGGGAGGTGACTTGTTCATTCTGAATTTCTCCCTTGTTTCTTTCTTCATTCTCTAAGAACACCTTTCTTCATTCATTTAGGAACTTCTGAAGCAAAGCTCCCGGTAACTCACAGGGTGAGGGAGAGGTAGTGGTTATCTCAGAAAAAAAAACAGAACAGGGAGACAGAGGGTGGAGAAAGATGAGATGATGAGGTAACTGCCAACCTGAGCTTCCTAAGATAAATTCTGTATGGCCACTATATTTTAAAGAAGATGTAAGCAGGTAAGAACAGTTAGCTGATGATGACAGAAGCAATGAACATGAGCTTGGACAGATTTTGGGAGACAGTGGAGGATAGAAGGACCTGGCATGCTATGGTCCATGGGATCATAAAGAGTCAGACATGATTGAATTACTCAACAATAACAAAACTAGGGAATGATATAAAAGACTTGGACTGCACAATAAAAATAATAATAGGAAAGATGAAAGAAATGTTTAGTATGGAAAAAAAATGTCGAGAGGAACAAGAGCCAAGGAGGGAGAGCACCACTTCTTACGATGAGGATACTATAATGGAGAGAAGGCAGCAGTATTAAATTGTTGTTTTGAGGCAGTTAGCAATAGTTAACATTTAGACAATGCTTTAAGGTTTGCAAATCACTTTACATAGATTATCTTATTTGATTCTCATAAAGACCATGTGAGATAAGTATTATTAGTATTCCCATTGCATAGATAAGGAAACTAAGGTAGAGAGAAGTGACTTGACCAGGATCATACAGCTAGGATGTATCAGAGGTGAGTTTTGATCTCGTCTTCTTAACTCTAAGTGCAATGCTTTCTGCATTCGCTAAGTCAGTGGGCCTCTAGAACTTAAGACTTTGGGTGGTTCTCAATAATTTTCAAGAGTGTAAAGTGGTCTTGAGACCAAAAGTTTTGGGGACCAGTGATATATACATACCTGGAAGAATAAAAGTATAGAACAGAAATGCTTAACAGGAAAGTGAAACTCACAATAAATGGGATGACAAAAGAATGCCTCCTTGCTACATAAGGTGTAGTAAGGTGACATAGTGGATAGAGCACTGGACCTGGAATCAGTAAGTGCTGAGTTAAAATCTAGCCTCAGACTGTTATTAGTTGTAATACTCTGGGCAAGTCATTTAACCTCTGTTTTAGTTACCTCATATATATAATAAGGACAACAACAAGTACCGACCTCCAGGGATTGTGATGAGCATCAAATAAAATAATATTTGCAAAAATGTTTAACACAGTGTCTGGCACATAGTAGGTGCTTAATGAATACTTGTTCTCCACTGCTACCCTCATTGAACTCATCATCAGTCCAGATGAACTTATAGCCTAAGATAATAAAAGAAAGAAATCATGAACATGATTTAGAAAGATAAGCTGCCTGAAGAAGTATGCAGAAAGAAAAGATTGCAGTCAAGAAAAAAAATGTATAATTAGATCTAATTAGGTAATTAGAATTCAGTTTGGAGAGTAGCTTCTGTTTGTTAGGGAATGATAGAATAAAGTGATGGGTGAGGTGATACTAATCAATTCAAGGACCTCTCTAACTAACCTAATGAAAATTAATGTCATGGATCGTTGTTTGGAAGCAAATGAAGGGATTTATTCTGGAATGTAAGCTAGCCCCTGGCACTGGATTAATTTGTGTTGGACACCAGGGATTCTCCTATGATTATCTTTCTGAGAATCGGCCTCTCATCCGTGTGGTCTATAAAAGTCTGCTGGGAGTTCCAGCTCAGCCCTTCTTTGCTCACCTTTGCTCTTCCGTATTTCACTTTTCTCCTTCTCCTTACATTTTTATTTAGAGTGAAGAAAAAAAGAATTTCTCACTTCCCATTCCCCAAGAATGGCAACTTGTAGCAGCAGTTCCTGGCAATAAGAGTTTGTTTGCATATGGTCTGAGAAAGATGCTTAAGGCTATTGTTCTAGGGACTGAATTCTCTGGGCAATGTGATCTGAGAAAGTGGCCAAGCCATGGAAAAGAAAGTTCCTGGACAGCTTTAGCTTTAGGAAGTGTTTTCTGGATAACCCCAAGTTTAAGAATTCTGAGCATTAGTTTTACTAGAGGGAGAAAATATAATTTTCTGATGCAATGTACCCATTTTTAGAGGTTCTTGAACCCATTGGGGGTTCACAATGGTGGTCCAAAGAGTTTGTGCTAAAATTCTTTAATGGTGCCTTAATCAGTAAATAATTGCTCAATAATATTATAAATATATTTTTCCTCTGTGACAAGTATGTGTATGCAAAAAGCATTATAAATTTGTTTCTATACTGATTCAAAACCATCACAATCATGTGCATGCTCATGCAGTGATATCAAACTCCCTTCACTTATAAGTGCAATGTGTTTTTGCAGTTTTTCAATATGTTATCAAATTGTTTCCAAACTGCCATATGTGTTTGACCTTCAAGAGCAACGTGATGTCTATGTTCACATCCTCCTTTGTATTCTGAATGCTGCTTATTCCCCTTTGTTACCCTGTAGTCATAACTAATCAGCTGTGTGATCCTGTGAACAAGCTATTATGGACATTTGTGTAATTAGAGTGCAAATGCTAGGGTATTTGAAAACCATGATCTCTGAGCATGCACATTACCAGGAAGCTGGAAACCTACTTGGACCATCACAAAAATCTGCAGAAACAAACCTTATATCTCACTACAGTACTACGGCTGTTTTCCAATTTAAACATCTGCTTATGTTACTATTTTTCTATCTGGTGATTTTCAAATGAATGGTTTGGCAACACTGGTCAGTCATTCAGCAGAATTACTGTGAGAATGCAGCTGGAATGTTAGCGTAGAAAAGAAGGAAGTCAGATCTGAAGAGATTGCTTTTTTACAAAGTTAGTTAGTTATATAAACATTATTTTAAAAAAACAAAACAAAACAATATAACAATAATAGCTGACTATGCAATAATCATGTGAGCCAGGTAAACCTTTTACAGTGAGCTCTTTTGCTCCTCACAAAGCCCTGAAAGGTAGGTGTTACTATTATCTCCACTTTTAGGTGAGGAAACTGAAGCAAACCGAAGTTAAATGACGAGGGCAGGTCCACACAGCTAAGTGTATGAGGCAGAACTGAACTGGTCTTTCTGATTCTAGGCCCATAACTCTAATCACTGTACTACTGAGCTGTCCCCAATATATGCAATTAAACTTTAATTACATTTATAGTTTAATACAGTACTTGTCGTTAGCCAGTAGAATAATTAATAGTTTATATTGCAAGTAGCTATTCACTTTCTTTTTTTCCCCTTCCACCCTCTAGCTATTCACTTTCATTGATTAGTTAGACAGCTAAAAGTTTGAAAAAAAAATCTCTCTCTTAGCAATAGAGCTTGGAAATTCTCTTATCATTCCTATTACATATTTGTGTGAATGAACATTTTTGTTTTATATTGGTTTTAATCAAGATAAAGAAATAAACCGAACATAGAGCCAGGTTAAGTCTGTATTTGCCTGGTATTGAGTCAAATAATACAAACCTTTGTTCAAATAAAAAAGTTCAACACCAAAATTAAATTTATATATGATTATTATTGTTAAATATTTTCCAAATTATAACATATTTCATTAAAATATTATTGATTTTCAATGAAATTTGTAAAATACAGAATTTTCTTGCATATAAGACCTTGCTGGATTACTTTTAATTCTTGTAGAATGTCCCATGTAAAATAGTTATAACTATTTTATGATTAGTGTTATAATTTTAAATTCTACAATCATTGATAGAATAAAACTTCATAGTTCATAATTATAGATTTTTATTTGAAGATTTGGGAGCAACTACTAGGCAAGTCATTAAACCACTATTTGCATCAGTCTCCTCACCTGTAAAATAGAAATAATAGCACCTACCTCTTGGAGTTGTTGTTAGGATCACGTGAAATAATAAGTGTATAATTCTGGAAGGCAGTGCCTAGAGCATAAGCGTTATATAAAATGTTAGTTATCGTTATCATTGCACTTATTATAAGTTTGCATTGAATACTTCTAAAATAATATTATGAATAGTATATGAAATTACCTTCGGAGTCACAATACATTTTTTTGTTTGGTTTGGTTGAAATAGAACAAAAAACGTACTGGGAACCACTGGTCTATACCATTCTCCTTTCTGTTTGTGACACTCCTTTTCTGCCTCTCTTCCTGCCTGTTTGAGCAGTCCTTCTTCTCAATCTCCTTCGAGAGCATCATCCATATCCCATCTCTAAACTGTGGGTGTCCCCTAGAATTCTGTTCAGGGCCTCCTCTTCTTTACTCTTTACACTCTCACACTTGGCAACCTCATTAGCTTTCATGGGTCTAATTATCATTTCTATACCAACGACTGTCAGTCTCATCCTGGTCCTAGATAGTCTCTCTTCTGAGTTCTAGACATGTATTACAAACTGGGCATTTCAAATTGGATTTCTCATAGCCATCTCAAACCTACATCCAAAATTGAACATATTTTCTTCCCCTGTCTCTCTCCAACACACACATATACCTCTAAAGCTTTTATTTCTGAATAAGGCAGAAATATGCTTAGTCACTCAGGGTCAAAAGCTGAGATATCCTTGAATCTTCATTTGAACTCACTCTACATATACAATTGGGGTATAGGGTGTGTTCAAGGAGGACCTTTAGTGTGGTGGCTGCCAAGCCCTTTTCAGGGATGCTTTCTACCTTCAGTGTCCACCTGTTCCACTCAACTCTCACCTGTGGCTCCAAGAAGCTGCAGCATGCATAGCAGCCACACCCTGGTAAACCAATTTGGCAGACAGGCCAAATCAGGTGCGAGGTAATAAAGGGGGCTTAAACCCATTGGTGAGTTAGGGGGATGTCTACCTCAAGCATATGAAGACTTCCCCTTATGGAATGGGTGGATGAAAACAATTTACTCCAACAGCCATGAAGGCAGCTGAAGGAGGCAATGTGAAGCACTTAGAGCTTGGTTAGACACCTAGGATGCCAAGGTCATCCACTGCATCCTGAACCATCATCAGTTATCTTGATTCTGTGCTACTATTGAACTATGATGACTCTGGAGGAGAGAGTGAGGCTGAGGACTTCATGCAACTCTGCCTCATTTAAATCCGATTTACACACAAATCAAAAGACATTACCTACACTATTTGGCTGTTATACCTATATCAAAGTCCTGTGGTGACAGGCAAGTGATGAAGTGGCAGGTGTGGGTACATTGGGAACTGTAGTCACAACCCTGCACATAGGTAGCCTGGGCCATAGGGTCGTTTCTCACTGGAAGCATCAGTGGAATTTGGCAGCCCCTTGGGTGTCTGAGCAGCCTTTAAAGGATTGCATTGCCTACCTCTTGATGTGAGGAAGGGGGCTAGAAATGGAGCCCTAAAAATTGACTGCTCACTCAACCCTGGTCTGATTTCTGATTACCCCAGCAGGTGGGGAATCCCACTCTGTGGTCAGAACACAAAAACATGTACAAAACCATCTGCAAAATGATTCTGCTTTCCATTGGCATACATACACTTGTAGACAACACAAAATCCAGTAGACCTGAAAGACAAACTACTCATGTTTCAAGAGAACTCAACAGTTATAGCATTAAAAGAGCAGTCCTGAGTGAAACAAGGCTGACAAATGAAGGCCAACTTACTCAGGTTGGAGATGGATACACATTTTTCTGGAATGACTGCAGTGAAGAGGAAAACTGTGAAGCTGGCATAGGTTTTGCAATCAAAACTAACCTAGTCAGCAAGCTGGTATGGCTGCCAAAAGGAGTGAATGACAGGTGCATGACAATGCAATTATCACTTGCATGTCATGCCACTATCATCAGGGCCTATGCTCTCACCATGATGAACCCTGATGAAGTCAAAGAAAAATTTTATGAAGACCTGGAGACTCTTATTATCAATGTGCCAAAAGAGGACCTGCTTATAATTCTGGGTGACTTTAATGATAGAGTAGGCTCAAACTATCAGACTTAGCAGGGAGTCCTAAGGAGAAATGGAGTTGGAAACACCAACAACAATGGTCATTTACTGCTGAAGATTTGTGCATTGCATGACCTTTTCATCACGAACACTATTTTCTGTATACCTAAAGGCAAAAAAACTTCGCAGCAAACATTAGTATCTAATAGACTATGTGAGTATAAGGAAAAGAGATAGACAAGATGTGAGAGTGATGAAGGCAATGCAAAGTGCAGAGTGCTGGACTGATCATAGACTTATCCTTTCCAAGTTAAATATTCGCTTTCATCAAAGGTGCCACCCCCAAGGAAAAATGACTACCAGAAGAATTCATATCAACAAATTAGAGCTTTTCTCTGAGCACAAAGAGCTTACTGCTAACTTTGAGGGAAAGTTGAACCAACACACTATTGGCAACAGTGGAGCAGAAAAGGAGTGGACACCTTTTAGTGTATAGCATTGCGTTTGCTTATCTGGGTCAGAACACTCACAAACACCAAGACTGGTTTGATGAAAATGATGGGGAAATTAAGAAGCTGCTAAATGAAAACCAAGAACTCCACCAGGATAGTTCATCTACCTCTGAGAAGGTGCATTTAATTCCATCAAAAGTAAAGTACAAACAAAGCTTAGAAAGACATAGGATTCCTGGCTCAGTAGGAAGGCAGATGAAATTCAGTTTTATACTGATAGTAACAATCCAAAGTGCTTTTACGATTCCCTGAAAGCTATTTATAGACCAAAAACCTATGGTGCATTACAACTATTCATGGCTGATAGAGACACATTGATTAGTGATAAGGACATGATCCTACAGAGATGGGCTGAACACTTCTATAGTGTTCTCAACAGACTATTATCAATCAAGGCTGAGGGCACTAACCATTTACCTTAGGTTGAAGTCAATCCCTCCTTAGCTGAGCTTCCAACTGAAGAAGAGATTTTGAAGGCCATTTGACTTCTTTCATGTGGTAAAACACTTAGTGCTGATTCCATTCCAGCTGAGGTTTACAAGGTAGGGGAACCATTGCTCATACAAAAGCTGACTGAAATTTTCCAGGTTATATGGCAACAGGAGAGTATTCCCCAGGAGTTCAAGGATGCCTCCATTGTTCATCTCTATAAAGGTAAAGGGAATAGATTGTCCTGTGACAATCACAGGGGGTCTCTCTCTTAGTTATTGCTGGCAAGATTCTTGCTAGAGTCCTCCTTAATAGGCTGATCCTTCACCTGGAAGATGGTCATCTATTTGACAGCTAGCATGGCTTCAGAAAGGGCCAAGGAACAGTCAATATGGTATTTGCTGGCCAGCAACTCCAGGAGAAACGGCAGGAGCAGAGCTGAGGTCTGTACACAAAATTTGTAGATCTTCCAAAGCCTTTGACACTGTTAGTCATGAGGATTTATGGAAATTTATGTCAAAATTTTGTTGCCCAGAGAAGTATTGTATATCAACTTCATGATGGCATGTTTACCCAGGTTCTGGATAGTGGACAATGCTCTTGTGCCTTCCCAGTCACCAATGGAATGAAACAGGGATGTGTGCTTGCTCCCATGCATTTAGCATGATGTTTTCAGCCATGTTTTCAAATACTTTCAATGAGGATGAACATGGCATCAAGGCAACAATGGCACTGTATCGATGGTATATTCTTCAATTTGAAAAGGCTACAAGCCAAGATCAAAGTGGAAGGAGTATTCATGCATAATTTTCTGTTTGCAGATGATTGTGCTCTCAATGCAGCCTCTGAAGCTGAGATGCCACAAAGTATGGATCACTTCTCAGCTGCTTGTGCTAATTTTGGCCAAATAATTAACACCAAGAAAATACAGGTGCTCCATCAGCCACAACCACACCATCTATACGTGGAACCATCGGGTATAACAAAAGGAGAAGTTTTAAATGCTGTGGATAAGTTCACTAACTTGGTATTGTTCTTTCCAGGGATATATATATTGACAATGAGGTTGACACATGCATTGCCAGAGCTAGCTCAGTGTTTGGAAGGCTCCAAAGAAAATTATGGGAGAGAAGAGGTATTAGATTGACTACCAAACTGAAGGTTCACAGCCCTTGTGCTGACCTCCTTGTTATTTGCCTGTGAAACATGGACAGTCTATCAGTGCCATGCCAGAAAACCGAATCACTTCCACTTGAACTGTCATAGGAAAATTCTGAAGATCACTTGTCAGGATAAGGTACCAGACACTGAGGTTCTTACTCGAACTAAATTGTCAGTCATTCAAACTATACTTCAGGGAGTGCAACTTAGTCTTATCACATTGTTTGAATGCAAAACATATACTTGCCAAAAAGACTATTTTTTGGAGAACTTGCATGGGGCAGGTGATCAGTTGGTGGTCAGAAGAAATGATACAAGGACACACCCAAGGTCTCTCTCAAGTACTTTGGAACTGATTGTTTGATATGGGAGACACTGGCACAGGACTGCTCAAAATGGCATGCCCACATCAGAAAGGGTTCTGTGCTCTATGAGCAAAACAGGATTGAAAGAATGCAAAGGAAATGTGGATGAACAAATTTGGAGTATCTACCCCAAATGTTCACACAGACTATCTGTGCCCAGTCTGTGGTAGAGCATTCCGATCTCATATTGGTCTGATCAGTTACAGTTGGACATATTGAAACTTGAGTTTATCATGGTGATGTCATTTTGGTCTTCCTCAAGAACAAAGGACAACAACCAACCACATATACAATTGGTTGACTAAATTTGTCATTTTTACTTCCACAATTTCTTTGCATTCATCCTATTCTGCCCATTCACATGGTCACCACTCAAGTTTAGGCCCTAATTTCTGCTTATCTAGACTATTGCAATAGACTTCTGATTAGAGAAAAAGGAAAAGAACCTATATGTTCTAAAATATTAATAGCAGATCTTTGTGTGGTGGCAAAGAACTAGAAATTGAGAGGATACCCACCAATTGGGAAATGGCTAAACAAGTAGTGATATGTGATTTTGATGGAATCCTACTGTGCTGTAAGAAATGAGGAACTTGATGAGCTTAGAAAATCATGAATAGACTTGCATGAAGTAGTGAAGAATAAAATGAGAAGAACCAAGAGAATGGTGCGTATGATAACAGAACAACTTTGAGTGGTTTCTAGCTACTCTTCATCCTTCACATTTTCCTAAGTGATCTTCCTAAAGTTTAAGTCTAACCATGTCACTTCCCTCCTCATTAAATTTCACAAGTTCTTTACTACCTGTATGATCAGTCATAATTTCCTCTATTTGCTATCTATAGCCTTTTACATGACCCCATCCTATCTTTCGAGCCTTATAAAACATCACTCCCTTAACACACACACACACACACACACACACACACACACACACACATCAACTTGATCTTACTGTTCCACACACAGCCCTCCATCTCCTGCCCTATGCTTTTGTACTGGTTGTTCCCTATGCCTGGAATGCACTCCCACTTCACTTCTTCACTTCTACCTCTTAGAATCCCTACCTCCCTTCAGGATAACTCCTGTACTACCTGCTATAAGAAATCTTATCCTAATTTCCCCATCTTCTACAGCTTTCTTCCCCAAATTACCTTGTATCTACTTTGTATCTATTTTTAAATTTTATATATATATATATATATATATATATATACACATATATATGAGCAGGGGTTGTTTCACTTTTGTTATCTCTAGTAGTTGGTTCGATGGCTGGCATATAACAGATGCTCAATAAATGCTTATTGATTGATTGATACGTAATTTCTTCATGGCATCCTGTTAGGAGAGCAAAGCCAATGAGTCATTAAGGCAGTATAGGTCCAATAAGAGACATTTGCTTATTCAGCAAGCACCGAAGCATGCCTGTTTATATTCTTGGAAGTCTAAACTACTAAATGTGATTAGGAGTCTTGAGGAGGTTATGGGGAAAGAGGGATTCATTCAGGGGTGTGCTGGTTAAAGTTGAAAAAACAGCTCTCCAAAACCTTCTACATGCTTTTAAATTTAATCTGCATCATTAACATTATCATTTATTAACATTTTCCCCAACACTTTCAGTCTAAAAATCAACAAAACAATAAATCAAGCCCTGATTTTGTAGAATTTGCTGATTTCTGAGATGTAAACACACACTAAAAATGTAACAATTGGCCAGAGGACAAGCTGGTTCAAGCATACACACACACACACACACACACACACACACACAAACACACACATGAATACACCCTGGCATCAATAGTAATCCCCAATTTTATTTTCTTCTGAGGGAATTAATGGGCTTTTTGAGTGCTTCATGTTTTTGTATCTGTTCCTCTGCTCCTGAGTTCTTTATGTCTTATACATATTCTGTAGGGGTAAAATAAGTGCAATCCAATATCCACATTGTGTACCATCAGTAGAAGAATTGGGGACCCTATTTTGTATATTTGGAGAAAAATAGGTTTGAATTTCCCCCCTTTTGAGAGATCTGGATCTGTGATTTCACTGTTGTGGGGAAGCTTCCTCTGCCAGTGTAGATTAGCAACTGTTCTGCACATTATAGTCTTAGGAAGTTGCCTTGGGACACTTAAAGGTTAAATCATTTGTCAAGGGTCACATAGCCTATGTGTATAATAAGTGGGACTTGAAGCCTTGTTATCTGGACTTTGAGACTGACCCCTTTCTATTCCACCATGTTGCCTCTTCAGGAATGAGCTACACTTAAGCTTTATTTATTTGTTAGAGATTTCTTTGGAGTAAAAAATCTAGACTACAGGCAATGAACCAAAAAGAAAAACTGGGCCTCTTGGGTCAGGCTTCAGGATCTGGAACTGGTTTGTCTTGAGAGGGAGGGGAAGTTGGGTGATGTGCTATAATAAAAATGAGCAGACAGCATCCTATCATGGGAGGAATCAGAGCCCATACATAAATAAAACATCATGAAGTAGTTCCCAGAGACTGAGTCCCTAGCACAGTCAACAGGGAAGGCAGCCTGCCTCTAAAGTTGGCAATGAGAGCTATCAAAAAAGAAAAGGATAGAGGATTTCACTTTGACCATGTACAGGAGGACAAGGACTATTCTGGAGTAACATAGAGGTGAACAATGTTTGTTTCTGTCAACATCACCCAAAGCAAGTAGCCCCACGGAGGCCCTTACCACATGAAGTGCACTGAAAAGTGCATAAGTGTAAGGTGGTGAATTTAGGAGAGTCCTATAAGATGAATAGGTATGCATGGAGTATAAAACTGGAACCATTTTGTTCTGGCTATTAAGAGCTTATTACAGAGATTATTAAATTCTCAGTGTGAGCATCTATATCTTAGAAATTGGTAAATGCTATAAATCAGATCTCGCTTTATTATTTTGTTAATTGGGTAGAATTAAGGAAGTGGTGGGGAAATGTCAATAATTAAGACTAAAAATTGCCTTCCACATTTTTGGAGATCTGTTTCTTAAATATTTACCAACATATCACTGCATGGATGAGTTGCAAACTACATATGCATGTCTAAGAGGCTGCTAATCCATTGAAACCTCCCTGTTGCTGCTATTATCTGTTCCCAGAGGCAGACAGAGATCAGTTTCACCATGCCTTGGAATTCATACCTTGTTCTGCACAAGTCCACCTTCACTTCTCCTCCCTGTACCAACCAGAAGATCACCAAATGGTCTGTCCTACTTATTCCCTTCCTTTTCTTTGTCTCATGACTTCCAATCCCACATCCCTCCCAGACAACAAGCGAGGAAACTCACAAATCCCTCTGGACACAGGTTAGAATCTTCCTCTATCTCATTGTAAACCAATTCTTTATTATTTTTTCCTTGAAACATTTGTCCTATTCTTTCAAAGGCTATTTCATTTTCCTTGTTAACTTTGAATTGAGATGATGATGAAAACATCAACTGGTCTTTATATTTTGCTTTAAGATTTTCAAAGTAATTTAGAAACATTTTCTCATATATAACATACCTATTACATGACCATATAATAACCTGGTGAAGCAGGGGTGTTAATCTCATTTTACAAATGAGGACATTGAGTCACTAAGAAGTTAAATGACTAGTCTATGATCTCATAACTGGTATGAGAGACAGGTTGCAACCCAGTTCTCCTGATTCTAGGTAAAATGCTCTACTGTGTCATGATGTATTCTATCTGTCCAGTTGTCTCCTCCAGGACAGAGACTAGGTATTCATTTGGTTTGACATTATTGGAAGAAAGGAATATCATGCACTTTCTGGAAGAGTAGAGGTCAAAAATTTTAGAGAAATATTAATTCAAACGATTTAACATTTTTTAGGGGAAGTTGACTTAAGAAGGATGGGAAGTATTCAAGAATGAAACTCTGAAGCTATACTCTTTTACTAGTACTCCCCCTACTCAGATTTCTTGTATTCGCTTATCTAGGCATACGTTGTAACATTCTTCAGCATAATGCAAGATCCTTGAGGGCAGAGACTATTGAATTTTTGTCTTTTATCTCTGATACTTAGCACAGGGCCTGGCAATTAATATTTATTCACTCATTCGAATGAAATAGAATGGAACTGCTTTAAAAGACTGAGGTGGGTAGACCAGGAATTCATACAGCAATTGAGATTGTTTAAAATTATGATAAAATAGTCTATGCTGCCTGTTAGAATATTTTAGACACCGTTCAACAGTGGGGGTTCCACCATATTTCCCCTTTTTCTGTACCCATATTCTTGGTCTCTGTGTTCCTGTGAAATCACCTTCCAAGTCATACTCTCATAATTATCTTGATGGGCTAATTAAGTTAATCCATTGGAAAATGTTCCTGGCTAATAAAATCAGAAGAAAGGATCAGATATTTGGTGACCTCTTGTTGGATTCTCTGCTTCTGAATTCTGAGGCAAGGTGGAAAACTGCAATTAAATTTTTAAAAAATCTATTTTAAAAAAAAGTAACATGAATATGAGGAGATGGATTTTCTTGTTGAGTGGAAAATGGAGGACTCAGTCTTCTCACTCATTAAGGAGAAAAAAAAGACATGGAGAGCTTGGCAGAAATTGTTTGTGATGATTCCAAGGGTAGCTTTCTGGTGTACCATCCTTGTCCTTCAACCCTTAACTTGCTATGGCCTTGAGGCCAATTCAGCTCTCTGTTGAATGAGATTTAGATGTATATTTCCATTCCAATAAGCCCAGCACCAAGCTTTGACTTATCTTTTACATTAAATCTCCATTTCCTTCCCTATGATTCCCCCATGATTCTACTCTTGTGCTTCTCATTTTAAGCCTTGATCTTCCCCTTGTTTGGGTTAAAATGTACCAAAATAAAGGCTTATTGCTTTATACTTCACTGTCTAGTGAAGTATAATGATGAGATCAAGTTACATGTATAAATCGAAAGAAGCATGGATATTGGGGGAATGATAAAAAAGAGTAGTGTGGTTCTGTGAGAATAATGTGGGAATACTGAAGTTTAGGATAAGCTCTGGCTCACAATGAAAGCTAAAGACAATATAAAGAGGGGTCAGCGTGTGTGTGTGTGTGTGTGTGTGTGTGTGTGTGTGTGTGTGTGTGTGTTTACAGTTTAAAGCTTTGTTGGAAGGCAAGAGTGGTACCAAAGAAGGCATAAAAACACAGTTTGGGTTGGATGGAAGGACAAAAATGGATTATGGAAAGAAGGGAGAATTAATTCATTATGTTTCTATTTTATCTTCCAACAGTATTATTTGGACTGACAACTATTAAATGAAAACAGTGAAAAGGGAAATGAAAGTCATGATAAAAGATGGAATGGCAAGAAAGCACCTAAATTCTATAAGTCAGTTCAAGTCATGAGTCTTGGATGACTGCAAATGAGACTGGTAGGTAACACCAGCAATCTTTGAAATATAGTGAAAGATTTTGTCTTGAGTTTCAAAAGTAGGAAGAAGGACAGAATCTGCAAACTTTAAGTCTTTGAGTTTGATTGTGTTTCTTGGCAAAACTCTAGAATGTATTATTAATGGGATAATTTTCGAACATTTAGAAAAGGAAAACAGTGATCACTGAGCACTGGGGATTCCTCAAAAAAAATCATGACATACAAACCTTGTGTCCTTTATTGAGAAGGTAATTAGATAATTATCAATAAGAGTTCAGGATTGAAAAAAAAACAATGCATTGGAAAATCAGGGGAATGCTAGTTTCCCTATATTTCCTTATATTTTATCAAATAATTTATTTTTTGAAATTATTTTGTTTTCAGTGTTCTACAATTACTTTCACATATCCTAGATTTTTCCCCTCCCTTCCCAAGATGGCATACAATCTTACATAGGTTCTACAATACATTCCTATTAAATACGTTTTTACCTTATTCATGTTGCCTAGAAGAATTAAAATGAATGAGAGAAACCATAAAACAAAACAAAACATAATACAAGAGAAAATGGTCTGCTTCATTCTGGGATCCAATTGCATAGTTCTTTCTGTGGATGTGGAAGGCGTTTTGCCTCGAGTCCACTGAGAACTTTTTATGTCCTTGTATTGCTATGAAGGACGAAGTCTATCAGAAAAATTCCTCACACTCTGTGGTTTTTGCTGTGTACAAAGTTCTCCTGGTTCTTCTCTTTTCACTCAGCATCAGTTCATATAAGTCCTTTCAGGCCTTTCTGAAGTCTTCTTGTTCATCATTTCTTATAGCATAATAGTATTACATTACATTCATGTACCACAACTTATTCAGTCATTCCCCAATTGATGGGCATCCCCTTGATTTCCAGTTTTGGCCACCACAAAGAGAGGGGCTATAAATATTTTTGTACATGTGGGACCCTTTCCAATTTTTATGATCTCTTTGGGATACAGTCCTAGAAGCAATATTGCTGGGTCAAAGGGTATGCACATTTTTGTAACCCTGTGCGCAATAGTTCCAAATTGCTCTCTAGAATGATTGGATCAGCTCACAGTTCCACCAACAATGAATTAATGTTTCAACTCTCCCACATCTTCTCCAACATTTATCATCTTCCCATCTTGTTATGTTAGCCAATCTGATAGGTGTGATGTGGTACCTCAGAATAATTTTGATTTACATCTTTCTAATCAATAGTGATTTAGAGCATTTTTTTTTGTATGACTATAGACAGCTTTAATTTGTTCCTCTGAAAACTGCCTCTTTATATCCTTTGATTCCCCATTTATCAACTGGGAAATGACCTATATTTTTGTAAATTTGACTCAGTTCTGTGTATATCTTAGAAATGAGGCCTTTATCACAGACACTAGTTGAGAAACTTCTTTCCCAGGTTTCTGCTTCCCTCCTAATCTTGGTTGCATTGGGCTTGTTTGTGTAAAAACAAATGTAATCAAAATTATCAATTTTGTACTTCATAATGTTCTCTATCTCTTATTTGGTCAAAAATTTCTCAATTCTCCATAAATTTGAGAAATACACTATTTCTTGGTCCCCTAATTTGTTTATAGTATCAATCTTTATACCTAGATCATAAATCCATAAAAATATGAAATGCTTCACCAATTTGTGTCATTCTTTCTCAGGGACCATGCTAATCTTCTCCATATCTTTTCAATGTTAGTATATGTGCTACCTAAGCAACAAATCATTTAACAAAACCTTTTGGGTAATCCTTTTGTATAAGAAAGAAAGATATTGATCAGATGACTGTATAGTTAGGAAGATTCAGAAGTGACTGAGTGACAGAATCCTAAGAGCTGCCATCACTTATGTCATGTTAACTTGGAGAAGGACCTCTAGTAGAGCTCTCTAGATATCTGTAACTGGCCCTAGATTACTCTCCATTGTTATCACTGCTTTGATTAAAGGTACAGAAGGCATATTAATGAAATCTATAGATGATACAAAGCTAGGAGGAATAGTTAAAACATTGGATGACAGAATCGGTAGCCAAGAAATTCTTAAAAATTCAATTAAATGAATTCAATAAAAATTTGCTAAGTATCTGCAATGTGCCAAGCCCTGTGATGTGTACTAAAGATACAAATAAGAAAAATAAAAGACAGTCTGGCATCAAGGAGTTTACAGCCTAATAGGAAAAGACAACACAAAAGGAGACTGGAAAGTGGAGAGGAGGGGAGAGAACTAGGAGATAACCAGTATGGAGCATGATATTCTATAGAGTCCAGACTAAGGAAAGTGGAAAGTTAGCTACAAAGTTAAATTGAAATTCTTCATAAAGAAAAGCTTTGGAAGGAGTTTAGTGTTCCAACTTCTAGCCCTTCCATCACAGAGGTGAGGAAGTTAAGGCAATTGAGGTGTTGACTCTCCAAAGCTGAGTTTATCAACCTCATAATGTGATTTCAGGTGTGAAACATGATATTTCCCAGAACACAAACCAAGCAGAGTTGCTGATGGCAACCTCAAGTATGGGCTACATTTAATAAAGTGAAAGTTAACAGAGAGAAATGTTTTGTTTATTATAATCATCATTTCTACACGGAAGTCCAAAATACAAATTCAAAAGTACATGATGAGGGAATTCCTGTTTATAAAATAGTTTGTATTTTATATGATTATCTCAGTAGAAACAGACATTTTGAGAAAACACAGCACCCCTTTCTTATTAAAAATTCTGAAGAGCATAGGAATAAATGGAGTTTTCCTGAAAATGGTAAGTAGTATTAAAACCATCAACAAGAATTATGTGTAATGGGGATAAGTTGCAAACTTTCTCAATAAGATTAGGGGTGAAACAAGGATGTCCATTATCATGACTATTATTCAATGTTGTATTAGAAATGTTAGCTTTAGCAATAAGAAAAATAAATGGAAGGAATTAGAATAGGCAATGAAAAAACAAAATTATCATTCTTTGCAGATGATATGATGGTATACTTAGAGAATCGTAGAGAATCAACTAAAAAAAATTTGAAACAACAACTTTAGCCAAGTTGTAGTAAATAAAATAAACCCACATAAATAATTGGCACTTCTATATATTAATAACAAAGCCCAGCAGCAAGAGATAGAAACAGAAATTCTATTTAAAATAACTGTGGACAATATAACATATTTGAGAATCCATCTACTAAGACAAACCCAGGAAATATATGAACACAATGACAAAACACTTTTCACACAAATAAAGTCAGATCTAAATAACTGGAAAAAATATCAATTGTTCATGGGTAGGCTGAGCTAACAGAATAAAAATGAAAATTCTACCTAAATTATTTACTTATTTACTTCCATGCCAATCAAACTACCAAAATTATTTTGTAAAGTAAAAAAAAATAATAAAATTCATCTGGAAGAACAATGCAAAGGTAGATGACCTAACTGTACCAGAACTAAAACTATATTATAAAGTGACAATCATTAATACTATTTAGTACTGACTAAAAATAGAGTGGTGGATCAGTGGAATAGGTTAGGTACACAAGACACAGTAATCAACGGCTATAGTAAATCTACTGTTTGATAAACACAAAGACTCCAGCTTCTGGGATAAGAACTCACTATTTGACAAAAACTGCTGGGAAAACAAAAACAGTATGGGAGAAACGGGGCACAGACCAACATCTTATACCATATACCAACTAAGGTCAAAATGGGTACATGATTTAGACATAACGAGTAATACCACGAAAGCAAATTAGGAAAGCAAGGAACAGTTTACCTGTCAGATCTATAGAGAAGGGAAGAATTTATGACCAAATAAGAGACAGAGAACATTATGAAATGGATAATTTTGATCACATTAAATTAAAAAAGTTTTGCACAAACAAAGCCAATGCACCCAAGATCAGAAGGGAAGCAGGAAGGTGGAAAACAATTTTTACAGCCAGTGTCTCTGACAAAAGCCTCATTTCTAAAATACATAGAGAACTAAGCAAAATTTATAAGAATATATATCATTCCCAATTAATAAACAATCAAAGGATAAAAATAGGCAGTTTTCAGAAGAATTAATTAAAAAGTTATTTACAGTCACATGAAAAAATGCTCTAAATCACTATTGAATAGAGAAATGCAAATAAAAACAACTCTGAGGTATCTATCTCACACTTCTTGGATTGGCTAATATGACAGAAAAGGAAAATGATAAAATGTTGGAGAAGATTAGAAAAATGGGAACACTGATGCATTGTTGGTAGAGTTGTGATCTAATCCTACTACTCTGGAGAGCAGTTTGGGACTATGCCCAAAGGTCTATGAAACTGTGCATACCTTTTGATCCAGCAATACCACTACTGTGTCTGTATCCCAAAGATATCATCAAAACTGGAAAAGGACCAACATGTACAAAAATATTTATAGCAGTTCTTTTTGTGATAGCAAAGAATTAGAAATTGAGGGGATGCCCATCAATTGGGAAATGGGTGAACAAGTTACAGTATATGAATATAATGAAATACTATTGTGTTATAAGAAATGATGAGCAGGCAGATTTCAGAAAAACATGGAAAATCTTATATGAGCTGATGCTGAGTGAAATAAGCTGAAACAGAATATTGTACACAGTAACAGCAACATTGTTGATCAAATTGGATAGCCTTGGCTCTTCTCAGTAGTACAATTCCAAGACTCATGACAGAAAATTCTATGCACATCCAGAGAAAGAACTATGGAGTTTAAATGTAGATTGAAGCATACCATTTCACCTTTTTTTTGGTCATGGTTTTTCCCTTTTGATCTGATTCTTCTTTCATAACATGACTTATATGAAAATATGTTTAATATGACTGTACATGGATAACCTACATTAGATTGCTTGCTGTCTTGGGGAGAGGGGAGAGGAGGGAACTCAAAATTTTATAAAAGTGAATGTAGAAAACTATCTTTACATGTAACTGGAAAAAATAAAATACTATTAAGTGGGAAAAAATGGGGGTTTTAGTGGACTGTAATATGATCAACCATGTGACATGGAAGGCAAAATAGCTAATGCTTTTCTTGGTTTCATTGAGAAATAGCATCTTGAAGGAAAACAGAGAGTTCCACCATACCCTACCTTGGCTACACACTATTGAAGTATTGTGGTCAATTATGGGGATTATTTATTTAATTTATATATTTAAAATACTTATAAAGCAATGTTACAGTAAAATGTAATCAAGATAGTGAGGTGACTAGAGAACATGTTATTACAAGACTTAGAAGAAATGGACAGTGTTTGGTTCAAAGAAGAGGAGAATTGGGGAGGGGCAGAATATGCATAATAGTGGTCTTCAAGAATCTGAAGGGATGTCACAGAGAAGAGGGATTAAACTCATTGTTTGTCCTTAGAGGAGAGAGTTAGGAGACAACTAGAAGGAAGTTGAAAATAAGGAAATTTAAGCATGACGTAAGTGGGGGAAATCTTTCCTAAGAATTAAAATTATCTGAAAGTTGTATTGCTGTTTTCTCAGGAATGCTTCAGAAGGCTTGCTTTATTAAGTATGGGTTAAATTATATAGCCTTTGAGATTTCACTTGACTGAGATTTAGAGATTTTATGGTTGTTAATTTTTTGAAAGCTCATAGAGTGAGAGAGGTTTTGCAAAGCTGGAAGGGACAAATATGGTCCCAATTTTCAAAAAGTGAGTAAAGAGTAGATTTTTAAAACTATAGGCAGGTGAACATGACTTTAATTTCTGGCAAAATTCCAGAACACATTATTACAGGCATACTTTATGAGCAGTGAAGAAGGGTAGCAGAGATTATTTCATGTCATCATGGGTTCATTAAGAACAAGTCATACCAGGATAAGCTCACTTCCTTTTTTGACAAGGGTACTACATAGGGAGATCAGGAGAATGGCATAGAAAGAGTACTTTATATTTGTATTTCAAGCAAAAGCCTTGACAAAACCCAGTGGAGACAAAAGGGATATGTGCATTGGAGGTTAGCATAGTTAGGCTGAATCAGAATTGTTCTAATGGCTGGATCCAAAGAAAGATAATAGGTAAATGTCTTCTGCAATATATGAAAGAAAGGTACAGTTCTTGGTCCTATTCTATTCAATAATATTATCAATCACTTGGAAAAAGTGATTGATGACATGCTTTGTAAAAATCATGGATATCTAAACAATAATCATTTATTAATCATCTACTACATGTTGGCCATTGTACTAGGTACTAATAATACAAAGGCAAAAATGAAAAAGATATTGTTCTTAAGGAGCTTAAATGCTGCCAGGGTGGATATAACATACATACAGATGTGCATAACATAAAGGAAGGAGTATGATGTAGGTAAAGGAGAGTACTATTCCAAATATTTGCTCTCACATATACCAACAGGTATAAATAGATACAGGGAAAAAAGAGAATAAGCATTTATATACTACCCATTGCGTTCCAAGCATGATGCTAAGCAGTTTTAAATACTATCTCACTTGATCCTTGCAACAATTGTTGGAGGGTTGCTGGTAGACATTATTACTGTATCTGTTTTACATTTGAGGAGACTAAGGCAAACAAAGATTAAGTGACTTGCCTAAGCTCACATGGCTAGTAAGTTTCCAATACTGAATCTAAACTCAAATCTTCCTGATGTGTGATTCTCTAATATCTTGCTATGCCTTTACAGACCAGGTATCTCCCATGCCTCAACTACTCTCCTTCCTCACCTTGACCATCCAGAATTCCTGGTCTTCTTCAAGACTCAGCTTAAGTTCTACCTTCTGCAAAAGATATTTCCTGGTGTCCTCTACTACCCCTTAGCTACTAAAGCTTCCCCCTCCCAAGGTTACCTAGCTGTATATGTACATATTATCTTCCTCATTATAATGTATTGTTTTTAAGGTCAGGTAATATTTAATTTTTTGCCACTGTGTCCCACCCCCACCCCTGCTTAGCATAGTGCTTTCCATATTGTAAGCAACACATAAGTGTGTGTATAGTTCATTAATTGACAGATAAATTAGAGAGGAGCGAAACAGAAGAAAGAAAGTTCAGATAGGATGTGATTACAATTGTCTACTTAAGAGATTATGAGGATCCAAACAAGAGAATGCTAAGAAGAGTATATATGAGAGAGATGTTGATAACGTCAGTTGTGTGAGTGGGAAGAGGGAAAGAAGAAACAATCAACAATGACTTAAAAGGTCCAAGGATAGGTGAATAGGAAGACTATGTTACCATTAACAGACATGGGGAAAATATTTGGGGGGAGAATGAATTCATTTTTGCTGTCAGAATTCTCAACAGGACATAATAGCAAAAGACATTTGTATAGTCTTTTAAGGTTTTCAGAGTTTTAAATATATTATCTCAAGTTATTCTCATAATAATCCTATTATCTAAGTACTACAGCTGATATCCCCATTTTGCAGATTTGGAAACTCATAAAGGTTAAGTGATTTACTCAAGTTCACGCAACTAAAGGTCAAATGCATGCAAGTACAAGCAAACTCCAAGTCCAGAATTCTTTTTACCGCACTGCTAGGTAGACACAGCCAGTAGGCAGATGGAGATGAATGAATGAGCAAAAGTTGAGGCTTCCTATATAGAGAATTGTGTGCAAATAATTGCAACTGAATCTATAGGAGAGATGAAATCACTAAATGTAAGAAGTATGGAGAGAGAAGAGAGTCTGTATGGCTAACATGCACTCAGCAGGTGTGAGAAGGACAATGAAGTTGTGATGGAGACATGGAGTGGTCAGACAGAGGCCATTCTATCAAATCTTAGGGAGAAAAATATCCAGGAAAAAGGGGTGGCCAACAGTTGCATACTGCAGAAAGGTTAAAGAGGATGAAGATGGAGGGGAAAAAATTGCACATTTCAATTAAGTACTTATTGGTGAATTGTTTCTGTAAGAGCAGATGAATCAAAAACCAAAATGCTGGGGGTAAAGAGATGAATGAAATTGTAAAGGAGTAGAGGAACTGAGGGTAGATTACTCTCTGCAGCAGTTTAGCAGTAAAATGAAGAAGAGATCATATAATAATTTGACAGGGTGGCAAGGTCAAGGGAAAGTTTTTAAGGCTAGAGAAGCATGATTAGATATTGATACTGAAGATATGTATGAGAAGGAAGGAATGAAAAAGCATTTACTAAAGGTTCATTATTTGCTAGGAATTGTGTTAAGTGTTGGGAATGTTTTTTGTCCTTTGTTAGGAAGGTGATGCCATGACTTGCAACTGAATTGACTTTAAGTGAGGGAGGGCATACAAAGCCTCACTTTCTCCTCTGGAGCCATCTGGATCCCGTGGCAAGATATATATGTATCAGGATAACTGGAGATGGTCCCCAAGTGCCAGCAATATCAAATACAAGCAAGATATCTCAGTGATAAAAGAATTTACATTCTAATAGAGGAAGCTAACACACATAGAAGAGTAATAGCCTAGGAAGAGTATTTAGGACAGTTAAGTTATAGGAATGGCAATTGAAATCATAGGATGATTGATTGGCATTCCTTTCCAGGAACGATAGTGTTGATTTGATTACTTCTTTGAAACTCAGAGTTGGAAAGAGGAGAAGAGAAGAGAAGGGTATTAGAGTGTGGCAGCTGGAAGATGGTCAGGATGTAGCAGAGCAGGTCTGCATCTAAGTTAGAAACCATGAATGCTCACTCACCAACCAATCAAAAATTCAGGCTCCCAAGGGTGGAGCTTAAGTTCTGAGTCAGAGGTTTATGGAGTGAAGAAGCACAACTACTTGAAGATGGCTAGGAAATATCATGGTAGATGTGAGAGTAAGCTTCTGAAGAAGATGGGAAAGAATGGCATTAAGGCTATGAAGAAGTGGTAGCAAGCAGATTGGTCAGTTTATCCTCCGAGACTATAACAAATGAGGAGAGGATGAGTGAATCATCTCACTTTCCTCATCTTTAAAATGAGACATTCAACAATGACTTCGAAGGTCCGACCCTTTTAGCTCTAAATCTATGGTCCTATCAAGAAGTTGTTGCTGTTTGTCATTCATTCTCTAAGAGTACCATGACATCAGGGAAGTGATGGTCTAACATATAAGTGAGTAGGATTTAAGGAAAGGAGGGTGAGATGTAAAGACATTTAAGGAAAAGCTTTGTAGGAATTACAGCAGTTTCAAAGTAGAATGGGCTGTTTCAAGGAAATGAGTTACTCCTTATTGGCTAGCTTAGTGAAGCAGGGGCTACATTAGCTGTTGACAGGGGCATTGCTGAGGGCATTCCTGTTCAGGTTCAGATGGCTTTTGATGACCTCTGGATTCCCTTCCACCCCTGGACTTTTACAATTTTACAATTCTAGGGTTAGGACCAAAACCATTGTCTGACACAGCACCAAGCTGCTTCTTGTTGGTGACACATCACCTTGTCCAGGGTTGAGGGAGTCAGGAAGGTTGGGCTTTCCCAAGTGGCCTCCCCGGGGAAGGATAAAGAGATCAAATATTCCTTGCAAGGTATATCTCGTTTTCTGATCAGTCTGCTTCTGATGACCTCTATACTCTGTACATGATTCTGTTTTGTATGATATACCAGAGAGACATCTGAATGCAGCAAGGAAGCATTGTAAAAACAGGACTGTACAGCTTAAATGTGAGGCATAACTTCATCACTCAACTGTTTGTTCTCAGGCAAATCACTCAGGTTTCCTCATCTGAGGGGGGTTGGACAAGATGACCTCTTAGGTCCCTTTGGTTCTCTAAATCTAAGATCCTATGATCTGTGAAATAGGATTAATAATATCTATCCTATCCACTTTTCAAGGGTGTTGAGAGAATCAAATGAGATAATATAAATGAAAGCACATTGTAAACTGTAGAGCAGTCAACTCTGTGCGCAGATGTAACCTATTAGAATTACTAGACACTGCAGTCTGGAAGGCAGGGCTGTGCTTAAGTGTTCTTGGGTTTGAGGAAGGATTGGATTTCTGGGAATACCATTTCAACCAGTGACACCCAGCTCTGTGGGGAGGGCCTAGCTTCTGCATTATTCTCATGTACTGCCCCCTCTGTATGGCCTATTATGGGGCAAAGATCCAATCTAATGGGAAATAGAGAGAGGGGAAGAGGGATGAATACAGAGGGAAAGACAGAGGAGGTGGGAGGGGGGGAAGAATGACTCTCCTTCCCTCTCCTATCCCATCTGTTTGAGACACCTGTATAAAGACATGCAAAGAGGAGATGAATGAATCACTTAACTTGAACATAGCACAGAAAAACCATCCTCTAACATACACATGGAAAAAGAAGAAAGAAAATTAAGTAGACCAGAATATCATGAGCCTCCCTGTTCTTAGCAGTTAGTTTAATGAATTGATAACACATGGCTAGCTCGGTAGGGAAGCCTGGCTTGGCTTTGCCCACATCCACATCCTGGTCCTTGGCCAGAGAAGGGCAGAATCACAAAGAGATAGTAGCTTTTATGGTGGGTGGCAGGATGCAGCATGTGCAGGGTTTGAGACAGCTGCATTTCTCCCCCAGACCTTTCACCTGTCTCCATCAGCTCCTATCACCTCCTTCAGCTTGACCTGAACAGGAAATGATTCCTTTTCTCCCCACTTCTATTTCTTTTTTTATCTGGGCCTCTCTGATGTCTCTTTCAAATCATCTTTATGTCTTCCTTTCTCTCTATCTCCAAAGATCCCCCTTTCTCTGTTTTTCTCTCTTTTTACACCTCTACCCCTTCCTCCACCCCTTTTCCAGCATGTATGTACCTTTAGCTGGAAATAATTCTCCTGACAGACTCCTTCTCAGTTTTCTGGCTGCCTGAAGAGCCAGACTGAGAAGCTTTCCAAGGAGGCTGGCCAGGGGATGGGTGGGGTGTCTACGGCTCTGGATCCCCATGCTGAGAAGTGAATAAAGATGCCCCCCTTCTCTGTTCCTCACCACGTTTCTTCAGCCCACCCACCACTGGCTAGAAGCCTCTTTCCAGGAGGTGACTGGGGTCAGAGGAGGTCTCCTGGGAATTCTTCCTAGAGACGGGATGGGAAGGGTGGGGGTTGGGGCAAGAGTGATGAGGAGGATGGCCCAGGACCTGGGAGGAATACAGCTGCAGCCACATGTTTGCAATAAACTCCTGACTCAGATCGGGGTGGGGGTGGTCTGCAGTCTGACATAAGGCTGAGAGGCAGACAGGGACATTCACAATGGGGACCGACTTGGTGGTGCTTGGGAGCCAGAGAATTAGGGCTGGGAATTAGAAGCCAGAGAAGTGCTCCAACTTCCTAACGGTCCCACAAATTCATCCCCAATTACCGTCCCTTTTGAAAACAGCCACAGCCACTCTGTCAGGTCACGGATCAGGGGGGCCCGTGGGCTGGGAAGGCGTGCAACGACACGGGCTGTCGGGACCTGGTGGGGGCTGGCGGGGAGGTGGGCCCGCTCCCGCCCCTCGGGCCCTCCTGGCCCTCGCTGTGTCCCGCGCAGGAGGGGCAGGGGCAGGGGCAGGACCGCGCGGGAGGGGCAGGGGCAGGACCGCGCGGGAGGGGCGGGGGCAGGGGCAGGACCGCGCGGGAGGGGCAGGGGCAGGGGCAGGGCCGCGCGGGAGGGGCAGGGGCAGGACCGCGCAGCCCGCTCTGGCTGCGGCCCCGGCCCCGGCCCGGCTCCGGCTGGCTGTCTGCATGCCGCGCTCCGAGGCAGCAGGAAGGATGGACGCCGTCCAACCCGGAGCCGGCAACTTGAAAATAAAAATAAAATAGAGGGAAGAAAATAAATAAGAAGTGCTCTAGAAAGCCAAAGAAAATACAATCCCGAAACGACCCGGCCTGCAGCGGGCAGCGGGCCTGCGCCGAGAGGGTTTGGCATGGGAGCCGCCAAGTCTTTGTGTTTCTTTTCTGCAGCTCTCCTCCCCGCCCCCTCCCCATTTCTGGTTAATGGACGAAACACAATCCGGCGCTCGCCCGCCGCCTCCCCGCAGCCCGGTAACCTAGAAAGGGCTGCTTTGTGCCCTGGGCTGGGCCAGCGCCGTCCCCGGGCCCGGCAGGGCTGGCTGATAATGTGCAGATGCAGGAGGCAGCCCAGGAAGGCTCCTGACCCCTCCCCCAGCCCTTTCTCCCCCCCAGCCCGCCGCCCCCTACCCCCCTCATCTGGCCCTCCCCATCTCACTCCCTGCTCAACAAGAGACCATCTTGTTCTTTGTGCTAGCAAATATTTATTTTGGTTCAAGTGGACCCCCTTCCACAAAGACCACCTGGTTGTAATCAATAACACCTATTTTCAGATAATCTGCAGCTCTCTGGGCTGAGCCTGCGGAACTCACCCAAACAGAGGCCTTTTCAAAGAGAATGTTAAATGAGTTGAATTCAGTGGGAGGAGGGGGAGGGGTGGACCACGGAGCCGGGGGTCTGGATCGGGTGGGGAGCAGGAGAGAGAACTGAGCAGCTGACCTGGGATAGAGGCAGAGCGCGCTGGGCTACAGCGGGTGGCCCGGGCCCCGGAGTAGGGTTAGCACGTCCTTCACCTCTCTTCCTACCCTCTGTCTTGGCATAGCCCTGTATTACTGTACAGGGTTTCCTGTGAAGGAAATCAGCTCTCAGACAGATTTCCACCCTCTGAGGAGACTTGGCTCCCTAGGCCAAAAGATATTTCCTCATCTGTAAAATAGAGGTTGGACTAGAGATGATCTCTAACGTTCCCCTTCAACTACAAATGCCTTGAACCTGTGATCGTGAATGAGTAAAGGATATCTAGAGTCCTGGAGGAATGAGTACAGGAAACAAACAATCTCTGTGTTTCACGGAGATGAAAAGACTCCAATGGGAGACCATATTTTGGAGCTGTCCTTCCTTTCCTCGTACAATCGTATGAGCCACCTGCCTTGTTCCATCAGTGTCTAGGGGACAATCTCTGTATCAGGTCTGAGACACATCCCAAATGATAGGAAGGGGTCCCTGAATTGAATTCCTTTTCTTAAACTGACACTTCAGCTCCTTTGTGACTAGGGTTTATTTTCTTACTTAAGAGTTCTTTGGGAGTCTAAATATTTTTAAAAGGCATATACAGAAAATGGAAATAAAAGCAGATAATTGAAGATAAATATAGAAGAGCAGCACTGTCTCGTAAAAAGGTCAGGACCACAGAACTCCAGAATAAGCCAAGGCTTGTGATAATCAAAAAGACTTTAGATATCTATCTACCTATCTATTAATTTCTTCACTTTTTATTTACTCATTCATCTACTTATTCATTTATTCATTTACTTGTTCACTTATTTGTTTGTTTGTTGGTTTATTACAACAATTTTGGGAACAAGAGGAGAATTGAGATTGGATAGCTCCTGTATTTATTGGGTCATCATCCTGACATGTTCTGCTCTATTCCTCTGCCCCCAGTAGGGATGGAAACTGGTATTGTAAACTCCTGTTCAAGGATTGAGGTCTTTTGATTAGTGAGAACTGTAGTCTGTAATAATATAACATAACATAGCCCACCCCACCTTGGGTAGAAATCTCTTGGATGGGCATCTTGATCACTGATCAATGAATATATGAATGAAAAAGCATTTATCAAGTACTTTGTATATACCAATCACTGTTTAAGTTTGAGGAAGAAAATGCAAAAGTTCTTGCCTTCAAGGAGATTATATTTTAATAGGAAGAGACAACATACATATAAAGAAGGGAAAGATCAGGGAAAGATGGGGAGTCACAGGAATGGTAAGTTGATCCAGATGGAAGTCAGTTGATATACCCTTTCCAGGAATAGTAATAATCTTGGTTATTAAAGTGGAAGTGGGGGATGTTTTCGGGGAGTTCTTGGGACAGGTGATATGTACTTTCTCACAAGGTAGATGGTAATATGATAAGAAGGGAATGACTGCTTGGAGTGTGAAGCAAGGTCTGGTCCAGTGGTTTCTGGCTAAATATACTGGCTAGTTAAGTTTGTACTCAATCAAGAGAGCATGGCCCAAGGCATGAGTTTCAAACAGATGTTGCCATACCAATGAAAGAAGATTTGCTCCAAGGTCTGGCTTTAATATTCGATACATATATAGATCCACAAAGCTAGAAGGCATCTCAAAATCATCTAGTCCAACTCTGCTCATTGAACAGATAAGGAAAATGAAGCTGAGAAATGTGAAGTGATTTTGCCTAAGGCTGTAACACAATAATGGCATGTGAGACATCTTCATAATAATGACATAGTACATAACATTCCTATGTTAAGGCACATTGACTAATCCTAAAAGTAGGACAAAAGATTTTGAGCTCAAAGAGAACTTGGAGACCATTCATTTAATTTCTTCATTTTACAGATGAGGAAACTGAGGCAGTAAGTAGGTTTTCTAAGACATGTCTTAGAAAAATGCATTTGCCCTCTGATTCCTTTAACTTCAAAAGGTCAGGGCTAATGACTATGTTTTAAAATATAGTCTTATTCCTTTAATAAAAGAATTGGTTCTGTGAAGTTTGGATTCAGTCAAAGGGCTGCACTTGAGGATCCAGAGGGCCACATGGGACCTTGAGACTCCAGGTTCCTCACCCCTGCCAAGAGGAGGGAAGTGTTTCATCATATTGATCACGTAGTCTCCATAAAACCTTCATTTCTTCATTCTGTGATCAGGAGGTAAGATGTGGGCACACCATGATTAAGCCCACAGTGTTTAAGATAGTTGGCACCTAGGTGGTGCCCAATTCATTAGTGAATTCTTATTGAATGTCAACTGAGGTTGGAAGACTTTCATTACTCTGTTTTCTAGTCAGTGTTCAAATTTTTTTTCATGGTAAAAGATCTGTAGTCAACACAGGAAAATAACTTCTAATGTCCCAACACACATACTCTGTTTTAATAGAAGGGGTCCTTGGGGAAACATTCCCCATAGTAGTTAGAACAGCCTGGGACTGAATTAATGTCATCTCTGTCTCCTTCATAGGAATGCAATTTAGTTAGCTAGTCTGATGAGATTTCTCCAGCAGTGCTCCTTAGCCCTAAGCTTCCCTGGAGCATAACATTGAACTTGGGCTCAGAAAGCCCTGGTGGGGGGTCAAAACCAGAAAAGATTATGATAAGAAAGGGCAGGGGGGATGTTGATCTGTTGGAATTTGGGATAATTGAATTTGCTGTGTAGCCAACATTTATGACTTGGGTCATCAGCCTGGATCTGTGTTCTCATAAATCCACCCGGCCAGGAAATTCCATAGTCAGGCTTATCTTTCCATCCTTCTTGTTGAAGTCTTAGCAGGGACTGATTTCTATCTTCTGAGGATACTACAATCATCAGACCCAAAGAAGAGATGGGAGAAGATCTTGAGGCAGCTTTTCTGTAAGAAGGTGTGATGAATAGAGAGCTAGGAATGAATCTCCACAATTCTAACATGTGCCCCAGAGTAGGACAGAGAGAGCCTTCCAAAACCTCCAATTGCACACTCCTACTGCTACAAATTTCCAGTCATTTCTACCATGGGTAAGGATGTCTCATGCCTTAACTTGTGAAATAACCTTTAAGGATAAAGAACAACAATGCCCTCAATTCCCAACCCAACACCTCTGTTCGAAAACCGTGTCCTTCAAAGCAAGTGTGCACTAACAAGTGCTTCTGTAGCCCCTACTTGATTGATTCCAGATTAGCACCCTCCTCGCCTCTCATATGGACTGTTGGCAATAGTATAATTGATCATACTATATCAGGCATCTCCCTTTGAGGATCTGTCCTCTACAGAACTTCTGAAAGCTTAAGTCAGGACATGCTACTTCCTTGCTTAAGCTCCAACGACTCCATATTACCTTTAGGGTAGAATGGAAAGGACACCATTTGTCATCAAATCCTTTCATCACCTAGCCTCAACTTACCTGTCCAGCTTTATTATTTATTACTCCATATCATGTATTCTTTGATCCAGCCAGACTAAACTACATGCTGTTCCTCAAACACAAGATCCAATCTCCATGCCTTTGCTCAGGCTGTGATGCCCCCTTTCTTAAAATGCATTTCCTCCTTACCTCTGCCTCTTAGAATAGTACTAGTTTAAGACTTATGATGGAAAATGCTATCCACATCCAGAGAAAGAACTATGGAGTACAAATGCAGATCAAAACATACTATTTTCTCTCTTTTTGAAACTTTCTTGTGGTTTTTCTCTTTTGTTCTGATTCTTCTTTCACAACATGACTAATGTGGAAATATGTTTAATATGATTGCACATGTATGGCCTATATCAGATTGCTTGCTGAATTGGAGGGGGTAAGGGAGGAAGGGAGAAAAGAATTTGGTACTCAAAATCTTATAAAAGTGAATGTTAAAAACTATCTTTATATGCAATTAAAAATACTATTAAGTGGAGAAAAAAAAAGAATAGCCCTGGTCCTACATGAGACCATTCCAGATCTCTCCAAGACGCTAAATGCATCTCCTCTATGTTACCTTGTATTTACTTTGTATGTATTCTGTATATATTTATGTCCTTCCATAGAATGTAAGTTCCTTGCGGGCAGGGGATATTTCATTTTTTGCCTTTACGTTCCTGACCCTTAGCATGGCACTTGACAATTCCACTTAATACATGCTTGGTGATTTATTGACTGATTGATTAATGAGGAATTGATGATGAAACATAGCTAAACACAGTTCTTCGGAAGTTCTTCCTGATAGTGATTCCAAATCATTCTCCCTATGACTCCTACCCACTAACCCTAGCACTGCACTAGAGTTTGGTTGATGAATCAAAGTTCTTTAAACTTTGCCTTTAAATAAGACATCCCTTGTGCCCTTGTGTTTTGGAGAATTGTGAGACAGTTATCTGAAGTTTGTGAGGAAATCTCAGAAGGACAGCATCTCTAAGCTAGAAGTGGCAATCAGAGTTCATCTCGTCCAACCTGTTTTTGAACAGAGTTGTTTAGAACTGTGCAACACTGGAACCGAACAACTTCAAATCAGCACCCTCTGCTTTTAGAGATCTCTAATGGTTTCCCCTTACATTGAGCTGAAGTTTACTTTTCTGCAAATTCATCCTGGGCTTCTAATTGCCAGGGCACAGGCAAAACATACCAAATTCTTCTTACACATTCTAGGGCTTCAAGTGCTTAAAAACGCTTCTCATGACCCTGAAGTCTTCTCATCTCCAGGCTAAACATTCACAGTCCTGTTGGGTGATTTTCCTGTCCCCCTGATGCCATTTCCTCTCATCTCCTCCAGGAGCTTGCCCTGTTGATCATTCCTAGTTCTCTTTTTCTCATTTTTGCTTTCTTTACTCCATGAGGTTTCTCAATGAGCAGCACCCCTTCCCCGCTCCCCAACCAAGGCACCAGCAACCTGTGAATGCCCTTGATTTACATTATTGCCCTAAGTGGCCCCCAGTGGAGTATAGCCAGGATCTGTTCCCTTGCAGCACTGCTCCCCTTCAGAGATCCTCTGTCTCTGCCGCATAATTTATGCCTAGCATCTTTTTCCTCCTGCTCATCTCAGCAGGCAGCACTAGTCACTGCCTTGCCATCAGCGCTGTCTCCTGCAGACCTTGCTTCCTGCCATTCAGTTTTTATTCCTTAATCTTTCCTTTTCTTCTGACTATGGTAGCTGTTCTCTATAGCTTAGCAGTTACATTTTCCTCTAGTAAATAGTATTAGTAATCACCCTCTGCTAGGAAGATAGGTGGTTCAGTGGTTAGATTATAGAACTAGAAGTCACAAAGCCCGAGTTCAAATCTGGGCTCAGGCATTTATTAACTATGTGACCTTGGGTAAGTAACTCACCTGCTCTATGCTTCATTTTTGTCATGTATAAAATGAGGATAATTTCTTCCCCAGGATTGTTGTGAGAATATAATGAGTCATTTGTAAAGTATTTTGCAAGACTTGGAGCACTATATAAAATGCTAGCTGCTTTCATCATCTTCATCGTCACCATCATAACTATTATTTTACTCAATTTAACCTCTATCATAATTATTATCCCACTCAATATAGGCTGTACTCTCAGGAGTTTGGCACCCCTTCAGCAAATGCCACTTATCCCTTTTCACAGGAAACCAGATCTCTAGTCTGATTTATTTGAGACAATTCTCTGAATGTTAGTTATAAGTTTTAAAAATCTTATAACTTTTGTTATTCTTAAACATTTTTATTCTTGTATTGTAAATAAAATTCTGAAAGACAAAGTTCCAGGTATGATATATAGATTTATTAACTCATTATTTAATTAACTAACTAATAAGCAGTAAACCAAGGTCAGTGATCTCTTTCTTTGTGACCAAAAATGCCAAGGGAACATCCCATCTAAACTTATGGAGGTGTTAGAAGAAAAGGGAATAATGCAAGTTAATATTAATAATGAAATAGTACAGGATTAAAATTAATTTTCCTTAGTATATAGTTTCCACAGTTGCAGTCCTGGATGAGTGAGTGGTGGGCAGATACAACCTAATGAGAATCCTTTCTCTTTGTAACATGAAAATAAGTCTCTTTCCATTCAGATTGAAGTTTATGATGAGTCGTATCCCTATTCTCTCCCAGCATTCACTGGTGTATCTTCTACTCATACATGTTTTAGGGTCTAAGGAAGCACTTCTATTCTCTCCTTGATTTTCCTTTAATCCCCAAATCCTCCCTTAGGTCATCTAAAATGGATTATTCAAATTATCTGACGCTGCTTCCAGGAACATCAAGAAGGGAGGGGGAAATTGCTCCTCTCAGCACCAGTTCTTAGAGACCCCAAAAGGAGGAAATTGTAGTTCCAGCTGCATAAATTTGACAAGCATACCTTCTGTGCCTAAATCCAAGTCATTGATAAAAATATTAAACATTCCAGGGCCTGGGGAACCCTGCTAGAAAAAAAATCCTCTAAGTAGACATCAAACCATTAATACTTTTGGGTCCTTTCATTCAACTAGTTCCAAATTTGCTTAACTGCACTGTCTCCTACCTCACATTTCTCCATCTTGTCCATGATAAAGGCGTTCATCATGAGAGACTTGTTTGAAAACTAATGATGTTATTGGCATAGCGCTTGCCTGATCTACTGATTTAGTTACCCTGTCAAAAAAGGAAATTGGTCTAATCTGGCATGAGCTGTTCGTGAGGAAACCATGTTATCACTTGATGACCATGCTTCCCTTTTGAAATACTCATAAATAATGCCTTTAGCAATATGATTTTGAATTTTTCCAAGAAAGAGGTCAAGCATTTTAGTCTATCTTTTGAAGAACCTATCCTCTTTCCTCTTTTTTTGTTTTTTTCAACAGAAACAACAGAGTTGTCTTCCTCTAGTCCTGTGGTATTTTCCCCCTTAATTTTTCAGAGCTGAAATGTACCTATCCATTTTTTTCAAATTATAAAAATGTAATTTATCGGGGCCCAGGGTTTTAAACTTGTTGAGGGTTGTTAGAAGCTCCTTTTCTACCTCCTCACTGATCTTGTTTTTCAGATCTGTGCGAGTCATTGTTCTTTTTTGTTAGTCCAAACATCTTTCTCCTAAGTAGAGAAAACATAAAGAAAATTAGAGTTCAATAATTCTGCCTTCTGTCTATACTCATTATCATAATTCTCTTCATTCTCAGCTGTGGTCCTTCATCCATTATTAGATGTGCTTTTTCCCTCAATTTAGCTAGAAAAGCTATTTTAGTTGGCTTTAACATGCATTGACTCATGCGAACTCTTAGATAACTAGACAACCTAGTTAATTAGATAATCTCAATGGTGTTTTTACAGGACTATGATGTACTTTTGTATCTATTTTTAGTTACTTGTTCTTGGTTCCATTTTCTAACAAACATATCTTTTTAAAACTTCAAATTGATCGGTGACTTTTCTACGCATTCCTACCTCAGTGGGGTTTTTTTCTGGGGAGGTCAGACCCTATTCAGAATTTGAAGTATTTTAGTTCAACTTATATCTGAACAAGAATCTGCTCTTCTTCTAAAACATCCCCCACAAGTAATCATTCATCTCCCATTTAGAGATATCCAATGAGGTGGAACTGAAACAACCCATTATTCTTGGTTCTAATTATGAGGAATTTAAAATTGTATTCTTAAAAATTTAAATTAAAAAATAAAAATTTAATTGTTTTTAAAAAAAGCTTAAATCTTTCTCTGGGAAATCTCTATCCATTGCCACTAGTTTTGTCATCTGAAACGAAGCAGAATAAGTCTAACATCTTTTCATTTAAAAAAAGTCAAAATCCTTATTTGATTTTAATTTTATTTAAAAAATATTGATTTTTAGTTTTCAACATTCACTTCCACGTAGTTTTGAATTTTAAATTTTCTCCCCATCTCCCCCTTCCCCCCCACCCCAGGACAGTAAAAATTCTGATTGCCCTTTCCTCCTATCTGCCCTGCCTCTATCACCTCCCCATCCCCTTCCCTTCTATTTTCCTGTAGAGAAAGATAGATTTCTATATCCCATTGCCTATATGTCATCTCCTAGTTGCATGAAAAAATAATTTTTAACATTCATTTTTAAAACTTTGAGTTCCAGCGGAGCCAAGATGGCAGAGTAGAAAGACTCACATATGCTTGCTCTGACCCCACAGCCCATGGATTTCCTCTAAAAAGAACTCCCAACACATTCTGGAACAGTGGAAGCCACGCAGCAACACAGCAAAGGAGATTTCCGTTCCAGAGAGCACTGAAAAACCGATCCCAAAGGTCTATCGAGCACCAGACAGGAGTGGAGCTCTGCCCTGTCCTGGCCGTGAGGCACTGAGAGGAGCGAGCAGATCTAAGCAGGCTTCAGGGATGGAATCTCCAGCGGCCACGAAGGTCCCTCCACCCACAGACACACAGGTCGGTGAGAGATACGTCTGGACAGGCTGAGAGGGGAGCAGGGTGTCTCCATGACTCGGGCCTCCTCAGGAGGCAGCAGCAGAGGCAGCGGGTGGCCAGGGGCTCCCAGAGCAGGCAGGAGCTCAGCAGGAGCTCCATTACAGAAGGTCTCTACATAAACCCCCTGAGGGAACTGAGCCTGGGAGGCGGCCCTGCCCCCACCTGAGAACCTGATTTAATCCTACCCTGAATAGCAGCTGGGCCAGCCACTGAAAGCCCTGAGGCTGGGGAGTAGCATTTGAATCTCAGACCCCAAGCACTAGCTGGGTGGATCTAGGCAGGGGTGGAGAGGAATCTCAGAAGTCAAGTAACTGGCTGGGAAAATGCCCAGAAAAGGGAAAAAAATAAGATCATAGAAAGTTACTTTCTTGGTGAACAGATGTTAGCCCCTTTCCTTTCTGAGGAAGAGGAACAATGCTTACTATCAGGTAAAGGCATAGGAGTCAAGGCTTCTATATCTTAAACATCTGAAATCGATATCCAATGGGCTCAGGCCATGGAAGAGCTCAAAAAGGATTTTGAAAATCAAGTTAGACAGGTGGAGGAAAAACTGGGAAAAGAAATGAGAGAGATGCAAGAAAAGCATGAAAAATGGGTCAATACCTTGATAAAGGAGACCCAAAAAAATGCTGAAGAAAATAACACCTTTCAAAATAGTATAACTCAATTGGCAAAAGAGGTTCAAAAAGCCAATGAGGAGAAGAATGCTTTCAAAAGCAGAATTAGCCAAGTGGAAAAAGAGGTGCAAAAGGTCACTGAAGAAAATAGCCTCTCTCAAAATTAGAATGGAACAGATGGAGGCTAATGACTTTATGAGAAACCAAGAAATCACAAAACGAAACCAAAGAATGAAAAAATGGAAGAGAATGTGAAATATCTCATTGG
>CM053771.1:143304576-143316109 GCA_028658325.1 Potorous gilbertii | reverse complement strand
GGGAGAAGGAGATAAGCAGGGTGGAGGGGATAATGGAAGGGAGGTCAACGGGAGGAGGGAGCAATTTGAAGTCAACACTCTTGGGGAGGGACAGGATCAAAAGAGAGAATAGCAACAATGGGGGGCAGGATAGAATGGAGGGAAATATAGTTAGTCTTATACAACACGACTATTATGGAAGTCACTTGCAAAACTACACAGATATGGCCTATATTGAATTGCCTGCCTTCCCAAAGGGAATGGGTGGGGAGGGAGGGATGGGGAGAAGTCGGAACTCAAAGTTTTAGGAACAACTATTGCGTATTGTTCTTGCTACTAGGAAATAAGAAATACAGGTAATGGGGAATAGAACGTTATATGACCCTACAGCACAAAAGAGAAGATGGGGACAAGAGAAGGGAGGGATGATAGAAGGGAGAGCAGATTTGTGATAGGGGAAATTAGAATGCTCAGTGTACTGGGATGGGGGAGGGGACAAATGGGGAGAAAATTTGGAACCCAAAATCTTGTGAAAATGAATATAAAAAGTTAAATAAATAAATTTATATTAAAAAAATAAATTAATTTAAAAAAAAAAACAACTTTGAGTTCCACACTCTCTCCCTTCCCCCCTCCCCACCCACTCTCATTGAGAAGGCAAACAATTCAAGACAGGTTATACAAAACACTTCCATAACAGCCGTGTTGTGAGAGACTAACTATATATCCCTCAATCCTGTCCCACCCTCTATTCTATTCTCTCCTTTGAACTGTCCTTCTATCATAGCATTTGCTTCCAATTACTTCTTCTCCCAATCTTCCATTCCTTCTATTATCCCCTCTCTTTTATCCCCTTCCCCCTGCTTTCCTGTAGGGTAAAATAAACTTATATACATACATAATTAAGTGTGGATGTTATTCCCTCCTGAAGCGAAATCTGACTAAAGGAAGACTCACTTATTCCCTCTAACCTTTCCTTCTCCTCCATTGTAGAAATTCTTTCTTCCCTCTTTTATGTGAGTTGATTTATTACATTCTACCTCTCCCTTTCCCTTTCTCCTAATACATTCTCTCAACACTTAATTTTTCTTTTTTAGATATTATCCCTTCATATTCAGCTCACCTTGTGCCCTCTGTCTCTGTCTTATCTCTCTCTCTCTCCACACACACACACACACACACACACACACACACACCCACTATATATATATATATATATATATATATATATATATATATATATATATATATATGCTTTCTCCAACTATCCTAATATTGAGAAAGGTCTCAGGAGTTACAAATATCATTTTTCCAGGTAGGAATGTAAACAGCTCTACTTTATTATTAAAGTCCCCTATGGTTTCTCTTTCCTGTTTTCATGCTTCTCTTGATTCTTGTATTTGAAATTCAGATTTTCTACTCAGCTCTGGTCTTTTCAACATGAATGCTTGGAAGTCCTCTATTTCATTGAAGTTCCATTTTTTCTGCTGAAGTATTATACTCAGTTTTGTTAAGTAGGTGACTCTTGGTTTTAATCTTATCTCCTTTGACCTCTGTAATATCGTATTCCACGCCCTCTGATTCCTTAGTGTAGAAGCTAATAAATCTTGTGTTATTCTGATTGTTTTTCCACTGTACTTGAATTGTTTCTTTCTGGTTGTTTGTAATATGTTCTCCTTGACCTGGGAACACTGGAATTTGGCTCTAATATTCCTAGTTTTCCTTTTGGGATCTCTTTCAGGAGGTAATTGGTAGAATCTATCCATTTATATTTTATCCTCTGGTTCTGGAATATCAGGGCAGTTTTCCTGAATAATTTCTTGAAAGATGATGTCCAGACTCTTGTTTTATCATTACTTTCAGGCAGTCCAACAATTTTAAAATTATTTCTTGTGCATCCATTTTCCAGGTCAGTTGTTTTTCCATTGAGATACTTCACATTGCCTTCTATCTTTTCATTCTTTTGATTTTGTTTTATAATTTCTTAACTTCTCATAAAGTCATTAGCTTCCATTTGTGCCATTCTGACTTTTAAGAAATTATTTTCTTCAGTAAGTTTTTGGGCCTCTTTTTTTTCTCATTTGACCCATTCTGTTTTTTAAGACATTGTTCTCTTCATTGGCTTTTTGGATCTCTTTTGCCATTTGAGTTAGTCTAACTTTAAAGGTGTTATACTCTTCAGCATTTTGGGGGGGTTTCCTTTAGCAAGCTGTTGACTAGTTTTTCAAGATTTTCTTGCATCACTCTTGCTTCTCTTCTCAATTTTTCCTCTACTTTTCTTACTTGATTTTTAAAATCTTTTTTGAGCTCTTCCATGGCCTGAAAACAATTCATATTTTTCTTAGAGTCTTTGGATGCAGGAGCTTTGACTTTGTGGTCTTCTTCTGGTTGTATGTTTTGATCTTCCTTACCACCAATGACATAAGAAAATACCTCTTCACCAGAAAGTAAGAATCTATAATCTATTTATTCTTCCCCACTTGCTCATTTTCCCAGATAATTACTTGATACTCTTTGTTAAGTCGAGGGCTCCAGAGGTAGCTGCCCAGCTAATTACTTGACTTTTGAGCTCTTTGTTAAGTGAGGGGCTCCAGAAGCAGCCTCCACCTCATCAGTGGCTGTTGACCCCTGGGGCTGGGCCTGGGGTTGGGGCTGGACATCGCTCCCCTGCCAGCCAGGTGAGAGACTCCCTCCCACTGACCTTCAAAGCTATCTAGTATTTGTAGGTTGAGAAGTCTGCCAGTGATTCATTGCCCTTAGGCCTATTCCAGCTCCGTCAGTGCTGGTGTAGCTCACAGTGAAATGTACTCCACTCCTAGCCCCACATTCCTTCTTGTTGACTTTCCAGATTGTCTTGGGCTAGAAATTTGCTAAATACCATATAGGCCAGAGGTTCTTAAACTCTTTTTTTGAATAAAGGATTATTTTGGCTGTCTGGCGAAGCTTACGAATTTCTTTTCAGTGTTATAGTTTTAAATACATAAGATAAAATGCAGAGGGTTACCCAAAAGCCCAATTATACTGAAATAGAGTTACCAAAATATTTTTTAAAAATTCAAGTACCCCAGTTTAAGAAACTATGTTCCAGTATAGCCAAGATCCCCAAAAGGATGTCTACTACTTCACACTTGTTAAATGATTACCTACCCTTTAATCAAAGACCTTCAGTGAGAGGGAACCTAGGACCTCCTGACAAGGCCCATTCCACTTTTGGATACTTCCACTTGTTAGGAAGCTTCTTCATTATGGTAAGCCTATATTTGCCTCTTGGAAATTCTCATCCACTTCTTGTTGTTCTTTCCCCTGGGGCCAAATGAATCAGTCAAATCCTTTTTCTACATGGAAGCCTTTCAAGTACTTGAAGAGAACTGGTATGACTCTCCCTTGAGCCTTCATTTCTCTAGTCCAAACATTCTCTCAATTTCTTCAGCTGATTTGGTTATGACCTAGACTCAAGAATCTTCATTATTCTGGTTGCCCTCCTCTATATTCGCTGGCCAAGAAATTTTTTTTTTAAATGTTGGTACCCAGAGCTCATGAAAATACTACAGATCAGGGCTGACCGGGGCAAAGTAGATCAGTACTATGGATTTCTTAATTTTTGGATTACATGTCACTCTTAACACAGTGCAATATGACATTTTGGGGATGTTATATTAAACTTGTAGAACTCTAAAACACCCCAATATTTTTTCTTACAGTCAAGTATTTAAATATGTCTCCCTGCTCTTGAACTAGTTAAGTTGATTTTTACGTAATAATTGCAAGCATTTATATAGTGTTTTATGACTTGCAAAATGCTATGAAAATATTATCTCATTTTATCCTCCCAAAGGCCCTGAAGGATAAGCGCTATTTTAATATCCATTTTACATAATAATATTGCAGATTAGGAAACCAAAGCAGATAGGTAAAAGTTAAAGAACTTACCCAAGGTCACATAGTTAGTATCTGCCATCAGATTTGAACTCAGATATTCTGATTTCAGGTCCAGTACTCTATTCATTGTACCACCTAGTTATCTAAATATAAACTTTACATTTATTCCTACTGAAAGTCATCTTTTAAGACTCAGCCCAATGTTCTAGACTATCTAGATCTTTTATGGGTACTGATATCATCCAAATGTGTTACCAATCCTTTCTAGCTTTCTGTCATCTTACCATGAACAGCTTTATTCAAATCATTGACAAAGACAAGTCAAGTGTCAGATCTTTAGGTATTTGAATACAGTTAACATATCTCTACTGAATGCTACACATTCACAATGCCTTCAACCGATTTCCATAGAGCATGGTCTCATGCCCTTTTCTCCTATAGTATTCTCCTCTGGAAATGCAGGAGTTTGTCAATGTCTTTCATAAATTGTGACCCAAACTAAGTACTCTTGCACATATGATCTAACTATGTCAAACACTGCTGGCTGCAATGCAACATTCTCAAGTTCAACCAAACCAGATTAAAATATAATTGGAAAATATTTAATGAAATATGTAAAAACACAAAAGAATAAAGTGTTAATATGTGGTTTTCTAAGTTAGTATATGGGTTAAAAGATATGGCTTAGTGACACTATTTCTATTAGAATTTGACAACACTAGTCCAACTAGAGTAGTTCTTTCCTACTGGACAGTATGATACTCAATTCAACTAAGACCATATTATTGGTTCTTTGTTACTGTATATAATTGCTGACTTATATTAGTCTAGCAATCTGTCTCTCCAAGAAATTTTCTTCCAGAATCATCTGCTTTGATTCCCCAGCCTTGAGCTTCTGAAATTGATTTTTTGAAGCAAAGTACGGTATTTTACATTGCTCTCTATCAGTTTTTATTTTATTGTATATATATCCTGTCATTCAAGCCTACCAAGAGCTTTTTGGAACCCAGTTGTCATCCAATATATAAATTATACCTTCTAGCTTGATATGAATACTTATAAATGCCTTCATTTAAGTTATTGATAAAAATGTTAAATATCATAGGGAAAAGGGCAGATGTCTGGAGGTTTTCATTATATCCTCCTTCTAAATTCACAGGATCACATAGATTTTGAGTCAGAAAAGACATTAGAGGTCATTGAATCCAATCAACTAATTTTTCAGATGAGTCTTTCCTCAAATAAGGTCTAGAAAGGTTCAGTGACATGCCTGGTCACCCAGTTAGTAAGTATCTGAATCAGTATTTGAAGCTGGTCTTCCTAACTCCAAGTGCAGTACTTTATCCTTGTTCTCTTGAACTAATTTGTTTTACAACTAAACTAAAATTGTATAAATCTCTGGATCCGCTCAGTTAATCAATTCTGAATCTTTTTAACTTTCCTATTAACACCTAAAGGTACTAGCCCAGGTTTCCTTCTTGTCCACAAAAATAACATGAGAATAAATTAGTCAAAAATAAACTGAGATTAACCTGAGATGACTTATTTTTGATGAAATCATGCTGAATTTTTAGTTACAATCACTTTCTTTTCTAAATGGTCAGAAATCTAATTAATTTATTGATTTAATTTAATTATCTTAATTAATTAACTAATTTAATAAATTTAATTCATTCATTTAATTAATAATTTATTCTAGCAGTTTTCCAGAAGTTGAAGTCTACTAGCCTATAGTTTGCAGACTTTTTTGTCTTACCTTAAAAAAAAAAAATCAATTCATTATTTACCCTTCTGAAATCTTTTGATGCCTCTTTCTATGTCCTTGTATAATGAGTTTGTCCTTTAGGTCTTTCTTTTGCCTCTCATGTAGCAAAGAAAAGCCCTCTTTGTTATTTTTTATAATTTTTCACTAAATTTATTTCACTTAAGTATTAACACTTTTTATATTATTATTATTTTTAAAATTTTTAGAATTCATTTTTATAGGATTTTGAGTTCCAAGTTTTCCTCCCTCCTTCTTCCCCTCCCCTCTTCTGAAAACTGTAGGCAGTCTGATATAGTTTTTACATATATATGTGTGTGTGTGTGAACATATTTCCAAATTCATCATGGTTGTGGAAGAAGAAACAGATTGAAAGTAGAAAAAAACCATGAGAAATAATAAGATAAATTAAAAAATATGCCTCAATCTGCAATCAGAGTCCATCAGTTCTTTGTTTGGATACAGAAAGCATTTTCCTTTGTGTATCCTTTCGACTTGTCTTGGATCATTTTATTGCTGAGAAAAGCTGAGTCATTCATAGTTGATCATCTCATGATGTTGCTGATACTGTATACAGTGTTTTCTTGGTTCTGCTTATTTCACTTTGCATCATTTCATACAAGTCTTTTCAGGTTTCCCTTTACTCTGTGTGTGTCTCTGCTTCAATTGTGTTTCTTGTAAGCAACATATTGTAGGATATTGGTTCTTGATCTACTCTTCTATTTACTTTTGTTTTATGGGAGAGTTCATCCCATTTGCATTCATCATTATAACTACTACCTATATATTTCCCCTCATCCTATTCTTCTCCTTGTTTGTCTTCTCCTTTTACTCTTTCCCACCTCACCAATATTTTACTTCTCTCTACTACCTCCCTCTTCTGCCCCCCACTTTGTCAGTCTCCAGCTACCTCCATCCCCCTTTACTTAATCTCCTCCCCTCCTGTTTCCCTGTCAGGTAAGATAGGTTTCTACATTCATGTGACTGTGTATATCATTCTCTCTTTGAACCAATACCGATAAGGATAAGGTTCAAACAATACTCATCACTGCCCTCTCCTCCATTTCCCCTCACTATAGCAGGTGTTTCTCACCTCTTCATGCAGGATAATTTACTCCATTCTACTTCTCTCTTCCATCTGCACCCAGTATACTTCTCTTTTTCATTCCTTAATTTTTTTTATCTCATTCTCTCAAATTCAGCTTCTGCCTGTTGTGACAGCAAGCAAAATAAGATATTTTTCTGTTTTTATTTTAGTATAATCAAGTGTCTCTGATTGAATCTTGCCTTTATCAATCAAGAGTCTATCCTAGGAGTAAAGTACAGAAAAAAGAGTTTCTTTAACTAGAAACAGTATGTGTATTTGTATTGTTAATTATTTTAATGTGATTAAAGATCTTCCCCATCCATTAATGAGCCTGCCCTTTAAGGGGAGTTTGATCAGGGAAGATTTGCAGGAAGGTCCAAGCCTTTTGTTAATGAAGCACTGGTTCTCAAGGGTTGTAATGCCTTCTGGCTCTAAAAATGGTATAAGTACTCTGAAATGAGGTTTTACTTTGAGGTTTACTGACTTGAAGTGTTTGTTTGGCCAGACAAGGATTCTGGGAAGCTGTCAAGGAGCATCGCCCCCGCCCCGGCCATGTGCATCCCCAACTTGGAAAACCCAGATGTTGTCCTTTCCTCTGTGGTATAGTCAGTCAGTTTTACCTGTCTGTTGAACTATGGTTAGGCAGAGGAAACCATATCTGTTGACTTGATTTCTCTGTATTTCTTTGAAGTTCATGATGCTGACTCCCCTGAACTTGGTGGATGACATATGTACTTGTGGTAGCAGGCCCCCTGTGTATGTAGGGGTGCTTACTGTTACATCTGTATCCTCTGTCATGTATACTCCTAGAAGTGATACAAGTTTTAAGAATTGCAAGTATCTTCTTCCCATGCAGGGTTGCAAGCCATTCAGCACCTTTGAATCTTTTGTTTTCTTTTCCCTTTTTAGGCTTCTCTTGGGTCTGGACATTGGAGGTCAAAGTTCTGCTTTAGTTCTGGTCTTCTCCTTTTGGAGGTTTGAAATCCTTCTATTTCATTGAATGACTATTTTTTCCCTGCAAGTATTATGCTTAATTTTGTGATTCCTGGTTGTTATTCTAATTCCTTTGCCTTCCAGAATATCATGTTCCATCAACTCCAGTTCTTTAATGTTGCAACTGCTAAGTTTTATGTGATCCGGTTTCTGACTCCCTGATATTTGACTTGTTTCTTTTTTGGTCACTTGAAGTATTTTTTTCCTTGACCTGAAAGTTCTGAAATTTAGAAATAATGTTCCTTGGGGATTTTATTTTGGGATCTCTTTTCTGAAGTGATTGGTGGATGCTTTCAATGCATTTTTGCCCTCCCTCCCTCCAGGATATCAGGGCAGTTTTCCTCAATAATTTCTTAAAAGATGCTGTTCAGGTCCTCTTTTTGATTATGGCTTTCTGGTAATCCAATGACTCTGATGTTGTCTCGGCTGGATCTATTTTCCAAGTTAGTTGTTTTTCCCAAGAAGGATTTAATATTTTCTTCTATTTTTTTTATTCTTTTGAATTTGTTTGATTGATTCATTAGGTCTCATAGAGTCATTAACTTCTACTTGCCCAATTCTAACTTTTAGGGTGTTGTTTTCCTCAATTAGCTTTTGTACTTTGTTTTCCATTTGTCCAATTGTACTCTTTAAGGAGTTGTTTTCTTTCATGGATTTTTGTATTTCCTTTTCCATTTGGCCAATTCTACATTGTAAGCAGTTTTCTAAGCCATTGAGTCTTTTTTCATAATTGTCTTGTACCACTCTCATTTCTTTTCTCCATTTTTCTTCTACCCCTCTTGTATGATTTTTAAACTTCTTTTTGAGCTCTTTCATCAGTTCTTTCTTGGCTTGAGACCACTTACCATTTTTCTTTGAGGTTTTACCCATTGGTGCTTTGACATTGTTGTCCTCTTCTGAGTTTGTATCTTGGTCTTCCCAGAATAACTTTCTACATGCTCATTCCTCCCCCATTTTCTTGACCTTTTTCCTTTCTTTTAAATTTGATCTCTGTCCCCAGGGTGGAATGGGCACTGTCTCTGGCTTCTTGTGCCAGTGGTAGCAGTCCTTAGCCATTTATCTGATGGTGTACTGATGTTACCCTGAGGCCCAAAAGGTAAATTCATGTCTGTGCTGCAGGTGTACCGTGGGGGTTGGCCAGTCCTGCTGGAGTCTGTAGGGGTCTTGCAGCTTAGCTGGTGTTGAGTTGGGGTCCTAGTAGTGGTATCTGGTATGTACTGAAGTGCAGTCGGGTTTTTCTGTGTTTCCCTGGGGCTACACTGAAGCATGGGAGGTCCTGATACTGGAAGATGCCTATACCTAGAACCATGCTGAAGCATGTGGAGATCTAGTTGCTGTGGGATGGCTGCCTGGGACAACAATGAAGCACTTGGATATCCAACCACTGCAGGATGCCTGCCTGGGGCTGTGCCAAAGCATAAGGTGGTTCTCCATGCTGGAGTCTGAGGGTTCTACTGGCTGTGCTAGGTCACATGGGGGACCTGAATTTGGTGTTTGACTGCTCCACTACAGTGGGGCTTAGACTCTCCCACTAGTTTGCTAAGATGGGACTTGCTGCTAGGTTGCTGGGGTGTTTCTTGTCCTGGACTGCACTCCCCTTTTACCTGAGTGATATGGACTTTGCTGATCCTCTAATTCTCCTGGACTAAAAGACTGCTTCACTCTATCTTTCCACTGGCTCTGTTATTCCAGGATTTGTTCTGGGGCTATATTTTTCCTTATATTATTTGTAAGCAGACTATGCCACATTTTGTCTTTTTCCTCAGTCATTCACCTTTGCTTCTATCTATTTTCTATGTGTCTTTTAAAAAATCTGATGAGGTTGATGATTTCTTTGAAAATATACATTAATCTTCCTATACAGCTACTACCTTTCTTGCCCATGAGCAGTGTTTCTCTTTGTATTTTGTGATTTCATTTCTGAGAGCCTATCCCTCTTGTGATGACTTGCCTTATAGAATTGTAGACCATGAGATATGAGATCCCATTTATTCTTTCTTTGAATTATCTCAAGAAATCTGTGATTCATGTTACACTATGTTCAGCTCTCCTCTACTTTATTATGTACTCTTAATTCGGAGTGGTGATTCCCCCCCCACCCAGATTTTCCTTTTTTTTCTGATTTATTAACCAAACCTTCTCTTTGGTCAGAGTTCAGAACAGTGATTCCTTTTGTTGCTGAATTTTCTACCTTTTGAAGGATGACATTAGTGTCAAGAACAGCCAAGAATTTATTAAGGGATGTCTGGATAGTTGAAGTCAGCCATGATGTGTCCATTCCAGATTGGTTTCCAAAATTATCTTTTTTCTCCTTCATACGTGGTGATCTTTTGAACATTCCTACTATAATTCACTTCTGTTTCTCCTTCCATCAGATCTCATCCAAATGTTCTCAAACTTCTTTCCCTACTTTTTTTTCTAGATTTACTTACATGGGTATCTTATAAAATGTCTATTGGTAATACGTTGCTTTATTTGTTGCTTTTGCTTATATTACTATATAGTCGTCCACAGCTGTGTGCAAATTGTCCTGTCAAATCTCAGTGATGCCTACATAGTTGGATTTATTTCATTGCATTAAGATCACTAGCTTAGTCGTTCCAGACTTTGTACAATTTTTATTAAATGAATGAATGCATGAGTTTCATTGATGAATAATAGTTCCTTGGATAGTATCTCCTATGAATTATTGGGGCTCTCTCCTGATCTTCTCATGTTGTCCCTGCTATCTTCTGAGTCATCTGCCTTGGCAGATATATTTAGGCATCGAAATTTTCAGTTTCTAAACTTGATGTCTTTCACAAAACCAAGTGATTATAACATTGTTAGCCCTCATTAAGTATATCCTTAACCAAAAAAGGCATCATTCCTGTATGAATAAATAAGAAAGGAAGGAAAGAGACACTTATCAAGCATGGATGATGTGTCAGACTCTGTTAAGCACTTTACAAATATTACCTCATTTGATTCTCACGACAACCCTGGGAGTTGGGTCCTGTTTTTATCCTTAGTTTACAGTTGAGAAAATTGGGGCAGACAGAAATTAAGTAATTTGCTCAACATCATACAGCTAATACATGTTTGGAGCTAGATTTGAACTCAGGTCTTCCTGACTCCAGGTCCAGCACTCTATGCACTGCATCACTTAGCTATCTCTTTTATTAATTATATACTAAGTGACCTGCACCATGCTAAGACCTAGGGATATAAATACAAAGGGACACAATCTCTGACCTCAAGAAGCTGCCATTTTGATATGTGTAGACAACACATTTAAGGGAGTGGCAGCCAAAGGTGGATCAATATTTTGGTCCGGAAAGTTAAAGGGATAGTGAATAGAGATGGAAGAGGGTGGGTTGGCATATCCTTCACTGGATTAATGGGAGTATTAATTTGATTATGTAAGGGTTTGAGGATTGCCTACAATAGCAAAGAAAATAGCAAGACAATGGATGTGGTGGAATAAGGTGAGGCTTGGTGGGGTGCAGTCTAAAAAAGTGGGGCCCTGGAGGTCTCATCAAGTCTTACCAGTAGGATTCCAGGGCAGAAGTTCCAGAGATGAAAGAGTTAAATTTCATTTTTGGGGTTTATTTTTCATTTTTAACACAGTTCTTGTCACATAAAACAATTCCAACTTTTGATCAGGTGATACTTCTTTTAAAGCATTTACAATATAGCCCACAAATGATTATTTTTTAACATTAACCAACTGAGACACAAATAATAACTATGTATGCTAACTTGACCTAATTGTCTCCACACTATTACTAAGAATTAGAGGACCCTAACTTATTGTTGTTGGTCTAAAGTCCTAAGCCTAATAGCTTAATTTT
>CM053771.1:143240135-143304476 GCA_028658325.1 Potorous gilbertii | reverse complement strand
CAAACCTTTTGACTATAGGAAATTGCCACTAAGAGTAGGGACATTGCAGGGAAACAATATCTCCCCAACTTCATGTCAGTTCCAGGCAGGAGTAGATTATCAACTTGCATTCAGTCAGGCTTAAAGTCTGCCAAGTGTTAGTGGGGAAATTGAGTCAGGAGAATCCTACCTCAGCCCAGGCTGAACAGCTGCTCTCCCACCCTTCCCATGAGAACACCTTTTTCAGTTCACACCAGCCTCTCACAGGCTTACTGGAATCATGGATTGGAGGCTCAGACCACCTTTCTTGTTATCCATACCTGGAGTTAGACTCAGAAGGACAGTCACTTAATATCCCATAGCATCTTAAAATAGCAAGTTCCAATAGCCAGGTTTCAGATATGACTATAATTTCACATTGTCTAAGGAACATCTTTTGAGGCAAATCTTAAGTGGCTTACATGCCTTTCTATACATGTTCTAGTTCCTGCTTAAATAACAATCATAAAATCAAATTTACCATTAAAACCTTAACTTTTCCATCAATGCCAAATTTTACCCAAAGTTACCTGCCTCTAGGAACTTAGACTAAAATTCTCTTCCCCAAACTAAAGATGTCTCTGATTTAGTCTCAGTAATTAATTCAGTCAATTGTTTTAATACTAATTGCTTTTACATCACTTTGTAACATGTCCAATTTTTCTCCCCATCTCTCTCCTCCCCTCACTCCCTAATACTTTGCATTCTGATTACCCCTTCCCTCAATGACCTCTCCCTTCTATCACACCCCACCCTTCCCTTATCCTCATCTTTTCTCTTTTCTTGTAGGACAAAATGAATTTCTAAACCCCATAACCTGTGTTTCTTATTTTCTAGTTATATGCAATAATAATTCTCAACATTCATTTCTAATACTTTGAATTCCAACTTCTCTCCCTCCCTACTGAGAAGGTAAGCAATTCAATACAGACTAATATGTGTTGTTTTGCAAAAGACTTCCATAATAATTATGTTGTGTAGTACTAACTGTATTGCCCTCTATCCTACTCTATCCCCCCTTATTTTTTATTCCCTCATTTGACGTTGTCCTTTCCCAAAAGCGTTTATTTCTAGTTACTCCCTTCTCCCATTTGTCCTTCCTTCTAATATTCCCCTCACCTCACTTGTTGTCTCCTCCCCTACCTTCCTGTAGTGTAAGATAGATTTTCATACCAAATTTAGTGAGCATGTTATTTCCTCTTTAGGCTGTATGTGGAGAAAGTGGCTTCACTTTTCCCCTTTCCCCTTCTCCCCTTTCTCCTCCAGTATTTTCTTCCCTCACCACTTAATTTTTATTTTATTTTTCTTTTTGTGGATTTCATCTCTTCTGATTCAGCACAGCCTGTACTCTTTGTCTATATGTGTGTGTGTGTGTGTGTGTGTGTGTGTGTGTGTACGTACAATCCCTCCACCTACCCAAAAACTGAGAAGAGTCTCAAGAATTATAACTATTTTCTTTCCATGTAGGAATGTAAACAGTTCAGCTTTAGAAAGTCTTTTATAATTTCTCTTTTCTGTTTATCTTTTCATGCTTCTCTTGACTCTTGTGTCTGAAACTCACATTTTCTCTTCAGTTCGGGTCTTTTCATCATGAATGCTTGGAAGTCCTCTATATCATTGAATGACCATTTATTCCATTGAAGTATTATACTCAGTTTTGCTGGGTAGGTGATTCTTGGTTTTAATCCCAGTTCCTTTGACTTCTGGAATATCTTATTCCAAGCCCTTTGATCCCTTAATGTTGAAGCTGCCAGATCCTGTGTTATCCTGATTGTATTTCCACAATACTTGAATTGTTTCTTTCTAGCTGTTTGCAGTATTTTCTCCTTGACCTTGGAACTCTGAAATTTGGCTACAATATTCCTAGAAGTTTCTCTGTTTGGGTCTCTTTTAGGAGGTGTTTGGTGGATTCTTTCAATATTTATTTTGCCCTCTGGTTCTAGAATATCAGGACAGTTTTCCTTGATAATTTCATGAAAGATAATATCTAGGCTCTTGTTTTGGTCAAGGCTTTCAGGTAGTCCCATAATTTTTAAATTGTTTCTCCTGTATCTATTTTCCAGGTCAGTTGTTTTTCCAATGAGATGTTTCACATTATCTTCTATTTTTTCAAACTTTTGGTTTTGTTTTTTAACTGCTTGATTTATCTCAGAGTCATTCATTTCCCTGAATTCAATTCTCTCTTTCAAAAAACTATTTTGTTCAGTGAGCTTCTGAAACTTCTCCTCCATTTGGCTAATTCTGCTTTTTAATGCCTCCTTCTCCTCATTGGCTTTTTGGACCTCTTTTTCCAATTGAGTTAGCCTCTTTGTTATTTTCCTCAGCATTTTTTTGGTTCTCCTTTAGCAAGTTGCTAACTAGATTTTCAAGCTCTTCTATTGCCTGAGCTCAATTTATGTTCACTTTGGAGGCCCTGGAGGCAGGGGTCTTAACTTTCCATGACAGTAAGTGTTGTTATTCCTCATCCTAAAGGATGGGAGGAGACACCTGTTCACCATGAAAGTAACCTTCCACGGTCTTATTATTTTTTTCCCTTTTTGGGGTATTTCCCCAGCCAGTTACTTGACTTCTGAATCCTTTGCCAAGAGATTAGATTCAGATGCTGGGTTCCCCTGGGCTTTGGGTTGGGAGGGGCATAATTTAGGGTTGAAGATTAGATCAGCTGCTCCTTATAGTCAGAGGCTTTAAGCTGAGCTGCCTGGACAATTGACCCAGGTTGTTTGCTGGCCACCATAGCTGCCTGCAGTCTGCTGCTGCTGCCGCTATCTCTGCCATTGCCTGGGGCTATTGATGAAAGAACCCCTTCCTCTCTCACCCAGCTGGGAAAGCCCTCCCACACTGACTTTGGAGCTTTCTTTGTTGCTTGTGGGTTGAGGTATTTGGGATCCTCCCTTCTGGGGATTCTGCCCTGGAGGCCTGTTCTGGTCCCATTCTTCCCTGTGCCACATGGTTAGGGCTGGGCTGTGCTCCACTCAGTGTCCTATGAGATAGACCTTACCTGCCAACCGTCCAGGTTACGTTTGGCTGGAAACCTCTTTTGTTCTGTTTTTCTATGGCTCTGCTGCTCTAGACTTTGTTGAGAGTCATTTTTTACAGATATTTTGTGGCCTGTGGGGGAAGCACTAGAGCATATGTGTCTTTCTACTCCACCATCTTGGCTCTGCCCCCTAAGAGTTAAATTTCTTAAGGAAGAAAAGGCCTAGAAATTAAAATTCTATCCTCATACAATATTTTTAAGCTAGATCCTAATTTCTCTAATTTGCCTACCTTCCAGTGGCAGCAGTGGTAAAAATTATACCTGTACCCTAATGGATCTTCAGCTTCTTGCCTGGAAGTGTCCTTAGCAATGCACTCAGTTTCTTTTGGTGGTGTCATTGTCCCTATGAATATCAACAGAAGTGAGTACTGATTGGCAGATGTGTTGTTTCTTGGAAGGAATATTGATTGCATATCTATTCTAAGAAGACAGCATTATCTCACTTTTGTTCATGTCAGTTCAACAGATGACCACCTTAGGACAGCACAACAGGACTCACCCATCATCACTGCTCATCTTTCTGTAGTATAAGCAGAGATCTTGACTTCCCTAGAATTGCTTTATTTTTTTTTTCAGGAGAACAGTAAATATTTTTTTTTTATTTTATTTTATTTTTTACCTTCCTTCCTCCCCACCCATTCCCATTGGGAAGGCAAGCAATTCAATACAGGCTATTATATGTGTAGTTTTGCAAATGACTTCCATAATAGTTATGTTATGTAAGACTATATTTCCCCCCATCCTATCTTGCCCCCCATTTCTTCTATTCTCTCTTTTGACCTTGTCCCTGCCTAAGAGTGTTGACTTCTAATCGCTCCCTCCTCCCATTGCCCTCCCTTCCATCATCTCCACCACCCTGCTCATCTTCTTCTCCCCCACTTTCCCATATTGTAAGATAGGTTTTCATACCAAAATAAGTGTGCATTTTATTCCTTCCTTGAGTCAAATGTGATGAGAGTAAGCTTCAGGTTTACCCTCTCACCTTTCCCCTTTTTCCCTCCATTGAAAAATATTTTTCTTGCCTCTTTTATGAGAGATAAGTTTCCCCATTCCTTTTCTCCTCCCAACATATTCCTCTCTCACCCCTTAATTTCATTTTCTTAGATTTGATCCCTTTCTATTCAACACATCCTGTGCTCTCTGTCTGTCTGTCTCTGTCTCTCTCTGTCTCTCTGTCTCTCTGTGTGTGTGTGTGTGTGTGTGTGTGTGTGTGTGTGTGTATAATCCCACCAACTACTCAGGTACTGAAAAAAGTTTCAAGGGTTACAAATATTGTCTTTCCATGTAGGAATGTAAACAGTTCAACTTTAGTAAGTCCCTTATGATTTTCCTTTCCTGTTTACCTTTTCATGCTTCTCTTGATTCTTGTGTTTGAAAGTCAGATTTTCTATTCAGCACTGATCTTTTCATCATGAATGCTTGGAAGTCCTCTATTTCATTGAATGACCATTTTCCCCCCTGAAGTACTCAGTTTTTCTGGATTGGTGATTCTTAGTTTTAATCCTAGCTCCTTTGACTTCTGGAATATCATATTCCAAGCCCTTCAGTCCCTTAGATCATATGTTAGATCTTGTGCTAGATCTTGTGTTTTCCTGATTGTATTTACACAATACTCAAATTGTTTCTTTCGAGCTGCTTGCAATATTTTCTCCTTGACCTGGTAAGATAGGAATTTGACTACAATGTTCCTAGGAGTTTTCCTTTTCGTATTCCTTTCAGGAGGTGATCAATGGATTCTTTTAATATTTATTTTGCCCTCTGGTTCTAGAATATCAGAACCGTTTTCCTTGATAATTTCATGAAAGATGATGTCTAGACTCTTTCTAAATTTTCTCTCCTGGATCTATTTTCCAAGTCATTTGTTTTTCCAATGAGATATTTCACATTATCTTCCATTTTTTCATTCTTTTGGTTTTGTTTTGTCAATTCTTGGTTTCTCATAAAGTCATCAGTCTTCATCCGTTCCATTCTAATTTTTAAAGAACTATTTTCTTCAGTCAGTTTTTGGACCTCCTTTTCCATCTGACTAATTCTGCTTTTTAAAGCATTATTCTCCTCATTGGCTTTTTGGACCTCTTTTGTCAATTGAGTTAGCCTATTTTTAAAGGTGTTTTCTTTAGCATTTTTGGGGTCTCTTTTAGCAAGTTGTTCACCCCCTTTTCATGATTTTCTTGCATCTCTCTCATTTCTCTTCCCAAGTTTTCCTCCACTTCTCTTGCTTGATTTTCAAAATCCTTTTTGAGCTCTTTCATGGCCTGAGACCATTGAATATTTATTTTGGATGTTTGGGATACAGAAGCCTTGACTTTTATGTCTTTCCCTGATGGTAAGCATTGTCCTCCCTCATCTGAAAGGATGGGAGAAGATATCTGTTCACCAAGAAAGTAACCTTCTATAGTCTTACTTTTTTCCCTTTTTTGGGTATTTTCCCAACCAATTACTTGACTTTTGGGTCCTTTGTCAAGAGCAGGGTATACTGTGGAGATCTGTAAGATCTCAGTTCCTCCAAAGTGGAACAATCAAACATGTACACTGGTCTGGAAGCAACTGGAAACTTTTGTGCCCAAAATCTGACTAGTAGAGTTTCCTCTCCACAACCACCTGATCCCCAGTTCCACCAAGCCAGCACTGGGGGCTGAGATTTAGATATGCTGCTTAATTCCCCCAATTGCTTTCAGTGGGGGCAGGGCCACCATTCAGTGTGAGATAAAGATCAGCTGCTCCATTCTTCTAGGAGCATTTGGTGGGGGCAGGGCCTCAACACAGTCCTGAGGTATGGATCTACTGCTCAGTGCCCCCAGAGGTTTTACCATCCAACAACGGATGCAGGCTACTGTGGGTGCTGCTGTGGGAGCTGCTGCTGCCTGATGTGGCCTCTACCCAGGCTGCTGCCTGAGGCTGGGGAAGGCTATGGGAAGACCCTGCTCCCTCTTTTGCCAGCTGAAAAACCGTCTCACTGATCTTTAGCATCTGTGGGTTGAGGGATCTGTAAAACACCACTACAGCTGCTGGGGATTCCACCCCCAAGGCCTGCTCAAGTCCTCTTCCCAGTGCCATACAGTGTGGCCATGGTTGGGCTGGACTCTGCTCCATGTCTGGTGGGACAGAGCTTTCCCTTTAGCCTTTCAGGTCACCCAGGGCTAGAAATCTCCACTTCATTGTTCTGTGGCTTCTGCTGCTCTAGAATTTGTTGAGACTTTCTTTACAGGTATTTTATGGGCTGTGGGGGAAGAGCTAGTGTATGTGCATCTTTCCACTCCACCATCTTGGTTTCATCCCCCTAGAATTACTTTAAGGAGAGAAGAAATCCCTGTAAAGAATTATTGATCAAAATAGGAAAGGAAGCTCACTTATTCCTTCAAAAAGCAGTAATTTAGCCCATTCTGTTTGGAATTAATGCTATTGTTTGCTGAGGGAGTAACAAAGATAGAAAAGTTTTAGTCCATGAACTTCAGGGGAGCTTAGAATATAATTGAGTGAGATAAGAATAGGAAAAGAGCTTCAGAGAAGAAAAATGACCTGAAGAGTTAGAAGACAACTCTAACTAGCATCAAGAAATTGAAATTTGGAGGAATGTAAGGCAGAGGGAGCAGAGAAGGATCATTGAACATTTGTAGCTTCAGAAGACTCTTCCTATAGATGGTAGAGGGATTCCTTTTAAATGGAAATGGAAATGGAAAAATTTAAATGGAAATTTAAATGGAAAACATTTCTGTTCCAGGGAATGATGATATGGGTCAACAGCTCTTTTCAGAAGAGAGAACCTTTGATAAGGGTATTAAAAAAAAGGAGAAGTAATGGTGGTTTGTAACTTTTTGATGAGGGGGTACCAGGGTAGTTACTGGTTGACCTGGCATTAGCAGAAGACTCATGCTGCATATCTGAGAAGAGCTAGGGAAACTGGTGTTTTAATATCATTGACAATTTAAGGTAGAGACTTCTGAGGAGAATAACAGGTTTGGGAAATGAATATCTAGTTAAGAACATAGTGCCTGAGGCTGGGATTTGGATTTTGGAATCAAGACAGAATAGACATTTGTTCAGGGATGGAGCTGCCCTTTCTGAGAGCTTGTAAAAATATATTTGTTTGGAGTTTTACAAATCTTGTCAAGAGGCTTCTAAAGTAAAAAGGGAGACCAGAAGAAAAATATTAATAAATACCTCAAAATAGGTATTCGAAGCCAGATACCATAGAAAGTAGAAGCTATAAAAGAGGAAGATAAGTGGTAGAGAGGGGTTCAGTTAATTCACAGTATGTGATACCCCAGGAGGGATCTGAGAATAAAGCCCCATCCTCAGAAGTCTATATACTAATGTATGAAGTAGGAAGAATAACCAAAGTGAACAAATAACTTTAATTCCAGGAGACAAATTCAGCCACTGATACTTGAAGATATGTGACTCATGACTAGAATATGACAAGTATATTCCTTGGCCAAAAGCAATTTAAAAGATAAATGGAGGCAGAGTTGCATGATATGAAGAGATTATGCTCATATTTAGGAATACAGAAACCGAAAGAGGAAAACATGGTGGAACATATTTGGCTAATGACTAATAGAAGGAGAAACAGAAATGGTGTTGTAGGAGATATCCAACAGACCACCAAGCCAGGAATAGAAAAAAAAAGATGAATTTATGAATCAAACCTGGCACAGAGATTTCAACTGGCCAGATACTCCTGGACTGCTTTTTCTGCCAAAAAGCAGAATAGCTAGCTAGTTCTTGACTTGCCTTAATGGTAATTTCATTCTTCAAAATGTCAGGGAGACAACACATAGATCTATTATTCTGGACTTGATTTTGACCAATAAGGATGGACTGGTTGTCAAAATACTTGTGATGAGAATTTTTTTTATGATAAGAGGTTTAGGGGAAAGTGATTACAGCATCCTGGAATTCAGGATAGAGGAGAGAAAATCTGGGCATAGTCTCATAGGAATCTTTAGATTTTAGAAAAGTAGATTTCAAACAGTTCTGGGAAAGAATAGTTCAGATCCTGTGGCTCATGAATGCATGGGACAAGTCAACACAGGAACAAGAAAGAGAAAAAGATCAGAATGGATACTTAAAAGATGAGGGCCTGGGTCAGTAAGTGGTAAGTCTTCCCTCTGTATGAATTGTTACTGTAATGAGCTGATTCACTTTCTGCTGACCCCAAATCCCATCTTCCAAGAGATTATTCTGAATTTCTTCTTTGAGCACTGTGGTTGGTCCACACAAAAATTCCTTCTATAAGTGGGATCCAGGTCCATACCTTCACTATTTAAACCCACCAGGAAATGTGGAAACAGATTGTTGCCAATGCAAAGATTCTCAAGCTGAATTTAAATTCCTCCTTTCAGCAGCAGCATGGTGGCATACAAGATAGAGCACTGGCCCTGAAGTTAGCAGGACCTAAGTTCAAATGCGACCTCAGAAACTTGACACTTATTAGCTATGTGGTCCTAGGCAAGTCACTTAATCCCACTTGCCTCACAAAATAATAATAATAAATAAATAAAATTCTTTCTTTCATTCAAAAAGGAGCTCAGAAAACCACCCACAGGTTGTATCATCTCCAAATAGGAACAATATTAGATACTTTGCAGGATGCATAGATAGCCATATCTATATTGCTGTAAACACAAAGACTAGCTTTCCTCATGTCTCAAGTAGGGAATCTATGGTTTCTAGCTTCCTATTCAACAGAGCAGTTGGAGATATTGTTGGGGAACATTCTGCAGAAGTATTTAGTTGCTCAATCAAAAATACAAACTCCTCCATGAAGGCTCTCTTGATCCTCCCAGTTCAAAACACTTTCTCCCTCTTCCAATTGTCTGGTATTATACTTTTATTTACAGAATATATGTAGGAAAATGTGAGTTTTTAGGAGCTGTATTTGTATCCTCACTGGTTTTGTGCTTTTATTTCTTTTTGTTCACTCATTCATTCATTCATTCCTGCTACAATTCCTCGATTTTATCAGGCATTTAATAAATGTTTGTTGAATTGGCTTATTAAATTGATGGGAAGCTCTCAAAATTGAAATTCTGAAGATGTCAACAGAAAAAACTCCAATGAGTAAGAAGTTCTAAAGAAATTGATGTAAATGCATTGGGATCTAATCACCAACTTAGATTTTTAAAAGATAGGTTTATCAGATGGAAACAGAATGTATAACATAGGAAGGAGACAAAAGAATTATATAGATTTTAAAAACACTGTCAGATGGAGTAGAACTCAGATGAACTGAGGCTGGTGGTAAATGCTAAGAAAAATAAAAATGACTTAAAAAACCGAAACAAAACCCAAAACAAGCTTTGAAAGGGAAGAAATTTACAGAAGGGGTACCTCAGCAAATAAGACTTTAGTAGGCAATGACAAAGGAGACAAAACACAACTAGATTTTACTTCTATTTTCTTTGCAAAGGAAAGTTGCCTTCAGACTTGGAAGGATGGAACATTTTTGGTACAAGGAGTTGAAACTGAAGATACGTGAGTAGATAATAAGGGAGGAACTGCTTACTTCAATGAGTTCAATTTATGTCCTGGATGAACTATGGTCAAGGATAATAAAAGAATGGGCAGATGTGATTTCTGAGCCACTATTAGTAATCTTGGAAAAATTGTAGGGGGAACAGTAGGGTTTCCACAGAATTGAAGACAGGTAGATATTGCTCTGAGTGTAAAGGAAAGAACAGGGAAGAATTCAAAAAGAATAAAGCAATAAACTCAACTGATTCCTGGAGAAAATTTTAGAATATAATGTTAAAATAATGGTTTATGAACATTTAGAAAAGAAAGTGATCAGTAAAAGTCAATATCAAGAACAAATCATGTCAGTCTGACCTCATTTCATTTTTTTAAAAAATAGTACTACTAAGGATTTGACAGTCTTATGCTATCCTTGGGGACAAGATAGAGATAGGTGGACTAGATTGTAGTGCAGTTAGAATGATTCAGAATTTACTCAATGATCTTTTAGAAATGGATGTCATTAGTGGCATTAGTGGACTGATGTCAACTTAGAGGGAGGTCTCTGGGGAATGTTCTAGGAATCTGTACTTGGCCTTGAAATCTTCAATATTTTTATCAATGACTTGTATAAGACCACCAAGATCACATTTGTCAAATTTTCAGAAGACAGAAAGCTGAGAAGGATAACTACAATGTTAGATATTAAAGTCAAGAGCCCAAATGATCTTGTAAAGGAGAGGCATCTAATAATGTGATGTTTAATTAAGTGTAAAGTCCTATACTGATTGTCAAAGAAAACTTCACAAGTCCAAGGAGTGAGGTATGCAGCAAGACAATAGCTTGTAGGAAAATGACCTGGATCTTTTAGTGATGTATGATCCAACTCAGTATGGATCCAACTCAGCATGATCCAAAAGCATGGTGCAGTAGCCCTCAAAAACATATATGATCTTAGCTGCATTCAGAAAGGTATAGTATCTAGGACAAGGATTGTGACAATAATCTTTATTCTGTTCTAGTAAGAGCACAACTAGAGGATTGAGGAAAACTGTGGATGTCACATTTAAGGAAAGACATTGATATCTGGAACATATTAAAAGAAAAATTACCAGGTTGTTGAAGGAATTTGAGACTATGGACTTGAGATTAGTATGGAAAAGGGGAGAGTTGGGAGAGACATGGTAGCTGTCTTCTTCAAATGATTGCATGTGGAAGAGAGATTGAACTTGTTCCTAGAGATCAGAACTAGGAATAATGGATGAAAGTTAGAGAGAGGCATATTTACATGTAAAGAAAAAAACCAAACTTTCTAACACTTAGAACTGTTCAAAAGTGGAATGAGTTATCTTGGGAAGCAGTAAGTTCTTCTTCACTGGTTTCTGCAAGTGAAGGTTGGCTGGATGACCACTTGTCACAGTTATTACAGAGGGAATTTCAGGTTAGAAATAGATTGGACTGGATAGATTCTGGTTTCCTTCACAACTCTGAGATTCCTTAAATCTATGTACATATTTACCCAAATACTCAAATGGATCTATGATCCCCTCTCCATCTTCATGCCTTGTCTTGTATGACTCTCATCAATGTCCTCTCAAAGTTCTTCATAAGAGCCCATCCAATATGTTCAAAGCCTTCTTTACTTTCTCCTAACATTGAGAGAGCACCTAGCCATCCCTTTGTTACCCCTTGCTCTTGGTATATGGCCAAACCATTTTCTATTTCTGCCATATAATTCTTTGATGACATCCTTTACTCTTATCCTTCTTTGGATTTCCTCACTGGTTGTATGGTGCAGCTTTCTCTCACCCATGCACCTTTCCATTGCCTTCCATGTGATGCTCATCTTTAAGGAAGGATGGGAAATGTGGCTGGATTCTAATAAAGGTATAATAGAAGAGATTCATGCTGGAAGGGATACAATTGTGAAAGTGTTAAGGGATTGATTAAAAGTTATCTAAAGGCATGTAAAAAATTTCAGACCTTATTGACTTTTTAAAAAGACAACTGAGAAAACATAAAAATTACCAACTTATACCTCTATACTCCTATTTACACAAACTCCCATTGAGGGTCATCTATACACAAACTGCAGACATCCTTGATGAGGGTATTAGTAGGGAAAAAAGTGGCTTGTGCAAATGGTATTCAACAATGGACCACATCTTTACCATCTCACATTAACTAAAATATATCAGAACATAAGATACTCATTGTGCTGATTGTTTATTACTCCCCAAAGTATTGCGTTAAGTAGAACAGAATTCTACTATAAGTTTTTTTTCAATGAAATCATCCATTATTTATTTTTTAGATATAACAACAGAAGTAACTCTGCTAACTGATTTTCTGATAATAAACTGATATCAGAAGAGGCAAAAAAGGGAGAGATATTAATCAGTAAGCATTTATTAAGTGTTCAGAATGTGCCAGAAATTGTGTTAAGCACTAGGAATATAAGTACAAGCAAAAAGACAGTCCTGGCCTTAAGGAACTTAGATTCTAATTGGGGAAGACAACACATAAAAAGAAGCTGAAAACTTGACTATAGAAGGGGTCCTTAAGTAATGTTATAGATACTTTAGTCAAAGTAATGTGTTCTTGTTTCCCAGTTTGGTGGTCAAGAGCAAATTATGAACCATCTCAGAATACATCAACAACCCCATGACCCAGTGCACACCTGTGTCCCAGACTCTAGGCATTTGCACTGGCTATGTCTCATTCTCTTCTCCCTCCTCATCTCTACCTCCTGGCTTCCTTCAAGTTCCAACTAAAGTCCTACCTTCTATAGGAGGGGTGGAGAACCTGTGGCTCTGAGGCCACATGTGACCTTCTAGGTTTTTGGGTGTGACCTTTTGATTGAGTCCAAATTTTACAGAACAAATACTTTTATTAATGGGATCTGTTCTGTGAAGTTTGGATTCAAAGGGTCACACTTGAGGACCTAGATGGCCACATGTGGCCTTGAGGCTGCAGGTTCCCCACCCCTGTTCTAGAGGAAGCCTTTTTCAGGTCCTCTTAATGCCTTCCTGCTATTGGTTACTTCCAATTTATGCTGTCTATATCTTCTTTGACATAGTTGTTTACATGTTGTTTCCTCCATTAGAGTGTGAGCAACTTAAGAGGAGGGACTTCTTTCACCTTTGTAACCCCAGGGCTTAGCATACTGCCTGGAACATGAGAGACACCTAATGCTTATTAATTGACTCAACCTGAAATAGTGTATCTAAACTTTGGAAACCATAAAGTCGTATATAAATGTTACTTATTATGAGAAATTACCTAGTTCAGTGCCCTCCTTTTTTACATAAGAAAGCTGAGGCCCAGAGTGACAGAGTGACTTGTCTGTGGACATACAGAGGTTTCTGACTCTGAACCCAGCACTTTTTCTACTTAGCCATAATGCCCCTGAGTCTTGAGACAATCAGGTGGTACGCTGTGGATAGAGCTCCAGGTTTGGAGTTAGGAAGACCTGAGTTCAAATCTGACCTCAGATACTTCCTAGCTGTGTGTCTACCCCAGTTTCCTCAATTATAAAATGATGGTAACCATTAACACCTGCCTTCCGGGGTTGTTGTGAGGACCAGATGAAATAATGTTAGTAAAGCTTTTAGCATGGTCTCTGGCACATACTAAGTGCTTAATAAATGTCTACTTCTTCCCTTCCTTTCCACAATTCTTTACTAGTGACCTGCTACATGACCAAGTTGTTCTTGTGAAGGAGACTTCCAGACTTCTGATTCTGAGATCTCATTTGTCTTGAATAATTGGGAAGGGCTGTCTACACTGTCACTGAGACACAGGATGATCATTCCACCCTTTGCTTGGCTTGGACTCTCAGAGTGGTTGTAAAATCTCCATGGAGCTTTATCATAGAAGCTGCAAGTGGTTTAAGAGAAAGAACACTGGAGTGGAAGAACTGTTTCTAAGTGTGTTTCTGCACTAAGGAGCTATATGACCTTAGGCAAATCACTTAGCCTTTCTTGACCTCAGTTTCTTCAGTTGTTTAATGAAAATTTAAAAACCTGCCCAGTCAACCTCATTGGGGAGCATTGAGAGGATAAAATGTAGATAAATACACAAAGTATTATGAAAAGTGTGAGCTATTATTATGATGTTAATAAGTCACCCAAATCCCTAAAACACACAGTTAATATTTGAGTAACTTGTCCATTGGAAGGTTTTGGACCAAAGTGGTAAGATATAAGGCAAGGATATAAATTCAATTTCCAGTAGGAGTTTGGCATTTAAAGGAAGGTTTTTTAGAAGGTTACTCTTAGACATTCACAGTCCTCTGAAATTATTTTCTAATGACAATATGAAAAAATATGCTTCCCCTCCACCCTTGAAAACACTTGGGATATTTCAAAGTTGGAGAGAAAATTCTTGACCTGAACATGGCATTGAAATAGAATGTAGTTATATCAGTATGGTATCAAAAGAAGCAGCTAGATGATGGGCTTGGGGTCTGGAAGACCTGAATTCAAATTGACCACAAACACTAACTGTATGACCCTCAGCAAGTCACTTAACCTCTTATTTGTCTTAAACTAGGGAATGTGAAATCACTCCAGTATCTTTACCAAGAAAACCCCATGGACAGTATGGTCCTTGGACTCATGAAGAATTGGACATGACTGAACAGTAAGAATGGTATCATGTGATTTTAGTATTTCAAACAACTGGTCTTCACTCCCTTGACCACACAACATCTTTTGATTGTCTTCTCTCTGAGTTTCCATTGAATGGTTCAGCAGAAAGAGCTATGGATCTAGGGGCAAGTCATGGGTTCAAATTCCACCAGTCACTCTTACTACCGGTGCAACCTTGGGGAAGTCACTTAAACTTCTTGGACCTCAATTTTTTTCATCTGTAAAATGAGGGAACTGGATGAGATGGCTCAAGAGGAACCTTTCAGTTCTAAAGCAATGATACTGTTCTGAACATATAAATGATTCTCAAAGACTAATGGGTGGGTATAGGGTATCCCTTCTGTCTGATTTGGCAGTGATTTGGCCTGACTTAGCACAAAGGAGGTTGTATAATTCATGGAAGTCATGGAATCTGGAAGACCACTTTAGTAGTCATGAGTTTAAATCCGTACCACCTGCATAGAAGTTGTCATGAATGGAGGCATCCCACCTCATGCTCAGATTTTCCTAGGTCTTAAAATAAGGAAGGAGAACCTAGAAGGAAATAGAACTAAGTTATCTAAGAGATATGTTGCGAGGAAAAAGGGACCAAAAAGTTCCAAGAAATTTTGAGAACTACCATCTACTGCATTTAAGCAAGTTTATTTCTGGACATAAGCAAACCTTTTAAAGGGCTATAAGGACTATTAAATACTGGAGTAGATATCCCAGATATAGCATTATTAGATAATTAGATATTAGAGAATGTTATCTCATGAAGAGTTTTAAGGACAGGCAAGTCATTAGTCCATGCTATCCAGGCTTATTGGTCTAACCCAAAATAGTGCCAAGGAGGCCAAGGTTCACTCTCTATTGCTATCTATTGGATTTTACAAAGATGTGTACAAATTGTAAAGTGCTCTATAAAAGTCAGATATTATTAGTACCCCTATCTAAAAGTCTTACTTTGATACATCATAGCATAAAAGTGATGCTGTGCCCTCCAATGCCTGCAAGAATGCATGCTCTGACAGGTTCTACCAAACCGAGAAGTGTTCAATTATAGTCCTGATGATATAGGCCTGCTGGCCATGGACCACTGTGGTACATTGGGAAGAGTACTTGCTCTGGAGTTTAGAAGTTATGAGTTCAAATCCAGTCTCTCCCACTTAGTACTTATGAGCTCCTTGGGCAAGTCTCTTAATCTCACTTAGCCTAAATTTATCCGTAAAATTAGGGAGTTGGGCTAGATGGCCTCTGAGTTCCCTTCCAAGTACAGTGGAAAGAGTAGTATCTCTAGTCAGAGGACCTGGATTCAAATTATGCCCAACCTTGGGAAACTCAGTCTCTCATGGGCCTTGGCAACTGAATCAGCTGTCTTCTAAGATCCATTCCAACTCTAAATCTCTAGTGCTATAATGGTCTCAGTGTAGATATGTCTGAAAAAATTCTACCAGATTGTCTGTGAGGGTGATGAATTTTTTTGGTCAGAACACTTCTTGAAGACCATATACCCAATCATTCTAGGTTTGCAATATGCATTGGCAAAGGGAGAACATACGCTGAAGAAATCACAGATACCTGAAGAATTAAAAAGACAGTGTGGTGTTATGAAAAGAGCACTGGACTTGGAGACAGGAAGACCTTGGTTCACATCTGACTTATGACATTTACTAGTTGTACTCAGGGTCTTAGTTTTCTCATTTGTTTAATGAGGGGGTTGGGCACAGGGTCCCTAATGTCTCTTCCAGCTCTATCTGTGTGAATTTATGATCACAATTATCAATACCGCTTAATATCATAAGGCCATAGACTGCCCCCTCCCTCCCTCTACCTTGGTCAGATATTCCCTCTGCACCATTGATCCCAACGGGATCTGGACTCAGCACATACCTAGAGAAGTCTCCAGGCACATACTCTGCCCATGTTACACTATCCTTGTACACAAAGGCTGGTTGGAAGAGCCAGGGTGCTGTGAGCCATGAAAGCTGGGCCAGGTATAAGGGAAACAAAGTGGGAACCATCACTGCTTAGCATCTTAGTTCTCAAGAGCTCTGATTGGCCTTTGTGGTGGTGACCTAGAGGAGGAGCATTTACTCTCTGCCTTAGGGAGGTAGTGTTGTTGGGTTTTTCTAGGCCTGAAAGGGGACAGGCATCAAAGGGGTATTTATACCTCTGTACCATTCTGCTGTAGGCTCATTCTAAACATTCCTGAGTATGAAAGGGGCCATACAAAAACCTTTTGAATCTCCCAGGAAAGCAGAAAAGAAAGAGGAAACTTCTATTTTGAGAGAAGGCACAATTTATTTAGTCACATTATTTTACAACATAATCTTCATATAACAGCTGTCAGCATAACACTAATACAGTTAAAAAAGGACAAAGATTACCTGCAAAATTATATATATTTTAATATCCAAAAAATACATTGCATATATAGTACAGGAAAAGCCTCATATCCACAAGGGAAAGTTTGTTTGCTTCTTTTCATAGTTGGGATTATTGCAATACTGTTATTTATTAATGTCACCGAAGCACTAATGATCTAAACAGATTAGTTTTACTTCCTTGTCTTCTTGTGTTAAATAATGGCACCAGTGCATCGCTTTGAAGAGATACTCAAATGTCCTATTTCCTTCCAGTCGTAGTTAAGATACGTCGCCCTCCTTTTTTTTTCTTTTTAACCTAGCTAAAAAAGTACAAAGCAACAGCCCAAATGTACAGATTGACAAAAGATGTACAAATTACATAAAAAAAAAAACACGACAACCAATTTGATAGTAAAAACTGCATTTGTGACCGAGGTCAACTCGTTTCCTTCTTATTTTTAATTTTTATTAACTTTTTTAATACTGTGAGATATAGGAAAATAACTCTGCATAATTTATACAGTAAGTTGCCTTCTGATTTGTTGACCCTGGAATGATGCTCTGACAAACGCACAGCGCTTGCGAATCTGTTTATGTTTCAAAATCCCTACAACTCTTCCAAGTTCTGGGACCTACTGTCATCCATTTAAAAAATTAATTAGTCATTTACCTTTATAATTTCAGGAATGTCTGTGCTTGCATTAAAATTCTCCTGATTCAGATCTCAGCTACTCCCAGAGAAAATGCTTTGCCTAACGTGCATTGCACAGTGAGACGGGATTTTGCAATGCCCTTGGCTTCTTCAACACGACACACTCACTCACACACACGCATACGTGCTTAAAAAAAAAAAGATTCCAGTTGGGTGAAAACTTCACTAGCTTTTTAGCCAGTGTTCCAGTTGCCATCCACTTGTCAATTTAGCAATGCTGTCAGGTTCACTTCATCAGATTCTTCTAGCATAGGTTTGGATATTTCCCATTCCCTTTTCCCCTACAGTCCCAAACCAGTGCATGACTGGTCTAGTGAGCACTGAGTTCATGTGATCTTCATGAGGTCCTTGATGGGACCTGTGTCTTTGATAAACAGCTTTGGGTCATAAAATAAAAAAAGGAATTTTAATTGTTTCTTTCATAAAATATATGTTAGAACCGTTCCAGTAATCTGAATGTTCAACTCCTTAAAGATGATAGGAGACTGAGAATCCACACTGGAATACTGGCCAATAGAAATATGCAACACTCCATTTATGGTAGAGGAAGCAAAAGTTACCAACTTTTTTTTAAAGAACAGACGAGAAAGCTTCAATCCAACAAGAAAGAACATCCAGTTTGGTTTTTGTCTTCAGGGCCCCAGAGAGCCTTCAAAGTCCAAAGTATTCCAGTAAGTATGAGGATTGCATGTGTGTGCAGCTAAAAGGCCATTGAGGATACAACTCCTAGTAGTAACTACCTAAGTGTGAGGGGACATGAGTGTTGGGATGGCGGGGGACATTGGGGTTAGGGTAAATGCCACCAGTTGGGGAGGTCCAGTATTGTGATGCTGCTCCAAAGAAGCTGGAGGAAGAGACAGGCATGGAGGATGGGTGAGGAGGGACAAAGTTCACCTTCTGTTGATGAGGGTGGTAGGAAGGCATATAGGAGATATCAGAAGGGTACTTGTACATGGTCGATTCAGTTGGGTGGGGTTGAAGAGCTTGAGCAATGCCATGGAAGTCAAATTTGTAGGCATACCTTTTGCCATGCACTTTGGTCATAATGTTTTTATCATAGTAGTATCGGAGGGCCCGGCTCAGCTTGTCATAATTCATGTTGGGTTTGCTCTTTCGTTCCCCCCAGCGCCTGGCCACCTCATCGGGGTCCGTCATTTTGAATTCCCCGTTGGTCCCCTCCCAAGTAATGCAAGTGGCGTTGGAGCTATCTGAAAGCAGCTCAAGGAGAAATTGCCACAGCTGGATTTGCCCGCTCCCTAGAGAAAGTAAAGAAAACAGAGGAGGAAATGATATCTTTCTCTATAAAAGTCAGAACCCTCAGCCTTATGAAGTATGACTTATTCTTTGAGAATTTTCTACTTCCTCTAATAACTTTTAGTTGTTTTTCTGTGCTTGATTGCTAGAGTTTTCTGTCCAGCAAAGAATTCAATTCAATCTAACAAGCATCAATTAAGAGACTACTGTGTACCAGGCACTATATAAATGGCTGCAGCTACAAAGACAAAAATGAAACAATCGTTGTTCTCTAAAAGCTTACATTCTACAGGGGAGGATGCAACAAGCTTATGAATAAGAAAATGCAGTTTTTTTAAAAAAAATATGAAGTAGTTTGGGGGAGAGGAATTCTAAACTATCTCCTTAAAAAATATTTTTCAGTACCACATGCCTCAAGCCTTCTGGATTTCTTAAAGCATAATAAAAATCAAAATTTAATAATCAGTCATACCATACAAGGACCAGTAAATCAAAAGCAGAAAAAAATGAATAGGGATAACAGTACAACATTATTCCTTAGTTTTCAAATCCTACTGATCTCAGTTCATCAAATGTCCCAGTTTGGTTGGGACTGTCTTTAGTTTTGATTATCTTACCCCCCCAAATATCCTGGGTCAGCAAAATAAATTCTAGACAAAACCAAGCATTGTAGATGATTTGTGAATGGTCAGATCATCAGAATGATTGAAGCGTGGTAATCTAGGAAAAGATTTGTCATACTTTAAGGCATAGGAATGCCTTTTCCTAGAACTAAGACAACACCCAAGGCAAAGACATCTATCTCTCTACTGCTTATCCACCCTGATGTTCTATGGCATCCTTCTCTGTAACAACTACTTGGTTTCAGGCTGGGTACTATAAGGAGGAGAAGATAAATCCTAGCTTTAAACGAATATCATCATTTTGCATTGTTCCAAAGATCAAACACTCTCCCATGGACAAAGCAAAACTTCCCCCTTCCAGAAATATCTTCTTTTCTTATTCTAGCTAGGTTAATTTTTTTACACCAAAGATTTCTATTACAACAATTTTTCCCTATTGAAAGCTCCTCCTCTTATTTTAGATGAATTTACTTTTTCATGCAAAAGATTTTTTTTAATTATAAAAATCACTCCAGGTATATGACTCTTGTTAAGACAACAGAGCAACTAGTTCCAAGATGAAGCATAGATTCACCTACAGTAGAAAGCATAGAGCAGAGCCCTTTTGCCTACAAACTTTCCACATACCCTCTTCAACATTTCTTGAAATTTATAATTACCTGAATTTACTACTGTCTATCTATTCTCATCATACCTAGAAATGAATGTTTATGGACCGTCTACCCACATGAAGATCTAGCTAAGGAATGGAGAGGCAAGATGGCAAGTTTACAAGTCAGAGGAAGAATTCCTAATACAAATTCTTGAAACTAAGGCCCACTCGAGGTTCCAAATGAACAGGTTGTTCAGGTTTATTGCAGAAACAAAAGGATAATACTAAAAAAAGCTGTTGTCATTCCCACCAGACTAAGAAGATCATCAGGATATGGGACTACGGAAAGAGAGAAAAACAGTAAGACCTGATTTCACTGGAATTTGTTCTAAATATCTCAATGGGCCCAATAAGAAGAAACACCAGATATTCCTGTTGCTCAGTATGGGAATTCAGTTCATTGTGGCAGTATTAATAATTATTAATATTTATGTCAAAGACCCCCGGCTCTCAGGAAATATCACAAACCACAAGTGCACATTTGGAAAGTGTGGGTGTGTTAGCCAAGGACCAAACAGCTTCTAGACTGGGGGATGGGGGGAAACCCCTATTAGCTATTTCTCACCCCAGCAAATAGCGTAATCATAGATAGCCAGGGCAGAGAAAACTGAAAGGGCAGAAAACCAAAGCAGCAGATAAATGAAAACCATGAGTTCGTGAGTGAAAATCTAAGAGATTTAGGAGTAAATAATACTTTCCTTGTTCCAAGTAGCCAGGTTTCTCTCTTAGCAACTTTATAATGCTTCAAATAGTAAAAGTCACCAAGATTGGAATCTCTGAGGGGAGAGAACTTCTTTGAGACACCAGCCATTTCTTGTGCCTATAGGCCTGTGCTCTGGGCACACCTGACCCTCAAGGTCCACACTCCAAGCATGCCTAAGCAGCCTGTCTCTGTAACTGACCCAGGCAGGAGAAACTGAAGTGGAGGTAGGGGAATTAGGGGGCTTGGGAGGATGCAGAGGGAGAAGGAAGGAAAGGAGACTCTCCAACCTATGTTTTTGCCATTCAAATTTCTGGGAAAAAGTAATATAGCAGAAGAATTAATGTCCAATTATCTGTGTACAGATCAACTGTTTGTGGATAATGTGCATTACATAATTAATCCCAAACTGGGTGCCCATTTCAACCCTGGAACCTAGTGACTGAAACTCTTCCAATCTCAGATGGATTTAAGGAACCGGGACTACATTTAACATTTTCTTAAGTAAAAAAATATTTTACAAAGTTCAACTTCTCTTGTAACCCCCCCCCCCCAAGCCAAACACCCTATCTATCTATCTACAACTTTCATTTGTCACCCCTTTAAGAAAAGTTGATGCTAAGCAATATGAACTTACAAAACAGATAAACTAACAAAACTTTTTGGCACTAAAAAATAATTCTTCATGTTTTGAAAGGAACTCCAAGGGTTGCTTTAAATGGTATACTCCCCTGGTACATTTAAAATGAATCAAATTAGGAGGAGATCAATTCAGAAAGAACTTTACAGGCACATTTTCTTGCACAAAACCAGGCACTCTTATCTTACAGCACATTCTAAGACCTAGTACAGGTTTTTTATTTTTTAACTTTTTTTTAAAAGATTACCTGTCCACGTAAGAGGAGATAATTGAGAAGTGAATGCTTTTTGGTTTATATTGCCCTTTGGCCTAATGGATCTCCCATTCTGACTGCTTTTGCTGTTCTGAAATTCAGTGGCAGATGTGCTGAAGCAGCTTTACCTAAAGCATATTACTAACTGTTGAAAAGGCTTTGGTTTGTCCAAGTGACCCACTCTTCTCTGTCTCCTTAGCCTCCCTTTCCCTTCTTTTGCCCCTTTCTTCCTTGCTTCTACCCTTCACCCACGATAAGAACAAGGTGAGGTTGATGAATTACTGTCCTAGGCAACTGGATGTATTCAGGCCCAGGACAAGGAGCCCAATGCTTGTCTTGAACTTCAGATCTTTTTGAAAAGAAGAGACTCAGGCCAGGCCTATGGTGACTTACCTGGGTTTGCTAGACGACTGCTGGTGGGACCCAGGATCTGATAGGGATCTAAGTAAAGAACACCAAAGAACATTTGCTTCAGTTTTTTTTAAATTTTTAGTTCATAAATATGAACTTAAGTCTCTGTGGGTTTATAGTTTTATTGTATTCTCAGAACAAAGTTTGGCCTAAAGAAGTTTTTCTGCTTTCCTCTGCAGATATCAGACTTTTGGACAATGATCAGTTGTGGTTTGTACATCAGCAATAACATAGATCCTGCTAAGGATACCACTACCTCAGACTTCATTTTGTAAGCTCCAGAATTGGTTAATGCTAACTTTTATAGGAAGGCCTGGCTAATGTTTCATCTTGCAATAATAATATGAATTGATAGGAAGTTTACTCATTAACTGGATTTAGAGAAATCTTAATAATTACTGGTCAATAATTTTAATTTAGCAAAAACAATGTTATAAATTTCTCTTTACTCCTCTGATATTCTGGAGAAATCTCAGGAGTCAAAAAATTGAAGTTCTCATTCTAGCGTTGCCAATAGCCAGTTTAATCTGTCTGGACTTTCCTGTCCTAATCTATAAAATCAGGGATTTGAATTCTAATGTTCCTTCCATCTGGCAAATTTGAAGACAGAACATTAGGTGACTGATGCCAACATTCGTCATTGTTTGGATCTTACCTTTATCAGTCCACTCTTTCCATGGATTTAACATATGTATTATGACTCAGTTGTGAAAGATCCCCAAAAGGTTGGAAACCTTTTCTAATGGTGCAAAAACATGTGTGGGTTTATAGGATAATTTTGTTTTGTTTTTTTAAAATGAACTATTAGTTATAGGACCCTGGGGCTAGAAAAGATTTCTACAGGTTACTTTATCGCTTCCTCTTTACACCTTTATGCAGTAGTAGAACTAGACCATTTCTGGCAACTGGTTCTAACTTTTCCATAACTAGAAGATCCTCCAAATTGCCTTAATGACTCTTCTTAGTGTGTCACAATACTCACAACCAGTAAAATCTTTTTCTTTTTTTTTTAAACTCAAACACTTCCTATTGAAATTTAGGTTTATTTTCTCTTATTCTGTATTTAGACATTAAACAACATTCATGATTTCCTCCCACCAAAATGAATAAGTTTTTGGGCTGGGGAAAAAAAGCTTGAGATGGTCTGGTAGGAGGGCTAGAACACAACAACTATTTTTAAATGCTTGAGAAGCTGTTCTGTGGAAAGGGATGGGTATATGTATGTATGTATGCACACAGGTATGCATTATATATACGTGTATATATAGAATACATATACATAGATACATACACATCTATATGTATGTGTGTATATGTATGTATGTATCATTTCCTTCCTCAGCTCATGATAGATGAGGAAACTGAGGCAAACAAGGGTTAAATGATTTGACCAGGGTCACACAGCTATATGTAAGATATAGTTTGACTCTGTAACAGCTGAAATAATGACAACCATGCAGCAATGAGCTGGTGCTTAGGAATCACCTGGTTGAGGCCGTTGCGGTTCAGTATTCTTATTCATGTTTTGTGCTCCTCCAATGGGAGGACCTATAACAAGGATGAAAGAAAAAAGCTTGATTAGAGCAGGTCCATAAAGAACAAAGCTATCCTCTAGGAGAAGGGTATCACTAAAGATTATACAGTCTTTGCTCAAAGGCTAGAGACAGTACAATGTAGTGTAGAGGTGTCAAACATGCTACCACAACACTCCATGAATCAGATTAAAATGTAATTGGGAAATTCAATGAAAATCAATGTAATTGGGAAACATTTGACAAAATAAGTGAAAATACAATAGAACACAGATAACATTAATATGCAGTTTTCTAAGTTAATATGCTGCCAGGAGGGATCCTTCTGTAGTTTCTGTTTCTATGTGAGTTTGACACTGTAGTGTTTTAGACAGCTGACTTCAAAGCCAGGAAAACTTGGGTTTAATTCCTGACATGGACACATACTGGACTGTATCATCCTCAGCAAGTCACAACTTCTCAGTATCCCAGGTAACCCTGTAAGAGTCATAACTCTATCAGATGCAGAGAAGGTACCAACCTGCACTGGTAGAGTGAGTTTCCTCACCTGGGAATTTCCTATACCAGTGAAATCACAGGTCTCATATTAGCCTTATCCTTTTCCATAGCTAATTATTCTAGCAGTCAGGAGTGAAGAACCATCCTCAGTCAGGAGATCTGACTTTGGAACCTACTTAATTTGGGGTAATTCATTTAGGAGAACCATTTTTCTGCATATAACCTCTATCCTTATCCATATACTACCATACGGGAAAATGTCATGATGCCTGCAACATCCTAGTGACCAGTGAAGTAGAGTATTTTTGCTCGAGGGCTTGCCTGATGCACTTTTCTCTTACCCCAGAAAGATAAGGTCCAAACTTTCTCACAGGTTAACATTCCCTGATCGTTGACAGAATGACATAGACCTAGATCAATGATATAGATTTGCCTGAGCTTCTCTCTAGCTTGTCTATTCCCCACTTCACTTCACTCCTTTTCCTAAACCCAAATGTAATCATGAAATGACTAAATGAAAATCCCATTATCTTTGGGGGCTGGACATTACTAACAATCTCTATATTTGTAATGCATCTTTCTTTTACAGTAGAACAAAATTTCAACTAATTTTACTTTGCTTCTTTCCCATTCCAAATTCCATTATCGCCCTTTCCCAATCCCAGAAGATCTACATTTTTCCTTATAAATGAGAAGAGAGTTACTTACTTTTGGTGAGGCTGGAATTCATGTTATTGCCCCATCCTGCTCTCCTGACTGACTCGTAAGAAGGATCTAATTTAAAAAAAAAATAGCAGATAGAGGGTACCTTAAAATTACATTTTTTTTTCAAACTACAAAAGTTGTTGCATGAACAATGTCAACCCAACTAGGATGATAAGAATTGTCAACTGAGAGAAAATCTTTGTTTCAATATTTCTGATAAAAATGTAATCCAAGACGTAGAGGAAATTTATACAAATATTTGAGATCCATAGTCATTCTCAAATAAGTAGTTAAAAGATTTGAACAAGTAACTTTGGTAAAAAAAAAAAAAAGTAAGTCAACAACCATAACAAAAAAATACTACAAATAATAATAAGAAGAATAAAAAAGGAGGAGGAGGAAGAAGAAGGAGGAAGAGGAGGAAAAGAAGAAAAGTAAACGAAAGCCATCTTACCCATCAAATTGGCTAAGATGACAAAAGATTAAAATTGCCAATATGGATAGATTATGCAAAGGCAAACTAATACTTTATTGGTTGAGCTATGGATAATTCTAATTTTTTTTTAAAATTGGACTTTTTTGAGAAAAGGAATGAGAAACTGTTTGACTTCCCCACTACAAGGAACATAACCCAAAGAAATAAAGAACAGAAAGAAAAGTGCTAAATATAATAAATCATTTCCTATAAGCACTCTTTATTATATCAAAAACAGGAAAGAAAGTGACTACCTATTGATAAGGAAATGGCTGAACTGTCATACATTAATATAATGTAGTATCACTGTGCCATAAAAAACACTGAGCATGAGGAATTCAGACAAAAACATGGGAAGACTTGTATAAAGTGACACAGAAGGAAGAAATTAGAAACAAAAGAACCATATATGCAATACCTACATTAATATAAATGAAAAAAAGTCTAACATACAAGATTCGTAATAAATACTTCTTGACTTGGCTTGACAAGAACACTAAAAAGGGTGTCTTTTTGACTCGTATCAATTGCAATGAACCATTTCGGCTCTGTTCAAAGAATGAAACGCATGTCCCTCTTCTTGGTAGACAGATAGTGGACTATGGAAAAGGAGGACGATGGATGTTTGCTTCATGTGTCAGTTTTACTTAATTGTTTTCCTTTGTTACAAGGGAAGGCATGGTATAACACAATATGATTTTTAGGAAAGAAAAGAAGAGAAATCACTTTAAAAAATAGGGGGAAAAACTTCATGCTTCTTCAGAGTTCTGATATAAAGATTATCTCAAGAGTGAACAGGAGAAATTTAAATTAATCCTGGCTCAACTCTCTTTGGATTCTTCTACCTCCTCACCATTAGGCTTATAAATACCTCCACCCATAGGTAGCAATCCATGCTGCTCTCTTATTTGGTGATTTCTCTCAACTCGATTTTCCACTTGACCTTTCCTTTTTATCTCCCCACTTAGAAAGTAAATTTCTTTAGGGTAAAAACTATCTGTTTGCTTGTATTTGCATCCCCAGGCCAGCCCAGTGCCAGGCATATAGGAAGTGTTTAATTAAACCTTTATCTATCAAATTCAACTCATCAAGTGTTTATTAATTAGGACTGTGGTCAATAGGATATATATACACACATATCTATCTATCTATATGTATATATCTATATAAAAATATATATTTACATATTATATATATTATTATATATTAATATATATAATATATATTATTTATATATTATATATTAATATATAATATATATTATATATATTAATATATATATATAATGTGTGTGTATATACAGAGAGAGAGAGAGATTATTCCTATTGACTCACAGCAGTGGAGAAAAAAATGGAAATGGTTGAGAACAAAATCCTTGAAGAGGAGAGAAAGTGGAACTTCAAGACCTCTACTCTTCCAAAAAACCAGGTTTGCCAGCCAGTGAGTCAGGCTTCTTGGGTGTATTGGGAACACGTCATGGAGTGTTAGAACATTCCAGATCCCCCTTGCCACTTCTCTCCCTGCCCTGCTCCCCCCACCCCCCCACAAGGAGGTTAAAGGAAGTTGTTGCTGGCAATTGTGATGAAGAATAGAAAGGTCAGAAGTGTGGATGGACAGGTGATTAGACCAGTGAGTGGCTCCAGGGAGGGCTATGAGAGGGGCACCACTCCCTAGGGTACCACGGCAAGTTCTTGGATATATCAAGAAGAAAAATTATTGCTGTTCAGGGGTTCAGTCAATTCCTACTCTTCATGACCCTATGTACCATAATATTGCCCATGGGGTTTTCTAGGCAAAGATACTGAAGTGGTTTGTCATTTCCTTCTCCAGCGGATCTTGTTTTGTCAGAACTTTCCACTATGACCTGTCTGTCTATGCATAGCATAGATCATAGTATTGAGGAGAGAGATGGGAGAGAGCTGGTTCAAATTTGAAAGAATTCACTTAGACCTTCTCTGTAGCCAAAGGGATATTTATTGACTTAAAAGCAGCGGGCCTGAGATTTATCAAGGAACTAGACAAAGGCGGTGATATAGGAAAAGGATGATTTTAGGGTTTCCTTCCTGGAGATCTAGGACAAATCTTACAAGATAAAGGCACAGGATGAGGACAATACTCATGGGAGGCAGAAAGATGGGGACGATGAATGACACAAGATAAGGAAGACAAGGAAATCCCATTCTCCAGGAAGGAGGGGGTAGACTACACATTTTATGGTCCAAGATAAGGGGAAGTTTTGTGGTAAGGGGGAGACTTTAGGGCACCTTCACGTTTGAAAATAAACCAAGGGTTTCCCAAAATCAGTCCTTAATATTATTTTTAACTCTTAGGGCACTGTTTGTATCTATATCCATAGTTTCATTGAGAAATATGAGTCCTTCCGCCATGACAAGGCAGTGATCCAGGAGGGATTCAAAAGAATTGGAAAAGAGTATTTCAGTTTTTCCCACTCTCATCTAAACTATCCTGAGGGAAATAACACTGAAGTCACACATCTGAAATCTCATTCTGTCCCTTGGCTCCCAACCCTTACCCAGGAATGGTCTGGTTGAACAATGGAGATGAAAGGTCAGGGGTTCCCCTTTCATTCCCCTGGCCCAGGTTTACCAAGGTCTGGAGTTACAGAAAAATAACCCAGTGGACACAGAGGACTGGGCTCCATTGAGTCATTCAACAGGAAAAGCCAAAGATTTCGTGAACACAGAACTCTAACTTTCAAAGTCTTTCTCTAACAACAAAAGAAACCATAAAAACCATTGGAACAAATGGAACACAAGCCTCATCAAACACCAGTCTGACAGAATGAAACAAAAACCATTTCCAATGACTCTGTTCCAAGCCCCTTAGACAAATTAAAATATGAGTCGGAGAGATGGGCAGGCTTATCTGATTGCTTGCTCTCATTGTTTCTGGCCTAGAAGAGCCAAAAGACAAGGACAATTTTCTTATGGAAAAATCCACGTGCAGATGTACATTCCTTATGGCTTTGGAAAAGCCAGTTCAGTTTTAAAATTATAGTCTTTTCGTTGTTGGCATGAAAAAGAAAACAGAAAGTGAGGACGGAGGGGTGGGTAGAGTGGGTGGGGAAGGGAAAGGAGGAGAGAGGCAAAGCTCGGCTCATTTCACTCGTCTGTTTTTATTTTTATTTGACTTCCCCCTCCCCATAAAAACCACAATTCCTCCTGCAAATAGATTCTTTTTCTTGCCTTAAAAAAACATGAAAAACAAAAACAAAACAAAACCAAAAAACTTGTTTATAGCCTGGAAATAAAAGCTCCTGATGAGACATTTTCTGGGATTTCTTGCCTAGGTCTGAAATGCTTGTGCAATGTTGCTGTGAACAAAAGAAAAGGTGAGTTTTTCTAAGGGTAGGATCCTTTTTTGTGGCGGTGGGAGAGAAGTATAAGGAAGAAAGAAATGCTGGGAAATAGGTAGCCATATTAGTTTGATATAAATAAGCACCTCTTGACTTTAACTCTCTGGACCTCAGTTTCCTCATCTGAAAAAGAGAGGTTGGAACTTAAGTGACCTCTGAGGTCCCGTCTAGCTCAAATTCATGATTTGTATGATTTTATGGGCAAGGAATGTGAGGCAAATCAAAGAAAAAGAGCTCTGACTCTTAAGATGTTTTAAGATTTCATGGGGGAGAAAAGAAACTCAAAAATGAAAGATATGTTCATGACAGAGGACAGTATAGAATATGTGCCAAAAGAGTCGGACATACAATACATACTACAAGAATATAGGGAAGATGGAGATGAGACAGCTTCAGGGCAGATGGGGACAATGGGAATAGAAAAAGCTAAATTGAAGAGCCGTTTTATTTATTTATTTTAGTCTGAGCTTTTTTGTTAAGTTTGCCATGTAAAGACCAAGATTGAGACTGTAATCACTACTGTCCTACTTATCTCTTTTTACCTTGGTCTCTTTTTTTCTCCACCTAACCTTGGCCCTGGAAATGGCATTTGAAATTGCTTCAGTGATTTAGATCACACAAGTTGGCTATGTGGATGCTGGGCATGGCTGGGCTACAGGGGAGCAGAAGAGGCTGTAAGATATTAATCAAGAAATTAATCATCAACCAGCATGCATTTACTAAGTTCTCGTTATATGCCATGCACTGAGAGCACTGGGGATTTAAAGAAAAATGAGTCATTTCAGTCATGTCTGAATCTGCATGACCCCATCTGGGATTTCCTTGTTAAAGACACTGGAGTGGTTTGCCATTTCCTTCTCCAGCTCACTTTACAGATGAGGAAACTGAGGCAAACAGGGTTAAGTGATCTGCCCAGGGTCACACAGGCTAGTAAGTGTCTGAAGCTGGATTTGAACTCAACTCCTCCTCACTCCAGGCCCAGCACTTTATCCACCGTATCACCTACAAAAGGCAAAAACAATCCCTGCTCTCCAGACTGCTTATATTCTAGTGGAGAGGGCAACATGTAAATAAATAGCTGTTTACCAGTTACATATAGAACTGGTGAGTGGTAACCTTTAGAGGGGAAGCTTGTAGCAGCTCTAGACATAATTAGGCTGCTGGAGAGTTCTGAAAGGTATAAGAGAGGAGCTAGTTTACAGAGCATTTCATAGGGGTCTTGGGGACCCTATGTTGGAAGATTGGGAGACCATGACTCTCCGATATCATTTTGATCCTTGGGGTGTGTCTGATCCATGAAAGGTGTCTTGGAGACCTAGAATGGGATTGCATAGAGGTTCGTAGAAGCAGCAAATACATGAGAATCTATAGGCTAGGAATTAGCTCGACCATAACCTCTCTGAGGATCAGACATCTCACCTTTTTTAAACTCAATACCCTCCTGACAGTAGGTGTTTCACGAATGTTGATGAAAATGATTGATGATGAGCAATAATTTTAGCTCTTCTAGTGACTGAGAATCATAGAATGTTAGCTTCAGGAGGGGTCTTAGAGATTAGTTAGCCTAATCTACTTATTATATAGATGAGGAAAATGAGACCTAAGGTGACAAGGACAGTAAGGAATGGAACTGGAACACAAAATTTACATAACATGCACAAATTTACATAACATGCACAAATTTACATAACAGGCACAAATTTGCCTCAGTTAGTTAATCTCTAAAATGAAGTGTAATGCCATTGGTTGCCTTGTGAGGGATAGCTTTGGGGGAAGGAAGGACAAAAGGGCAATGACTAGATAGCAGTATGTGAAAATCAAGTCCTGATTTCACAAGCCAAGAGGGCTCATCCGAAACCTAATGGGGCCAGGAATAGGCACAGGGTATGTCTTTGGCTGGGGAATGCACAGTGAAAGTGAGTTCCCTAGGTTCAAGGTTGGAATAATGTTTGGGTTTTTTTAACTCCAGACCTGTGATTTCCTAGGTAAAGGAAATTCCCTGTTGTTTGTTTTTTTTTCTTTTTAAAACTCGTATCATTGCTGATGGATTATTTGGTAACAAGCCTTAGAGACTTGTCTGAGGCATTGAGAAGTTAAGTGGCTTTCTTAGGATTCACCAAACTGGCAATGTTTCAAGGGTGGAACTCGAAATCAAGTGTTTAAAATTATGACAAGGATGCTTAAGGTATCCCAGGCAAGATGGGCTTATAGGCTGTTATTTCAATTCATTTTGATTCAGCCACATTTATTAAGCACCCAGTTGGCCTGATTTAGGGTAACCAACAGGCCTCAAAACTATCAGTGAGTTAGAGGGATGTCTACCTCAAGCATGTGAAGACTTCCCCTGGAGGAATGCGTGGATAAGAACAATTTCTCCTAAAGGCCATGAAGGAGGCTGAAGCAGGTGCTGTGGAATGCTTGTTTAGAACTTGCTTTTCACAAAAACAGGGATGAGAGACTTTGGAAACTGAGGAGAAATCCTTTGTGGTTCCATGAATCATCAGAAGGTTCCAAGACTTGTGATGCTCTGAGAAGGTGTACTTTGAATTAGCAGAGGAGAAAACTCATCCCAGAAGACAGGGGAAATAGGCTACACTCAGATTTCTTCTTTGTTCCAATCTCATGCTAGAAAAGTTTGTGCCCATGGGCCAGAGTAAAGCCATCTCAGGGGGCAGAAAGATAACCAAGGTAGCATAAGAACAATAATAGCTCTCAGAGATAGGTCATGGGCATCTGAGTGGCACAGAGGATAGATCACTGGGCTTGGAACCAGGCAGAATTATCTTCCTGAGTTCAAATCTGGCCTCAGACACCTATTAGCTGTGTGACCTTGGGCAAGTCACTTAACCCTGTTTGCCTCAGTTTCATTGTCTGTAAAATGAGCCGGAGAAGGAAATGGCAAATCACTCTAGTATCTTTGCCAAGAAAATCCCAAAAGGGATCGTGCAGGGTTGGATCCACCGAAACAAGTGAACAGCACAGAAGAGACAGGTCATGTAAGTATTATTCTCTCCATTTTATAGAAGATGCTGCTGAATCTCAGAGAGCCAAAGTAGTTTGTTTATAGTCCAACGAGTAGCCAGGATTCTCTCCTGATTCCAGGTCTAGCACTCTTTCCACCATACTACAATATCTAACCATTATAGGCACTATTCTTCTAAAGACTATTGTTCCACCCTAGTGGATAAGAAAAGTGGCTTCAAAAAGGTACCCAGGGAGTATTTCCATATGTCCTTCTCCTAATCTGTTTCTAGTTCCAAGTCAAGTCTTTCTTAATATCCTTTAATTTTCAGGGGTGAGCTGTGTCAAGGGACCAGTTGACATACTGTTAGCAAGTTGTGAGAAGGACTGAAGACCTAAGTTCTACTGAAGCCAAGAGGAGTCTTAAGTGAATTTAGTTCTTTGGAATTCTGAATGGTCAATGAATGAATGGATGTCATTATCAGGATGAAGTCTGGAGCATTTTCGGAGACAGGAAAATATGGATCTTCCGAAGCTTTTCATTAAAAGACTGGGGGCCTTTAAAGGAGAAGCCCAGATTTATAAGATGATTTAGGTAAAGTCCTATCTTGTAGACAAGGAAGAAGGTCACCTCTTAGGGTGCCATCTGGTCTAACAATGCCAGGGAATACAACAAGGAAGTGGCAATGATACAGAAACCATTTAGCAATCGGTGTGACTCGTAGTCTAATTGTGAATTTAACAGAGCAATAAACTGCAATGGCACATGCTGAAGGGTGGTGCTTTTAGCCAACATGTAACAGACTGAAGTGCATAGTCAGTGGGACAGAGACCACAGGTCTCCCAGTGGCCTCTTCATTCATATGCATATGCATGGGAAAGCCTCCTGCCAGTACCCACATCTCTGGACACAAAGAATACTTCTCTATGCATTTATTTATTCAATTTATCAAAAGCATGCCATGGACCTCAGGGCTATTGGGATACATGTACCAAATGCAAAAATTAAATTAAATCCAGTGGCTAAAATTGTGATTCTGAAGAAAAAAAAAACCTCACTACAACTGGCTCACAAACCAAGACCGAAGAACTGAGGTCTGGCAGCTCGCCCTGGAGGTCAACAATCTGGTGTAGCTTTGCAGATAGGCATGAGAAGAGTTCAGAACACAAACACTTTCCAACAGCCCACCAAATCTGCATTTGCTCCACCTGGGCCCATCACCTCACCCACCTGCCAGATGTATAAAAATCTTACTATTCCCTTATCCCCCATCAAAGAAAACACATACAGCCACTACCTTAAATGCTCCTAACCAGAGTAAGTTCCCCAAATAAGGTGTGCTCAGTGTGGAAAAAACAGCAAGTCCTGTAATGGTCTCCATGGGTATAAACACTGTCAGCAGTGTCTTCTTCAAATACAAGGGACGGTCATTCACATATGTGTCTGTGCACATACTGAACTTTGTCTCTGCATGGAAGCTGAGACCTAAGATGTCAGCTATGGAGGTTTCCAACATCTTTTTTTTTTTAAGCAACATCGGCTGGGGTCCATATTTTTTTTCCTTTTTCACTACAAATCATGCAAGATGAAACTGAGCAGTGTGGTCAGCTCCAGCCTCCAGACACACAAATAGAAACATGTCTAAGACAAAATGGAAAAGCCAGCACCAGGGAGCCAGGCCAAGGACTCACATTTCTGCAAAAACAATATCCCTCCTAAAGTCTGACGCCCAGCAGCTTCAAGAGTTCCTTGGATATTCATGGCCCATCAGCCAGCAGATGGAGAGACTAACTTCACTGCCTAGGCCAAAAGCTTCCTGAGTGTACGATAAAGTGGATTCAGTTATGTTGTTTGCTTTCTGAGACGTGAGTTCACATCATGACATCGTTAGAGGATTCTTCAAGAATATTTTTCAAAAAAGTGCTTATAATGGCAACCTGAGAGCATACTGTATACCTATTTGGTTTCAAGAGGTCTAGTTAATGGTCTGAAAACTTCTGTCTATACCATAACTAATGCAGAGTTTAAAGTTAGCGGGTTCCTTAGAGGTATCTAGTTTGACACCTTTATTTTATACGTAACCTGTGACCCATAACTAAAATTTTAGACTCCAACAGACTGGGTTCAGTCATGCAAGCCCCTCCAAATGATCTTTATGGCTCATGACCCCACCCAGTATTTCTCCTGGTAATTCTGGAATGCGGCTGGTGTTGCTCTAAGGGCCCTGAGTTTCAATGCACGCTCAATTTAATAAAACTTCCAATATGGGGTAACTCTTACCCGTTACAACAATCGCCAGAACAACAAGCACCAAAGAACCTACAAAGTCAAAACAACTCTAACATCCTCTACTCTCTGCCTTCCATAGAGACGTCCATACAACACTTGGGACTTACACTATAGCTGGATTACGCAGACATATGCAGATACGCCCACTCTACAAAGATGAAGAGCTCAGGGTTTCTAGGGAGTCAAGCAATAACCTATCCTTATGATCCTCTTCCTCCTGGTGGCCTGCCTCTACAGTCAAGGTTGTGCCGGTAAATATTTCACAACTGGTTCATGATGCAAGTGAAGGAATGTATCCAGGCAAATCCTCTACATTGTGACTTCCCCTTTCGATCTTCATCTGGCAAATGTTTCTTTCCTTCCATGTTGCACTGACCTGTGACTTCTTCTGGGGTCAGTTTCTCCTCTCCTGATGACTCTTGTAGCTCCCTGGAGAGAAGCCTGAGCATCTAACATGATCTCTCCAGGAAATGAAGTCCATCTCTAAGCGTAGCCTCTCCACACTGCCTGATCTCCTCTTTTTCTGTCTGTCTCTCGTTCTCAGTCTATATGATCATCCCGTTTTAGGGCCAGACCTAAGCCTATAGATCTAGTGGGTGAAATAGACATGATCCTGACTCTGTGCCAGGGCCACAGCTTCACTCAAAAATGGGGCAAGGTGAATGAGATACCTTGTCAACGAGAAACTAGAAGGAGGAAGGGATCAGAGATCCACTACATTAGAGTGGAGGAAATTGAGGCTAAGAGATGTTAAGAGTTTTTTAAGTTAAGAGAAGTATGCCCAAGGTCAAAACTGTAACAAGTAGAAATATCAATATTTAAACCCAAGTTCTCTTTCCAGCATACTCCTTAGCTGCAGTGGATGGATGAAATAACAAAAAATCCTACCTTGTATCCAAAATAATTCAGTGCTATGTTCATGAAAGCTGGCAACCTCTTGACCTCTGGGAATCCAGAGGTAGTATTTGATATTTCTCTCCTATGCAGGAAAGAAGGACATGTCTGATCTAGTCGCTGTGAATGAGCCTGTGACTGTCTTAAGAATGACCCCTTTCTTGGTTTCAGCTGAGGTCAGAGCTGTTTTCTGGTGAATATGGGGTAAAAGTCAATGTAGATTCTTTTGTGCCACACATCTGATAAGCCAACAGTCCCTCCATTATCAGCTGTGTGGCACAAAACAGTCAACATTGGTTTTTCCCCTATATTCACCAGAAAACAGTTCTGACCTCGAGTGAAACTAAGGGAGGGGTCATTCATAAGATAGTCACAGGCTTACTCATGGATTCTTCTGGGCCACATCTGACATGTCAGCAGTACCTCCACTATGGGCAGTGAGATGGCACAAGATGTAGAGTGCTGGGCCTAGAGTCAAGAAGACTAAATTTCTTGAGATCAAATCTGACCTCAGACACTAGCTGTGTCACCCTAGCTAAGTCACTTCACTCTCTTTGCTTCAGTATCCTCATCCATAAAATAAGCTGGAGAAGGAAATGGCAAACCACTCCAGAAACTTTGCCATGGAAACCTCAAAAGAGGTCACGAAAGAGTTGGACATGACTGAAGATGACTGAGTAACAACAACAGCTTCATTATATTTGGTTTAAAGTGATTGATTCTGACACTAAAGGGCTGGTTAGATTCTAGGACCAAATCCCAAGGGGAGGAAAATTTGAGATAGGTTATTTTATTTTTCTTAGGAGTTCCAAGTTATAAGGAAGCTTCTTTTGCCTATGACACTTGAACGAAGACCCTAGTAGAAATACTTTCATGTCTTTATTGCTGAGAGTTTCCTGCAGATCCTAGAACTTGGATAAGAAATATGAAGGGAGACTTTTCATTCTGAATTCATTCTGAATCCCACAATTAACTATTTATGAGGCTCCGCTTTATTAGTTAATACCCAAGTTCAACCTTGCTTAGGAGATCAGGTCAATGGCACCAGAATATGAGAACCTCTTTCTCCCTTAATTCTTTTCTTCCAGCTAAGTTCTATTCTTTCCAGCTCCCTTTTATGTGTTGTCTTTCATTAGGATGTAAATTCTTTGAGGGAAAGGACTATATAAACTCTCTCTCTCTCTCTCTCTCTCTCTCTCTCTTTCCTTTGCCCCTTCCCTCCCTCCCTCCCTCTCTCTTCATCTTTCTCTCTGTCATCTGTCTATCCCTTCATCTTTAAAATTACAGTAGGAGAATGAGTTTTCCCAGAATTTGAAAGAGCCTATTGAGAACGTTTGTCCATGTTCATCTTGGGAAAGTCTAAGTTTTAGATGCAAACTTTCAGTGGAGAATAAGTCAGACAATCATGCAGCAGACCACTCAGTGTATGAAGCGAGGTATTGGACTGTTCTCAGTTCAATCCCATGACTAGGTTCTTTCTTCTAAAATAGTTCCATCGGGGGCCATCCCTAGGGGTGTATTGCCATTCCTAAGGTTTGGAGACCTTGGACTGATTATACTGTTTTAACTGATCCTTCTCTCTTCTCTACATATGCCTGTATTATTTGTGTCCCAGGGATTAAGATTTAAATGAACATCAAGGGCATCATTGAATTGGAGGGAAGCGTTCTGTTGTTGCAGTAGAAAGAAAGGATGCTGGATTTGGAGGTAGAGAACCTGGGTTTGTATCTTGACGCAATCATTTACTACCTGTATTACTCTGGACAAATCATTTCCCATTCCTAGGTCTCAGTCTTTTCAACTGTAAGATGAGGGAGTTGACCTAGATGACCTCTAACAAAAAGAGCAAAGACAGCAACTAGCATTTATATAGTGCCTTAAGGTTCACTCGGAGCTTTACAAAAATCATCTCATTTTATTCTCATAACAACCCTGGGAGTTAGGTGCTCTTATTACCCCCATCTTGCTCTGAAGGAAACTGAGATAGAGGTAAAATGACTTGCCCAGAGCCACACAGCTAGGAAGGGTCTGAGCTTAGATTTGAATACACATCTTCCTAACTCTGAAATGGCTAGATGGCTCAGTGGATAGACTGGTGGGTGTGGAGTCAGGAATACCTAAGATCAAATCCAGCATCAAACCCTTACTAGTTGTGTGACCTTAGGCAAGTCACTTATCTGTTTCCCTAGGAGGCAGCTAGGTGACTCAGTGGATAAAGCACTGTACAAGGAGTCAGGAAACCTGAGTTCAAATGCAGCCTCAGACACTTCCTAGTTGTGTGACCCTGACCAAGTCATTTAACCCTGTTTGCCTCAGTTTCCTTGTCTGTAAAATAAGCTGGGGAAGGAAATCAGTGTCTCTACCAAGAAAACCCTATGGATAGTAGGGTTCATAGGGTCATAAAGCATCAAATACTACTGAAAAACAAGTTCCTGACTCCAAATTTCTATCCTGACTTTAGCACCATCCACTGTGGCACACCTAGTGCCTAAGGTTTCCTTCTGGCCCTAAAGCTATGATGCTACCACCTAAAAGGGTGGCCTAAGGCTTGTGGGTGGAAAGAGGCAGTCCTACCCCTTTGCCTACTGGTGGGAATAGTGGTATTGGAGGCTAGGATTATGAATTGATTGTATTTCTCTATATGAGTTTCAGGGTTGTTTGTTTTAAGCCTTGGCTGGTGGAATCATTTCCACCCCCGCAGGATGCCTGCCTGAGTCACTGCTCCACAGGCTCCCCAAAGCAGGAGGCCTGGAGGTGATTTGCCCATTGGGGAGGGGGCGGTACAGCTTTGATTCTATGTCAAAGCTTCAGTGTGTCCTGTGTCCCAAAGGGTAAAAGCAAGGACTTGGCTCCCAAGGAGAGCTCCGTGGGAGGGAAATATTCAGGCAAGGCTTTCCCTAAACTTTGGAGCGGGTAGAAAAAAACATCCTGGATCAGCTTTCCTTCAGCCTGGGATTCTATCCTGGCCTCCAACCAGCCCCTCAGTGTCAGCATCAGCCATCGTGTTGAGCAGAGCATAATGGAAGTACTGTTTAAGATATTATACGTGCAAAGAAGATGGGGGGAGAGGAGAAGAGAACGACCTATGAGAAAAATGCCCTAAAAAGCTCATTTTAAGGGAAAAAAATAAAGTGTTTAGAAGGCCTAATGAAGTGTTACCCAGGCCCAGCATCAAACACACAGTCACTTGGATCATGGTGCTGCCTGCTAAGCACCGACATAGATTGGCTGGGTCTATATAGTCTGTGAAAAGCAAAGGTTGAGGTATCAACTAGTTAATTTGACTGGACTGCAAAATCAGTGTTTTTGTTTTTCCTAAACTGTCCTGGTTAGTGATCTTCATGGATTACATTTATTTGACAGGTGTCAAAGCTTCATAGTCTAAGTTCGTACTTAAAACCAGAGAGTCTCAGGACCTTCACAAAAGAAGGTATCTCAAAAACCTTTCCTCTCTCACAGCCTAGTTCTGAAAATGAATGCCATCAACATCACCCTCAGAAAGCAGTCAGATGACCTTTGTGTAAAGACTTCTGGAGAATGGGAACTTGCAATAGCCAGAGGTAGAACACTGTGTAGGTTATTGTTAAAAATGTTCCTTCTGTTAGGAGAGAGAGAGAAAGAGAGAGACAGAGAAACACGGAGAGACACAGAGAGAGTGACAGAGACAGAAAGGAAGAAAGAGAGAAAAGGAGAAAGAAGGAAGGAAAGGAAGGAGGAATGGAAGGAGGGAGTAAAGAAAAGAAAAGAAAGGGAGAGAAGAAAAAGGAAGGGAAAAGAAAAGAAAATGGGAGGGGAAAGAAGGGGAAGGAGAGAAAAAGTGCTTGCAAATCACTGAAAATGGTTTAGGGGAAAATGGGGACATTCTACATTTTCAAACTTTTGGGTTCCTTGCTCTGAGCCTCATACTTGGCTACTTATCCTACCACCAACAGCTCAATGCCAAGGGTGGAAAATCCAAGGGAGCATCATGGGAGATAGTTACAGTATGACTTGTATTTCTTCCTCTTTGCTCAGCATATGAACGATAAAGTACTGAGTAGAGATAGAGGCCAAGTCTCTGTTTCATTAGCCATCTGAGTGAGTGCTACAATTAATCTGTCTTATATTCTCATTGGGGTTGACATTAGGGCATGTGGCAATTAAAAAGTAAAAAAAAACATCAAAAAAACTATGTCCCTTGTGGTGATGTTGGAAATTTCAGCTCTGGATCCTCCAAGCATCATGTACTCTTTATTTCTCTTCTAAAATTTGGGCTATTTGGATCTCAATGCCCCAAGGAAAGAGGTTCAGTTTATTTCGATCTTCCATTCCACATCTGGTGACAGCAGCCTTGTTTACCCCAATCCCATGTGTTACATTCTTGTAGCAGAGCTTGATGGGGCTGCTTTAATCTTCTCATGAGGACCACACTAAATCACTCAGATCTCCAAGTCTTTCTGGGAAGGCAGCCCTCTTTTCACTGCTTCATAATTTTTGATGAGCACAGTTTTCCACCGATGAAAGTAAAAGTGATCATGATAACTGACATTTATAGACTTTGAAGTCTGCAAAGCACTTCACATACATATTTCATTTGAGTTTTCATCTTAGCCCTGTGACATAGGGCTAAATATCCCCATTTATCAGAAGGGGAAGGTAAGGCTTGGTGAATTGCAATTGAGATGGCCCTTGAACCCAAGTCTTCCTGATAACAAGTCTGTCACGATATCCAGTATATTCTGTTTCCTATAGCTAGGAATTTGGATGGCTTTACTTCAATGCTCTTGACATGGCTGGGCTGGATCTAAGGTAGGTTTCGTCAGCTTTTTCCTGTCTATAAGCAAGGAGGATTAGAGCTGCTCTGTGGTCTCTGCCTGACGTCCAAACCAGGAGACATTAAGTCCCAACACTTTCCATGATTAGCTTTTCAACCTGCCTGTGGAGTGGTTGGCACAAAAGGGCAGCCTTCTGGGGTCAGTGTGGGGAGAGTGGTTAAATGAGATCAACCTGAGGGAACACTCCACCTTTTGTGGCCTTGTGGGTGAGCACTGAGTGCGCAGGTCCCAGGTTTCTGAATCCATAAAGAGGTAAGATTTTTGGTCAGCAAGAGATACAAAATCACCACATCCTCCTAGGTGAGATGGAGCTCCTTTCATCTATACCTTCAACCATCAAGGACTTCTTTTTAATTTGGAAGGAATCATTCAACCAGCCATGCAAATTAGCATAGGCCCCAAAGCCGGAGTTGAAGAAAAAGTACATGTGGTTAAAAAAAAGTATTTGAGTACATTGAAAATGTGATCCATGCCATGATGATCATGTTTTGTTAAACTTTCAATTTTCTTTCCCATAAAATGCTCTATCACAATAACGCTGGACAGTAACTAGATGAAATTCAGTTGAGATTTTTCAAGACCAACTGTTTTTTTGAACCTTTCGCTAGTCCACTGTTTTTCTAATAGGCATAGTAACATCTTTCAGGCATGACAGTGTTTTTCCTGTTGGTTTTTTGAAATAGGACTTGGGATTCCGTTGATGTAGGGAATTTCCAGTGACAAATCTATGTCTCTACCAATGCAGATCTCAGCAACTGCTCTGCCACTAAGAAATCTTAGATATTGCCCGTAGCATTAAGAAATAAACTGACTTGCCCAGAATCACACCATTAGCAAGTTTCAGAGATAGGACCTGAATCCATCCAGGTCTTCCTGACTCCAAGACTAGTACTATTCCATGATGCCCCTCCCAATTGTCTTATTCTTAGGGATCCCCATAGATTTTCATGAAAAAGCACTTCCAAGATCTCTTTAATTCATTTGTTGTTGTTTGGTTTCAATTGTGTCTCACTCTTCATGTTCCCATTTGCGCTTTTCTTTGCCATTTCCTTCTCTAGCTCATTTTACAGATGAGGAAACTTTGGCAAATAGAATTAAGTGACTTGTCGAGGATCAGATAGTAAGTGTCTGAGGCTGGATTTGAACTCAGGTCCTCCTCATTCCAGGCCTGGCATGCTATCTACTTTGTCATCTAACTATCCCTTTTAATTCATGCCAGGGTGCAAAAACAATTTGTCTCTTAAATTCCATCAACTTCAGTTTCCTCATGTGCAAAATGGTGATGACAATGTATCTCAGGATTGTTGCAAGGATACAATGAGGTCATATTTATAAAAGCACTTGGAAAATTTTAGCATGTTATATAAATGCTAATTATTATGATTATAAAAATTTTCCTGCCTTAACTGAAGATTTTAGGGGGTGTCTTTAAGGGAAAAGGAGAATAGATCTTCTTTCATCAAGGAATCAATTTTCAGTATTTAATGACATTCTCCTGTGTGCCTACCACAGTATGACTAAAAATTACAGAATGATTCAAGATAGTCTATAAATTAAAGACAGGACTGGGCAGTGAAAAAGTGCTGAACTAGGTCGAAGTAAATAGTCCTAATCTTGGACCTGCCATAAACTAGCAATGTAACCTTGAACATCACTTCATACTTCATTTTTTTTTCATTTATAAAGACCATGAACCAGACTAGATGATACCTGAGGTACTTTCCATATCAAAGACTTGACATCAAGTGGCAGGGCAATGTGGTAGTGAGGGGCTGATTTAGAAGTGGCTTCAGTTTCGGTCCTAGCTTTTCTATCTAATACCACTGTGACCTTTTAGGCAAGTCACTTGGCCCCTCGGAGTCTCAGTTCCTTCACCTGTGAGATGAGAGAGTTGGACTAGAATGATTCTTTCACTTCTAATCTAAGATGCATCTTCTCTAAGTGCTACACTGGAGAGTACCCATAATACTAAGAATTCAGAGAAGGTTTAAAGGTTTAGGTGCTGGGCCTGGAATCAGGAAGACCTGAGTTCAAATTTGACTTCAGACTAGCTGTATGACCCTAGGCAGGTCACTTAACCTCTACTTGCCTTAATCCATTGGAGAAGGAAATGGTAAACCAATCCAGTATCTTTGCCAAGAAAACTCCAGGGACAGTATGGTCCATGGGGTCACAAAGAATCATGCATGACTGAAGAACTCAATAACAGAGAAGCATTTGGGAAGACATATGAACAGATACAGAATAAAATATACAGTTACAGAAACAATACATACAAAGATAACCAAAATGTAAACAGATAGAACAAAAGACCTGAAACTGACCACTGGATGAATATAATGATACATTTGGCCCTAGACAAGAATTGAGAAAATGAATCTCCCTCCCTTCATTTCAGAGATGGGAGAATATGATTGTGAAATGCAGATGATGTCATTCACGGTCAATGTGTTGACTAATTTGGCTGAACTACTTTTTTCCCCTCTCTCTTCAAAAATCTTTGATGCCAGGGATTTCTTGCTGGACGAGAGAGAGAAGGGATATATTCAATCAAAATCAATCAACCAATCAACCAATAAGTATTTAATAATTGAAGAGAGAGGGGAAAAAAGTAGTTCAGCCAAAGGCACTGTGCTAAACACTGGCAATAAAAAAAGATGCAAAAGACAATTTTTGCTCTCAAAGAGATAAACAAATGTGATTGAAATATAAAATATATCAATAAAAATAGACTCCAAAGTTGGATGGTACAGCCTCTGGGTTATAGGAGTTCAGAGAAGGGAGAAATTGGTGAACTGAATTAGACAGTAGACTTCATGGAGGAGGTAGGACTTAAGATGAGATTTAAAGATGATGTCAATTTGGACAGGGGAAGAAAAGCAGATAGGTCACTATAAGGTGTGAGAACAGTATAAACAGAGACACCTAGATGGAATGAGTAGGGCTGTTGTGCAAGACTTTAAAGAGCCCCACTTACCTGGAGAATGGGGTACCTCTGAAATGGTTAACCCTCCTTCCTTCCTCCCTCCCATTCTTCTCCTTCTCTTCCTCTTTCTCTTCCTGCCCCTCCTCCTCCTCCTTCTTTTCTTTCTTCTCCTCCTGCTCTTCCTCCTCTTCCTCCTTTCTCTATCACTGACATATATTGTACCTTTAAGTTTGCAAAGTACTTTAAATACATAATATCATTTGGTCCCAAAACACTGCTGTGAGGTAAGCAATTTATTTTTATGGCAGGGGCAGGAGGAGGATGAGCTATGATTTAATTGATGAGAGAAGCTCCCAGGGTAGAAACTCCTTCCTTTCACTAATGCAGCAATTCATTTGCAATCTATTGTCTTAGAAAGTTACCTAAGGTATTGCTCAGTAATGCAACTTGGTGAAAATTGCCCTCCTCCCAATGTCCAAAGCAGGTTCTAAAATAAGTTTTTCCCAGTTCCAAGACTAATGTTTTACATGTTAAGCCATGTGAATTTTCTGAGAAAGCATGGCACAGTGAAAATAATGTTAAATAAGGAATCAGAAGACCCAAGTCCAAATTCTGGTCTGTCATGTACTACCTTTGCGATTCTGGGCAATTCATTTAAGCCTAGCTTGATCTCAGTTTCCTTATTTGTAAAATGAAGGCACTGGACTAGACAAGCTCTGAGATCTCTTCTACCCCTATATCTAAAATGTGTAATAATAATTATAGACATCCCTCCCCAAAACATGGTAAGTTCTATGTATCCCAAAGCATATGTAGTTAGAAATCCCCTTCCATAAGAGAGGGAGTTACTTTCTGTACCCTATCTTGCTACTTATAGTAATGCTCCCTCCTCTAGTATATAAGCCTTTCCTGAAACGATTCACCATAAAATCTTTTTCATCCAAGATAAAGGGATGCTTAAAGCATGTAGGTAATCAAACCCGAAGAAAAATATTCTGGAGAAGACTCTACTGCTAAAATGACAGGCCATGATTAAGTGTTGGGGTGCTGATATGATGTAAGTAGCACTTCAGTCATAGCCTTTCCAGTGAAAGGACCACCTCTTACCCTCTTCCTCCTGCCTGAGCTTTTGATGGCTCTTCTGAGTTTGGCAAATCTTTTACAGGACTAGATGGCAGGTGAGAAGGTATACGAGGACCCTTCCCCTTGCAGTAGCCAGCTCTCATGGGACTACTTCCAGTGCAAGTTATAAACAAAACCACAAGATCGTATTAAGAAGCCATGGTCATCAAGATGAAGCTGTAGCAACTGGCACCACGTCTGATGCCAATTATCTTGGCTTTGCTTTCAAAAGTCTGATGAAATATAGTGTCGAACTGAAATTTGGTAAGGATAATGAACTTAAAATAGCCCCAGAGATGTAGGAACTAGAGGTGACTTTAAAAGGCCAAATCCTAATGCAGAGGCTTTTAATATGAACTTGTTTTAAAAAGATATTCTGATAACTGTATTCCAGTACAATTGGTTCCTTTGCAATCCCATGTATTTTATTTTATGCATTTAAAAACATTATTTGGAAAAGGGGTTCATAGGCTTCAATAGGCTGGTCACCTTCAACTAAAGGGTGTCCATGATACAAAAAAATGATTAAGAACTCTTTTCTTAAACATTCAATATGCTTTTGAACTAGGTTGCATGGCAAACTGGGGGAAAGAGACTGAACTAGGTTACCCTTGCTGACTCTGGCTTGGTCTAGCCATTGGATCTGAAGGATCTCTGATATATCTCCCAGATAGCTTTGCTATTGATGGGCCTTCCCGTGAGTCCTGGAATTCTCTATTTCTTATTTTTAGGTCTTGTATCCCATTAAATGCAAATTGCTATTGTTCATTAACACCTTAGGAAGATTAACAGGCAGTTATGTGTTAATAAATGCTTAACAACCAGCTTTCTGAAAGCATCACAAACTTTTAAATTTGCTCTGCATTGTTAACATTTTCAGTATCACTTTGTTAAATCTAGTACCAAGGGTAGGGAACCTGTGGCCTCAAGGTCACATGGGACCTTCTAGCTCCTCAAGTGTAGCCCTTTGACTGAATCCAAACTTCAAAGAACAAATCCCCTTATTAAAAGGACTTGTTCTGTAAAATGTGCACTCAGTCAAAAGGCTGCATTCAAGGACCTAGAAGACCATACGTAGCCTGGAGGCCACTGGTTCCCTATCCATTGTCTAGCCTAGACAGACAACAAAACAATACACCAAGCCTTGATTTAATTGCCAACTTCTAAGATGTAAATGCTCACAGCGAAAATTTTTTCTTTTTTTTTTTGTATTCTTACCTTTTATTTATTTATTTATTTATTTATTTTTTATTTCAGCTAGGGAGGGTGTTAGAGTTAGCTGTAGCACAACCTTGGACCTGATTATATCTTACAGGTAAGGCGGAGTCAAGAAGTACACAGAATATATACTGTGTTTATGGGAAAGGACAGGCCTGGTAAGGTGCTTTTTAAAAGGCATATTCTGAATAACTAGGAGGGAGCATGAAGATGTGAAGGTAAGGGAGTGAGGATTATAAAGGAAAATAAAGATGAGGGACTGAAAATGAAAGCTAACTGGTGAAGTGTCAGGGAGCGGAAGAAAATGTCACCTGCTCACAATTTTGTCCACGTCAAGGATCCTGATTTCAGGGCTGGGGAAAATGCTATGTTTTTTTTAAACTAACCTTTGGCTTCCTTGGTAACCCTATGTATTGTATTTTATGCATCTATAAATCATGAAGCAAATGGGTTCATAAGCTTGGCCAGGCTTTCAGACAGGTGTATGACACAAGAAAGGTTAAGAACTTCTGCTCTTAGGATAGTTTCAGAAAAACCTAGGAAGGCCTGTATGAACTGATGCAAAGTGAAGTGAGCAGAGCTGGGTGAACATTGTACACAGTACCAACAATATTGCAACAACAAGAAGACAATTCTAAAGAATTCATGAAGAAAAATGATTTCCATCTCTAGAGAGAACTGATGAACTCTGAAGTGTACTTTTACAATTTTCTTTATTTTTTGCTTTTATTGGGGTTTTTTTTGGGAACATGGCTAATGTGGAAATATGCTTTGCATAATTTCACATGTATAATTGACATCATGTCACTTGCTTTCTCAACGGGTGGGAGAGAACATAGAAATAAAAAAAAGAATGTTAAAAATTAATTAGAAAAAAACTCCTCTTTCTCTAGGTCTTATTTAGATGGTTGCCTGTGTGATAAGATATAAGGGATCTACACGGAAGGAAGCTGGCTTAAATCTTGTTCGTTGAGATCTACTCTTTTGAATTAATAAATGCCTCTTTTGAAATGCAAATATACTTGGTAAATTAAGCTCTGTCTAACATCATTCACCTTGGTATGAATTTCAAGGCTGCTTTCTTGTCAGCAGTTAGTCAATTATCTTGAGGGAAAGGGATTTGTGCTGGGGTGAGGGGAAGGAGGGAAGGCCAGTTCTGGAACAGGGGCATTTTGTGGCATGCTGCAGTGGAGGTCACTGGGTAGCTAAGAGAATACTACACTAAGTTTGAGAAAGGTTAAAGAGGTATTGGGTGGCAGGAGCGCTGACAAGCACCAGAAAGTTGCTGTCAGGGGGAGTAGAAGACAAACTTCCCCTATTGCCCAATGCTACCAAGAGCTCATATGCCCCGTGCTTCCCCACTGGCATTGTAGGCGAATATTACCTTCCAGCAACTGTATAAAGGCATCCCTGGGGCTGAAAATCATGTGAGGATGAGTGGGGTACAGCCTTCAGATTAAAATCTGTCCCTTTTAATTCCTTGTTTTCTAATAGCCCAGAGTCGGAAAGGGAAAGGAAGGATGAAGTTCAACACTTGGAAAATTCACTTTTTGACAATACTTGTGGAAACGGTTAGTTAAGAGAAGAGAGGAAAGATTTTTTCCCCCTAAAATCAAATGTATTAAGTGAATCTCAGAAGAGTTTGCATTGAAAATTAATATTAATAATTATTTAGGGGCTACAAATGTGACTCCCACAGCATCTAGCACAAACCTTAATAAATGCTTATTGAATGTAAAAGGTACCTATAGAGTTCAGAGTAATTCATTTGTTTGCTATTAAAAGCCAATATGACAATTTTTGAATATAGTTACACGATCAGGTACCAGGCCTCCTTGCATCCTTGCTGGCCACTGATTGATTGATGCTTTCATTAATAAATTTAACAAATATTTATAAAGTGCATACTATATTTAGAGGATTGTGATAAACCCTGGGAGAGAGACAAAGCTAACAGGGCAGTAGAGAATCTGAAGATATACCTGATGACATTTCATAATAAGTGCATTGGATAGGTACAGAAAAGGGTGCTAGATGAACCTCTGTAAACATCATCTTCTATCTGAATGTTAGAGCTGAAGAAAGGGGTTACTTCACTGGCAAACCATGTGGACTGAAGAGATGACTACTCTTACTGAGTCAATTTAGAAACTTCTTTTAATTTTCTTTAGCCTCTATCAATGTGTGATTCCAATAAAGTTGGTACCAATCATGAAGTCAAGTCCCTGCCAGATCTTGAATGGAGAAAGTGCAATTTTACCTCTGACTTACCCATTTTTGGCTCACCCTCAGGTCTGCCCCACCTCCACATGACTGCTTGATCTCTGTGTTCAGGAACCCTTCTGCCCTCATTCCCCTCCCAGATCCCCTTTTTATGTTTTGTCTTCCTCTATTAGAATGGAAACCCTTTGAGAGCAGGGATTGTCTTGTTTTCATATTTGATTTAACATAATGCTTGGCAAAGAGTAAGCACTTAAAAAATGCTCCATTTATATATTTATACATCTATGTGTCTTTCTATCTATCTATCTATTATCTACAGGCATATATCATTTTATTGCATTTTACTTTATTGTGCTTCTCAGATATTTCATTATTTATCCATTGAAGGTTTGTGGCAACTCTATGTCAAGCAACTCCATAGACATCATTTTTCCAAAAGCATGTACTCACATTGTGTCTCTGGGTCACATTCTAGGAATTCTTGCAATATTTCAAACTTTTTTATTGTTATTGTGCATTATGGTGATCTGTGGTCTGTGATCTTTGATGTTACTATTTTAATTATTTTTGGGGGAACTTAATCAATAAATGTTCTGACTGCTCCAACAACTAGCTCTTCCAGTCTCTCTCTCTCTTCTCAGGCCTTTCTATTCCCTGAGATGCAACAATATTAAAATTAGGCCAGTTAATAACCCTGCAATGACTTCTAAGTGTTCAAGTGAAAGGAAGCATCAATGATGTAGTAAACTTCATTGTTGTCTTACTTTGAGAAATTCCCACAGTCATCCCAACCTTCAGCAAACATCACCTTGGTCAGTTAACATTCATCAACTTCGATGCAAGACCCTTCACCAGCAAAAAGATTACAGCTCACTTAAGGCTAAGATGATGGTTAACATATTTTAGCAACAAAGTATTTTTTAATTAAAGTATGTACTTTTTTTTAGATATAATACAATTACATACTCAATAGACTACAGTATAGTATAAATGTAACTTTGATAAATAATAGGAAAACAAAAAATTAATGTGACTCACTTTATTGTGATATTTGCTTTATTGTAGTGGTCTGGAACCAACCTGCAATATCTCTGAGGTATGCCTGTCTATCTCTCTCTGTCTTTCTTTTCTACCTGTTTGTTTGTTTGTTTATTTCTTCCTTCCTCCCTACTTTCCTTCCTTCCTTCCTTTCTTTCTACTCATCCCCTGGAGCAAGCCAAGAAGTACTGTGCAGACACTAGTAAGGAGAAGTCAGTTTCTATTGGACTGCTTTATACATGGTCTTAACTAGACTGGGAACAGGGAGAAGACTATCATGTAAACTTTGGCAGCACTTTCTGCTTTTCTACCTGCTAGATAAGTGGTGCAGTATCTCTACCTGTTCTCCTTAGTGTTTGACCAGAAGGTCACATCTCTGTAGTCTTCTTTTCCAGAGCCTCAAGAGATGTAGCTACAATATTCAGTTTTCTTCCTCTCCTTCTTACATATAGCACTCTCAATTTTCTTACTCCTTTTTTTCCCTTGCTAGATTCTACCAAAAGCAGGTCAAATTTCCCCACACTCAGCAAGCAGCCTTGAAATCTCTCCATTTCTGTCTCTATCTCTGCACTGTCTTTCCTGCCCTCCTTCTCTACTGCTGCCATCCTTTCCTCTCAGCTTCTTCCTTCCTTTCAAGTTCACTTTTGGAGCTCAAAGCTTTTAGACTTTGCATGACTTTGTGATAATTAAATCTATCCTTTGGATTTTAGGGAAGTTCTGATTTACAATTCATTTTCATACTCTTTGCAGAAATGTGTGTCTATATTTTGGATGGTATTGGCTATTACATTCTCAATTCATAGATGTTATTTTGATGGATTTACATGTTTGTTTTGAGTTGGAAAATTCTCTGAAAATCCATTTGTTTGTTTGTCCCTTGACTCATTGAATGAATACTTCTTGATTTTTCAGAAGCCATCTGCATTCTTTTCTTGTTACTCATTCCACCCCAAACAACAGACTATTTTTTAGCTAAAAATCCTGGGAGTTGCTAGCTGAGGAGAGTCAAAATGAAGTCTGTAACCTGTGCTCTAGTACTGTTGGCAACACTATTTAGAAGAGTTATATTTGAGAACAATGAAATTTGTGGAACAAAACTGTTTCAGAATTTAGAAGTAACTCACCATGTTTTTTAACACCTTTGCCACAGACCATCCTGCACTTCCATGACTTTAAACTATAAGAATATAAAGCTGAGTGTAGTAGCCCACACTGATAAGCCCTGCTAGTAGGGGGAGGCTGAGCCTGGTAGTTTACATGAGATTTGGAGTTGTACACTGCAGTAGGACCATCGCTGTTCAGAGTATCCATACTAAGTCTGGCAGCAATCTGAAAGCCCTGAGAGTGGGGGGTGGGTGAGGTGGGCACCAAACTGGCTAATGAGAGGCAAACCTGTCCCAGTCAGAAAGAGAGTAGGTCAGTTTCCATTCTGCTTAGCAGTGGGATGGGGTCTGTGAGTGGTTGCTGCACTCCCAGACTGGGGACCCAGTCTCAGATCTCAACCCAAATTGGGTTCACTGTACCTCTTGGTAAGGTAAGTGGTGGTCAGTGTGGTTAGCCACACTTTACATCCCTACACCTCTCATGTTCCACATAAAAACTCAGTTCTTCAGGGATTCAGAGTTACAGCTGAAACCAAAAGATAGTTTTTCCTACGTATCCAAAGCTCTAGCAGTAGACTTAAACCTATACTTTTCCAACTGGACTAAACCGAGACAGAGTGGAGAATGCTGAGCCTGACTGCCTGGGCAGGTTCCTAGCATCCTGCTTCAAGGACATCCATCCATCTTTTGTCCCTAGTCTATGAGTGTTTAGTACCAGGAAGATTCAGAAATGAGACTCTTTGAAGGACCACTGGAGATAAGCCAAATGGCCTCTTTCTCCCTTGCTGCCATTTCAGATAAAACTAAATCCCTCATGCTAGGATAGGTTCAGTTCTGTGAAATATCATTCAGAAGCACAGAGATCCAGCCTCAGAGTAGTTCCTAATCCCAAAAAGGAGCAGCTGTCTGGCTTGAACTATGGCCACAGTCTCTAGTTAAGATTGTTGGCCTACCACAACATCCCAGTGATTCCATTACTGGGATATCTCTGGTACAATCTGAATTCCCTTTCCTGATGAAAGTGATAGGGAGGTTTCTTTTGAAAAAGAAAAGTGAGTGAACAGTCAAAGATTTCTGTTTGTTTGTGTTTCAACCAGATAGGTCCCAAAGGTATGAAAAGTATACATGTTGACTATTCTTCAGATTTTATTCTATGGTATATATTTCCTAGCTTCAGGATCTCTACCAAATAAGGAAATTCATCTGTTAGCTGGAATTGGAAAGAGGAAACATACATATACACCCACACACACACACACACACGTACCCACACACACAGCCACCCCAACTGTCTCTTCTGGACATACATACCTGCTCCCATCATGGCAATATTACAGCATTTAAAGTCATTTGCCTCCTTACCCTGGAACAAATTTACACTTGTTTTGGGAAACAGCCAACTGGTTCCAACAGTTTAGAGAAAGTGTGTCCCAGTCACTGTGTAACCCACATGTGTGTAATAACATTGCACATAGCACACCCATGGAAAAAAAAATAACAGTCCTTTTGCTTGGAGAAAGGAAGGATAATGGTTACTTAGAAAGTGTCCCAGACAAGCTGTCAAATTGAATTCAGAGAACTGGAGTCTAACTCTGGGACAGCACTGGCTGGCTAAGCTCCCTTGGGACTGGGGTTTCCTGCCTGCTGCAGCTTAGAGACAACTATTCTTTGTTTCCAGGGTTTTTTCTTTTTCTTTTTTTCTGTCTTTTTTTTTTTTTCGGTGAAAAAACATGCGGCTGCCTCCGAAGAGGGTCAGATAGAAAGCAGACAAAACATTAACTCTGGAATTTCAAAGGAAAACAATTTTTAAAAACAACTGAGAGAGGGAGCTACTGTCTATTCTGGAATAGAAAATTCTGCCTTTGGATCACAGGGTAATAATGTCAAGAGCACACGTGTATGTGAGCAAGTGCACGCGTGCACGTGCGCGCGCACACACATACAGACACACACACAGCAATCATTCCTGCTTTTGTACCAAGGCAGCTAAAAATGTATTCAAAGTATTGCTTCAGAAAGGAAAAAAACAGAATACAGAACTTAATAGGAAGGCTAAAATACCTTCGCGTTTCAAAGGCATGTTAGCTGGCCTAGATGGATCGCATGGGGCCAGAAAGCTGCTATACAAGAGGTGTTATTTACTCCCTAAAATCATTAACTCATAGCATTACAGGCCTTTTCCTTTGGGCCCTACCCCTTCATACAGTATTCTATATCATGAGACATGCAGTGACTCATTTCCATACACAGACCTATACAGTTTCAACTTTTCCCCCACTTTATACACACACACACACACACACACACACACACACACCCCTCCTGCAAAACATCCCTTTCAAGCATATGTCACATCATGAGTATATTCCCACACAAAGACTTGTTAGAGGCAGCTAGGTAGTTCAGTGGATAGAGAGCTGGACCTGACGTCAGAAAGACCCAAGTTCAAATTCAGCCTCAGATGCTTAATGGGCTATGTACCTCTGGGTACCTTACTTTTAAACCTTTGTCTCTGTTTCCTTATCTGTAAAACGGGAATAATAGCACCTGTCTGTCAGAGTTGTTGTGAGGATCAGATGAGATAACATTTTTAAAAGTGTTGCACAGTGCCTGAACACAGTAGGTGCTATATAAATGTTTGTTCCTTTCTCCCTTTCCCCACTTATGATTCTAATTAAATGTGATCAAACCTTTGCAAACCTTAAAGGGCTAGACAGTATTATTATTTTTCACTAATATGCCTTCACACAGAGATGCAATTACCCAGTTTTAAATCCTATGTCGCCTAACCCCAAAGACCTGCCAGGACAACTGAAGTTCTTCCAGTCTTCACAGTCCACAGTCTAGCCTCCCATGTGCTCGCCAACCCATCACCAATGCCAGACCTCCCCCATCCTAAAAAGCACATCAAGCCCCTACTTACAACTTTTCCTTATAACACACATCCTTTCCCTGGGGCTTATTATTTGTTGCAACATAAGAACTTAGAAACTCACCTTCCTCTGTTCCTTAATTGCTTACCCAGAATTCATAAACCTTTCTCAACCTCAATTTTCTCTTCTGTAAAGTGGAGGTAACAGCACCCACCCAGCAGGGGCATTGGAAGGATCTAGACATGCCAAGTACTTTGTTCACAGTGCTGTCTGTCCCAAAAGTCTTAGAGCAGTTTGATGTCAACTTGTATCATCTTCAGCTATTATAACTTCACCACTCATCTTTTATTCTGTATCTTCCATTTACCCCCATCTGGTGACCTATCATTTCTACTATGGCTCAGACTACTAGAAATTCTCTAAGCCTATTCTTTTTCATTTGATAAATTAACCCCAGTGAGAAAAGTCAGGTCCTGGATTATGGAGGGAATGGAACACAGGCCCATCAGCATAAAATTAGGCTTCAAACCTGGTAGCATGGACTTCAAGAACGAGGTCCAGATTTCACTTCTGACACTTAACGTGGGACCATGGGTGAGTCACCCTCCCTGAGCCTCCGTTCCTTTTTCTGTGAAACAGGGATCATAATGCCTACAATACATACTTCACAGGGTTACTGTGGGAAGGGGGAGGGAACAAACCTGCTGGACAAGGTTTATCTCACTGGGTCCCCACAACAACCTTAAGAAGAAGGTGACATTATTTCCCCATTTTACAGTTGAAGGACTGAGGCAAAGGTTAAATGATGTGCCCACAGTCCCTGAGCTAGGAAGCTGCTAGAGGTAAGATCTGAACTCACATCTTCGTGACTCCAGATCCAAGGCTCTGCTCACTGTAAAAATCCAAACTGCCTCTTTTGTGAGTAAATGTTGGATATTCCGAGTATCCAAAATGGTAATGTGTATTAAAGCATTGAGCAAAAGTTTAGAGTTCTGTACCAGTTCACTTGATGAAGCTAGGTGGTGCAGTGGACACAGTGCCAGGCTTAGAGTCAGGAAAACTTGAGTTCAAATCTAGCCTCAGACACTTAGTACCTGGGTGACCCTGGGAAAGTCACTTCATTCTATTTGCCTCAGTTTCCTCATCTGTAAAATGAGCTGGAGAAGTAAATGGTAAATCACTCTAGTATCTTTGCTGAGAAAGCTCCAAATGGGGTCACAACTAAAAAACAGCTAAACAAAAACATCAATTATTTCACTTATATATTATTAAATATTATACATTACCAAATTATATATTATCCTATATTACTAAATATTACATATAATTAATGATTATCAAATTACATTATGATATTATTAAATCACATATTATTCCATATTATTAAATACTTGCTTAATTATATTGAGATATCACCTCTACCATTCATTTTGGCATTGGATTCTATATTCTTATATTATTCTCTGTTTCATAGGTATGTCTCTCAAAAAAAACAAAACAAAAAACCAAGCCTCAACAGACTTGTTCAGGGCAAAGATGTATATAATTTTGGAGGAAATTTATATAATTTTGAGCACAGTGCTAAGTATCTACTAGGTGTGTGTTCAGTGAAGATTCAGGATTATGAGACCTTTGATCTAGTTATAGAAAGGAACTCAATGGACCATCTATATCTTATAAATAAGGTAACTGAGGACTTAAAGAGATTAAGTAGCCCAAGGTCACCACTTATTGACTGCAGCTCATTTCACCTTTCAGCTTCTTGGAGGTTTAAAAAACTCACTTTCCTCATCTCACAGAAAAGATAAAAAACTAGCTATTTTTAATGCATCAGATTAATGGTGTTTAGTTGCTGTGGGTGATGGTGAGAATGAAAATGAGGGTGATAGGAAAGAGTGGGACACTGACTCTTTGAACCAAGAGGGCACCTAACCTTGAAAAATCCTGAACAGAATCATTCTGCCATGGGCATCTCCTTCAGAACTGCTGTTGCCCTGTGCATAGCCTTTAATTTCCTGTCTCCACATCTTTATGCACATTGTACCTCCTGTCTAGAATTCAATCCATCCTCATCTCCACCAAAAAGAATCCCTAGCTTCCTGCAAAGCACAGTGTTAAGTACTACCTCTTATAGCAAGTCTTTCTCAATCTCTCTCCCCAATCTCTGCCTCCCCAAATCCCTGCTATTAGCATGTTCCCTCCCTCTCCCTCCCCCCACCTCCCTTTCTCTCTCTCTCTCTCTCTCTCTCCTTGGTACATTATTTGTATTTTACTTACACATGTACTTATTGTATTCTCCCCAATACAAGGCAAATTCCTTGAAGGCAAAATGTGTTCCATATTTGTCTCTATAGCCCTAGTCCTTAGCATGGTGGCTGGCATAGTAGGTGCTTAATTGATGTTAGTTGAATTAGATCTTATGATAATGGGGGCAGTAAAGGAAGTGGTTTTTTTCTTTACATATTTACAAATATATGCAGACATTTTAGCCAATCAAATATGGGAAATTGCTATAGCTCCCTCTTTCTAAATACATGTCTGAAGGTTTACAGAGGAGTGCTTCCAACAATCAGCCCAGGAAAGGTTTTCCATGACATAGCAAGGAGGCTAAGTGCTGAATGGGCAGAAGGGAACTTTATGAGTTTCAGGAGTTAATAAACCAGAGTTTAGTGTCTTGGGTCTTTTGGATACTTTTAGACACATTTAAAGATTCTGAATGAAGCACTAAGGGCAAAGAGGTTTAGACTGGAAAGAAACAGCTCTGTTTAAAGCCTAGCATCTGGTGAGTGCCCAGAGGCTGTCTGAGCACAACAGACATGATGAAGAAGGAGCTAGCCGGACAGAGGAGGGAAATTCATCAGGAGACTTCAAGTTCTCCCTTCTGGCCCTCAACCCAACATTTTCTTCAATATATTCATTAGTCCCACAGTTCCATTTTGGACCAGGAAGACTCAAGATTAATTGCCTTTGCAATAGAAGCTAGTTGTCTCTGAGTTATTTATGAGTTTGTTTAGGTCCTACTTCCTCTTTTCTAGTTTGCCTCAGCAATGTAGACAGGCTCAAATCATGGCTCTGTGATACCATGAAGGAATCCAAGGAAGACTATGGTTGCCCACGTGGGCTGCCACCGACAAATCTGATAGCAACTGTAATAATGAAAACTTAATTCATTTAGATAGTTTTTAAGCTTTACAAAAATTTTTACCAACATTATGTTACATTATCCTCATAACAACCTTGTGAAACAGGTGCTATTATTTTTATTCCAGTTTTACAGATAAGGAAACTGAGTCGCAGGGAAAGCACCTTGACCAGGGTCACATAGCTGGTAAGATTTTGAAGTGACACTCATTCAGAGGTTCTCCTGACTCCAAGTCCAGTGTTCTCTGCCCTCTGCTGCACTGATACACCCATATCAGCCAAAGAGGCTGCTGTTGAGAATTCCATTAACCCTTTTTATCATGATACAGTCTATATGTTGGACTATGTAGAGAAACAAATCATGCCAAGAAAGGACAGTTGCAGCATTAAATGGAGAAAATGGGTGGAAATGGGGAATCCTAGACAACTATGGTGGGAGAAAACCGTTTTCAACACTCAAATTCTATGTCTAGGTGTTTTCAGAAAAAGACAGCAGGCTGAAGTTATCATGGAAGCCATTTAGTCTCTAGCATCTGGTTATAATTTTACTTTAGTAAAAATACCTCCCCACCCTAATTCATCTTGTGTCTTAGCCCAGACTACTTGCTATAACAGAAATCATAACCAACCTAGTGGGATCTAATCCATTCCTATAGAATATTTAGCTTAAGTAGGTTCAGACTCTTTGTAAACGCATTCTTATTAAACCAGTTTTGCTTTCTAGGCACTTTAACCCTCAAGACAGTAGTCAGCATGTGCAGAGACCGCTGAAGGGAAGAGTGGTCCATTTTAAATAATAAAGGCATTCCAGTTTGATCCACACATTGAAAAATCATTAATAAACACGATCTCTCAACTCCTTTCTTTTATTCTTGATGCCAACACCTGCCCTTGGAGAGAAAAAGAAATGTAGGGCAGACGGTGGGCACACACATGGAAAGTAAGACAGAAAAGCTCTTCATGAGCTCAGGCGAGCTCCTTGTGTTTGTTTGTGGGCGTGTGTGTGCATGCGTTCATGTCTTATTCAAGCACGCCAGAGCCAAGGTTACATTCAGGTTTTCTTCCATTTTTAAGGTAGCTATTAGAGCAGAGAGAGGAACTGGGTTAGCTTTGTCTTGCTAATGTACTTTGTTTCCCCTCCTGATGGCTTGTTCAAGCAGACTGAGACCACCTCGAGAGGAGGAGGGGATGGGGGAGCAAAGGGCTCAAGTGGAGGGTTTTACTGCGGACAAAAGATGCACCTGCAAAGCGCAGAATTAATCATCTCTCCCGAGGGCAGAGCCGATGTTGAGAGATAAATGCCCTGGTACAACCTGAATGAGTACAGAATGGGCTCATTTGCTTGGATATGGGATGGTCCTGCAGGCCATTCATCTCATGAGAGGGGGTTGCTACCCAGCAAACGTGAGTTGTTAGTACAAATCCCAACAGCATGTATATTACACTTGAGGTGGGGAAGAAAATATGTCCCAGTAGACAGAGGAGCAGACTGGGAGCCAGGATTCCTGGAGGTATATTATAGGATGCAGTCACTGACAATTTTATCCCAGATAAGGTGATGTTTCAACTCCACAGCATAGTTAAAAAACCAATGGCAAAAAAAATTGCTCTAAATCACCACTGAACAGAGATGTGCAAATTAAAACAACTCACACCTATTAGAGTGGCAAATGTGACCCAATGAAAGGGAAATGTTGGATGTGGGAAAACTAGAACACTAATGCCACCGTGGGCAAAGGGCTATAAAACCTGCATATCCTTTGTTGCCACAGACTGTGATAGAATATTATTGTGCCATAAGAAATGACAAGAAGGATGATTTCAGAAAAACCTGGAAAGACTTACGTGCACGGATGCAAAGTGAAGTGAGCAGAACCAGGAGAACGTGGTACACAGTAACAGCAATATTGTTGGAGAAAGATTGTGACTGACTTAGTTGTTCTCAGCAACACAATAATCCAAGACAATCTCCAAGGAGCAATGATGAAGCATGCTATGCTCCTCCAGAGAAAGAGTTGATATTGATTGAATACAGACTGAAATATGCTATTTTTCACTTTCTTTCCTTTTCTTTTATTCGAGTCTTCTGGTACAAAACGACTAATATGGAAATGTTTTACGTACTTGCAGAAAAACAAAAACAAAACAAAACAAAAAAATGAAAAGAACAATGGCAGAAATGCCCCCTATTGGCTCTTCTAAGGAAACGATTCAGTTTCAGTCTTGCTGCTGTGAGAGGTACTTGTAAACCTGTGACATAGTGTTTGAAGGGCATTCAGGTCAGACAGCCAAATATGATTTAATGCAGCCTATACCTTTAATATGGGAAAAATTAAGTGTTAGATTTGGAGAAAAAAATTGGCACCTCTGAAAGGAGCAATGAGTAAATCTTTTATATTGTATGGGCTCCACATACTTATATTGGTCTGCAAATTGGTTGCCCCTTAAAATGAAAATTATTTAAAAGGAAAAAAGGTATAGGTATAGCTTGAAAATGACATTAATTACAAACTTCATTCAAATTTTTTTAAAGTGAAGACAAGTCTTGCCAAAATCAGAGCAATTTAATATAACATTTTATATTGCTGTCTCAAAAATATTCATTTAAAATAACTGAAAAGCAGGGATTATAAATCTATACAATAGGTTTCATGTCTTTGGGCAAGTAATTTGACATTTTTGGGCCCCAGTTTCATCATCTCTAAAATCAGATGGTTGGAAATAGAATCTTAGTATTTCAAGGAGAGACAGGAGAGATCATAGCCCAAGTCTCTAATTTTGTAAGTGAGAAAACTGAAGTAGATGCTAAATAATTTGTGCAATGTTCCACTGTTATACAGGGGCAAAAGTGGAACTAGAAGAACCCAGGTCATTTTGTTTTATAGAATCTCAGAATTTGGAGGTACCTTAGTGGCCATAAATACTGGAACCATGCCTGTTCCAACTACAACATATCTGAAGGGTGACCGTCTAGCCTTACTTACCGACTTCCAAGGCAGCCCATCATAGTTTAGATAGCTCTAACTGCTTTTTTCTCTATTTTTATTTATTTTATTTTTAATTTATGGAATTAAACAAGTATTTCCATAACACAGCATAATAAGAAAGATGATTGCACATGAAACTACAAATCTGTTATGTACAACTTGCTGTTCCTTTGAAATATATAAAAAAGTTATCATGAAAATTTCTTTTATCCCCTTCCCTCCCTCTATATCAATCCTAAATATATTTATTTATAGTTTCCAAACATTGCTCCTAGTCCTGCCCTCTGGGTCATAACAGAGCAAGTCTAGCCCCTCTTCCACACAATAGCATTTCCAATATTTGACAATGGCTAGCTCATTCTCCTTGTGTCTTTTCTAGGCTAGAGGATCTTCACATAGCATGGATTCAAAGCTCTCCTTTATTCTGTCCTCCTCTGAATACTCTCCAATCCATCAACATCCTTCCTAAGTTGGGGTATCCATAAATGAATGCAGTAATCCAAATGGGATCTGACCACAACAGACTACAAATGGCAGAATTTCCATCGCCCTCAGGGCAAGACTACAGTAGCTTTTTTTTTTTGTCTGCCAAAAATCACACTATTGACTAAAATTTTGCTTATAGTTCACTAAAATCCCAGATCTTCTTCTGGCCTTCCAGTATGGGAATCCTTAACACCTTTCCAATCTTGCATTTATAATGCTGATTTTAAAAAAACCAAACAAACAAATGAACTCATTTGTCCCTATTAAATTTCATCTTGCAGTTAGATGGCATAATGGATAGCACCCTGGAATGGGAGTCAGGGAGATCCAAGTTAAAATCCTAAGATAATTCTTAGCTGTATGATTCTGGGCAAGTCACTTGACTTTTCTCAGACTCAGTATAATCATAGCTCCTATCTCAAAAGATTGTCGAGAGACTTAAATCAGATGAAAAATGTAAAGTGCTTTGCAAATTGAAAAATACATTATGTTTCTTCTCCTCCTCCTCATTCTCTTGCTTCTACTTTTCTTGTCTTTTTAGGTTTGATCCAACAATTCTAGTCTTCAACATTACTGGATTCTGTCAACCAGTTTGTTAGCTATCCCTCCCAGCTCTATGTCTTCTGCAAATTTGAAATACTATCTGTGCCTTTATCTACTTCATTGATAGAGATATTAAGCATCATTGGTCCAAGCACTGAACCCAAAGTCATAACAATAGAGACCTCCTTCCAAGCTGACATGGTACTATTAATAATCACTCTTTGAGTCTGGCCATTTGACCAGTTCTAAAGGCATTTAATTATACCATCAACTAGTCTATCTCTCTCCCTCTCTCTCTCTTTTCCATAAGAATAGCATGAGATACTTTATTAAACACTGTGTAATAATCTAGGTAAGTTGTGAAGACAACATTCTTCTAATTTATTAATTTAATATCATGAGAAAAAGGAAATTAGGTTAGTCTTCATAACTTGTTCTTGATAAAGCCAATTTTTTGTGATCGCTTTGCTACATGTTTACTCATCTTCTGCTTCCTTTCTGCCAATAACTATCATGATCCTCTGTCTTCCAAACAGCAGTTCTATCTCTTGAATGGTCCTCCTTCCCCCACCATTAGCTAAAAATGAAGTTACTACTTTTTATTAGCCTTAGCTTTTCTCATTAGCCTGAGCTCATTATGAGGTTAGTCATTTCTGAGCCCAGACCAAATTCTTAAGTTAGGGATTCTTAAGTGTTTTATGTCATGGACCCTTTGACAGTCTGATGACACCTATGGACCGCTTCTCAGAATGGTGTTTTTAAATACATAAAATGAAATGCATAGAATCACAAAAGAAAATTTAGTTTAGTAAGATAAAAGATTTACTTTTTCTCACTCAAGTGCACAGACACCCTAAAATCTATTCATGGACCCCTAAGTCCATTAAAGTCAGGTTAAGACCCTCTGCCCTGGATGATGTGGAATCCTAACTCTCTTCTAGCACCATACTTCCATCATTTAGAGACAGCAGTTCACTGTGGAAAGTGGCATGAGCAGTAGTGATGGGAAGTGATGGGAAGTTTAGAGAGAGTTGGAGGGTAGGGTCAGCATCATATTACTGTCCAAAAAATGTCTTCACACCAACTGTACCTAATGAGGAAATTTAATATTTAATTTATAATTATGACATTTATCCTACTATCAAAGATTAACAACCTTACTCTGGACCACATCTTTTTTTTTCACTTTCTCACACTATGTCATTTATGCTGATATGGACCCTGCATCCATCCTAATTATCTCATTCCACATTTACCAAACTACATCCAGGTATTGGGCTCTGACTCATTCTATTAAGTTTGGGGCCTTTAAAGTCATGGGAACTTTCTGGTCATAGTTTTTCTTTGTCCCTAAAGAAAAGAGACAGAAAAGCTTCAATCTGAATCACACAACTCACTTCACCTGTTCCTGGCCAGGGGTATATACTATCCTAAGTATAACAAACAATAAAACATATGCTGCAATTCTTTTTTTGTTATTTGTTCAAGAGAGACAGCTTGGGAAGGAGAGGGAAAGGAAAAGATCAGAGATAAAGACAGATAGAAAGGCAACTTTAATATTTTCCATATTCTTGAGGGGCAAAAATCACTCTATGTGCTTTTTTGATGGAGAGGAGGAAGAACTTTTAAAAATTAGGTTAGTATAGCTTCAACTTGTTATAAAAATGTTTTAATTCCTATAAAGAAAATAAATAATTTTGTATTGAGTGATACACCCATGTTATAACTTTTTTAGCACATTGCCACTAAAGTTATCCAAAGCTTCCCATGTTATATTTTCACAGATGTTGGCACAAATAGGGAATTGCTCTATGGATGAAGAAAATACAGTCAGTGACTAGATCACAAACTCATAACTCCATACTCTTTCTGATACTTCACCAAATTCTCTGTTGCATGCAGAATAGGAAAAGAAAAGCTAACTTACCTTCCTTGGCAGTCAGTCTTGAGGACTGGTCTGTATGGGAGGGAGTATTATATGCTAGCAGTGAGCTACCTGTAAAGACAGAGAAACAAAATTATAAATGATAGACTCTCCGGAGGCAAAAAGTACAGAAATATGATTGACTGAGGCAAAATTAATTATTTTTTAATCATTAATTTGGAATTGTACCCATGCTACCTTTTGCAAGTTATAGTTAGAGCAGTTACTCAGGCTTGGTGTTAGAATGCTCATGGATGTTATTGGGTTCTCATGTTAATGCAGGGCAAGGACAAATGATCATAATTCTGAGGACCTTAGAGAAAGACTAAATTCATAAAATAACATCCCCTTTTAATAATGTGGCCATTCTAGTGGCATGTGTCTAGATGATGAGCAGACTCGAATGGAGGATGAGGGGTAAACTAATATAAAGTGACTTTCTCGTCACCTTGTGGACTTCTTCAAGAGAGAATACCAAATTGTAGTAAGCAGTAATTTTCCTCTCCTACCTCACTGGTTTACTGATGCCTGTTAGTGGCACAACCATAATGTTTGCTTAAAATTTTATATCTTTTCCTCTTTTTCTCTAACATGATCACAGATTCTTGAAGTTTTCAAGTACAGCATATATTTATTTTGTCCTATAAAGTGAATCCAAAATCATTTTGTTTTGATCAATTCCGGAGAATTTTGGGACATCCCTGGAGAATGTTGAAATGTTGCAAGACCAGGGCTGGGAATCACTGCTCAACGAAGGACCTAGGGCTTTTCTTAAGACCAAGAAGGCATTTCTGAGCAGTCTTTTCTTGATTTACGATGGCTGGAAGATACACATTTAGCAATCAAGATTTTAGTACATGGAATGGGATCTTGGCTAAACTGTCTCAGGCTGTGAACAGGTAAGGAAACAACAATTCTACATCCGCTGGTCACAGGCTGATGGTTGTGTACTGCAGAGAAAAGGATCAAGAATTAATGCAGTTTTAGAATATAAGAGAAGGGGATTTAAAGAGATTTAGCTGTCTCCTTGGTATATAGTCCTTTTCTCAAATGAATGCTACTTAGTAATAGCTAGCGTTTATACATAACACTTCAAAATTTGCAAAGTGTTTTTAAAAAATATTATCTAATTCTCCTCAAAAAAACCCTGGAAAGTAGGTACTATTATTGTCCCTGTTTTACAAATGAGGAAACTGAGGCAGTCACAGGTTAAAAGTGACTTGCTCACGGCCATAAAGCTAGTAAGTATCCGAGGCTAGATTTGAATTTCAATGTTTCTGACTCCGTGTTCAACATTCTACCCAGTGAATGAGGAGTGGAAAGGTGAAGAGAAGAGTCTTATAAGTCAAAGGTATTTTCTCAGTTTAAGAAAGGGATAGACTGTCTACAAGGTGTACACAGTTGTTTCCTTTCTCAAAAAATAAATGAATACAATTACAAGTCTATCACAATATGGTATTCTTACATGGATACAAAGTCAAAATGATGTCCCCTGAATAGTAATGAAGACCTATGTTAACAGAAGATCACCCAAAGGGCACCAGAGAGGCATGGTGGTGGTGATCAGGCTGTAGCCATGTACAATATAGGAACCGTGCAGACAATGCAGTGAAGGGATGTCCTCGGAGAAAGGCATGAATGGAAAGACCACCACAAATGTGTGGGACAACTCATGCCATCTATGCAATGTCTAGAGAATGAAAAGAAGGCCTTTATAGCATAGGGTGAACCCTCTGGGATGGAATTATAAAGAAGATAGGGACAAGGGCCTCACAAGATGGGCAGGAAGAGGCTACCAGCATGGAGGAGATTACAGAATGATTGTAGTCGTGGGAGGGCATAATGATATGAGCAGCCAATGAAAGCCTCATGGGTTAGTTAGCCTCTCTTTGTATGTTAGACCTCCTTCCTCTCTGGGCTGGAATCAGTGTTATTGAAGGGCACTGACTACCTGGAAAAAAGGTTCAGAAATGGCCCTGGAGGTCCCTTACACAAGCGAAAAGAAAGAACCATCAAGACTTGAACCAAGGATTCCTGCCTCCCTTTTGTCTAAGCCTTTTTCTCCCTGCTTCTTTCTCCCTAGAACTTTCAAAACTTCACTGCTGAAGCACAAAAAGAATAATCATGGTCTCTGAGGAAAAAACTGCCATATCATTAGTGTAGGTTTAGCAGACAGCACAAAGCTTAGATAAACCATATTTATTAAATTTTCCCCTTAGTGAAAAAAACTTCTTCGGGCATATGTGAATTCCACAGGAAACTCTCAGAAAGCACTGAGAGAAAGAGTTTTTTGACCTCCCTAAAGCTTGCATGAAATACATATTTCATGGTTACCTAGGAAAAGGATTTTGCCCTAAAGACTATTTTTGGTTCAAGTTTCACTCTTAGAAAGATTGCCTTTCCTGTAAGGGCTAGCAGGGTTAGTAAAGAGTGTTTTAACCTTCTTCCTGAAAAACTAGTGTTGTCTCCTCCTAATCCTTGTCTAACAAGTTCTTGGGGGCCAGGGAGGCACAATACTCTCTTTTCTTAGATGAATTTGCTAGGAAGTAGTAGGATTCCCACTGGAGCCCACTCTGACGTTATCTGCCAAATCTGTGCCTATGTATGCATTCCATATTATTTGAGGCTCATTATGTTGGGAAATTTCACGTGGAATTTGGCTCAGCATTCATGTATTACTGAATGCCTAGGCTACCAAAGTCCTTACCAATAAAAACAATTTCCATCACAGAACCCAAGAGCTCATTTAGATCAATCCAGACTTGAATCACAAGTCCACTACAGCATCTCTGAGAAATAGTCGTCCAGACTTTCTTTGAACACTGCCAGTGATGGAAAATTCACTGCCCTCTGAGGAAGTCAATTCTAGTTTTGAACAGCTCTAGCTCTTTCCTTCTAGTAACTCAAAAAGTGACTCCTAATTTGGTCCTACTTCTTCTCCCTGAGGTCAGGCGGGGTAGATCTGATGATAGCTCCACATGCATTCCTTTGCTGCCTATGTGATGTCCTTGGTGTGAGTACTCCTTTCTCTGATGTATACTGTAGCCCCTTCATCCCCCTTCTCCTCTATAATTCTTGCCTGCCTGAAGTGCAGGGGAGAGAATATCAGGCCTGGAGTCAGGAAGACCGGAGTTCAAATTCTACCCCAGACACCTACTAGCATTGAGACCCTGGGTAAGTCACTTAACTTCTGTTTGCTTGTTTCCCTCAACTGTAGAATGCCGATAACAATAGAACCTACCTCCCCAGCTTGTTATGAGATCAAATGAGATAATATTTATAAAGTGTGCAGATTAGTGCCTGGCACATACTAGGTACTTTACCACTGTGTATTCCTTTCTTCCCCCTTCCCTTGACACCTTCTGTGACAGAAGACAATTACTATGTCCACCCTGCCATCTTTTCTTCAACTGATCCTCATGTGGCATGATTTTGAGTTTATTCACCATCATGGTG
>CM053771.1:143068038-143240035 GCA_028658325.1 Potorous gilbertii | reverse complement strand
CCCCCCCCCCCCCCCCCCCCCGCTCCAAGACGGTCTCTGCTCTCAAGGATATTATAGTTTTACTGCAATTATTTGTGAATATATTGTGTTACCCTACTAGATTAGGATCTCATTAAGTATGCAAGTCTTAATTAATTCCAGCTCTCTACTAAAGCCCTATTCTGATGTCTCATCATGGTGTAAAGATGATCCGGAGTCCTAACAGGCTATGCCAGCGGGAAACAAGCTTTTTTAGTAGCCCCTAAACAAGTTGGAAAAGCTTTGAATAGGTTGCTTTCCCCAGTTTTGAGTACCATGCTTTACATACAGTAGACACTTAATGCATGTTTACCATGGCTTAAGATAACACTGAAATGGATTTTTCCAGGTCTTCCACGTGACCAGAGGGAAGATAAATCAGTTTCTCTGGTGGTCGAACTACAGGCAAAGTCAACCTAACATCAGTCATTGATTCCATGGAAACAGAATTTTGGCTTGTCATATTATGGAGGCACTCAGTTCCATAGGAACAGCAAAGTGAAGTGAAAGTCTCCTTCTTGGAGAGTCCACAGGAAAAGTCAGAGACTCCTGGAGGACTGGGGAACAGGAAGAGGGTTAAGGGATACAACAAGCAATCTGCCCCATTCTCTTTCCTCCTTCCCTCATATGTTAAAGTAATGGCCTTTCATAACGTTTCAGAAACATTTTTGTAAAACAACACTGACTGAACCAACACTATTTGGGGTATGCCTGGGTGAGTTACAAAGACTATCCCCAGAAGCAATTGCCATTTAAATATATCCACAAGTTTCAGTGAGGCCAAATTTCATAGCTGGTTAGAATAGACCTTGCAATAGCATGAGTCTCTGACATCTTTATTGAGTCTGGCTGAGATTGGGGACTGTGTTTGGAGACTGGAAGAGGGGAGCAACTGCTATGGCTAATCTTTGAAGTGGTGATTGAATGAATAAACCTTTATTAAACACCTCCTATCTGTCAGGCATCTGGAGGCAGCTTTGCCCAGGGAGTAGAGAGAGCTAGCCTTGGAGTCAGAAAGGCCTGGGTTCAGTCCTGCCTTTGACACATATTGCTTGTGTGACCCTGGGCAAATCATTTAACCTTTTCAGCTCCCCCAAGCCACCCTCTAGCAATAAAAATTGCAAAGAAGGGACTCACCTATATTGGTAGAGGCAACTTCTCTTTTTCAGTAATTCCTAATTAAGAATTAGTTATTGGTAATTCCCAGTAACAATCAAATAGATCCCAACAAAAAAAGAAATTCACAAGAAACTGTGTTAAGCAAAATGAAACAGGTTTCCTTCCAGGTACTTACATTCTATTTTACCTGAATTGTCCCTTAGACCTCTGTTGCACAGAGCAGCAAAAGAAATACTTGGTTCCCCAAATTTTTTCTCCTGGCATATCAACACAGCTCTACATCCCTTACTTAAAATAGATTGGTACCTCCAATCTACTTATCAAGTTTGGCTTCTGCCACCCCTCCTTCACTTTTGGATGGCTCCAACAGGAATCCCCAACAGAGATTTCAGGAATAAGCCTTATGCACTTCAATCAGTTTGACAAATCCCCTGAATATGAGACAAATCTGTGCCCCTCCTCCCCTCACCCCTCATCTTGAACTCTTTTAATAGTCCAAACCTTGGTGTAATATTGCTGGAAAGGATAAAGCATCACCAACTTAATTGCCCGGAGCCATCACCTTTGCCCGGCAGTCTGAGCTTGCAGGTGGGAATGCCACAGAATGGGAAACGTGTTTTCCATTAAAGTTTAAATTAAAAATGGAAATGGAGGGAGATATCTTTTCTAATGCCTTCTTGCTACACAAGGCATTTATTTCTCTTGTGTTGCCCCCATTTGGAAATATAGTGACTTAGTGTTTGTGAAAAACGTCAGGCTCAGACACTCACATACCCCTGTCCAAATCCTTCTGTATAATCAGAGTACATGGATTCTTTTCTCTCCTTCCTTCCTCCCCTTGTTGTTCCAGCCCAACCAGATGCTTCCCTTCTCCCAAATGTCACAAAACTCCCCCCAGCGGCCTAAAGAGTGAACTTCTAGTATGTGACAGTTGATTTGCTTTTGAAGTACATCCCAACTTTGGCATTCTTACATCTAAGCCTCATTTCCCCGAAGTCTGCCTCCTATCAATGTGGCCTTGGCCAAATGGGGTCAGTATGAGAAAGTACATCAACCAATTATCTCCAGACTTTGCAAAGCAGTGGAGAAGAGAGAGAGGGCTAGCTGCACTGACAGGTTTGGTTTAATCTTTTTCATTCTAGGGGGCCAAATGAAAAGCAAGCAGAATATACTGTGGGAAAAGCAGCTTGTCCTTGAGAACTGGATAGAAGTATAAGGACATTTTAAAGAGAGTGAGAACACGAGAAGAGATCTTTCAAAGCTTTTCTCTCTAATTCAGTTTTCTATCATAATAGTCTCTAAACTATTAAACTGAGGGAGTGTGCAAACAGGTACCATAAAGGGAACTGAAACACATGAATTCTAAGTACTGTTCTGCTACCACCACCACCCCTTTGTCGGACAATGAACAAATTAATTGACCTTTCTAAGGACTCAGTTTCTTCAGCTGTACAATGGGAGGAGGAATATGATTTCCACGTCTTGTCCACAAGGGGGCACCACATACATACCCAGCAAGTGACACTTCATTCCTTGTCGGGGAGTCATTGTTTACCTTTAAAAACTGAGCACTGAGGCCAACCTGTAAATGTTCTCGGAAGTTCAAGTTTCTCAAGTAGAGCTTAAATTGGTCATAAAGGACGAAAGATCAATTTCACTTTGAGAGACCATGAGGCTACGTATGTACTACTCTACCTATGTATGTTTGGACAGAGAGGTGGATAGACAGATGTGTTTGTGTCTGTCAACTTATTTTGGACTGAGTTGAATATCAGGAAAAATGGGGGGATCTTCCCAGGCAGACTGAGTAAATCCAAAGAAGGCAGACATTAGGCAGTGATTTTAGCTGCTCCAGTCACATGTTACTCCATCCCTACTGTAGGGTGGAGTGGAAAAGTACTGGATTCAGAGTCAAAGGAACTGAGCTAATACCTATGGTGATCTTGGGCAAGTCATTTCACCTCTCTGGGCCTTGGTTTTCCCATCTACAAAATGGACTACACGATCTGTCCAAAGTCCCTTCTACTTCTAAATTTATGTTTCTATGATTCCGTATCCTGGAAAACTGAATAATACTGGATGGACAGATGGATGGATGGATAAAGTCTCTCAGAACAGCCTGATCTTAATGCAAGGAGAAAAGTCTTACCCTAACTGATTCCTGTTTTATACTGAAGACCAGAAGATAGATTCTTCTGAGCAGCATCTCAACTAGAAGACCTTGTGCAAAAGCAAAGTTCTCTACTCGAGTTTTATTTCCTCACTCATTCTCACTATTGATTCTCCTTGGACCCCCTCAGAAACCCCTCCACTGGTATAGGGGAATATTTCAGATATTTTTCTCCCATATTGTACCAAAGTGGAAGCATGTGACTCCTTTGGATTCCCTTTAATTCACCCCCAAATGACAAAGCGCAAGAAATAACCTCCCTCAAAAATACCCTCCTTCTCCCAAATATTGACCTCCCTCCATTAACACAAACATCCGCTGGAAATAAGTCTAGAAAAACAATAAAGTATTTAAAGGTGTTTTGACAATGGGGAATTCCCAACAATTGGGACAGAAGAGAAGAGCACAGCTGCCCAGAAAGAATTTTCTCCTATTCCTTTACCTCTCCTCCATGAAGGTTGACATCTTAACTTGCTAGCCAGCAAAACCCCAAACAGAAGGAATCAAGAGGTTAGAAGTTGAGGCATGAGAATGATATTCCTAGTGTTGGGAACCAGAACAAGCTTATCAGAAAAATAAATTTAAAAATTAGTGAATCGTACTTGTTTTCTTTAAGAGAGGCTCAACGTAAGATGGTCTCTCAAAGGGTTTGTATATCTAAGTCATTATCCTCTCCTCTTGGGGTCTTTTCAACAAGGGTTGATTCTTCCCTTAGTAATCATACTTTGAACCCATAAATCACTGGGTGAGACCCCTTAATTTTTGTTTTGGAGTGGACTGACAACAAGAAGATAACTCAAGGAGCCAAATGGGAACAAATGAACTTTTCAAATGGAGGCAGCATATGTTTAGTAAGTAATACATTTTCTCTTTAAAGGGGTATTTCTCACCATGGTACTCAAGTATTATATACTGAGTCATCATGGAGTACCTTTTAACAGCAATACATGTTTATTTCCTCCTAGAGCTGAGGTTCAGCTGAAAGATGTACTTGATACTACATAAGATACCCCTGGAAAATAAGATGAAAGACATAGTTGGTAAGGATGACTGTTCTCTTTCTTAAATTAGGTTACCTTGAGAGAGATGGTATCTAGAGTCAGGAAGATGAGCATTCGGAAACTATCTTCCTCCCTCTTGGTCAGACCACATCTGGAGGACTATGTTCAGTACTACACATCTAATTTTAGGAAGGACATTGTCCAACTGGAACTTGTTGAGAAGAAGGTGGCCAGAATGGGAAAATGTACAAAGTCAGGGTTGGTTGAAAAAAATGAAGAAGTCTTCAGGGAACAGAATAGTTGTCTTCCAGTGTCTGAGGGGCTGTTATCTGGAAGACCAGTTAGACTTGCTTTGCTTGGTCCCAGAAGGCAGAGCTAAGCACAGTGGGGGAAATTGCAGAAATCAGATTTAGGCTCAACAGGAGTCATTCAACTATCATTTGTCAGGTGTTTACTGCGTGCCAAGCACTGTGCTAAGCATACTTCCTAACAATTCAAGCTGTACAAAAGTGATATGAGCTACACTGGGTTTTCTTTCAATGGAGAGCTTCAAGCTGAGCCTTTACAATCACTCGTTAGGAATATTGAAGAGAGTATTTCTCTTTGCATTGGGGTTAAACTGAATGATCTCTCATCTAAAGTTCCTTCTGACTTGGACATTCTGTGATCAAAATTACTTTTAGGGCTATGTCTCTCAATCTCTTTAGCCTCGATGCCACGTGTGGCAGTTTCTCCACACCTGGTCTAGACTCTCTAATAATATAGCTAAGCAACAGGTAGCTAGGTGATGCAGTAGATAGACCTGGAGTCAGGAGGACATAAGTTCAAATCCAGTGTCAAATACTAGCTGTGGGTTCCTGGGCAAATCACTTCACCTCTGCCTCAGTTTGTCCATCTGTCATACGGGAATAGTAAGAGCCCTTAGTGTTGTGAGGAGTTAAATGGGAATAGTTATAAGGTAGTTTGTAAACATTAAAGTGTTATCTAAATACTAGTTATGAAACAAAGGAAGAATGAGGCCGAGGGCAAGCTCTATTATGTGAAGGGGCAGTTTCGGCATGTGTGTGTGTGTGTGTGTGTGTGTGTGTGTCTGTGTATCTGTACTTTATATTAACACCTGAAAGGCTATTGCTAGACATTGGGTCACTTTCTGTTTTGTTTTTAGAGAATACAAACACTATTATTCCTATTTCAGGCTGGTATGTTATAGCAGTGTGAGACAGAGAAATGGCAAATCATAGGCCTAGGAAATACTGAAGAGCATTTAAAGGTCCCATGAAAGGAAAAATGCAAAGGGGCCCAATAAGAGGAGTTATTTTGTTTTGTTTGTTCCACCTGGTTTGAGCTTTTTAATAGAGAATGCTGGTCCAGTTTAGTAGTCGAATAAAAGCAAAATGCCTTGTTGGAGGAACTTCCTGGGTCTAGAATGCATTTTATTTTGTGGTACAAAATTCAAAAAGATAGTTTCTAAGGAATCCTACAAATAAGCAAGTTCCTAATGCAAAGTGCTAAAAGCTACTCACTGGGTAGCTCCCTCTGAAGCTCTCCCCCTTTCAGTTCTCTTTCAATTCTTTTGATTATATCATGGTGCCTACCTCAATTGGGTTCTTTCGTAGGCTATTACGCCTTTAACACTTGTTGATTTTTTTTTAAAAGAGAGTGTGCAGTTAGCTCAGAGTTGTCTATAGCCAGCAGTAATAAGAGCAGAAGTCAGTAAGAAAGTGGGGGCAGGCTAGAAGAGGAGACAGGGTTGCCAGGGTACCTAGGAACTATTCAAAACTGAGAATCTTAGATCCACACATCTGGAAAGTTTTCTGTGTGGCTTTTAAATAACTACTCAGCAAAACCCCAGGCAGGGTATCCACCTAGAAAAATGAAAATAACAGCCCCGTAGCCTGCAGCCCTTCTAGAGGTCTCCTCCTTACTCCCAACCCATTCCTTTCCCTTGTTTGCTTAGGTCATGTCCTTCTGTGAAGAAGACACTTGATGCTATTTTCCTCACATATGGGACTATGTTTGGCTCTCAGCAGTGGCTTAAGGAGCCAATGTGGCCTTGGTAATTTTACAGGGAAAAAATAATGCTTCCTCAATAACAATGACCAACACAAACTGATACCAAGACAGTAAGGTTCCTTTCATTAAATCTATCTAGGGAACTAGACCATTCACAAAATCTATATAAGCTAAGGCTTACCACTTAGAACCTAATGTTGCTTTCCTAGAGAAGCTCCCTATCTGATCTCCTGAAGGCCAGCACACACACACCAACATCCTCAAGAGATGGCGAAGCACTTACTTTCCCTGAGGTAAGTAAGATGTGACAACAGCACATCTGTGTTGTACAGGGAGGTGATTCGGAGAAAGTCCTCCTTGTTCATTTTACACAGTTCTTTGCCATCCATATTCTGGAACAAGGTTGTATCTATGTCCATCAAGCCATACTCCTTTATTGCCCACTCCAGCCACTGTCGCACGTGCTCCTGAGTCCATAGGGTTGGATCTAGATGGAGAAGAAAACAGAGTTAGCAAATGGTTTCTGCTTAGCCAAAAGAGCCGCCTCACCATCCATTCATCTTGCTCTATTTCTATGAAGCCTTTCTCCAGTGGGGAAAGTTTTTGTTCCTAGATGGGTTTTCCAATAGCACCCATCTGGGGACCACATCTGGAGCTGCCTGAACCACTTAGTACTGTGGGGAGCTTCTTAGACACTTCCTTCTAAAATTTGACAGGAGTCTCTTTCAACTTTTAGGAGAGCTGTTGCTAGGCTGGGTCTAGGAAGTGACAGCATGAAAAGGAAAATAAACACTAGCTCACAGACATCATCCTTCTCCCCCTCTGCCTCAAGTACCAACAAACATGAACAATGGATAGCTCAGAAATATTAATGGTGGTCATAGAATACTTTAGAGGTCTCAGATGAATGAAGAAAATCAGGCACATAGCCTGCAATTCTAACTTCACATCCTATACCTTTGAGATAAGCCTGGGGTGTGGTTTCTTTTCCTCCAGATCATCCCAAACACACAGCTGAAACTCATGGATGAACTAAAGTCCTATAAGCATTAGGCTGCTTTTTTGGACACAGAAAACCCTCAGGTATGGGAATGGGTTTCCCTTTAAGGCTCTAAGTACTGTAGATCTGGCACAGAGTAGGCATGTAATAAATACTGATTGATTGAATAGCACTGAATAACAATTTAACAATAAAAAGACTAAGAATTTTTGCCACACTGGGATTTTTAAATCTATTCTTAGCAAGTCAAAGATTAGGGGTGGGTGGGAAGGAAGCTTCTTACTTGCAAAACAGTTATAAGCATCCCACAGTCTGCCCCTGGTGCCTAAAATTGAGGCTAAGAATCTTTATTTCCTATAGCATCACTATTGCTACCCAAGAGGCAAGGAACAGAATGCAACATGATTTGTTCTCTCTCTTCTTTTTGCTTTTCTGTTCCTTGGCATCATCCCACCTTCTAGCACCAGCTCTCCTCAAGAGCACACAACCATCTTCCGGCCTCCTGTGGGGTACGACTCCCCCTTAACTCCCCACAAGGACTGCCCCATTCAGCAAATGTCTCAAGTTTCCTTTTCTTGCCCCCACCAATTTACCTGACCTCTGCAGTTACCCTGTTCTTTTGCCAAAAAATATAACTCCTTCAAAAGCCACACTGCATGCATATTCTCTCTTCCCCTCCTCCCTCTCTCACCCTTTCCCCTCTCTCCTTTCTCTACCTTCCTCTTACTTTCTTCTCTCTGTTTCACTCTTCTCCTCTCCTTCTCTCTTTCCTCCCTTTCACCCCTCTCTTTCTTCTTCTCTCTCCCTTTCTCTTTCCATCTCTTTATTTCTCCCCTTGCTATCTCCCCATCTTTCCATCTCTCTTTCCCTTTCTCCCCCTCTATCCCTCTTTCTCTTTCCCTATGTCTTTCTCTGTCTCTCTCTCGGCCCCCCCCTCCCCACTTTCCCTCCGACTCTTACCTGGGTATTTTTCTATTTCATTTCCAGAAACAATCAAGAAGATTGAGCCCAGGGCAGGCGAAAACAACCTAATAACTGTTTCAAAACTCTGAAGAAAATATTCCTCTGCTGCTCAATTTCACAGAAGATTAAAGCAGATATTCTTTCATCTGATCTTTGCTCTTCTTAATCCCCCACTTTGTGTAACCATACCATACAGTCCCCCGCACTCCATCTTGCACACTATAGTTTGAATTATTTTATCATTCTCTCCCCACCTACTTTTGGACAGTCACAATATTATTTTTTCCCCTCAGCAGTACAATGACTTATAAATCTTTCACTCTGGATTATATTAAACTCTTCCAAATGCATTTTCTGGATGATTTAGATTTGGTTTCTTCCAATCTAAGCTTAAAGCTGATGATTAATTAGCACCTTCATTTATATCTGTCTAAAAATGGAACTATAAATCCAGGCTATTGTTTTCAGATACTTTATTGCCTTGATTTGTAGACTTGAATGGATGAGGCGCTCTCTCCCTGGTGCCCAGGAAGCTGACCTGAGCTACACCAAAGTGACATCTGAACGATGCTTAAAGATCTGGCCAGTGCCAGAAGAGCCAGTGAATTCCATGTTAAGCTTCCTGTTTCACTGACGCGGACTCACAAAATGAAAGGGCAAACATATTTCTTTTTTTTTTGCCTTAAAGGAACAAGTGACTAGACAGAACTTTTAGAGACAGAAAGACAATTATATTCAGCATAGAACAGTAGGGAGAGTGCTGGCTATGGAGCCAGAGGACCTTGATGAAAATCCCACCTCTAATGCTTACCACTTTCAGGACCTTGAGCAAATCACTGAACTTCTTTGTGCCTCAGTTTCCTTATCTGTAAACTGAGGAGACTGGGACAGATGGTACCTGAGATCCCTTCTATCTCTAGATCTAAAATCTACATTTTTTTTCTTTCTCCCAAACTCACTAAACATGAAAGAAGAGTAGGTCATCAGGAAAATGCAGCACCAGATTATGCTCTGGGGCATTGCTGTGAGTCAATAGCACTCTTGTCAGGATTCCTCAGAACCATGGAATCAAAATGAGATATCTAAGTGTTCTGCAAGACTTAAGGCCCTCTGCAACTGTTAGCTATTAGTTTTTGCTATGATATATACTACTATATATTATAATATATGTATCTATATTATGTATACCATTTATACTTTACGTGAAATGAGATGGTAATTACTGTTGGTTCCAAATATTTCTCTAACAAACCTGGCTTTCATATAGATCTTTCAAATTTGTAATTGCCACAAATCTTTGTGGGGGGAGGTAGCTAACACACAGGATGAAGAAATCAGAATTTTTAAAAATCTTGACAGGTTATAACATTGAGCTTAATTTAATACAATGAAATCCATGTGAAGTAGCTGTGAAGTCTTATATGCAGCTTCAAAAAATCAGCTTCACAACTGTGAGGTGAGCGAGATCTGTTTGGATAGTAGTTTGTCTGAAAAAGATCTGAGGCCTTATTTGGATTACAGGCTCCATAGGAGTTAATAGTATAATATGGCAGCCCAAAAATCAATGTAATATTATTGGACTGTGCATAGCTCTGATCAGACCTCATCTGGGGTACTGTGTTAAGTTTGGTTTGGTGCTAAGCTACGGAGTGTCCAGAGGAGGGCAGCCAGGATGGAAAGGGCCTTTTGTCCATGCCATATATGGCTTGTTCAAAAGAACTGGGGAGGCCTAGACTAGAGAAGAGAGGGCTTAACGGGAAAACACAGTAGCCGTCTAAAAGTATTTGAACATCTAGCATGTGGTAGAGAGATTAGACTATTTTGCTTGGTCTTCAGAGGTTGGAACCAGAGGCAAATTTAGGCTTGAAATCAAGAAAAACTTCCCAAGAATTAAAGTTATGCATATGTAGGATAGATTGCCTTGGGAAATAGTAGATTTCCCTGCTGTTGTTGAGTCACGTCTGACTCCTTCATGATCCCATTTGGGGTTTTCTTGGCAAAGATACTGTAGTGGTTTGCCATTTCCTTTGCCCGCTCATTTTACAGGTATGGAAACTGATGCAAACAGGGTTAAGTGACTTGCCCAGGATCACACAACTAGAAAGTGTCTGAGGCTGGATTTGAACACAGGAAGAGGAGTCTACCTGACTACTAACTTCTCTTCTGACTTTGTTTCTCTGATACTATGTCCTGTGGTGAGATAACCCAGGATGCTAGTTTTCTGAACTCTCAGAAGTATGAGGATAGGATGGGAATAAGGACAGGGTCAGTTACAACTTACAACAAAGGCCTGAGGAGATCAGTCTTTGATTTTAGGTGGGACATGGTGGCTTGGCTTTCCATTTTAAACCTACATTAGTGCCAACGCTCTGTTTGAGTGAAAGACGGTTTTACTTGGCCTATAGATGTATATAAGAGAACAGGATATAAACATTCTAATGAATTCCAAGAGTGGCAGAGAGACAGACGACCCAGGGTAGTAATAGAATCATGAAAGGCAAAGGAACTTTAACATTCCTTGCAAATAGTTTATAAGATTCTGTCAGACCCATAAAACTCAAATGGGCCCCACCCATGTGTTTCTCCAAGGTCTTTCCCTCTTCCCATACCCTATCTGACTTGGCTCCATCTACACCTGCCTTAAGCCCTTTGTTCAAGAGCTTAAATATAGGTTTGTATAATATTAAACCCAAATGAAATAGGAAAATGGCAGGACACATTTAAACTTCTTTCAGCCAAGCTAAGTTCTTCAGATCTGATAATGTATTTCAATTAGATTTTTTTTTATATAGAATTTCCATGGGCTTTTCTTCATTTTCATGGCTCTTGTAAAGGAGCATCTAATGCTTTCCCCTGCATTTAGGCATAACTGCACTTAAACTCTTACAATTGGTTAGGTGCTCTTTCTCTAATGAAAGGTTTCTCTGGTAAGATACATTTTAACTTCTCCCAGCATCCCACTCTAAAATTTCACATCACTCACAGTTATGAGTAGGTAAGTTAAGATGGAATTCTTTCCAACAAGTTGAAATCCCCCATGATGAAGTTTAAGATTCTTTTCTGACTGGCCAAGTAAACTTGCTTGGATCATGACAATAGACTAGCAGTGTGTTCAGTCAATGGGTCTGCTTGTTGAACGACATTTTTAATGGTCTCCTTGCTTCCCCTATCCTCCACCCATCTGTCAAAGTGATATTCTCAAAACACAGGTGTGGTCATGGAATTTTTTTGCTTTAAAAAAAACAACCAAAAAAAAATTCCAAACCATGAGCGGCACCCTATCACTTTAAGAATTAAACATAAACTGTATATTCAGCTTATAAATTGCTTCACAATCTGACCCTGATCCACCTTACCAGACTTAGGGCACACTATTCCCTTTCACACATTCAACACTCCTGTCAGCTTATTTGCTTGTCACTCCCTCTACAAGACCTTCCATTTTCCATCTCTATGTCTCCCAATGGGCTGTCCACCATGCCAGATGCGAATGTAGTCCCTATTCATCTTTACCTCTTAGAATCCCTACCTTCCTTCAAAATGCTTGCTTTCCTCATCAGCAAAAGACCCCTCCATAACGGTTTTCTATACATTTTGTGCATCTTTGTATGGGTACATGTTGTACCCCTCAACAGAATAAAGTTCCTTGAGGGCAAAGTCTTTCATTTTTGTTACTGCATCCTCAGCACCTAACACAGTGGCCTTAATAAACATTTCTGATGGGTTTTGACACTAATAATTAGAATCAAAATAAAGTTAATTATAATTAGAATCAAACTAATATGACTAACAGTCATAAAAACTCCAAACCAAGGAAAATGTGTTTATTTTGTAATCATGACTTAACTCATTACACACATGTTAAAATATTCCGTTTGCTAAATATAGTTGTTTCTATTTTAAAATAAAAATAGTAGTTGGCTTTGATTTTGGAAAGGTGGAACTCACAAATGCCAAAAATTATGAGTCTGATGGACAGAACAGATTTCTTTTGCCACCCTTCCACTAAGGCAGAAGTATTGAAATTTACTGCCATTCAGAGTCAGACAGCCTGGCTTCAGCCCTCCTTATGGACCACTTAGTAATAACTGTTAATATGTTGTTGATGATATCAATAATATCATCATGGCCTCAGAACAGAGTTGGACAGAAGAAGAGCTCAGCAATTCCCCCCTTATTGCCTTTTTCCAGTACCCTAGGTAGTGGTGGCTATGATATATTAATAGTGGCTAGCATATTTATGATGCTTTAAATCTTACAAAGCACTTTACTTATCTCATTTGATCCCCCCAACGAATCTAGAAGGTATGTGTTATTAGTTATTCCCATTTTACAGAGGAGGACACTGAGCCTGAGAGATGCGAGTAATTTCCCCAGGATCACACAGGAAGGCTTGAGGCAGGATGTGAGCTCATGTCTTCCTAACTCCGTACACATGATACAATGTTCTCTGGCCTTTTCTGACTCTTTATCTGCTGTCGTAGGAGAATACAAAACTAGAACCCATAACTGAAAGAAGATCCCCCTTTCAAAATACCTGCAGGGACGATAACTCTTCTCTCATTGGTGGTCATGTTAGGAGGGGGGCCGTTCTTCTCATCCATGTACGTGTTGTAATTCATTGGATTGGACTCGTTTCCACCAACTAATTTGCTGCATTTGTTAACACTGCAGTCTACTGGAGACTCCCTAAAAATGGAGGGAAACAAAAATACTGTAAGGGGGTTGTCACCATTGTAGTCTGTTCTAGCTGAGGGGCTACTCAAATGTGAAGGCAGCCATCCAGCAAGCTCAGAGATGCACATGACTATTTCTCAGAGAGATGCACAACTTTTTACAAATCCTTCAGGCACAATGTTTTCATTATGAGTAACGATACTAGATATAATAGTACTGCTCTAAATCTGTATAGTACAATACAGTTCATGGCATAATCTTGAATAATTTTCTCATTCGACCCCAACATGAACTTTATTATTTAGACAAGCAAATGGTAATCATGATGCTAAAATAGTTCAATTATTTCAAAGATTTATAATTTAATCTGTGTGGATTCTCTCTCAACTGATGCAAATTGGGGTCCCCCTAAGACTTGGTGGGTGGTCTTCTGAGGTGGCTGTGAGCAAATTGATCCTTCTGCAGCAAGCTGAGAGTGAGCTTCTCTGAATTTAGGCAGGCTGGACCTTAGATGACAAAGCATACAGTCTTCAGTGAGATCTGGACTCCAAGCCTTTCCAATATGGAAGGACCTGCCAGAGTTTGGGATCCATGGATCAAGGCTTTGAGGATCCAGGGTGAGAAAGATAGTGAACACTCACAGTTAACGTTACACATTACAATTTACAAAGTACCTTTCTCTTCAGGGATTCTTTTCCCCATTATACAGAGGAGAAAACTAAGTTTAGGTGGCTTCCCAGAATCACACTCCTAGTCAGTATCAGAGCTGGGTTTAGAAACTAGGTCTTCTGACTTAGCCTCAGTGACAAATCAGTTTCCCAACAGCTGGCTGTCAACTCAAGCAGAAATAGAACTCAGGAATCTTGATTCCCAGTCTTCTGTAAGATAAAAGTTACAGGCTCTATGCCTTTGTGCCCTCAATGGCAATATTAACAAAGGAAACAATGCTGACATGCTTAAGTGACTTGCAATGCAAGTTACACAACAGAGTCACTCATTACACAAGCTCCAATTAGGACTTAACATCTTGCGACATCTATGCCCAGATATAGTCAGAGTGACTTGTCCGTTTTACCACAAAAGCAAACCGCAGATGCATGAACCTAGAGTACTTGCCTTAGCCTCTTCAGTACTGATCCCTGGAGATTCAGTCCACACAGGATAACTGAGTACTCTCACTTATTTCTCTGGACTCCCAATTCAGTCCTCAGTTTTCCTCTCATGCTGCCCAGGCTCACCATGAGAAGGGAAGCCCCCTGGGCAGAAAGAGAGCCAAAGGATATTGCCCAAAGACCAAAAACAGGCTACTGCTGCTAGGGTTATAGCCAATAAGGAACTTTGTGAGAGAGATGCTTTTCTTAAGGGCTCTCAACCAAGGTTTCAGACCCAAGAAGTTCAGATAAGGTTCAGATAGACAGTTTCCAGCTCTGGCATATGTGTCTGCCTTGTTCTTGCCAGTGACCCAGGCACTGCTTACCATCATATTTTTATAAAGGCTGGCAGATGAAAGGGGGATGAAATCTCAAGACAGTCTAAAACGGTGTTATGTAGCCCAGGGCCCCCATCGCCACTCAATCAATGTGGTGGCAATGCCACAAAACAAAGAAATAAAAAAGAAAAAGAAAGAAAATTAAAAAAGAGAGAGGAAATGTGGCAACCTGGAGAAAAGCCACTAACCCAGAGGGAAAGAATTATAGTACAGTGCACCCCAAAGACCCAGGCAGGGTAGAGGAAGTCTGAGCACATTCAATAAAGAAAATTAAATGAATTTGTTTCTTAATCTGAAGGGAAAAAAATATTGAAGATCACTTATCATAGCTGGGAGATAAATGCTCCACTGAGATATTAGAAGTCAGACGGTAATTTTTTCCTGATGTCTTACAGGGGGAAACATGGCCTGAAAATGAAAATAAGATGTATAACTTACACATGTTAGAATTTAAGGTTTTACTATTCGCCTACTGTTTTTCCAGGCAGAGACCCAAAAGCCAGCCTTCAGAGTCCCAAATTGCTGAAGGTTTAATGTCCCCACGGCCGTTAAGAGAAGCAGTAGCACATCACGGTAGGTTTTTTGTTTTGTTTTGTTATTTTACTTATTTATGTATTTTACCAGAGTTTGGTGAATGGACTTCTTCTGCTGAAGGCTTGACTTGAGATGAAGTACCCTAGAAAGACCCTGCCTTTGAGTTGGCCTGCCCCACCCCAACACTGGGGGCACTTCCTTCTTAGAACTTATAGGCAAAACAAGCAAATCGGAGGGCTGGAATTTTCAGTCAGCCTTTAACAGGGGGAGAGTGACTTTTTCCTTGGTTAGGGGAAAACTGCAGAATGGAAAAGACTGGAATTGAACATGCCCTGTCTATGTGCAAAGGGAGAGGGTCTAAACAGAAGAAGAGAAATCTCTAGAAATTAAGGATAGGAGGAAACGATGAAGGGGATTAAGAACTCTCCCAGCTGATCTCTGCACTTCAGACTTTCTCCCTTTTTGTAGTGGAAGTAGAGCTGTTTTTACCTCTGACCTATTCCTCTGGGGACTTCTGGGTTAAAACCTAGTCTCATGAGAAGCAAGAGGAGGAAAGTAGCCTCCCATCCTAATCAAAATTTATGGAGCTGCCCAAAATAAGATGCTAGTGGAAGATGTTTCATGCTGTTACCAGCAGCACATGCTAAGTCTTGACTGCATGGGTTGTCCCTGTAGCGAGACTGAGAAAAAGAAATGGACAGAGTCAAATTACAGGTGAGAAATGTATGCTCAGCTAAGAGGGACCTTAAAGACTTTAGAGAAAAGGAGGCTTGTATCTAATAGGAGATAGAGAGGTCTTCCATGGAAAAGATTAAAAAAGAAACCCCTACAAACATAAGGGGAATCAGAGGAACTAGGAAATCATCAACAGTACTGAAAGGGGGAAGTGGAGACTGGGAAAAGTGTACCTTAAAAAAAATGTTGGCAAACACTTGATACTTCTGTTAGGTGCCCATTTTCTTTGTAATAGGTAATAATGGTAGGACACTCCTCACACACATATGACAAGTTTGTTTTTCTGTTTCTGTTTGTTATATTCCCTACTTACACCCCCACTACTGCATACACACCTGCACCCACTGCCTTTCAAGGTCATCCTCTTGGCTGATTAGTTGGATGGAGCTGATGGGTACCACCTACATCCCCAACTCAGGAGTTTAAGAGTTAAGAGCCTCCAGAAAGCCAAGTTCTGTTAAGATAAGTCCCAACCCCATATCACAGACAACCCTTCTTTCGGGCCAATCATCACCTTCAAAGAGCCACTTTGGTCATCTAGCTTTAGAAGACTCAGACTGTTTAGAAAGGGGGAAAAAAAGCCATACATTTACCTGCCCGACTGCTAGGACTCCCTCCACTCTCAGAGCTCCGGAGGCATTGTGATCTCCCTGAGAGTACACAAGCCTCTCTCCCTCTCCCACCACACCGAACAACTATTGCTTCTGGTACAGGTGAAGCACAACATAAAAGCAACTCTTTAACAAGGCAGCTGGAGCCGATGAAGAGGGCCCGATGAAAACAAGAGGGAGGGAGTAGGGGAGGGAAAGAGGGTTTTGTTCCTCAGCTGGCCGCCACTGCCAGCTAATCGGTATTGAGACCTGTGCTCAGAGTGTGTCGGGCCATCAGGCAGCTGGTGGCAATAAGATAGGTGATTGAAGGGTCCTGGGCTGCCATAATGGAGCTGGGCAAAGGGGGCAAAGAGGGCACAGCTTAATTGTCTCCATTGCAGGGGAGAAGGAGATAAAAATATAAGGCAGGGCAACAGGGGAGAAGAAATACTCTGGACTGGCTCTCTAGACTAGGGAACTTTTGTTTGGTCTGTGATATTGATGACCACTGAATCTAAGATCAATGACTCTGAACCTCAATCCCAGGGCTGCTACTGACTGGCTCTGTGATTTTAAGAAAACTACTTAGTCTCTTAGAGCCTCAGTTTCCTCATTTGTAAAATGAGGGGAATGGAATGAATGATTATTACTAAGATTCCCTACAAAATATATGTTCCATCTAGCTCTTTTTTTATGTACTTAAAGAGGAAATCTTAAAGAATGGATGCCTTTTTATTTCCCAAAGGGCAGGTAATTTAAAACAGGTCAAGAGTATTGAAAGGGTTGGAGAAGAAGAAAAAGATAAAAAGCAAAATTGTAGCCCCTGCTATCTGAATAGTTCGCTTTTTGAGAGGTGGCATGGTGTCGTGGAAAGAGCACTGAACCTGGAGTCAGGAAGTTCATGTCCTGCCTCTGATATATCCTGGCTTTGTAACCCTAGACCAGTTGCTTTAATTTATCAGTATCCCAGGCAAGTCTCATTAGGAGCTCTGTACGCTGAGAATACCACTTGTCTGGTTGGTGAAAGAGAGAGAAATCCTCTTTTACACCTTCCCAAATCCGCATGGAGGCAGTGACAATTAGGGTAGCCCCATCTAGAGGTAGAGGCAGCTAGGTGGCCCAGTAGATAAAGTGCTGGGCCTGGAATCAGTAAGACCTGAGTTCAAATACTGCCTCAGATATTCACTAGCTGTATGACCCTAGACAAGTCACTTAACCTGTTTACCTTAATCCTCTGGAAAAGGAAATGGAAAATTACTAGTATCTTTGACAAGAAAACCCCACATGGGCTCACCAGAGTGGCACACCACTGAACAACAAGCCACATCTGGACACACAAATTTACAACTAGGTTTATTATAGCTTAAAAAGAAATCTTGGGGGCAGTCAGCCAATAAGCATTTATTTAGCATTTACTATCGTACTAGGCACTGGGTTAAACACTGAAGATACAAAAGCAAAAACAGGGTCTGTGCCCTCAAAGAGTTTATGTCCTGGTAATGAGAGACATCATGCAAATAAAAAATATATATATAGTAAAATGTCAGATAATTTCAGAGAGTAAGCACTAGCAATGGAGTTGCGGTTGGGAAAACAGACAGATTCCTATAGAAGGTAGAATTTGAGCTGAAACTTACAGGAAGCTGAGGAAGCTAATAGGCAAGAGGCAAAGCATTCCAGGCATTAGGGGCAGCAAGTACAAAAGATTGGCATTGGGAGGTAGTGTGTCATGTAGGAAAAGTATCAACTAGACCAATGTTATCAAACTCCTACAGTACATGAAAAAGAGTAGGTAAAGTGTAAGAAAGCTGAGACCTGCACAATCTACACTTTCAAGTTATGGTGCTGGAGAAGACTTTTGAGAGTCCCTTGGAAAGCAAGGGGATCAAATCAATTAATTCTTACAGAAATTAATTCAGACTTTTCACTGGAAGGTCAAATCCTGAAGTTTTAAGTATAGCCATATAACAAAAAGAGGGAACACATTGGAAAAAAGAAACCCTGATGTTGGTAAAGATTTAAGGCAAAAGCAACCAACATGAACTTGGACAGACGTTGGGAGATAATGGAGGATAGCAGGACCTAGTGGACTATGGTCCATGGCACCATGAAGAATTCAACATGGCTGGATGACTGAACAGCAACAAAAAGTGTAAGAAGACTGGAAAGGAATGATGTATACAATGACAACATCATAAAGACCAACAACTCAGAAAGATTTAAGAACTAATTGACACAAGGACCAAACATGATTCCATTGGGATGATGAAAGCATGCTACTCACCTCTACACAGAGATATAATGGACTCAAGGAGCAGATTAAGACATTTTTCGGATGTGGTCATTGAGGGAATTTGTTTCTCTTGACTCTGAACATTGGTTGGAAGGGCTTTATTTCTGTCTCTTTTTTTTCAATAAGGGAGAGGTAACAGGAAGAGATTATTGGCTTTTTGTTCACTGAAAAAAATTAAATTAAAAAAAAAACTGGAAATATAAGAAGGGGATAGTTTGTGAAGGTCTTTACATGCCTAATAGAGGATTTCATATTTGATCCTGGAGATGATAGGGAGCTATTTGGGTATATTGAACCATGGATAATATAGTCAGATCTGAGCTTTAGGAAAATCACTTTGGCAGCTGAATGGAGGATGGATTAGAGTTGGGAGAGACTTAAGACAGAGAGACCAACCAGCAGATTTACTGCCATAGTTCAGACAGGGGTTATTATATTTTTGTCTTTTTTATCTGTAGCAACTAGAATACTGCTTCACATATAATAAGCATTAAATAAATGGTCATGGGTTGATTGATTCAACAAATATATTTTAGCTACATTATGGAAAGGTAGTACAGTGATTTATGACAAATATCAAATGGCCCAAACAGATTAAAATATCACTAGAAAGTGTTTACCAAAAATAAATAAAAATATAATACAGCCTAGATTGTGTTAATTTGTGGTTTTTCTAAGTTCACATGCTTCCATTTCTGAAATGACACCAATGACATGGAAGATGCCTAAAATATAAACTCTGGGGGTAGAGCACAGAATTTAGGATTATTATAGAATATAAATCCATGTATAGATAGGAATAGATATAGCTATAGATATGGATATAGAAATAGACACATTGAGATGTAGTATGTACATCCTTCAAAAAGATTCCTATTCCATTTCCTCATTAGAGCAAAACATAGCATATTCTCAAAGGTCAGGCTAGTATTATACAACCTCTGATAGGTTCCACCAAGCCAGGCAGGGTTCAAGTATGGGTCCAGTAACAAACTAACTGTCTTCCATTCAAAGACTAGCCTTGCTAAATATAAAGAGGACTTTGAGGGGAAATAAGTCTTCAAAGACCTTGGCATGAGATCAAATAATGCAAGATCATTCCAAGACATGAAACTGAAAGAGGAGAATATCATAATGTAATTAAGTTCAACAAGTATGAAGAATATAAAGAAATATGTCAAGACCATTATGAAATAGTGCAAGCAAAAAACAAATAGCAGAAGCAAACCTTGAAACATAGAGTATATATACTAATGACATATAAAAGAAAAAGTGAATGGGATGAACAAACACTCTTGATGAAAACTTAGAGAAAGTGACTAAAAATTTTATGTCATCTTATGTTACATGGCACTGTGGACAGAGAGCTCTGTCTGGAGTCAGGAAAACTCATCTTGAGTTCAAATCCAGTCTCATACATTTACTAGCTCTGTGACCCTGAGCAAGTTATTTAACTCTGTGTACCTCGATTTCCTCATCTGTAAATGGAACTGGAGAAGGAAGTGACAAACCACTCCAATATTTTTGCTAAGAAAATGCCCAATGGGATCACAGAGTTGAACACAACAGAAACGACCCAACAAGACAACAACATTTTAAGCACTGAAATTGGTTCCTTTAAATGTAAATAATTACAAAGCTTAGTTTTACTGATGCTTAATAAAATATTTATGATCAATTATTTTTTGTAAAAATTGGAAGGCAAACAGCAAAAGGAAATAAAATGGAACATATCTGTCAGTTTCTACACTGATCCATTTTTACTGGTTATGATAATGGAGGCACCTCTTTTGTTGTGCTTTATAACTCTGATACAGTAACTGATCAAATCTATGAGACATAGTACCAGTTTAAAAAAGGAAGTTGAGAGGAGCACTAGATCAAATGCACCCAAGCTGTAAGTGACACAATTTTAAGGGAAGGAAAGAAATAATTATTTTTAAAGGAACTGTGCTAAGTACTTTGCAAATATTATCTCATTTGATTCTCCTAATGGGAGGTAGGTACTACAATTATCCCTCTTTTACAGCTGAGGAAACTGAAGCAGACAGAGGATAGGGGACTTGCCCATGGTCACACAGCTAGTAAGGGTCTGAGGCTCAATTCCAAGTCAGTTCGAATCCTTGCCTAGTGTTCGAGTGTCACCTGACTGCCCTTGGAAGGTCCTTGCAAAACAATTTTCAAGCTATCTCAAAGAGGGAAAGATATCAAAAGAATGAAAAAGATCAAACATACCAAAAAAAAAAGGTAATCAAGAAGCCATCAGCAGGACCTCGCGATGCTACTGATACAGTGCTGGGTTTGATGCCAAGATCTGAGTTCAAATCCTGCCTCGTATATCTGAGTGACATTGGGCAAGTCACTGAACCTCATTCAGCCTTATTTCCTTTATTTGTAAAATGAAGTGCCTAGACTCTAAAATCTTTCCCAGATTTACATCTGTGATGTGTCATCTCTATAAAAATCCTTATGAGATGCGTCTGTGCACATACAGAAATAATCCTTAATGAAAGTCTTTCAAGCACAGTTTACTCTTTTGCAAAATATTATGCCTAAACCCATTCCCTTCCTTCCATCCCTATGATTCTATGAAAACATGAGAAGAAAACAGGAAGGCTTTTGTATAAGATTTTCTACAAGAGACCACATCTTCAAAGACATACAACTGATTGAGAGGTGCAAAGAATAGAATATCCCGGTGTCTATTGTTTTTCAATTAAAAAGAAAAACAAAAACACCTTTGACTCACAGAACAGAATGCATCCTTAATGACCCTCCCGAGACAATACCTCTGCACACATATGTTAAAATCATAAAACAATTCTATGACAAATGCAATCACAGAAATAACTCTGAATAACAATCTGCTGAGTATCAATATCAAGGGAGGTATAAAACACGGAAACATTTACTAATTTAGGAGCTTGTCGATGTCATGGAGAATTTCTTAGCTACAGTACAGACAAGAGAGGAATGCTCCATAAATTGGGAACTCCTTTAAACATTCCTGTTCACAGATTACATAATACTAATTGTGTCAAGGACTAGAACATCATAAAGCTTCCTCACTAAAATTCATATTCACTTGAAACAGATTAAACAATCACATTGGGAGAAAAAGAAGGTAAAATTCTGATTGCTCAGATCAAAGTTTGCTGATTGGATGAGTAACCCACTGAGTCAGTGCATTAGAATATATTTTATAAACACACACACACATATATACACACACGCAAATGGTATTGCCATATTATATTGACTCCCTAAGACTGTTAGTTACAGAATAGATCCTAAACTGCATTGAGTAAGCTTCCTCATTGGGGGTTTGAGACAGATATACATTTACACATACATATTCATAAACATATACACATGTGTATATACGTATCCATGTGTGTACAGATATGTGCACACACATATAATACATATGCATGTGTATATGTGTGCATGTATGTATGCACACGTACATACGAGGCATCCTGGTATTATGGTTAGACAGCTTCCTGAAAGCCAGGAAAGCCTAGGTTCAAACTCTGCCTCTAAATGATATCAGCTATGTGACTCTGGCATAATTCTCTAAATAGCCTCTTTGTGCCCTGGGCAACTCTCTAAGACTATAGGTTACAGAGAAGATATCAACCTGCAATGGTTGAGGGGATAGCCCTACCTGGAATTTCCCTACAACAATGAAAACTCAGGACCAGTTCATAATATTTCATATGCAATAGTCATGTATATCCATATATGACAGGAGCTATAAATGGACAACTAATCAAGAGGAAAAAACTAGAATGTATTATATGTGGAAAATTGTTCAGCCCTTTCCAAAATTCCCTAAAACTTGTCTTTTTTCAAAAATATCATACAATCATACAGATTTAGAACAGGAAGCTCTCTAGTCAAACCCCCTTATTTGACAGGTAACGAAACTGAGGCCTAGAGAGGTTAAATGACTTCCCCAAGGTCACAGAGGTAGTGACAGAGGCAATATATGAATGCATGTCCTCTTGCTCAAATTTTCAGGCAACCTAAAGGATATTGGGAAGATGTTCACAGGTATGAGAAACTACAGTATACCACAAACAATGACTTACTCATAAGAAATGGTGTATCATCCATTGATAAAGTCATGAATGACCAGAACAGGAGGGGTATTGCTTACAGTGCAAGGGGGAAGGGTAAAAAATGGACAGAATGTGTGCAGCACTATCACCTATATGTATTAACAGAATTAGTGAATGACCTTCCACACATATGGAGGATCTTCTAGGAAAGATCTATGGAAAGACATGGGCAAGAACCCCAAAGGCTAAGGCTAAGGATTAGAAGTCAAAAAGAACTGTAATCCATACCCTTGAAGGGGTACTCACACTGATGACATCACAGATCCCTAGAAACCATGGATTTAATGGACAAATAGAATTTAATGAACAAATTCTATCTTTTAGTTTGAACTCATGAACACAGTTTCACACACAAGGTTACCAGTGATCAGACTTATGCATCCCAGAATTATGGAATATTCTTCACTAGCTAGACAGGTGGAACAAATGTATCAGTAACATTCTGTACATGAAAGAAATGTGAACAGCATATGCCCTTTATACCTAGATACACTGTTCATGCAGGTCATAAAGTACTCGTACAATTCAGGACTCAGGTTCCACAGCAAGGACATAAGGCAAGCGGTTCATGCATTTCCTCTCCATAAATTGGTATTCTTTCTTACACGGGATGTTTTCTTCAATTCCCGTGGTTGAGACAGGATGCAGCTGAGAGCTATTTGCAGACCACGTCTTGGATCAAGCCACTGGAATCTGCATCTAATACAGAACCTATGGGCGATGCTGTTTCAGGAACAACCAACCCCAGCAAGCTGAACCACAATGGGAAAATTTGAAGAAAAAGACAACAGAACCTCCCAAAGCAAGGGCAGCCCATACTGCTGTTGAACCTCACAAAGAACACGCCTCTCCACCTGACCCTTAGCCGCTCCCCAAGTGAGTCATAGCTAAGTCATGACCAAAGGAAGGCTCACCAACCTCATGCTCACAAAACACCCACTACACACACACACACACACACACACACACACACACACACACACACACACACTTTGCCTTTTTAAAGCAGAAAAGGCACAGTGGTCATGGCACACCATGGAGTCATAGAATCTTAAAGCTGGCAGGAAAATCAGGGATCATCTAGTCTAATTCCTATATAAAGCATGACTCTTGTCTAACTCAGTGGTCATCTGACCTCCTTTGAAGACCTCCAATCACAGGGAACTCATTACTTGATTCCTTTTCACTTCCAGACCAAGGAATCATATTCTACTTTGGTATACAATTATCCCTTCCACATTGTGGGGGTTAGAGGCATGTACCCCGATCTCTACTTCTACCACCACTACCACCACCACACCTTGATTTGGAAAATCTGCTAAAATGCTTTGATCCTTTCTTTGTACCAGAGAAGTCTGAATAATTATGGTATCAAAACATAAAAAAGTAGATATTATACAATGCTAAATATATTTTATGCATTTCTGAGTTTCTAAACTTTTCCTGTGTTGCCTGTTGGTCTTCAAGTATCATTTGTGGCTTCTGCAAAACTCCTCAAAATTCCCATTTAATTTCTTCTGCTGACTTGCAATATATTGAAACTGCGATAGGGAAAGTTGTGATATGGAAGGGATAACTATTTTTTTCTTATATTTAGCCAAAAATGATCTCCTTGTTAATTAGTAATAGCTAATATCTATATGTCAGGCATTGTGCTAAGCACTTTACAACTATTACCTCATTTGCTCTTTACAACAACCTTAAGAAGTAGGGGCTGTTATAATCCCTATTTCATAGTTCAGGAAACTTAGGCAGAAAGAGGTTAAGTGACTTGCTTAGGGTCACACAATTATAAGTGTCTGAGGCTAGATTTGAATTCACCAACCTAACTGCATATTACTTCTAACCACTGGTCCTCTGAAGCCAAGCAAAACAAGGCCTTTTTCTACTGTGTGATCTTTCCAGTTTTTGACAGCAACTGTCACATCTCTACTGGATCTTCCCTTCTCTAGCCTGAGCATCTCTAGTTCCTCTAACTGATCTTTGGATGACATGCTTTTTAAATCCCCTTGCCATACTGTGCCTTTCTCTACATGTGCTCCAGCTTGTCAAAATTCCCCTCAAAATGTGACACTGTTGACTGGATACATAGGCCAAATATATCACCATAACAGAATCATCTACTGTGGGATAAACTGAAAAAGCTAAGTTTCTGAGAGTTGAATAATCTCCCAGCTAGTCATCAGCTCCCGCCTCTTCACAGAATGACAGAATTTTAATTTACTGGAGGTTTTTTTTTCCATCTTCCGCAGAATCTATGAATTCCTGTGTTTCTCCCTGTTCGTTGACTTTCCCATGTCTGGATCCAGAGCCACAAGGAAACTCTAGACCCTCCAAGCCTCGTGACATAGCAGAGCACTAGCTGAATAATCACGGATCTAGAGGCCATCTTTCCAAACTCCTCATTTCAAAGAAAAGGAAACTGAGATCCATAAAGATTAAATGACTTACTCAAGGTCCCATAGGTACTAAATAGTGAAACCATCATTCGAACTCAGAACTTATGACTTCCAGACTAGTGCTATTTCTACTGCCCCATGCTGCCTCAATTGTTTCCCTACTTCTGCCTCTAATTAGCTTCATGTTTCAGTTGCCCCATCCATAAAATGGGTAGCATCACCAGTTCACACTTTGCGGAACTGCTTTGAGTATTTGAAATGAAGTTACTCCAAAAAGCATAAAAAGACATATGCTTTGGCAAAGAAAAAAAATATAAGATAGCAAAATTATCCCATAATAATAGGTTATTATAGGCAGCATAGTATAATAGCCTGTGAGCTTGCTAGACAATCAGGAAGACCTAGGTTTCAATATGTACTGGGGATGTGATCCTGGGCAAGTCTCTCTTCGTGCCCCAGTCAATAATTCTCTCTGAGATTTTAATTTTCAGAACAAGAGCTGATGTGCATTAGAAATGGGAATTTCCTTAGTAGGGTTTCTCGAAACAAATTAAATCAGAAGTCCAGTCCAAACCCAAGCCTTCCCTGCCTCACAAAACAACAACAATATCAACAACACGGAACTAAAGGCAGACTTTAGGTTGAAAAAATCTTAACAGCTTGACATCAATTTAATTATGCTTTTTTCTCACAGTACCTTTTTTCACCCTCCATTGAATAGTTCCAACTTAAACATGAGAATTTTTCTAGAACATTAGTGCAAGGTAATAGAAAAGATTTCAAGCTAGCACAAATCTTAGAGCTCACCTAGTCTCATCACTTCTTTTTAGAGATGCAGAAACACTGAGAAGCCTAGAGAGATGAACAGACTTTTCCACAATCATTCATTAGACAGTTGGTAAATGGCTCTGCCAGGTTTTGAACCCAGGCCTTCTGACTTATTACCACAAGATGGACATAGGTGAAGAAGATTCATCTGGCATTAGTAACAGCCTGTGCCTGGACACTTTGAGGCTGGTAGGGTCGATTATATTTCCCCCATTTCTCCCAAAGGGGTCAGATCTGTTTAAATACATCAGTTATTCTACTATCCAACCAAGTAATAGGTTCACAGGCACTGGCCTATCCTTAGAGGGTAGGCCAATCTTTACTACATCTGCAGCTTCTAAAGCTGACTACAAATGGAGCTATTTACTAGGGAGCTAGTTGGGCTGCAGAACTCAAACTCAGGTTTGAAAGATGGTTCTTATGGGGCCCCTCTCTGCCTGTGACTAGAAGATCTAAGTGCTTGAAACATCTTCGGGAGAATAAGAAGAAAACAGTACTCACAAATCCCATTGTGAGTCACTCTGAATCTGCATAAAAACAGATTCTGTATTTTAGTGTCTGATTGAGACAGCTGGTGGCTCAGTGTATATATAGATCATCAGGTCTGGAGTCAGGAAGACCCGAGTCCAAATCTAGCCTCAGATCGTACTAGTTGTGTGATCTGGGGCAAGTCATTTAATCCCTGAGTTTCCTCATCTGTAAAATGGGGAAAATAATAATAGAACATGGCAGGATTGTTGTGGGGGGTGCATGAGACAATATTCATAAAGGGCTTAGCTTAGTTCTTGGCACTTAGTAGGTGCTTCATAAATGTTTATTCCTTTCCCCATATAGCAGTCTGCAGGCTTATTCCTTGTCTGACTCCTTTAGTCACCATCCATGGACAGGATGACATCTTACCCTCCCAATGTCACAGGGTTACATGAGATCAAAATGTAATGATGAATATAAATGGTCAAAAAAATATGAGAGAATTTGTTCTGTGGATAGATTGTTTTGGTGAGTTTTCCATCTCTGAGGACATACGTTCAAAGGATTCGATGTGAGTCCCTAGGATTGGGGGCTGCCACCAGGTTGTTTAAGGAAAACCGGACTGGTCCACGTTGGAAACAGAACAGATTAAAGCTTCTGTGCTGATCAGTGGTGGGATGAGACCTATGAGTTACGGCATTCCAGCCTGGGGGAGAGAGGGAGGGCCAACCTCAAAAACCAAACCAAACCAAACCAAAGAATACCATATACCAGCAACTAGACTTTTAACATCACTGTAGATAACTGGGTTGTTCCTGTTACAATGTCCCCGACTCTTAATCATGAGCTTAAGGATATGGAGGGGCAGATACTACTTTAAGAGACAGAGAAAGAACTGATAAATAGAAGTATATATAGGATGATTTTACATATACATATAAATATATTTGTGTCTAATGGTAGACAGCTGTAGGATGAGGGAAAGGGAGGGAAGGAAAAAAATGGGGAAAAGAAATTTACATGATAACTGTTATATATTTAAACGGAATAGTAAGTTAGATACAATATGTTGCCAGTTTCATGTACAAAAATGTATCAGCTAATAATATAAATAAAAAAAGTCTGGTGGAGAATTGAACCTGGAGTTAGGAAAATTCAGTTTCAAATCTTCCCACATTTAGTAGTTGTATGAATACAGCCTAAACCAGGGTTGGGGAAGCTGTGGCCTTGAAACCACATGTGGCCTTCTAGATCCTGAAGTGCGTCCTTTTGACTAAATCCAAATTTTACAGAACAAATTCTTTTATTAAAAGGATTAAAAATCCCTGGTCTAATTACTCTCTGTCTCTGAGCATCAGATTTCCCATGTGTAAAATGAGGAAAATCATTTTATCTGTAGAACCTACTTTACAGTGTTATGAGGCTCTCATGGAGATGAAGTTTTGTAAACTGTAATGCACAATGCAAATATTAGTTATTATCAGGATGAGAGAGGCAGAGACAGACAGAGTCCTGAGGTTCTGAGCTACTCTGCTGCCCCAAAGCCTTGAGAAGGTGGCTGAGATCCCAGGCACTGTCTGGTTTTGGTTAGCGGGATTGAAATGTGGTAAAGTCAGGGGTTCCCACATGCAGGTCTGGAGTGTACTTGTTGCTTCCTGAGAAAGAGGTGGTGACTCTGGCTTGGCTATGTACATTATCACTCTCTCTCCTTCAACTCCCTCACCATTCTACAGGTGAGTCTCAAATTTGTAACTCTAGCCCTGGCTTCCCGTGACCCAAAGTCTTATCTTTTCAGAAATATTCTGTTGGATATCTCCACCTGGATTCTTTTCCACTATCTTAAACTCACCTCATCTGAAACCAAACTCATCTCCTTCCCTCCCAAAGCAACTCCTCCTGCTTCCCTCACTTTCCATGAATAACATCACCACTGCCACCCAGGCTTAACGACTCTTCCTTTTTCTACATCTAACTATATCTTATTTGTCTACCTCCTTGGGTCCTCTCCTCTCCTTTTCTCTTTAACTACTAATACCTTCATTCAGGTCTCCCTTACTTCTTGCCTGTTCTATTTAGATAATCTCCAAACCCTTGTCCCTGATCCTAGGCTCTCTTCCAATCTGATCATGTCACTACTCTCCTCTAAAGCCTTCGGTGACGCCCCCCTCACCACCATTGCTTTTTAAAATAATTAGCATTTGATTTTTCCCAATTACACATCAAAACAATTTTAATATATTTTTAAAATTTTGAGTTCCAAATTCTCACCCTTCTTACCCTCTCTGAAACTCCCCTTGCTTATCAAATAAAGCTCAGACTCTTTAGTCTGTCATTCAATTTGTACCACAAGCCTCTAAGGATTTGGGTCTAAGCTACCTAATCTAGCTCATCTCCCACTAGTCCCCTACATGTTCTAGTCCAAAATGGACTACCCCTCATTCTTTCAACACACCTCGAAGTTTCCTGCTCCTACTCTTACTCATGCCATACCTTCTATCTGAAGTGGCATGCCCACTTCCCTAGTCAAAATCTGATAAAACCTTAAAGGCCACCCAACAAACACTACCTCCTTCATGAAATCTTTTTGCTTCAAAGTATCTTCCTCTCCACTCAAATCCTATATAATTTGATTTATGCCATTATTATAACCGCCTAGGTAGTAATATGTCTCTGCTTTATACCTGATATTAGAGTGGATATTTACTTAGGGCCCAGAACATGTCTTATTCCCTCCCTCCTACCTTCCTTCTTTCCTTCCTTCCGTCATTCCTTTCCTCCTTCCTTCCTTCATTCTTTCCTTTCTTCCTCCTTTCCCTTTTTTCCTTCCTTCCTCCCTTTCTCTTCCTCTTCCCTCCTGTTCTCTTTCCTTCCTACCTTCCTTTCTTCTCTCTCTTTCTTTCTTTCACCACAGGGCCTACCACAGTGGCCTGCATATAAGTAAATGCCTGGAATATAGCCGGCACTTAAATTCTTGTTGACTTGACTTTATGTAAGTGTTTGGTAACTGTTTGTTCAGTGAATATCAGCTCCTTGCAAGTAGGGATTATTTCGTTCACCATCTTTGTATCCCCAGGGCCTAACACAGGGCTTGGCACATAGCAGATACTTAATAAATAGTTGTTGATTTAATGGTCCTAAGAGAAGAATCTTACATAAAGCAGAGCTTTTGAAGGCTGGCAGCTCTCCCATGCCCAGCCAGACATGGCAGGAGCCCCCTTCAACTGCACCATCAGACTCAAGCCCCACAGTGCCCTGGGCTGGCCCCCTCATCTTAGCAGCCTTTTGTGGACTGACCCAGACTTCCAATTGCCTAGTATTGGAGCCCTGCCTGCCACAGAAACCATAAGTGAATAATGAGGCCTTATGCCTCAGCAGAAGAACATCTGGTGAACACACATTCATACTTTCGGTCCCTCCCTCTCTTCTCCCCCCTCCCTCCACCATCAGGTTCTGTGACCCAACCCTGCACTCCCTGATTTCTCTCTCCCAGCCCATCAGCTGAAGTTATCAGCAGCTGCAGTCCATGCTCTCCTACCTGGATCCATTCATGTGGTCATATTCCCTCTTAACATTGACCCTCACGGGTTGGTTGATCCATTCCTGCTGAGGTGGGAGGGGGTTGATTTTGTGGGGCTGGCCATAGTCAGGGTTGCCAGAGGCGGTCATGTCGTTCTTGGGGAGATGAGCTGCTCCAAATGTGGAGTCAAAGAGGGATTGGTCGTCACTCACCACCGACAGAGCCTCCTGGAAGACCATGAGAGGGGAGAAAGTTTGTAAGCGTCACTAGTCAATCAGCCATGAGGTGGCTTTTACACTCTCTGTTTGAGCTGGCAAGCTGCTCAACAGATGCCATGGGGCTCTCTTCACCCGAAAGTCCCCTCCGGGGGAATTGCAGGTTGAATCACAGGTCCTGGGCCACATTAATCCTTATGCAAACATGTTGGGTTCTTTTTTTCAGCTGTGGTGGACAAGGAGGGAGGTGAGGGTGGGAAGGGGTACCATCCCCCTGTGGCACAGACATTTGACAATTTACCTAGAGAGCATCATTGTTATTGTGCTGTAGCTTTCCTGTCAGTTTGAGATGGACAGTAGGGATGGAGGCTGCTACAGGAGCAAAGGAGAGGTGTGGGAGAAAGGCATTACCTGGAGTGTCCCCTGTAGGTCGGTGACACAAGCAATGAAATGGTCCCTGGCATTGGAACAGGCATTGTGGGAAGAATGTTTGACTTGCAATCAGAGGACCTCAGTTCAATTTTTGGTTTCTCTCCTTATTCCCTATATCACTTTGTACAAGTGGGCCTCTGAATTTTAGAGAAGCAGTCTGGTACCATGGATTTGGAGTCAGAGGATCTAGATTTGAATCCAGAGTCTGTCACAAACTATCTCTATTACCTTAGTCTCTCAGTCTCAGTTCTCCATATATAAAACAAAGTAGTTGCTCAGGGGGTGAAGAACCTGCTGCCTTGAGGCCACATGTGGCTTTCTAGGTCCTTGGGTGTGGCCTTTTCACTGAGTCCAAGTTTTAGAAAACAAATCTTTTTATTAAGGGGTTTGTACTGTGAAGTTTGGATTCAGTCAAAGGGCCACATTTGAGAACCTAAAGGGCCACATGTGACTTCAAGGCTACAGGTTCTCCACTCCTGCCTTTTGAGACATTCCCTGGGTTGCTGATGGGCAAATGATGATAAACATGCTGTTATGGTGATTCTGGTAAGAGATGAGTTCTTGCATAGTATCTGGAAACATGGGTTTGAGCCCTGACACTTAGACTTACTAGCTCTGTGACTACAGGTAAAAGCTAACCTTTTAGGAAGACAATCCAAATACTATCTACCTCATAGGTTGTTGTGTGATAATTATTTACATATGCCATAATATAAATGCTGATTTGTGATTTTGCTACAGGAATCTGTAGGACTATCTTTTCTATGGTCTGACAAATATCACAATCGGCACTATATAAGATTCTCCCAGTATTCATGAGGTATATCCATTGGAGGCAATGGGTTATGCGACCAAAAAAATGCCATAGATCAGAAGATAGGATTACAAAAAATGAACCATTTTAGGACTTTTTATAAGGAGAAGAGTGACATGAACAGAATCCAGAGTATAATTTCTAGAAACACAAACAACTTCCAAACCAAACTTGAAGAGTAAGTAACGCTATCAATACAGCCACCACCCAACCCATAATTCCAAAGGACAGATGATGAAACACGCTACTGCCTAAGAGGTGACAGACTTAAAGTGCTGAATGATACAGCGAGCTGATTTTGCAAATAGCCATTTAGAGAATTTATGTGTTTGACTCTATTGATTACAAGAATTTTTTCTTTTTTTTCCCAAAGGGGTGGAAGTGGGAGGAAGAAAAATAGATTTTTTTTTTTTAAAGAAACATGGTGCTACAGATGTGGATTGTTGCTTGCATGTTCAGATGAGGTCACCTTATTGTTAGTTTTGCTTAATTGTTCTATTTTATTATAAGAAACCTCTCATGGAGTGTGGGGGAAGGTAATCTGTAAATGTTTGTAGTGGAAAAACAAAACATGAATAAAGCTATTTTAAAAAAGTGAAGATAATGGAATTTTTATTTTTTTGTCACCTCTTTGGCTTTATAATTTCTCTGAGCTGAGTTTAGCTTCCTTTCAAAATAAGTTAAAAAAAGCATTCAGCCATGTTCTAACACTACCTATATGGCACTAGCCAAATCACTTAAGTCTCTCTGAGTCTGTTTCCTGATCCATAAAATGGGAAAGATAATACCTGTAGTACCTGCTTCATTGGGCTGTTATGAGAATTGAGTAAGATAAAATGCATAAAGATCTTTTTAAACCTTAAAATAGTATGCAAATTCTGGCCATAATTATCATCTATTTTTAAATTTTATTCATAAAATGTATATTCTCTTAGGTCACTATTAATAATCATTCATCCATTCACTGACTGACGGTAGTTTCCCCCCATTATGTAACAAACTAAAAAAGTACTGTATGCAAGGCTACAGATAAAAAACATCAAAAGACCTTAGTTTTGAATTTGTTCTATGACCCTCATTTCACTCATCCCCTTTCTTTGAATATCTTCCTCCCCCCAAAAAACAGATTACAAGTTCTGTTCCACTCTCTCTCTGCTGACCTCACTTGCAATGCTGTACTTAATGCCAACACGGCATCCTTGTTTCCAACAGGAAGGCTGTTCTCATGTTGTTTCCGGCTGGGACCAAGGCAGGAAGTACAGGAAATCACACCAGGAAGTCTGCTTCTGGACCAAAAAGGCTTGGATGTTATAGATAAGGCAAAGGGTGAAGGGTTTAAGGTTGAACTTCCAAAGTTATCACCACAACACCCTAAAGGTTCACTGTCCCTAACTGAGTGAATGTCTCTAGTTTCTGGATCCAAAATGTCCCACTCTTGTTTTCCACCAGATGCCCTTATGGTTTGTCCTGTGAAGAGCTGTAGTTCCCTTGGTCCTGGATGCAAAGTCCCGTGGCCCACTTCCCTACAAATTACACTTTGCTCTAATATGTATGTGATGAAAAGACTTTGGTAAATACTTTAGATATTGGTTGATGATTTCTTGTCAGTATGTTTGACAGATTGTAAGCTCTCACAAAGAAAGAACTGGGACGAAGCAATTCTGGTTTTATAGTGTCACACATCATTATAAACGGTTTTTTGGTCATTATAAAGATGAGCTTGCAAAGGCATCCCTTCAATTCAAGATATTAAAGTCTGGGTGTCATCTATAGGGAAAGGGACACTCAGTTTATACACTCTATATCATACATGATACTACTGTTATATCACATGTGAAATCTGGAGCCTTAAAAAGAGAAAGAATGACTTGACTACATACGAAAATTCACTCAAAGATTTTGGCCAGAGACAAAGACACTCTCATTTATGTGCTAGTTTCAGTGGTCAAAATACTGTGGCAAGAATATACCTAAAATCTGACCAAAACACAACTGTGCCTTCTTCCCAATTCCCACTCATGCCTGGATTATTGTTATCTATTTATCTGTCTATCTATCTATCCAGTCCTAAATTCTCTCTTGAGCTATATCACCAAATACCCATTGGACATTTCCCCTTAGATGTCCTTTAGGAATCTAAAACAGTATAACCAAAACAGAACTAATTATCTCTTAATGAAATAACTCACTCATCTTCCAAACATCCCTATTTCTTTTAAGAGCTCCACATATTTATAAAAGAGATTGTAGTTCAGAAGATGAACTCTAATACTAATTCTACCCATCCATATTCCTCTTTATTACAGTAACACTATTCCAACACGGTAGCAGATCACCAAGGAGATAAAACCAAATAGAAGAGAATTTGTAAATGCCTAAGGGATGACACTTATTCAGGTACTGTGATCACTGAAGTGTTCACTAAATGAATGTCTACAGCATTACACAATTTTTGTTAATTGATAAATGACTCCTAATTACTAGTTTAGGGTGTTTTTAAACAGGGTTCCAATTACTCTCCCCCTTTTTGGTTAACACTAATATCAATTGGCAGGACATGCAATAGATGGAGAAGGCAAGTCAGAAAACTTATCTTTGTACAGACTGGATGAATGGGCTGAAACTAACAATAAATTTAAAAGAGACAAATGTAGTGTATATGTAATGTAATGTCCTGCCCTTAAAAAAGTCAATTGTAAAAGTACCTGATGGACATGGCTAGAATGCAAATCATATTAAAAGACTAAAGAAGTGCAACTTCCATATGCATGGCATGATTGCCAACAATAAGTTATATGACAATAGGCTGCATTAATAAAAGTACACAGCATAAGAAGCAAAAGAATTTACAGTTCTGCTATACTCTGTACTATTCAGACCATATGTGGAATACTGTAATCAGCTCTCTTGCCATAGTAGAGGGAATTATGCATGACAACTTTTCCTACAATAGTCCTATCCTAATACTTCAAAGTGGCATGGAGATAATCCTGGGTTTTTGGAGACCATGACAGGAATTAAAAGCTCTGACTGGCTCTACCAAGATGGAAAGATTTTACCAGAACTGTCTTAGAAATAAATCATGCCTGCTATCAAAGAAACAGCCCACATAAGTGCATACAGGAACAATGCCACCATGTTGGCTTGAATGAGATTATTAATTTTGGTGGTCACAATGATCCATGAAATGGGCCGAAAAACGCCCTAATTCCTATGAACCCTCTTCCACCTCCACAGTGATTATGGCAAAACACCTACAGAAATACTTTACCTGTCAGTACTCTTAATTTTGTCCTGTGACCAAAAAGTTGATTTGCTGCTGCTGCAACTGACACGTTTCTATCTTGCGATTTTCAATATAAATGAAATAATGGGCACAAAATGTTGCCAATAAACAGAAGGAGAGATTGCAAATTGCAGACCCTTCTTAGTTGATTTCATTTTATGTCAAAAAGCCAAAAAGAAAGCGCATTATTTCATGACATATGTGATAAATTTCCCTTGTAAAGCTTATGATGAGCACAAACTGAGAAGTCACCATGAAAATAACTGTAGCTTATGTGCTAATGTCTATACCAAAAGATTAAGGAGAGAACCTCTAATGAAGGACTCTGACAGGGTCCTCCAACCTAAATAAATATATTCCTTGGTACTTGTTGACATATAGTTGTCCCAAATCAATCTGTTTGAATACTCTACTGACTAAAAATGGGAAATGGATAAAAGTAGATATTAAATGTATCACCATTTTTATAAAAGTCTGGCTGATACAAAACAGTTTCCATAATGAAGTTTTAAATTTAGAGTAGAAACTCACTTGTAATATAGGACAGAAGAAAATAATGGAGAATTGTGAGCTATATCACCTCACAAAATAATAATTTAAGGTTTCATGAAGAGTTTAACATATTTATTTATAACATATATATTTTGTAGAAGACTTGGTGCTGCATTCAGGTAAGGCTGATGATCCCAAGAATATTGTGATGAAACTGGAAAGACAACAAATGGTTACAATGTAAAACAGATCTGCTGGTGCTTTTATAGTTAGCTATTTCTATCAGCAACAACAGCAGGAGTACCATTCTTGGACTTCCATACCATATGTCTTATTTGAGAATGTCACAATGGGTTTTTAAAAATGAAATCAGAAAATGTGAACTGATTTGGTGAAAGAAATCCATGCTGGAGGCATCATCATTTTAGAGGTACTCAGAGAATAACTATCAAAATATCTTAAAGGTGGAAGGCTTTCTAAACAATGGAAAAAAATCACAGATTGTCCTCTTCTCCCCAAAGAAAATGGTAACTGAGATGGTATTGGCAACTATTGATCCATATTGCCTCTATGGGGTCTTTATAAGAATGGTATATGCAGATATCAAGTATGTCTTTGACATACATGTAAGAATAGAACAGACAGATTTTTGTAGATCATTTTCTATGCAGATGAGGAACTGAGGTAAACAGGATTAAGTGAGTTGACTTGGATCACATAGCTAGTAAGTGACAGAGCAAGAATGTGAATCCAGATCCTCTGATTCCAAATCTAATACACTTTGCACTACACCATGCTATCGTTGCTTACCTTTGGGAAATAATGCAAATCTTCTGTGATCCCAAATAGTTTGCTGCCACAAAAGACCATCTCTTTAACATCACTGTTATCCTGGGCAGCTATGGTGGATAAAGTGTAAACACTTAGAGTCAGGAAGATCTGAGTTTAAATTCTGCCTCAGACAATTATTAATGCTGTGACCTTGGGGAAATCATTCAACCTATCTCAGTTTCAGTTATATCAGCTGTAAAAAAAAAGAGAGAGAGAGAGAGAGAGAGAAGCAGGGGAGCTAGGTATCTTAGAGGCTAGAGTACAGGACTAGGAGTCAGCAAGACAAGAATTCAAACCCTTCTTCAGATATTCACTAGCTCTGTGGCCCTGGGCAAGTTACTTAACATCCGTCTGCCTTACTTTCCTCATCTGCAAAATGGGGGTAGTAATAGCACCTACTTTCCTGAACCGTTTGGAAAGACAAAAATGAGAATATTTGTTAAACCTTTTGCAAAGCTTAGTGTTTTATAAATGCCAGCTAGGTGTAGTAGTTGTAATAATCATACCTATTGCACCAAGTATCAGATGAGAAAATATGTTAAACTCTTCATGAAACCTTAAAGTGTTATGCAAATGTTAGCTGCCACATTACACATCTCACAGTGAATCATGGTATACGTCTATCTCAGAAGATTCCAAATTACATGGAACACAATGAAAATGAACAGGTGTATGGTGGATTGCAGGTTACGAACAGCTACTTGCATGAAAGATTCTATCAAAGACATTTCTGACTAGGGGATGGGCTACACCACTCATGTTCTGTAATGGGTAACAAGATGAAAAGCCCAAGTGGGATATAGGGTGCTCCATTACCGATCTCTCTCCTTTTCTCAAGTAGTACAGTCCCTTGCATATAGTAGGTACTTTATACATATTTGCTTAATGTATCTTTAAGTATTTGGAGGGCTGTCACCTGTCTGGGAGAGGGATTAGATTCATCAATGGCTACAAGTTACAGAGAGACAAATACTGGCTAAAATTCTATGACAGTAACAACTGATTCTGCCCCAAAGTAGAATGGGCTGCTTTGTTAGACAGTGAACTCCCTGTCACTATAATTATTTGAAACAGGCTGGATGACTTTTTCTTGGAATGCTGCAGAGGGTATTACTGTGGAGGAGAGGTAGAAAGTTAGACTGGTACTCTGATGGCACCCCATCTAGAGCATATAGTGAGCTGTCTGAGGCTTAGAAAGGTTAAGTGATTTGCCCATGGTTGCACAGCTTGTATCATACATAGGATTGGAAACTACACCTTCCTGACTCCACGTTGAACATTCCTTACACTACAGCATGCTTATTCCACATGGATTGTATGACTTATAAATTCCCTTCCAATGCTACGATTTTTTTAATTTGTTGACTTATGGCAGGGAAAGTAGTCTTGTGTGCAATCTACAAGAATATATACATATTGTCATCAAGAAGTAAATGAATCTTCCCTCACTTAGTAAAACCAGTGTTGGAAAGGCAACCACAGTCATGGAGGGATGGATAAAGAGAAAAGGAAGTGTGTCCAAAATATTCTCTTTTAGGGCACATATACCCTTTTCAATATGGTTAGAATTTTTAATTCCAGCCCTGGGAACATCTCAGGAAAGGAGAGATATTGCATTTCCATTAGGAAAAGTCCATTCATCTTTACTGCTCCATCACCCTCACCAGCCTTAAAGTCTTATGAGAAAAAAAATTGGTGCTTCACAGGCTTTGTGGGAGGTCAGGGTGGCCGAGGTCAGCACACCAAGAGGCAATGAAGCCAGCAACCTATCCATTGCTCTTTCCTGATGTTGGGGACTGGCTTGATCAGACCGGAGATCCTGGGTCTTGAGTCTAAAGATCTGGTTCATACTTTAACAAGATCGCCCCCAGGGAGCATTCTGGCTTTGGCTTTTATCACATTCCTTAAGTAAAGACATGAAGTTCTCTCTCTTGTATTCTGAGAAGTGCTGTCAGATGCATGCTAGTCTTTACGAAGGAATTATCTACCCTTACGCCCAGGTCTCTGGAAATAAACACATTAGTTAGCCAAAGATAAGTCTCTAGACTAGTCTCTAGACTATTTGGAGGATTTTGTTGTTGCTTTTGTTTTTATGGCAGGGGAGGGGTAAGAGGGGTGGGAAAGAGCTGAAACAATAGACCCAACACTTCACGGATTCCTCAACTATCCAGAAGGAATGATCCATTGTAGGAATTACAGTTGCTGCTTAGTTTCCCCTCTCCTTTTTCCTGCAGTTAGCTATCTGTCCATTTACCTGCTCATTAATATCTCCAGCAGAGGGCAGGTGGGAGAAATAGCAGGATGGGAAATACACAAAATATATTAGACATCCCTTTCTTCTTACCTATTCAGCTGAAAGGTAAGCAAGAAAGTAGAAAATATCAGTCAATGAGCAGATATATATTTAGCACCTGCCATGTGCAAGTCTCTGAGTTAGGTCCTGTCTTGTGGAACTATTGAGTTATAATGGTTTATTGTTCAATTTTACCAACTCCTTGAGCTACTGTCATGGGCCAAGAAAGCACTATGCTAGATGCTGAGCAAAAGCCAATAAGAGCACACCCTAAACCCAAGGAATTTGTAGTCTAGCATAAAGGATGTCAGTCAACTAACATTGATTAAGCACCTACTGTGCGCAGGCACTGTGCTATGACATGCATACAAATAAATATAAAGAAGTTGCTAGAGTGTATTAGTTCATCCAATTTGTTTTGAGGAAAATGAAGCCATAAAGCCTAAGTTAAAATTTCCATCATGCTATCAGCTATCGAAGGTCAAAGGTCTCGCAGTGAATAGAGCACAGGGTTTAGAATCAGGAAAACTCATCCTCTTGAGTTCAAATCTGGCTTCAGATACTCACTAGCTGTGTGACCCTGGGCAAGTCACTTAAACCTGTTTGCCTCAGTTTCATCATTTGTAAAATGAGCTGCAGAAGAAAGTGGTATATCACTCCAGTATCTCTGCCAAGAAAACCCCAAATGGAGTCTGAAAAATGACTAAACAGCAAATAAGTTTTCAAAGCATTTTGACATGTTAACTTATTTAACTTCATGCTACCTCTATGAGGTAAGGAGGGGAGGTACTTTCATCCTCGGAAACAAAGACCATAAAAGAGGCACAAGTTAAATGTAGGTGAGGCAAATGTAATGTTTGTCCAGGACAAAAAGGAAAAAGGAAATATTTGAGCTGAATCTTTAAGAAGTTGATAGGTTTTTTATAGCCACAGATGGGGAGGATGGTATTCCTGGATTAGGGAGACGGTAGAATAGGATTTGAGGGAAAATAAGTAGGTTAGTTCAGTTGTAGAGTAAGATATGTGAAGGAGGGTAGTATGAGATAAGGTTAGAAAACTAGGTGGAAGGTCTTGAATGCCACACTAAGTACTTTTAGATTTATTCCCCCAGCAATAAAAAACCATTGAAGATTTTTGGGCAGTGTAAGAACATATGTGGATATGTGTATAAGAAAAATTAATTGGGTACACCACAACATACAGGATAGACTGGACCAGGAAAAGATTAGAAACAAGGAGACTGATCTGTACATCATTGTGATAGTTGAGGACAGAAATAACAGGGTCCAAGTTGTGATGATGACAACATAAACAGAAAGGATGGGACAGAGGTCTTCATCTATGCCTGAATCACAATCCCCCAATCAATCTCATCTATGAGTAAGTTCACTTCCAAAGGAGCACATCTAGAGATGACAGAACCCCAAAATATCCTTTTTATCACATCTGTTCCTAAATTGCAGGATGAAGGAACTGGATATGTTCAATAAAGACTTAGGTATATGTGCTGGCCATCTCATATTCAGGTAATTATAGGTTTGTCACGTGAAAGAGGGATTTGATTTGTTTGGCCTGGGTCTAAAGGATGGAGATAAGAATATTGGGTAGAAGCTACCCATAGCCCATAGACACACAGATTTAAGTCTGAGGTAAGGAAAAAAAATTGAAACAATTATCTTGGTCCAAAAGCAGAACAGATCAACTCAGGAGGCAGTAGCATATCTCAACTAGAAGTCCTAAAGCAAAGTCTGGATTCTTTCTTATTCAGGATATTGAAGAGTTATCACTTATTCAGATATGGGTTGGCTTAGTTCAACACTTCTTAAACTGTGAAAAATTTGGCAACAGTTAAAGGTTAATTAAAAAACAAACACGAAATGAACCCAAGGTGTTTATGGCAGTGTTTGTCCATGTTGCATCGAGCAACTTCACTACAGCCTTGGTTCTGAATACAAAGCATTTGCACTTTGCAATACACATGCCCTTGGACCTCACAACGTCAACTGAAGCTGAGGAAGGCTATAAGGGGTTGCAAGTGGAAAAAGTTTAAGAAGCCCTGGTTTAGATGACTTCTGAGATCCTTTCTAACCCTGAGATACTTCATCAATACACCAAGGATCTGGTGGATACACCTTCCAGTGTCACAGACTGAAAACCGTCTCATCACTAGGCTTCCATTCAAAGCCTTTCAAGACTGGAAAGACCTCTTAGAACTTGGCATAGTCTTCAAAAACACATGGTCACCCCTCCACCCACTATATGACTGCAGAAGAGTACATTAATGGAGATGGGTTAGGAAAAACTGCCCAATTTATTTCTAAGTTTTAAAACAAAAGCTGGTTAGATTCTAATCAGTGAGAGAGAATAATCATTTTTAAATTTTGTTTCTTCTGATGGTGAACTAGGGCTATATAGCTAAGCCTTTCATTGAGCCCAGTGTCCCTGACTGATTTCTAAACACAATTAATTCAACATTTTCTTCCCAGGTCACTTAAATCTTAACTCACAGAGAGGGCTTCTGCATTGGATAAGCCAGTGAGAGGCAGATGGCTGAGTTCCTGGAAGATGCAATCAGAATTCCTTGCAGATGAAAGTACTTTATTTAATGGGGTTTAATAAATTAAGGGGAAGAGCATGAATGAGTGGAGAGAAGAGGGTCTCAGACCACCATAAAAACTGGAGGGAGACATGCATTGTAACAGAATCCAGAGCTATAACCCTTTGGTAATCACAGGTCTCCTATTAGGCTTTGCTCCATGTCTCCCATGGGTATTCACCTTGGTTGTTGACTTTGAGTTTTCACAGTCACTTTTCTGACCATAACCACATTTAAAGGGCATCTCTAAAGATCAAAGTTGAATTCTCCTCCTACAGAGTGACTTTACTTATAAAAAAAATAAAATAAAAAGAAGCTGAATATGGAAACTAACAAGCAAGGACTGAAAGGTTAGCCTGAACCCCCAGAGGGGAAAATTTTACAGTGTGTTTCACTTTCTCTTTTCTTACAGTCCTGACACATTTCTTCAATTCCCCTTTCTTGGGGAAGGTGGAGGTACAAATATAATAGCTAACATTTATAGAGTGTTTACTATGAACCAGTTATTGTACTAAGCACTTAATTGTTATCTCATTTGATACTTACAAAAACCTTGCTAATATATCCTCCAATTTACAAATGAGGAAACTGAGGCAAATACTTGTCAGGGGGTTTGCCCAGGGTCACACAGCTAATTAACTATCTGAAAACTTGAACTCAGATCTTCCTGCCTCTTTATCCTGGCCACCTAAGGGCCAAGAGGAAGAGGAGAAGGAAGAAGAAAAATGGGCAAAGCTCTGTCACACAGATTTCTTTGCCTTCTGACATTAGGTGCTAGTTCCCCTTCCTATCCTCATGGCCTTCTAGGGACATATCTCTGGGGCTGCTGGAGAAAAGAGAAGACAATGCATTTCAAATATCAGTGTATTAGCTATCTCTCATGCCTAGAATGTATTCTCTCCTCACCTCTACCTCTACTTCTTAAACTCCCTAGCTCCCTTCAAGGTTCAATTCAAGTGTTATCCTCATATAAAATCTTTCAGGATCAAGATGCTGTTGTCTTCCACCAAAATTCCTATCTATCTATCTAAGCTACAGACATATATATACACACATACACATCATGAATATATCACTTAAATGTCATATTAATATGTTCATAGTAACATATAAATATGATATTTATTTTTCTATTGTACATCATGGTATAATAATACTGTTTTTTGCTTCAACGTATATTATTAATTGTAATTATATTCTATGCAAAAACATTCATATATAGTTGTATATGTCTGTATTCATATATGTAATATACACAGATGTAAGCCCATGCATGCATGTACAGATACATATACAGGTTACATGTACATATAAACTCCTTGAGAGCAGGGATTGCTTTACTTTTTTCTTTGTATCCCAAAGATACAAACACAGTGCTTGCTATACAAAAAGTGCTAAAGAAATGTTTATTGATTCGTGGTTTCAGTTTCCTTTTCCACAAAATGAAGGTCATAGTTATAATAGTAACTCACATTGATTGAGTCCTGTACGGCTTATAACCAATCCTATGAGGTTTGGAGTGAAAATATTATGAACCTCATTTCACAAAGGAGGAAACTGAGGGTGAAAGAGATGAAACGACTTGTCTTAGGTCACATCACTGACAAATGCTGGAGCAGGAGCCAAGCTCAGGGCTCCTGGTCTCCAAGTTCAGGTTCTATCACCGCCTTTGTCTATCCTTTGTTCTGGGAAGTTTGGATTCAGGAAAGGGGCCACACTTGAGACCTAGAGGGCCACATGTGGCCTTAAGGTAGCAGGTGCCCCATCCCTGGCCTAACCTCTCACCACCCTCAAGAAGTTAGAAGGAACTGATAAAGCCCTGTGCCACTGAAATGATGATATTGACTTCATAATCTTGAAACAGCAGGAGAAGAAATTAGGCAAAAAAAAGAAAACCAAAAGGACAAACGGTCCTCATTTACTAAGTCCCTTGAAAAATGTATATATTTTGCCACAAACATATAGATTGACATATACTGATATGTGTGTACATCCATATTTACGCAGGATCTCCCAGAAGTCTTACATGAAGTTTTCAGTTCTAATAGTCTGAATTTCAATAAGACTTTTAGAGGGACCTTTCAATGTAGATGTATACATCTATGTTTGTCTATAAATCTATATGTGTGACTATAGATACAAACATACACATACTTAGATAAAGAGATGTAGACATAGATACATAGATATCATTTAGATACATAGGCACAGATTATAGAAATAGATACAGGCATAGACTATAGGCTTAGACATATAGACAGAAAGATACATAGATATAGATTACATATAGACAGAAATAGATTTGATAGAAATAGACCTATATAGTTTCTCTCATAGTTAACTGATTGGTTAATACTTCTCTATGTCAAGAGACTGACAATCAAGTGCACTCATCAAATGATGCTATGTGAGGATCACTGAATGTCTAGATTATTAAGGCTTGGACTGCAAAGTTAGGTTTTCAGGGCAACCTAGGGAATTTGGAAGTAGAAGTAGGGTAGCGAAGGGGGTTATCTAACTTATTACACATATTTCTTCCATCAGGTCTGTTATGATAAAATGCAGAGACTCCTGTTCAGAGCTCTGTTTGTTTGTTCATGGACCAACCTGTCTGAAATCTAAAACCTGGTCACTGGAGCCTGCTTCACTACAGTGAAACTTCCAATCCTATCAATACGTCCCTGAGATTTTTGAATTAAACTTTGATACAATTTATCTAACCTTCCCACTCATTCCCAGGCCCTCCCATCCTCCTTGCTCAGGCCAATGAGCATTACATGTTGAATTTGAAGAGTCAAACCACTGACCATTCTCTCCACTCCCCACCCTCACCCCCATTCACTCTGGGTCCTATTCTCAGAGGCAATGATCTTATCCAGCAATTTCCTCCTCTGACAGAGTTTCCATGGCAACTTGTGCCCTCATAATCACAGGAAGCCTATGAGGAAACATACACAGGGCGGCTCCTTCAATCCAATCATTCCAGCTGTGAGCCAGGGAGCACCCTTTTAATAGAATGGCCTTCCAGAAACAGAGCCAGCCTGAGAGCAAGTGGATTCCACCTGCCCACAGGATCGGAGATTCCACTGTGCCACAGGCATGCCCATGGACAGCCATATTGAATAACATTTAACCTCAACGGACAAGTAGGAGTAGAAGCCATGAGACACCAGGTTATTTTTAACACTGGGACCTGGGATGAGGAGAAAACAAAAGTTCCATTCATTGCCCCATCTCTAATGAATAACTCTCTCGCATGAGTCAGGCCGAGGGACTGGGCTCAATGATTTCTCCATGACAAATTATAGGCCCTTCTTGACCTTGGAGATAGTGGTCTTGAACTACCCCATTTGAATGAATCCTTCTATGTCAGGTAGATAACTTTTAAAAATCAGAGGTTATACAAACATTTTTTTCAAGAGTTAGAACTATTCAAGAGATGGAAATATGGAAATAGCAGGTACTTAAACACATCAATACAGCAAGAGTCTTTCTGAAACCCTAGTTGTTTGTCTCAGTTTAGTTTCTTTTCTTTCCCCCAATTTCCTGTTTCATATTCCTCCTTCCCTTCTTCAGTCTCTTTCCCTCCTTTCCTTTCTTCTCCCTCCCTCTCTCTCCATCTATTCTTTGATTAATTTCTTTTCATTCCCTTCTTTTGGTCACCATACCTATTAACTTTCCCCTACCTGTGCAAATGAATAATGCTTTTGTTTCTTTCAATATAAATTGTCAGGCCATCCCTCGAATTCTGCAATGACCATTAACAGACCTCAACTTTCAGATTAAAAGAATGGAACCCACCCTCTAGGTCTTTTGCCTATGCTATTCCCAGACCTGGAAAGTACATCCTCATGCCCTCTGCCCATAGAAATACTTTGAGGACCAACTCGTATCTCACATTCTCCATTAAATATTTCTTGGACACTCTGGCCTTTAAGTGAGTTCTCTCTCCTTTAAATATTTTTCATGCTTAATATCTGACAAATCTTTTTCACTTAATGTAGTATCTAGCACAATGTTTTTAACAGAGTAAGTCCTTTATAAATGTTTGTTGAATTACAACCACATTGAATTAATCAAGTACAGCTTAATTTAATTTTTCTGAAAGGTGGTAATGATGTTGATGACGGTTATAATGACAGCTAGAATTTACGCATCACTTTAAGGTTTACATAGAACTTTATATATATTATCACATTTTATCCTCGTACCAACTCAGAAATGGGTATTTGCATTATCCTCTTTTTACAGATAAGAAAACTGAGGCAGAAAGGTTAGGTGACTTTCCCAGGGTCACATAGCTAGTAAGTGCCTGAGGTAGGATTGGAACTCAGGTCTCCCAGCATTCTATCCATTGTGTTCCCAAAAAGAATGCTGATCTTAAAACTAAAGATTTTTGGTTTGAGTCTTGGCTCTAATATTTCCTAGCTGTGTCACCCTTGAGTGGTCTGGTCCTTCAACCCCTTTGAGCTTGAGTATCTTCACATGTAAAACTGGGATGAAAGGTAAGGTAAGGAGGTAGCATTTTGTAAACTTATGAAATATACAAATGTAATTTATTATTATTACTATTTCTTGCTTCCCTATTCATGATTAAAATTTCTTTGGAGGCAAGAATTGTACATCAGGTATTTTGTTTCCTCCATAACACCAACCACAGCGATATGCACATAGTTGCTCTACCAGAAATCCAAGAAGGATAATTACAACCCAAGGCATTCGCTCATCCAAAATCCCAATGCAGAGAGCATTGCAGTATGTCAGGAAAACATAGTCCTAGACTTGTCTCTACCACTAACTAGCTATATAACCCTGGGGAAATCACCAAATGCCTCTGACTTCCTTATCTTCAAAATCATGGAGCTGGACTAGATGATTTCTAAGGTCCCTGTAGACTCTGACATTCTGGATTCTAAGCTATCACAAAGTGCTTTCACCAAATGTCCTCTGATGAGCCCATTTTGTTGACATCCCTTCCAGCTTTAAAGCTGTATGGTCTGTGATTAAGCTCCAGAGTTTCTGAATCTCTCTAATATAAACCATTCCTCCTTATGCCTACATCATGATACCACTACTCCTTGATGCACCTTCCACTAGGGAGGTAGAAAGGAGCCAGAGGCCGTCCTGGTCTGAGAAGAAGAAAGCCAGGCATTGATCTTTCTTTGAGGAGGCCCCCACCATCATCTCCTTGAAGCTTGGACTCCATCTCCGGTCCCCAACTGGTCTCCCAGTTGGCAGCGACACTCAAAGAGGCCGCCCCACTGGGTTGGCCAGTGTCCCTGTTTGACTTCAGTGCCAAACCCAAGTCGTCTGGCACGGTGGCAAGCCCTGTCTCTCTGCATATGCCTATAGAAAAAGCAGATACTTTGTGAACAAGTCCTGCCTTGGACTTCCAATGAAAACATCTCAGCAGGATTACGTGGAGATATTTTCTTTGTCAATCTCAGGCAAGATATTTGAACAGGAAAACCCAGCTGAAACCACTGAAAGTTCCCAGGGGCTTAGGACTGATCTGGTTACTTTACAAAGGGCATTTAGTTTTTCATCTTGGAGGCTCCTGCAGGTATGAGGCTAGCTCTAGAGGAAGCATGTTTGCCTTTAAAACTCAAGGTCATAGGTTCATACACTGGTAGGGAAGCTTGATCTCTGCTACACCAAGAAGTATTGGTAAATGAGGGGCTGACTTGCCTATGAAAAGATGAATCTGAAGACATGTCCAACAGTGTACTAAGAAACTGCCCAAGTCTCCATTTTCCAGTTCCTTATACTTAATCCATCTGCTTGGAAAATGGAGACATTCTCCTTCAGCCTCTCTTCTCTCCATGGTTTAAATCCATTCCATTCACAGTGGATTTGGTAACTGATAAGGGAACCTGGATTTCCAAAGCCATTTTATTCATCCCCAGAGAAGACTGTGGGAGTCAAGTGTCAACAAAGGAACCTTGTGGTCTTCTTGCTTCTTCCAACCCAAACCAAGAAAGGTTTCTGGTTTAACCTCAGCTCCATAGGCACTCATCACATATCATTTTAAAGGATTCTGGGTAAGAACAAAAAAAAAGCATCCTCTGAACTCATAATAGCCTTATGTGGATAGAGATTTGCATAATTGTGTGTGCCGAGATAAAAATTCTCTAGCAAAAAGAAAAAAAAGATGTGCCTCTCTTAACAATTCCCTCAATAGAGCATACAGCTTTGAATCAGGAAAGACAAGGGTATGAATTCCACCTGTGTCACTAGCTGTATGACTATAGTGAAAAATGTAACTTAAGTTTCTTGACTTTCAGTTTCTTCATCTATAAATGGGGATAAAAATATCCACAGTACCTACACCTCTCAAGTCTGGAGGCTCAAAGGAGTTAATGCACGTACAATACTTTGCAATCTTTAAAGTGCTACATAAATGTCAGCAATGAATACTCTTTAAAAAAAGATACTCCAAGGGAAGAAATAGGGCATACTAAAAATCATCTTTTAACTGTATGCCCAAGAAAACTAGTTAATGGTGGAATAGTTGAAAAATTGAGAGGTAAAATGGTGTCAATTTTGGTCTAAGTTCTGAGAATAATCACTATCATGATAAGAGAGCTTGGAATTGTCACTTTGGAAGGAAATGATTTGGATAATAACCATTTTTTAAAAAACTATCTTTAAAAAAGTTAATGCCAGCAGTTGAGTCCTTGTTGTATGGTTCAGACATTTAAAAATTGTCCTGCTATCAAGCTGGATATGGGTTTTTTAAAAAAAATCTTACGTGTTTTAAACTTAAAAAAGGAAAGATCTCCCCATAAATTACATGTTTTTGAAAAAAATGGGATGATTTTGGATGTTTTCTTATATTAAGAAGGAAAAAAGTTAATTTGGTTTAGTCAATGCTATTTATTGGTATTAGGAAGTATTTTGGTCTGTTGGCCCAAAGTATGCAAAGAAATATTGATATTTTTAAAATCACACTGATCTTTGCGATCACAAGAATGTACGATAATAGCTCTAGGATATAGGCTATAAATATGATCAATATACACAATTGTATTGAACTGGAGTCAACCAATAATCATGAGCTTTTTATTTACTATTATATATTGACCATGATATAGTTGGTCTGCTCTGCAGTAGGACCCTAAGAAACTGTCTCTTTGACAAACTGAGTGAAAATCAGCCTCCAGCTAGTAATTCAGAATTATTCTAGTTGTCTGGGAAACCAGGTATTTCTCAGGAAATATTCACTGAACCTGAGTTCTAGAGAACCTGAGTATGTGAGGGAGGATAAGGATGTTGCCTCTATGCTGGTGTGTATGTGTGTGTGTGTGTGTATGTGTGTGTGTGTGTGTGTGTGTGTGTTGGGGGAAGGGTGAGGTAGCAGGATGTAAGTCTCCTTCCCCATGGATATCATGCTATTAACCAGAAGTTTCAGGAATGAGCCTGAAGTCATGAACAACTAAGGAGTAATGGCAGCCAAGATTCCCTGAGAGATGAATGGCATCACTCAACCTGTCTTTGAACAAGTCTCAGAGGTCCATACTGACTAGACAGCCATTGGGTATACCTTTCAATCATATCCTTTTTATTTAAGTAACACACACTTTGCATTTTGCTTTCCTGAAGAGAGTAGGACAGAAATTTTCTCAACAAGTCAAGAAAAGTAGCACTTTTATTAAGCGTTTTAATCCTGACCAAGTCACTTAACCCCTCCATGTCTGAATGACTGCTTCACTAAAGTGAGAATGATGGCAAGCTGTCTTAGGCAGAGTTATCTCATAGGCTCGTTGTAAAAAAAAAATCAATTAGATAATTAGTCCAAAATGCTTTGAAAACCATAGTGTAGTACCACAAATGTAGAGAACAAGATATATATAGGTATCCCACCACCCCACCTTATTAGAGCCACTTCTACTGGCTATACTGCAAAGATACAAGACAGACATGAAAAAACTCAACTGTATTAAAGGGCACAGGCAAGTCATAGGAGTAGAATGCAATGATTTCAGCGATCTTAGAAGGAGGGCTAAAGTACCAGGAAGGTGAAAATATCATTGACCTTCAATACCCTAGGGGACTTCCCTGATGCCATGTAACCAGAACTTTAATTAGATATATTATTTAAAGACTTTCTAAAATGCACTATATATAGAAACTTCTACTTATAGCTACTAAATTCTCCCTGAAGTTACAGTTTTGCAGGTCCTGCTTTAATGAATAGATAAAACTCATTCACAACACCCACCTGCTTACAAACAAGAGATAAATGTCTTTAAAGACAAGTAGTGTCTGTGTCATTATCTGGCTCAGTTAACTCTTTCTAGAGATAGTAAGGGTATATTTCTGCCTTGACCAGGCCAAAATGCCACAGATTGAGGTCTCAACTGGTAATGCTTTTTTAAACTGTAATGAAGCAATCTCTGTACTCTAGCCAAGTGTCACTTGCATGGCTAAATGTTAAATCATCAGTAGAGGAGCAACATGAACCAACAGAAGCCTATGTCTTCAGCAGGATCACTGCTGAATGGTTAGGTCTTCTTCCTTTTTTTTCTTCTGGTTAACAGCATTTACATGAAAACAGGATCTTCGCTGCTGCACATTCTCCACTCCCAAGCTACAGTTCTCTCTTTGCAATGGCTCAGTCATAGTCTAAGTTACCTATCATGGCCTCCCCAACATGAGGGCTCTGAGTCAGGAACATGTGACTACTCTCCAGTCCTCTAATCAATCACTGGTCTCCTGCAGAGGAGGAGGGGGGCCTGGGAAGATGAAGCAGAAAGGTAGAAAAGCTCTCTACTTTGCAAAGTGGCTAAATTCAGTTTGTGTCCCTTTCCCCTTGGTTACAGAGAACTGGGGAACAAAACTTAATTCCTGAGTTCCAGGACATTTAGCTCTGGATTTTATCTTCTAAATGAGTAGAGCACTGATGTGTTCCATCCAAAATAGCAGATAAATCATTTACTTGGGGTCATGAACTGGATTATATTTTTATGGAGGTCCTCCCCACCTTTAGCAGACTTACCTGTTCTTCGGATTGAGGGATTTTTAACCTTTTTTGTACCATAGACCTCTTTGGGCAGTCTGGTGAAGCCTACAGACCCCTTCTCAGAATAATATTTGGTTGCCTTTATTCATAATTGAAGGAGATTTCACTGATAAGTTACTGAATATAAAGATGAAGTATTTTTCCTCTCAAGTTCATGGACTCCTTCAAATCTACTCATAGACCTCAGATTAAGAAGCCCTAGCTTAGACTAACATTACAATATTTTAATTCTTTGAGCACACATCACTGATGGTAGGTAGAGCCAAGACAGAAGTATGCTGAGTGGCAAAATCAAACCCTCAGGCTTTAAAATTTGTCATTTTCTCAGAGATCATCTACATGTAGATAATTATGAAACTGAATGTATCTGGACAGACTTATTCCACGATGAAGCTAAAGAGTGTAAGAATGTTCTTCCTTCTAATTTAGCAAACCTTGTGTCATCCAGAGTCCTGCCCATTTTCTCTGGATCATTCATTACTGCCTTGACTTTGTACAAACTGATGGGTTGGGATGAACAGAATAAAAAGAATAGATAAGCTGGTGTTGTCTCCAAAGCCACTATACCCAGAGTTAGCTTATTTATTCTAGTCAGGCCCTGTTGTGGCCACTGATAGACTATCTCCTCTGTACATCATGCGACTGTGACTCAATCTGATAGGATTCTCTCTCTAACACAGCCTAGCACACTTATGTCTTCTTATACTCATCATAGATCAGAAGGTGTTTAGGGAGGTTCTTCGCTGAAAAGGTGGGGTTCAGACAAAGGAACAATGAGGAATCTATTTTTTCTTGCGATGCCTAGATAAGTGAGAACAAGCCTAGCTAGCTACCTCCTCTGTCTCTCTCCTCTACCTTTCTCTCTGTATTTGTCTCTTTTTCTGTCTTTGTCTCTGTCTTTCTCTCTCCCTCTCCCTCTCTCTCTCTCTCTCTCTCTCTCTCTCTCTCTCTCTCTCTCTCTCTCTCACACACACACACACACACACACACACACAGACATTTGTGGGGGAGGCAAGACTACCCCCTGGAACTCCTCAGACCTGGCCCTTTGCTCTTGCAGCAAGAGGAAAATCCTGTCAAAATGGCCTAACGATCTTCTAATATTTCCATGCAATTAAGGCCCACATCTGTCTCCCAGGCCCCCGGACTCCTTTGCTAATGCACAGACATGAACTAAACAGTCTGTCTTGTCGATCTGAAAGGTAACAAAGGCCTCCATTCATAACTGGAGGCACTTTCACCATTTTTTTTCAAAGTGAAATAGAGTTTTCACTTTGAGAATAACCTGTGTGGCAAGCAGGCGAAGGATTTTCCTCCCTAATAAATCAACTTCAACAGCCCAATAAAATGCTGCCTCCCTCCCCCTACTCCTATTCCACTCCCCCCCCTCCACTGTCCCCCTCACCTCCTGCCAACCACAGCAGACCCACAGAATCATGTTGAGCTGAGGAAGGGCAGCACAGCTCAGAGAGGTGGGGAAGGGCCAGGAAGGCCAGAGCCCCTGTGGAAGGAGAAGCAAGATGCCCTTTGGAGGCCAGAGCCCAATTATTAGAGTAAGTTCCCTTCTCCTCTAACTTCATCTCCTTTCTCAGCCTTCCGGTGAGTTGAGACACATTCAGTTTGCACCCCTCACTCCCTCCTCCTCTAAACAGTGTGCTTGTTCCTTTTACTTTGGGATGAAACCTTGGAATGAAGTTCTAAAGGACTGAGCTAGAGGTTCCAGCTTACACCTGCCACCCAAACCTGTTAGGAGCCCTAGCAAGATGGAGAGATTTCCCTCCCCCCTACAAAGCTTAAGTGTGAGATTGCTAGAGATAGAGCACTGATAAGCATTGGTCTCTGTCTGTTTATCCAAACTAGATCTTTTGAGACTACCTAAACACTCACAGGCCTTAGAGACATCAATCGGAAAACAATGGAAAATGCAAAGTCAAGCAATAGTGTCTGTTTCTTTTCTTTTCCTCTTCTCCTTTCCCCTCTCCTTTCTTCTCTCTTCTCCCCTCCTTTTCTTTCTTCTCCTTTCCCTCCCGTCTCTTCCCATCTCCTCCCCTCTCCTGGTCTCTCTTCTCTACTTCTGTTTCCTAATCTCTCATTCTTTAATTCATTCAACAATGTTTATTAAGATCCTACTGTGCCAGGCATTGTACTAGGTAATCCAGATATAAAGATAAAAAAGAAACAGCCCTTGCTCTCAAGTGACTTATATTCCACTGGGGAGGAAACAAAATAAGCATAGAAAATTAAATACAAAATATATACAAAGTATCCCCACTAAACGAAATTCCCATGGCAGGGGGCAGAGAGGGAAGGCAGTAGCTATTGTGGGAGTCAGTATAGGATTCCTGCGGAAGAGATGTATTTTAATCCAGCTAAGGATTCTGAGATGAAGGGGAAGAGAGAGTGCTTTGAGCCTGGGACAAGGCAAGGAGAGGGGAGAGTGAATGTTGAGGATGGAAATGTGGAGTGCAAGAAGAGTCATGTTCAGTAAGCATCATAAGTTAGGCTGGAACCAGGTGAAGGGCTTTAAAAAGCTAAACCAATCAGTGTGTAGTTAATTCTAAAGGGAAAGAAGCTACATTCTTCTCTGTCTTGGTCTGTGTCTGTGTCCATTTCTGTGCTGGTGTCTGTGCCCAAGATTGTCTCAGTCTTTCTGTCACTGTCTTCTGTTGTGTACACATTGAAAATCCATCTCAGAAGGAAAGTCTCAGGACACATCCTATAGCACAATGATTTCAGGGGTGTGAAGATGGTGGGCCTCTACAGATGAAGACAACCTGTACAGCCCTCCCTTCCTTCAAGGGGAACAACATTTTCATTGCCTGAGATCTCAGGAAGATCCTTAGAAGTACAGCAACTTTGGAAATAATAAAAGGAACAGATTCAGAAAAAACCTGAATGCAATATGATACAGAATGAAGTGTGAAGAACCAGAAGAATAATTTATAGTGCCTACATGATATAAAGCAGAACTTTGTAAGATTTAAGTACCATGATCAATGGGAAGACCAATCACAACTCCAGAAGGCTGATGTTCCCCATTTCTTGGCAGAGAGGTACTAGACTAGTAAGCAGTGTTGGGGTGACTTTGGACAAGTCACAAATCCTTGGACTAGATGACCTCTGGGGTCCCTTCCAACTTCTGATCTGTGATCCCATGAACCCATGCTCAGGTGTAGAATGAGACATATTTTCAAACATGGTCAATGTGTGGATTTATTTTGTTTCACTATATTTATTTGTTACAATGAACAGCTTTTATTTTGGGGGTGGGATCAATAGAGAGTGGGCAGAATAATAGTGATAACAAAAAATAAAAAATATCAATGAAGTGTTTTTAAAATACAATGAAGAAAGCAAAAGGAAGTGTAGGAGGCAACAAAAACAAACAGAACTTTGTTGGAACTACCATGTTTCAATTTAATGTAGACAAGAGGGATTCACGCTGTCATATATAATTCTCTTTTTCTATTCTTTGTGCAAGGAAATGTTCCTCTTTGTCAAATTCATCCTCATCCTCATCATAATTTTAATGCTCTCTCAAAAAGCATAACTAGAAAATGCCTGGAACCTAGAAAAGCCCAGAACCTAGTCTGAATGTTCTGTCTGGATATGTTCTATCTAGATTGTTTGGGCAGTGAAAGGTCTTTTAACATTCATACCATATGAGTAACAGAGGAAAGAAAGAAATTCTGGTAACCAATGGCTTCAGATTTCTCCTGATCTAGCTCCAGCCCCAGCCTTACTCTTTTTTTCATAGACCACTGGTAAAAAGCAGATGCTTTATTCAAGAATCTTTGATTTAAGAAAAGTAATGCACTTGGGTCAAAGGAAATTTTGATTGAGCAAAAATCATAGAGTCATAAATTTAGAGCTGGTAAGGCCCTCACAGACCAACTAGTCTGACCTCCTTGGGTTTCTTTTAGAGATTAGGAAACTGAAGGCTACGGGTGTAGAGTGACTTGCCCCAAAATCACAGAGCAGAATTTGTATCCAGGTCCCGTGACAAAATTGTTGTGTGTTTAAAAAAAACAAACAAACAAAAAAACTGTGGTTCTAATCTCCAAGCCTCTAGTCTGACAAATATCCAGTAGAGGGCTTCTTTCTGCATTGAACGGGAAAACTCTGAATCTCAGGAAACATGTAACTTTATAAGTAAGATTATGGAAAAATGATTCAAGCCACACATAATGAAGATGTCTGGAAACTGATGCCCAGTTAGATTGTTTGCCCAAGGTCACACAGTTAGTAAAAGTGAATAATATCTTCCATTTGTAAAGCACTTTATCTATTTAATTGCTTTCATACTGACTCTGTATGAAACTCTCACAACAATCCTGTGAAAGATGACAGCTATTACTAATGAAGCATCTGGAACAAGGAGAAACCTTAGAGGAAACTGAGTCCAAGAGAAGTGATTTGCCTAAGGTCAAACAAGTATGAGAGGCAGATTCAAGTCTAACACTCTTTCCACTATCCTCTGTTGCCACCTATTTTATAAATGAGGAAACTGACATCCAGAGAAGTGACTTCTAATCTAACTCAAATCTTATGAATTCTATTTCATGGCTCCTCTATACCACTTCTTGTGAGGCTATTTCTACATCCTAATTGACAGCTCATACTCTTGTTGTCTGGCTGGTGTGTTTACAACAAATTCAATTTGACAAATAAATTTAGTATAACAGAAAAATTCATGATTTCCTGTCCCTTTAGCAATAAGTCTATGGAATGGAGATTTCTTGTAGGCACGGAAGTATGTACAATAAGTGTATCTGAGTAGACGTACAACCTTAAATGTTTTAAATAAAATATGACACATTTCCCCAAATGGAATGCTGATGATTTGTGGTAGACAGTAAGTCTTTTTTTTTGTTCAATACAGAGTACTTTTCTTTGGTATCCTGAGGAAGCTATTGATTATAACAGAAATCTCATTTAAATTCCAAGGGAGCCTGTTCCTCTCTCAATTACCAACACATTTTGAAAAACATGACAAATTTTGTTTTAAATATTTAGCATTTAAATATGGTTACAACAGAAAGCATCCAAGATTGGCAATACAATTATTTTTCGTCTGCCAAACTCATAAAACCTTCCCTTCTCACAATTTGTTATTGTCCATAAATACAAAGTACAATGAGTATTTGCTTTATATAAGCAAAGCAATAGAATAGCATATCATTCCTGTATACTATAGCAGGAGACTTCCATTTGTAAGAGATTTGGAGATAATATATTAATTTCTGATCCCCTGTCAAACTCATTAAAATGGGATTCAACCTATAATTGTAGTCCCACAGAGACCCACTTCTGTTAATACCAAAATCCTGGCCTCTCTGTGCTGCCCCATATGGGCACATCTGGCATGAATTTCATTGAATGGAATTCCTCAGCAGATCTCCCCAGATCTTCACACCCTCAACCAAATTGGGTTGATTGCCACAAACCAGCCTCAGGATACCAGACCACCAGGCAGAGTTTTCCTGGATAGCAGGCCAGAGGATAGGAGGTCCATCAGCAGCCAGGATGGTGGTAGCACTATCCAAGGCTCCACCTTAGATACTCCTCTGCTGTGAGGTGTTTGAGTTGAGTTGTGGTTAGGAGTTGCTATCAGGCCTTCTTTTGCTTCTTACTACCGACTATATGTGACCTACAGTGAAATGTCAGGCCCTTGAGCCTCATATATACAAGCTCAGAAGACTTTTTACAGCTCATCAGAGCAGAAAGTAAAGAGCGCTGCACCTGTGTGTGTGTGTGTGTATGTTCATGTACGTGTGTTCAATTCACACATCTTGCATTTCCTGTTCATCAGGGTTAGATAAAGGGCCTAAACAGGAAGGGCTGAAATGCTAGATCAGATTGATATTCTAGTTGAAGCAGCCAGAGGAACCCAGATTTGCTCTTTGAATGCCAGATTAAGGATTTTACTCACTGAAGCTTTAGAAGCAGTCCATTTGACCAGTCCCACTATATTCTCTCCTAAAATCCATTGGAATTAGGTTAGAATCACTTAAAATCCCCTAATGGCATATGGGACGAGAGTTCACGAGAGTGAAACATCAGAAAATGTATTTCTCTTTTTAAGAAAAGTATTAGCTATTTACAAAGGTTCTTGGGGTGTGCAAGATCACTTTACAAAGAGAGGAAATAATGCACCAAGTAGTTTTAGTAATTCTATGGAGCTCCACCAGTTACTTGGAAAATGGAGCTGACTGAATTTCTGCTCTGCTCTGTACGTGGTCATACAGATGAGATGACTATTTTTTTAATCTGTCTAGATCATCAAGGAGCTCAAACAATTTTATTCAATATTTAATAATCCATTGACTATCAGGCAAATGAATGGATTGAAAAAAATCATATGGGCCAAGGAGTTCCATGGCCCAAGTTGTAATTCTGGATCTGCCAATCCTTATTTGTGTGATTCTGAGAAAGTCAGCTCATGTCTCTGGGATCCAGTGATTTCTTCATTAAAATGAGAGAATAGGTAAGATAAATGCTAAGGTCCCTTCCAGGACCAGCATTCCTGGATGCTACCTGCCATCTCCATGAAGTGGTTAGCAGTGCACCCCACAAAAATGTTTCCTGAGTTCTCCTTGTCAGATACTCTCCGTGATGGGTGTGTGCAAAATAAAACAAAATGATGTCTTAGCTCCGAGTTCCTCATTCCCCAGCAAGTCATAACAACTTCACATACAATGTACTATCCCTTAGTTCCTGTGAGACAAATTGGAACCATTATTGTCTCTAGTTTCATACTGTATGGAATAAAGACCTGGGATGAAACAGCAATTGGCCCAAGGTCACAGAACATTTGAGGAGCTGGAAGTACTGGGCCCTTAATTCTAATGTATAAGTCTTTCATAATTTTCTTTAAAGAACTAGATCTTCTCAGTGCCAGTAGAGGGTGCTTCCTCATACCTTCTTTTTACACCTTTAATATAACTCAAGACTTTCATCTCCAGGAATTTTTTCCAGATTAATTTGACAGATTTATCATTCAACCAGTATAACCCCTGACCCACTCACTCCTTCAGCAGTGGCCTTCAGAAATTTCGTATTTATTGGTAGACAGTCAGTTATACATGTACCTCTTATTCCTCAGCTAGACTATCAACCCCTCAATTCACTGTACCCCATTCCCCTTAGACTTTACATGAAACACTTGTTTCATAGGCACTGAGATTCAGTCTGCTAGCTCTGACATTTTAAAATTGCATGTTTCCTCCATTAATGCAGTAAGTCCAAGTAACCGCCTCATGCCACTATCTTAGAACCAGGAAATGAAACTGACCATCAAGTGCAACTGACCATCAGTTAAGGCACACGGGCAGACCAACCAGAAACATTTAGAAAGTAGGCTGAACTGTTGGGAGAACATTTCATTTTAATTATCTCCAATACTTTATTCTGTTAAAGGATAAATCCTGTATAGCTACCCATGTACTTTTAATTTCTACGGACCCATATGTTTACCTGTTTTTCCTTCTTCTTTGCAAACCTATGTATGAATGAGGTTCTTTTTGCTTCTGTATCACCACATATACATCACAAACATCAACAAGAATCCTGATAGGATCATTTATCATGGGTTGCAATCCTTTACTTTCCATTTGATATGCTATTTTAACTTTTTTCTTAATGAAATGAGTTGATTCTTTAACACATCTTTAAGAATTTTACCCTGTGTGCCTTGAAAGTTACTTCTATTTATGGCCTGAAACTGTTGCTTGGAGCTTGGTCATGGCTCTCTGTTTCAAAAGGTAACAGCTATTCTAAAAAGGCTTGTTCCATACCCAGCAAACCCCCATCATGTGCTCTCTGTCACTCTCTTCTCCCTACTGCTGATTGTAACTCAGATAGGAGTATGTGTGAGTTGACTCTTTCCTCTTTGAAAAGAGCCAGTTCGCCTCTTTCATTCTAGGAGACATAACGAGAAAACTAACAGAAACCTCGTTAGCATGTGAATGTGGCTAGATGTATGTGCGTGTGCATGTGTGTGTGTGTGCATATGTGTGTGTGTGTTTTCTGGGTACCTTTGTTCCATTTGAAAGGGAGGGAGTCTGCCAAGAGACACAAAGACAGATGAAAAAATCAGAAGAAGATTTTTGCAAGCTTGTGTATCTGTAGTTTCTGGCGTTTTCAGGGGATAGCATCTCCAACCAGCAGGGGTGATGCCTCTGCCAACTCAGTCAGAACAACAAATATGATCTTTGTGGCACTACCTCTGACCCCTGTTGTATTTAAGACTAGTGTGTGCATGGGCAGGTTTGCAACCTCTGTCCCAATTTACATACGATTTTACAACTTCCCTAGTGCCAACACTTGGGCTGGATTCACTCAGAATGAAGCAGGCTGGAAGAAACAACAAGAAATCAAGAGAGTTTCAGTAATACCGCCAATAATTTTAATGTGCAGAGATAGTGGCGAGCATTTGTGTGGCTGAGTGTGGGACCGGCACTTTAGACCATAATGCCACTGAGATCTACTGCTAAGTTTCTTTAAGACCTTCCTCCTCAGATGCTCCCATTCCTTGCTTTCTGCCTCCTTAGCATAACAAGAAAGATCACATATCCATGGGGAAAAGCAAGGGGAACAAGGCAAAATTTTCATTATTTTCATAACAATCTCAATATCACAACATGCTTTGGCTCTTTCTTTGAAGAAATAAACATAGTTCCTTCTTCTTACCTTGGCTACATAAACTCCATTCAAAACAACAAATTTTGAATTTAAGGCTATGCATGGGACATGAAGGGTTAGGAGACAGCACTGGAAAAATTAACTGGCTTTTACTACCAATTGCTTCAGATAACTGCTTCATTAGACAAGTCATTTGACTTTTCTGAGCCTCATCTCTCTATCTTTAAAACTGGGAATTACATCTGCTAATTGGCCTGCTTCAAAGAGACCTAACTGTGGGGGGAGCGGGGAAGATGTAGCACTTCCAGGTTTACGAAAGAGCTTCACAAACATTATCTCATTTAATCCTCCTGCTGGGAGTTAGGTACTGTTATTCTCATTATACAGATGGAGAAGCAGAGGCAGACAGCAGTTAAGGATCACACAGCTAGCAATGTCTTAGGGAGGAATCGAACTCAGGTCTTCCTGACTTTAGGTTTGACACTCTATCCACTGCACCTTTTAACTGTCAATATTAATAACTGAAATCTTATAGGCCTTTAAATTTTTCAGGCTACTTTACATAACTTATTTCATTTGAGGATATAAAGCTATAAGGGAAATTTAAGAATACTCAATCCAAACCCTAAGTGAAAATGTGGCAGACTGAATGATTTGCCCAAGGCCATATAGGTAGTAAATACCAGAATTCAGATTCAGACCTAAATATTTTCCTTCAGGTCCAGAGCTCCTTACACTGGACCACTATGAAACATTCTGCTTAAGCAGAGAGATTTCCGATGATACTAAAATTCATAACCTGGTAGTTATTTCGAGCATTATGGGGTTTTTTTAATTTGTCTTTGATACAAAGCTCATCACTAGGAATCTTGCTTTTTGCCAATTTCTTCTAAAATGTCACTGAGAAGAAATTAGCTGAATAGACACTTCTTTAACAAAAATAGGTTGTTTGCTGTACTAACCAAACTTTCATTCTTGACCTGTCATCCTCTCATCAGAAGTCGCATAAACAGTCTGTTGGAAGTACTTTATTATCATAATTTGCATCAATATCTAACTGTAATCCCGAAGCTGTATAAAAGAAGGTAAAGCAAGACCCTTCTCCCCTGCTAAGATCAGGCATATATTTTGGTCTACAGGGGATCTCATTCCTCCAAACAAGAATTGTCATAGAGACTTTGTTATTCCAGTCCAGATCATAAGCAGGAAAGGAAAGAGGGCATGGTTAATGTACATGTCACCATGTGGGTTATGGTCACAGCCTCACCCAAACTCAAACTCTGCTCAAGCTGCCGAGAGAAACAGGAAATGGCCAGGCGTATATATAGCCTCATTGTGTTTATCCAGAGGTGGTGTTTTGCACAGATTATGATGAACTTTTTCATGGGAGAGGACATAGAATTCACTTTTACAAAACCTTGTGTGTGCCCTAAACAGTTTGTACAATTAATTCCTCACTCAGTTGGAGAAGAAAAAGGGACATAATTCCTTTTAGTCATGCTTCATTTTAAAGGTGAAGAGAGTGGTGCATTCCCCTGTCTATATCCTCTAAAAATTTCTAGATAACACTGAGCAAAAGCTCAGAGAGGCTGAAAAAAGGGATGGAAAAATCCTTAGCATGAATCTGGGATTTCTATGAGACCCCAAATATTAGCCATCTGGGGAAAAAAATTCCACTGACTGGGTTTGCGTAGAAATGTTCTCTGCTCCTTATTTTACCTCCCTGCCTTCTCTCTCTTCTCCTTCATTCTCTTTCCCCCTTAACAAAAAAACTAACACAATCATCATTTTAAAGCAAGATGTGTTAACTCTAAGTCTATGAACTTGTGTGTGTGTGTACACACATACATACATGTGTTATGTATATATACATATATATGCTAATATACATGTGTATATATGCACACACACCCACACCCTCCTAACGCTTATCCCCACAGAGCAGGAGGGAATATTGCTTATTGCCTACTGGTTAGATTGAACACGCAGCTGAGAGGGGTGTACAAATATTTTCCTTAGTTCTGTTACAAATAGGTTTTATCTTTCCTTTTAAGAAATTCCATTTATCTACTACTATAGTACACATATATACATGTATATATCCATATATATACACATACATACATACACACATACATACATATATACTGGTAGCTACATTTCAATAATTTATTTTCATTGTAATTCTATGTATTTTATTTTGTGCATTTAAAATTATTATTCTGAGAAGGGACTCAATAAACTTCATCCATCAGCTGAAGAAATCCAAAAAGAGAGAAGGTGAAGGGGGGAGGGAACAAGCATTTATTAAGCCCCCACTACATACCAGGCACTGTATTAACCTTACACTTTATAAATATCATTTCATTTCATGACACAAAAATGGCTAAGAACCCTTGATTTAAGGAGTATCCACCACAAAGCCGCTGGCCAAGCCAGCCTGCTTCAAATTTTATAAGTATCAAAATGAAAAGAAAAGCCATCTTGTAATGGGACTTAAAGAAACCTGGCTCCATAGTCCACCTCTCTTCCTAAACTGGGCCATTTTGGAGAAATGGTTAAATCTCTCACACTATCTATACCTTTGACCCTAGACAAAGCTTTCATCAGCTTTAGCTTTCTCCAGAAAAGATTTTATTTGAATGTTAGTTCATGTTTTCCCTTTATTTGAATTTTTGACCATAATGCATATTCTTGGTGGGGGAAACATATCTTCAGCAACATTCTCCCTACTACCTGCTCCACACACATAAACTCCCCATCCTCCCTACTTGAGTAAGTACGAAAATGAGTCTTAAATTTAGTCACAACGGAGATGACTGAAATACCTGTCCTATAGCTAAATGGAGCTGCAACTTATGTCTACACATACAAAATGAAGCAAAGGATGAAGCAATTCTCTGGCAAGCTTGTTCAATGTTCCTCAGTAATTCCCAGCCTTGGTTCTGCAATACTCATGGAGTATTTGCAATTCTCTCAAAAGGGCGCGCATTTCTCAAAACCAAATTATTTTCAATTCAATTGAAATTTTAAAAATGAATATAAGCATTCTCTTGATTGATAAGGTTGGGTGATTTCCCAGTCTTACATAAGCTACTTGATACTTGGGTAGAGGGGATGGATGGATGAATGAATGTGAAATCAATCCAAGATAAAGTGCTAGTACTCAAAAAAAAAAAAAAAAAGGTTGGTAATCACTAACATAAACATGCAAGTTGGAGAATTCTGTTTCCCTGGCTCAAAAGCAAAGATAGTCCCTTTGAATATTCCTGGTAACTAATTCAATTGTCAATTTACTTGGTCTCCATGAACACATAACAGGGTATTCAGATGTCTGCACAGACTATGTAAGAAGGTCAAGTCCATTATTAGAGTTAAGGATGATCTATCCAAGAAATAAGACTATGCCAAGCTGCAGAAGGGAATGCGTTCCAGAGGGTTATTCCCAAGGTGTTACTTCTAAGGAAAAGATCTGGGAAGGCTTCTATTTCACGACATAGTCCACAGGGACAACACACTACCTAGAGGCAGAATTGAATTTACAGACTAGGGCTCTTTCCCAGTCTGAAAGACAGGGACCCCAAAAGTGAATGAGATAATCCAAATGTAAGATGAGTTTGGCTGAGTGGGAGTAAATATCTGAAGGGTAATCTTTCACTCTCCACCTACACAATCTCACACACACACATACACACACAAATACGGAGCAACTAACTTTGCCATCATGACCTTGGGAATTGTACTTATTTTGGCGATAAAACTTGTTTTCAAACTGGATGCAAAACGAGTACTACAGGATGTAAACATTTGTTGACTTGGAGCTTGCAGTTCTGTAAGCTGAAAGAGTAAAGCCTGACTCTGCAGCTGGCCTATCCAACAAGCTGACAGACTGTGCTCTTTTGAAACAAATTCTGAATACTCAAATACTGGGGTCACTCTTGATGGGTAGCACCTAGTACAGTGGATTTCATGACGAATTAGGCACTTAATGAATACACTTTGTTGTGAGCCAATGTTAAAGATAAACAATGTAGTTAAAAACAACACACATCTGATATTCCTCTTCATCTGTGGTTACAAATCTTGGGGAACTGAAAATGACACATATTTGGTAGAGTTCTATAACTTTATTCACATTTAAAACTTACTTCATCTTGTTAAGCCTATCAGTCAATGTTGGTAAGGCAGATTCTTCCATATAGTTCTCTCCGATCAAACCTATTACTCATTCTTGACCCCATCCATGAAAAGTGTATTTCAGAAACTGTTCCCTGTTTTCCAGATACTTGTAGGGGCACGAAGGTACAAAATTCTTAAAGGGGCCAGTCCTATAAAAAGCCACGATTAGTGGGGTGTAGATCCCAATCTCTGGTGACTGCTTAACTGAAGTCCCTTCCAAATATCCCACTACATTGTAAATTCTTAGAGGTTAACAACTGTCTTTTGCCTTTTTTTTATCCCCTGCATTTAGCTCAGTGCCTGGCACACAGTAGGAGCTTAATAAATGTATGTTAATTGATATTCCAGAAAAAAGAGTCCAGTTTTCCATCCTGTATCACACCTTTTCCCCACTCACTTAATTTGTCCCAAACAATTTATTTGGGCTCAAGATGCAATGCAGCCTTTAATGTACAATTACTATGCATACGTGTTTGCCTGTAATTAAGACTTTTAACTGCTCTTTGACAACTTGAAGAGGAAAAGCTGTTCTCCTCCCCACTACTCATCAGCAAGAGATATCTAACTTCTCTTCCTCACCACTTATGGGATAAATCTGGACACCTGAAATCATAACACAGGCTGCTTACTGTTTACAAATAGAATAAGCCCTCTCCCTGTCCATCTAGTCATTCTTTTTTCCCCCAGAACCATGGTAATACAAAGTCCGTGGTCAGGCCGGCTGTGTTTGCTTTATGCTGCACTAATTAACACCAAATTTAAATGAGTTGTTGGGGGAGGGAAAAAGAAAGCACCAGGCAGAGCTTGTAGACATTCCCCGCAAATGTAATTCAAATCATTTTCTGTACCCCCCAGGACTTGAAGCTCCTAACAGCAGGTGTTACCACAGGTGGTCCTGTTGCAGTGTCCCCAGCCTCTTCACCCAGAGCTTAGGACAAACCCTCCTCCTAAGCGTTATCCCCACAGAGAAGGAGGTTAGTCTATTGTCTGTTGGTTAGACTAAGCATGGAATTGAGATGGGTGGGTACTCATATTGTTCCCAGTTCTGTCACAAGTGGATTTTACCTCTCCTTTTAAGAAAGACTATTTATTCACCACTACAGTAAAGATGAGTCAGATTTATTTACTGGTGAAACGGCTGTTAGAGGACACATTAAATGAGTTGCTGAATTTGCTAATTAGTGATAACTGAGTATATTCTTTAGTTTTGAGGTTCTTAACTTTCTTTGTCATCACAGAACCCTTTCACAATCTGGTGAAGTCTATAGACCTCTTTCTTAAAAATCATATTTTTAAATGTATAAAATATGTAGGACAATTAAGAAACAATGATGTTGAAATACAGTTATTCAAAAAGATCTTAAATAAGGTCATGGACTCCAGGTTAAGAACTCCTGCTGGCTGAGGTTGAAAGCAGGGGTCTCACTCAGGCTTTGGGATAGATAGCATGAACTGCATCAATACTCATCCTTTTTCCTTCACCTGCTTTCATTCCCACCTTTTGCCAAGATGGGGATTAAACAGCATTCAGGACAGTTCTCTGGTGTCAGAGTCAAGCATACTGGTCACCTCAAAGGGGAACTGAGCAGCCCCTGATTTTGTTCTTGGCTGGATGGTGGCAGGGTCACACAAATGATCTGGGGCATATCTGGGGATGATTCATGGCAAGGAGCCTTTCCCGAGATTCTCTTCCCACCCCGCCTCCCAGTGTCTTCTCTGAGACTACACCCCCCACTCCAAATTCCTGACTTTCTTGGCAGATATCCTTGGAAATGTCCCCAAATCTCCTCACCCTGGAAGCTCTTTCCAGCTCTCAACTTCAAATACTGAAGGTCTCATGTTCCTGCAAACTCTCTCTAGGAGTGTCTGTTTCCTCCCCGAATCTCCATTTTAAGGAGAAATTGAGAGCTACCCACATCTTCATTCCTCTCCAAGATTCAATCCAGAATCTCATCCCGGACTTCTTGGCCCCTCTCTTTCAGTTTCCTCTAATATATTATCTTCTTCCCCTGGAATGTTACCTCCTTGAGGGTAGGCACTATCTAGCTTTCTGCTTACAGTTAGTGCTTAGCACAATTCCTGATACGTACTAAGCCCTTAACAAACACTTGGTTCACTTGATTTATACTGACTGTATTTGCCTGGTTGGTGCATGATTGCTTGCATGTAGTTTCCCCCATTAAGATGTGAACTTCTTGAGACCAGGGACTATGGTTTGTTTGGTTTCCATTCTCTGTTTGCCCAGCCCTTAGTGCAGGGCAGTACACAGAAGGACGTAATTGATTCTTGTTGATTTACAATGTTTGCATTTCATCCTCATACTACTACTGCTACTACTACTACTACTACTACTACTACTACTACTACTACTACTACTACAAACGCTAGGAGGGCAGGCAACAGGATCTCTAAGTATCTCCCACAGCATGAAACAGAATTATGAGTCCACAGTAGGAGCTTGCTAAGTGTTTGTTGTATTGAATTGAACTGGGAAAACAAAACTCCAACTCATGTCACAGAAACCTCCCTGTTCTGTCTTATGGCACTCACCCAGTATAATAGAGAAAGTTCTGGATGTGTCTGCCTCTCAACAAATGTGATATGGCCAAGAGCTGCTATTTGAGCTGTAGCAGACCAGCTGAGTCACAGGCCCAATTTTATTTCTAAAGTTTAGCAAGATCATGTCTTCATTGGCTCCATGCTTAACCTAGGTCACCCTAGCATTTGGTCTGTATCCACTGTTTCCCTCCCTAAAACATTTTGTTTACCTTTTCAGCACAAAAGGGGGAAATGGAGGCTCAGAGTTGGAACTTTCCCAGAATTGGAACCAGGTATTCTAACTTCCTAATCCCTTTCCTCTTTTCTGTAAGAGTTCAAAGCAGTTTGCTATTAAAGCAATAATCTAATTCATATGGTTAAAAATAATTGTCAGTTACATAACATTTTAAAATTTGAGAAGCTCTTTACGCTCAATACCCCATTTGACAAACATGACAGTTCTTTGAGGTAGGTGCTATAGGTATTCTCATTTTACAGCTGAGGTACCTGAGGGTCAGAAAGGTTAAAGTACCCATGGTCACACGGTAGGGTCTTGCTGACTTCAGGTCCAGGATCTGTCTGCTATCCTATATTGCCTCTCTAAATGAAAGTATAACTCTTCCTAACACACAGCTCCTTCCTTCACCACGTACTTCGTAGTTACCTTCCAAAAGGCAGGTCTCCCCACTTCTGTCAAGCCAAGTTCTTCTCCTACTTTAAACCTATACTCAGTTCCCATCTGAAACATTCTCTGATTGACTCCACCCAATTCTGACCACTTCACTAACTCTATCTACTTCCCCTCAAACTCATCTATTGATATGATTTTCACTATATTCATTGACCTTTGTTTTTAATGTTCCTGTTTCATAGCTTTCCATAGGTGTATGTCCCATCTGCCTCAATTAGTCTGTGAGCTCCCCAAACCTAGGAGATAAAATGATAAAGATCTTCTTTCTTTCTACAATGTGTCCATTAATGAAAACAGCACACTCAGGAGATGGTGCTGACTGACCTCCTGACAGGCAGCTTGACTACTAATGGCCTGCTGATTTTCATAGCCAAAAGGAAATACAGGAGTAAGGTCATTCGATGAGCCAAACTCCCAGACTGCCTTTGTCAGAACTGTGTGCGCAAATGACTCATTAACTGCTTTGGTCTGTCCACTGAGGACTGACCATCAGGTATACTACCTGCTCTGCTGCAAAGTGACTCATGCATTCAAGAAAAATATCATGACCCAGCTGATGTTGCAGAAGAGTCAGTCCCTTTAGCCCTAACATCATCATCATCATCATCATCCCCATTTTGCCTTGTGGATCTCAAAATATCCATTATAAGAGGCCCTAAAAGACCACCTTACACTTTTAGGATACAGTTCATAGATGGTCTCAAATAAAATAAAGTCCAGGCCTTAAACTCTATCCTTCTGTTCCTTGCTAAAGCTTCTAGGGGAAATGTTTTTAGTTTGGAGACATTACATGGGGATGCTGAATCTATATTCTAGACAGCCCTCTAATGTCACTAAACCTCCCAGAGGGTGGAAGGTCAGAGAAAAGGGTATGAATAAGGCATCTCTAAACTTCCTTTCATCTCTAAAATTCTCTGAATTATAAGAGCTTTCCTTCCTTCTCGGGGTCAGAGGTGACCTTAGTCAGAGATTCCTGACTGAGATCTTTGGGGAAAGGGCTACCTAAGGATCAGTGTGGTTACATGGGTAGAGATGGGGAAGAACAATAGGACTGAATAGATTTATGGGGTAGGAAGGGTGGGAAAGCTAAAATTTAAGATTTAATATAATCACATAATTTAATATATTATAACTGATATTTACATAGCATTTTATATGCGTCATTTCATTTGATCATCACAACAACCCTGTGAGGCTATTATACATTGTAGATATGATGATCCCTATTTTACAGATGAGAAAACCAAGGCTCAAAAGTGAAGGAATCAAATGTAACTCAAAGCCCATCACTCTTTCCCTTATGCCATAATGCCTCACTATTTGTATGTGTGGGAGAGTGGATGTGAAAATGTATCTGTTTAAGCAATCGTCTTCAAGAAGGTGTGGAGAGGCTGATGAACATAGGAGGTATGGAATTGTTCGTGTATTATGGACAGTTCAAAGAATCAGAACTGCAGAAGTAGAGTACTAGACAATGCCTCAGCAGCTAGAGGACTGGGAAACCTGTGGCTCCAAGGCCACATGTGGCCTTCTAGGTCTTCAAGTGCAGTCCTTTGACTGAATCCAAACTTCACAGATCAAATCCCCTTAATAAGAGGATTTGTTCTATAAAACTTGGACTCAGTCAAAGGGCTGCACTTGAGGACCAAGAAGATGTGGCCTCAAGGCTGCAGGTTCCCCACCCCTGAATCCATTCTCAAATCTCCATTCCAACACATCCAAGGGGTGGCTTCTAGCCTTGGCTTGAGGATCCCCAAGGAGGGTGAACCCACTACTTCTAGAGGCAGCCCATTCTACTTTGGGATAGCTCTAATGGCAAAGAAGCTCCTCCTGACATCTAGCCTCAATTTGCCCTGTTACAAATTCTACCCATTTCACTACATGTTCACTCACAAACTGGTGTACTACATGCATTGGAGAGAATAGCAATTTAAAAGCTAAAACTTGAATTATATTCATAAAGAAGAGTCTGATCATTTGGTTACAACATTGGGTCTGTTTTGCATTCAGCAAGCTTTACTGTTTCAGGGACCTTGGCTGATACTTTCAGACAGTCCCAGGGGAGCTGACTCCGATTAAACTGGGCTCCTTCTCCCCTCCCCTCAGGAACCTGCTTCTCCTCCTTATCCCACCACTGTCCCCTTGAACTGGCCACATGATAGCTCCTTTCCCCCACCAGCATTAGGTCTGAGGTCCTTTTGCTCCCTGTTCTGTTTTCCTGACACGTTAACAAGCCTCCCTCCTTCTTGGCCTGCTGCTCTCCGACTGGCTGGCACACACCATTTTTTCACAAGATGGGTTTTTGCGGTTTTCTTTTTCTTCATAAGTTTGCAGCTGCTAGTTTTGAAACCACCAGCCCCAAAGCAATCCAGTCAGAGAGAGAGAGAGAGACAGAAAGAGAGAGATAGAGAGAAAGACAGAGACAGAGAGAGACAGACAGAGACAAAGATACAGATACAGACAGAGAGATAGAGTTAGGGGGGAGAGAGGGGCAGAGAGAGGCAGAGAGATAGAAAAAAGCCATGGTAAAATATGTTTCTATAAATAATTTACTGTATTTTTTCAAGTCCTTCATGGTCTATCCCTCTTTTTGTTTTCTCTCTTCCAGGTTTTACTAGTCAACGGGATTTCAGGCATACATTTATAGCTATAGAATTAGAGACAAAAGGTACCTTAGCAGTCACCTATTTTACCTAGTCATTTCACAGATGAGAAAACAGGCCTGGAGAATCAAAACCATTTGTTTAATTTTGTTTATGTATCTGGATATGCTATTGTGTGGTGAAAAATGAGGTGACTATTCTACCTGCTAAGGTATGTACTGGAGAACCCTGGACATGTTGGCAAGCTTGGGTACTCCGCACACACTTGGGTGCATGCACGGTATGGGCATGTGCATGGGGACCATAAAAAGACTCTCTCCAGGGTGGAGCATTTTGTGGAGTCAGGAGAACCTGAATTTAAATTCCGGTTCAGAAACCTGCTAGCCATGTGGTCCTAGGCAAGTCACTTAACCCTGTTTACCTTAGTTCCTCATCTGTAAAAATTATCTGGAGAAAAAGAAATGGCAAACCACTCCAGGATTTTTGCCAACAAAACAAAACCCACAACCCAATGGGGTCACAGAGAGTTGGAAATTACTGAAACGACACAACAACAAATTACGTAGACAAGAGCATATCTTGCTCCTATCTTTCCCATTACCCACTCACATATCTACTGCACCCATTCAGGCCCTTATTACCCCTCCCCTGACTATCACAAAATCCTTCTGAATGGTCTCCCTGCCTCCAGACTCTACCCAGACTGGTATTTCTAAAGCCTGGGCCTGGCTATATCACTCCATTGGAGGAGACACTTCTGCAACCCTCTGTCTCCTCTGGGATAACATAAAAACTCTTCGGTTCCATATACAAAAGTCCTCTACCATCTGGTTCTAAACCATCTTGCCAGATTGATTTCACATCAAATCCCCTCACACACTCTAGGTTCCTGACAAAATGGTCTCTCAGCTGCTCCCTGTATGTGATACTACATATCTGCACCTTTGCACAGTGGTCCCTTTTGTCTGTAATGCACTTCCTCTTCATCTCCTCCTTACAGATTTCCGAGCGTCCTCTGAGACTTTGGACAAGCCCCACCTTCTACAAGAGACCTGACTTTTCCTTTCCTGATTCCTCCCAACCCCTACTGGGGCCACCTCCAGTCACCCTTTCTATCATCTTGCCACTGGACTTGGATGGTTCCTGAGGAGAGAGTGAAGCTGGTGACTCTGCACAGCTCTGCCTCACTTAAATCCAATTCACTTGCAAGTCATGGCCTCACCTTCCTGATGTCATGGTCCTCCTGGAGAATAAAGAACAAACAACCCCTACTGACATGGTTCCTGCCCTCAGAAAATCACCTTGGCATTTGCTAAGCACTCTTCTTGTTTCATGGCCCTATATAAAGTAACTTTTTGGAGAGCAGTAACTTTCATTCTTCCTCTAGCATGCCTAGTACACAGTAGGTGCTAAATAAATGAAGTTAACTGAATGGTATGTTGTAACTCACCCCAGATGGGAACACTTAGCTAAACTCACACCTGAGGCAACTCAGAAATAAACTGAATCAAGAAAAGCTCCTCAGAATCACATCTCGCCACCCACCCCACCCCACCCTGTTATGATTGCCTTCACTGGTGGCAGTTAATTATAGCTCTTGATCTAAGCCAACTGAACAGCCAGAGACTTGTGGCCTAGGGAGGTGGGGCTGGCCTCCATTCCCTTCTTCACTCAGGCAGGTCTTTCCCTCTCCTGTGCAGGAAGCAGAGCCTGGAGGCTTGTCAGGCACACGAACTGCCAAGATTGGTTTTTTGGGTGAGGTTTCTGTGTCACCTGCATTGCTACCAACTCTTATCTGAGCTCCACAGTCTTCTGAGGCCCTGCTCTGAGCATGGCTGCTGGCAGCTGGTCCTCTCCAAGCCTGGTCTGGACACACTGTAATCATTACCCTTGAAGAGAAAGAGGGGAGCTTGGTTGGGTTCCCAAAGTGGGCCGCTACAAACCCGGGACCTGACGGACCAGGGATGCACTTCCTTCAACCAATCTCTAGCATTTCTTTGCCAAGACAGCCACACTTTCTTTTCCTAAAAAGACTGCATGACACGAATGCTAACGCTTTCCTTTCTGCTCACTGTGGTCAGGACATTCACACAGATATGGCCCCGGAGCTACATTCTAGTCAGAGACGTTTCTATCCACAGGAAAATAATACTTGCTTCAAGACCTGACTCCAAACCTACCCTGTCCATGATCTCCCCACAGTCTTGTTCAGTTCATGCTGATTTTCATCTTGCTCTGCAGTCCCTCTGCATAGTGCACACTGCCTATCACTAAGGTAGTGGTGATTTTAATTTTTCTTTACTTGTTTCATGTACTGTATTTTCCAATTAATGCACAGATCTTAGCACCAAGAGCTAGAAAATACCTTGTTCTTGTTGTTCAGTCATGTCTCACTCTTTGTGACCCCATTTTGGGGTTTTCTTGGCAAAGGTACTAGAGTGGTTTGCCATTTCCTTCTCCAGTTCATTTTACAGATGAGGAAACTGAGGCAAGCAAGGGCAAGTGACTTGCCCAGAGTCACACAGTTAGTAAGTGCCTAAGGCCAGATTTGAACTCAAGATGTCCTGACTCCTGACTCAGTGCTCTCTTGACTGTGTCCCCTAGTTACCCTAAAGAAGGGACTTCAGAAATCATCTAACGAACATTCTCTTCTCCCTTCATTTTGGGAATAAAGAAATTGAATCCTAGGGGTAGGAAGTCACTTGTTCAAGGTCACAGAGAGTTAGTGGCAAGGCTGAGACTAAACCCAGGTGGGCTCTTTTCACTACACCATGCTGCTAAAGGTCTGCTCTCACTTCGCCCCTCCCAACACCTGCTGCCCTCAACTTCCACTCATGTCAGTCAAGTCCATTGAACAGCAGGTGGGGGTAGTTCTTTTCTCTGTAGCATTCATTCATTCAAACAAACACATAATTATCAAACATCTACAACATGCCCACTATTTTGCTAAGCACTATGGGAAACACAAAGGGGTCCCTATTATCAAAGAGCAACTTTCAATTCATATTGAGAAAATAAGGAGAGCTGGTAAAAGGGATCTTTCCCCTCAACCCTCCACCCCCATTTTACAAGGGAAAAAACTGAGGCACATGTAAAAGGTTAAATAACTATATAAAGCTGGTTAGGATGAAATGCCAAATGAGTGGTACCTGACAATGATGGCTGGGTCTGGGGACTCTTTATCCATTTGCCATTGAGAAAAGAGGATGCCACTGCTCCCACAAGCTATTGCCTTCTGATATAACCAAACACAAAATTCCATGTACACACTTCCTACTTGGTCTTTGTGCTGTTACCAGTCTCCTTAAATGATCTCAAAACTTATCTGCAGCTCTGAGATGAGTTGCCAGCAGTATCTTTTGATTGTCACATAGTAGGCATTTAATAAAAATTTGATTGATCCATTTCAGAGGCCAAAGTATAGTTTATATCTACAAAAGCATTAACATTTACCCCTTTCCCTCTCCATCTCCTATCTCATTTTTACCATTTTTCCTCCACTATGATTTTCACTGGGATTTGCTTTTAAATATAACGAGATGTACCCTCCACATGTCTATGTATACCAGCAGACGAAGCTAAACCCTTAACATTTTGGTGGCTGTGCTTCCTATTAAGTACAGTGTTTACCTTGGAAAACTCCAAGGTGTTGGGGCTAAGCCTCTCTTCAGGACAAATATTCTGAATTTGATTTAACCCAGATTAGTCCATAATACATGCATATTGCTAGTGACAACTCAATGATTCTAAGTGTGATAGTCATGGTTCACACTTAGAATTCATGAGAGTGTTGGCACACTAGACCGTACCTAATGCAAAACCTTTTCTGTGTGTATTACAGATCCCTTCAGTCATTGGCAATCTGGACCCCTTCTCAGAATAATATTTTTAAATGAATAAAATAAAATATGCATGTTTAAGAAAGGCTAATTATATATACACACATATATGTATGCATGTATATATAAGTACAGATGTATATATATATATATATATATATATATATATATATATATATGTGTGTGTGTGTGTGTGTATGTATGTATGTATAAAGATGTATGAAGACCCAGGTTAAGAACCCATGATTTAGATCCTTAACCAAAATGTTTTTGAAGTGATGCCTAAATACCAAATATAGCTTTTTCAGTAGGAAAAGTAACTTCCCTTATCAATGCAATGCCCAACTATGACTGCAGAATACCAGTAGAGTAGAAATACATATGCAGCACCTACTGTGTGTCAGGCATTATGCTAAGCACTTTTTAAAAAAAAAACAAATATTATCTCTTTGACCACTGATGGTACTATCCATCTCATGACAGAGAGGTAATGGGCTCAATATGAATGATGAGACATACATTTTTGGATGTAGTCAATGTGGGAATTTGTTTTGCTTGACTGAATATTTGTTACAGTTTTTGTTCCTTTTTGGAGGAAGGGATGAGTGGATAGGAGGGGAAGAAAACTGATACTTGTAAATTGACAAAATAAATTTTTAAAAATGATAAATGAAAAGTGACTTCTCTGGTAGATAGTACCTTGTAGGTCTCCTCATTTCCTCCTTGCCCTTGCCTCCAGCAGAAACCATTCATGCTCTGAGACCACTATTGAGAAGGTATCTTCTCAGCATCTACTGATACTACATGAGAAAAATGGATACACACACATTTGCAGAACTGGGCCAGGACAAAAGAGGTAGTGGTCACATTTGTCTCTACTGTTCCCTCCCCTGTTAGTGTCTCCACTTTTAGGCCCCCTGAACTCAGCTCAGAATGCCCTCAGTATCCCATGGGTTTAATCCCATGATTAATGAACAGAAGCCAGTGCTTCCTGATACCCTCCTGCCCCTTTACTCACCTGCCCTAAAAACTTGTCCCCAAATAGAAACAATTGCTTTATGAATAAACTTAAGACTGGAATGGGCAATAATGGCTTAATTTGCTTTCCTTCCTAGGAATAGATGCAAAGTTGCCCAATTCAGAGATCTGACAGATAGAAATTTCTAGTAGTGTGTGCGTGTTTGCGTGTGCATGTGTGTATGTGTGTGCACGTGTGTGTATGCATGTGCGTGTGTATGTGTGCATGTGTGTGCGTGTGCGTGTGGAGGGGCAGGGGCAGTGTGGTGCATAGGGAGGTATGTCAGGCCGCAGAGCACATTTATTACAATCAGATCCTATTTAATAGGCAGCTAATTACTCTGCGTATTTATAGGGCCAGAAATATACTTTGAAGACTCTTCAAAGTCTTTTAGAAAAGACATTTAGAAAATCCTTGTTTTTAACCCTCTAGCATAACTGCATAGTTGAGCCTAAACTGCCTGGGTTTGGAATTTACTCATTCCCTCCACTGGGCATTGGAAAATTACCAAAACGTTCTGGTTCCCTGCTTCATCCCCGAACTGGACTTCCAGAGAACTCCGGCACTTGTATGTTTCTGATTCATTTACACTGAGAACATCAGCACGTTGTTTGGTTCACAGGACTGAGCATCCAAGAGGATCTCAGAGAACACTTTCTTAGGAACAGGAAATCCCCTCGTGCCAAGAGTAAACAGATCCCAGCCCCCAAAGGGTTGAGTTCATTTAAGAACTCCCTGACCACAAGGGTCCAGAAGGCCTTGAGCTTGGGCCAGGCCTGCCCTCCCGACTTTAATTGACCATGCATGAAGCCACGGTCTCACAGCAGCAGGGAGGGTTTTAAAAGCTCTAGGCTCTAGAAGGTCTGTACCCTATCTATGAACCATGATGGTGGAGTAGAAGCAAGGTCAGGGTTCATTCCCCAAGTCAAAAGAATGAAGAAACAGATGGTCCCAAAGTATGCAACTGTTTAGGAGTTCTTTTCTGGTCCATGATGGGATCTCTAGGTCTAAAAGTCATTGTACAGGAATCTTCTTTATCCCCATCATCATCAAATACAAAAAGAGATTGATATAAAATGCTACATTTAGGTTTTAGAAGCCAGTCACATGGGTAGAACACAGGAGAAACCTGGCATTTCACGTGAAAAATGTTGGGGGTTTTACTAAACTATGAATGCCATATGAGATAACAATATGATGCAGGGATCATAAAGGCTAATTTGGTCTTGGGCTACACTGACTGAAGCACAGATCTCAGAACAAGAAGGATGATAGACTGTGTTCTTTACTTCTCAGAATACATCTGGAGTACTAGGTTCCCTTCAGGATGCACACTTTAAGAAGAATATTGTCAAACTGGTGTGTATTTGGAAGACAGCTATGAGTATAATGGGAGGGAATTCAAACTATGTCTTATGAGGCTAAATGGCAGACACTGGGGATGTTTAATATGGAGAATAGAATAGTGGGGGAAGGAAGAGAGAAGACACATCATATTCATCTTCAAATATTTAAAAGGTTGTTATGCATGGAAGAAGCACCCAACTTGTTCTAACTAGGCCTAGATAGTTGAACTTGAACCAATGGATGAAAGTTACAAAATAAATTTCCATTAAGCAGAAGAAAAAACTTTCTAATGATTAGAACTATCTGAAAATTGAATGAGTGAGGTCCCCATCAAAAATTATTCAAGTAGAGGATGGATGACCACTTTGGGGGATTCTTGTATAATAATAATTATGTTATGAAGCTAGCATTTATATAGTTCTCAAGATTCACAGAGAGCTTCACGTAGGTCTTTTCATCTGGTTTTTACAACACAGTGAGATGGGTGCCATCATTATCCTTATTTTACATGTGAAAAAACTGAAGTCGAGAGGTTAAGTGATTTGCCTAGAGTCTAACATCTAGTAAATGTCTGGAGCAGAGTTTAAACTCATATCTTCCTGAGTCTAGCACTCAGTACAGGACTTTGACACTGTGCCCCCTAGTTGCCTGTATCAGAGTCAATTGGCCTGGCTGACCTCTGAATCCTTTTTGACTAGAATGCTATGATTCTTTGACTCATCAGCACCAATGAACCCACAATGATGACGTCCACAGGGGGACCCCACTAGCGGCAGAAAGCTCTGACAAAGTTCCTTCCTCTCTGTCACAGGCACTGAATCAGGAATGACACAGAGGCAGCAAAGCAGAAACAATCATTGACTTTGGGTTACCCATGGTCAGAGAAAAAGCTGTCTTAAGTTTCTCTCTCACTCAGTTAGAGGTGGCAACCACTTCTAAAGAGGCTGCTGGAAGGATCCAGCTTCTCTTGGTACACCCTAAAGGTTAGCTCTGGTGGTGGTCTTGTAGACTTGAGTTATGAAGACTCAAGGAAGAGGAGATGGAAGGGTTGTAGTTGGAAGCTGTTTCTTCTAAGAGGTGCCTTGAGTTGCAGACAATAACTTTTCCGAAAGTCCCTTCTTCCCCAAGCCACTTATATACAGAGAAAGCCCTCAAAGAACACAAACTGACTCATAAATCAGCCTGAAGCTATCACTCTGAGGAGTAAAAGAGAACAGGCAGCTGCTTGCTGTCCTAGGAGCAACTGAGTAGAGGCAATCCATTTATTGGGCAACACAATGGACAGAGGGCTAGACTTGGAGTCAAGGAGAACAGATTCTTTCACAGACACATAGGAGCTTTGACCTTGGGCAAGTCATTTAACAGATCTCAGCCTCAGTTTCCTCAGCTGTAAAACAGGAATAATTATAGTACCTATATGGTACGGTTGTTGTGAGCATCAAATGAGATACTGTATGTAAATCACTATATAAAGGCAAGCTAATATTAACAGGAACAGTGGTGATGATTTAGGGGAAGGGCTTCCTAGGTCAGCCCCTCTCCTCCAAGTTCCTACAGATAGCATAGCAAAAGGGAGGTGCAGAATACAGCCTCCCAGAAGTAGAGGATCCTTCAGAGCTGTGCCCTCTACAGCTCAGGTCTTGGTAGCTGCTGTCAGACAGGACTTCCAGAGCCTCCTTCCCATCTGGGCTAGATTAGGAGGCCCAAGGAGGTGAGTTAAGGCTGAGCGTCCTACTTTTCCCAATGCCTCTGGCTTTTTGACTTGAGGGAGAGAGATGCTTATTGCTTCTTTAACCAAGGCTTTTCTGCATTTCATATGGGTTTATTTTTAAAAACCTAGAACAATTTTTTTTTAATAAATAAAATAAGCCGACCCACATGCCAGCCTTCTCCCATTCTTTTCGTAGACTAGGCTTGCTATGCAACCCTGTCCCATCTGCAAGAGCAGGGCATGGTCAAGATACAGTGTGTTATTGGAAGGCCAAATATCAGCTTAAAGGAAAGAGAGTAACAGTTCATCGTCGGGGTATGAAAACAAGCTGGAAGAAGAACACATAGCGTTGTCTGCCCTTGGAACTTTGCATTGTATTTAACAACGCCAAACAACAAGAATTTTTAGCACTTACATATTGCTTTAAGTTTTGCGGAGTGCTTTATAAACATCATCCTATTTTATCTTCATAGCATTCCCAGGAGATAGGTTCTATTACAGATGAGGAAACTGAGGCGGACAGCCCAACCTGCTGCTCCTAGCCAGTCTGAGCTTTTGGGGGAAGGGTTAGGAAGAGGTCCAGTTTTTGAGCCAGAGGACCTGACTCAGACACTTGCATGACTTTGATCAAGTCACCTAACCTCTCTTTGTCTTTACCTTCTCTTCTGTAGAAAGAGGGTGTTCGATCAGCCTAAGAAGGCTAGATTTCGAATTTGCTGCAGCATATCTGCAGCATATCTCTGGTTAGAGGAATGGGCTGGATAGCTTCAGAAGCTCCTATCAACCCTGAGATTCGAGAATTGTAAACAGATTCTTAAGGTCTGAATCACTGGAGTCAGGAAGAAGTAAGTGGATTCAAATCCTAATAAGCTGTGTGACCCTGGGTAAGTCACTTAACCTGTCTGCCTCAGTTTTCTCAACTGCAAAATGCAGATCATGATAGTATCTACTCCAAAGGGTTCTTGTGAGGATTACATGAGATATTTGTGTTTTTTTTTAAAAAAGCTCTTAGCACAGAGTCTGTCACAAAATTGGCACTACATACATGCTTATTTCTTTTCTCGTTCAATAGCGGCCAGAGTTGAAGAAATAAGTTAATTTTGCTCACTAATCAATGCCTAACACAAATCTTTCCTCTTGCAGGAAGCCCTCCCAGATCATTCCAGTCCAAACAGAGTCTTACCCTCCTCTGAACTTACAGAACTCTCTTTCTATTGTCAAATAATTATGTTAAGACAGCTCTTGGCCCGTTTGTTCAAGTGTACTATTATGTACCTCTTAGGTGATTTTAACAAGCTACTTGAGATCAAGGACCTTTTCTCATTCCCTTCTCCCTTTTTGCCCCCCACCCTGCATCTAGCATATATTAGGAGTATGTGGTCAAAAAATATTTACTCATTTGTCCATCCCAATTTAATCAAGTCTAACCAACATTTATTATAAGGCACTTTGCAAGGTGGGAGATAAGTGGGTGAAGCAGGATACCAAAACAAAACAAAACAATTCCTGCTTTCAAGCAGTGTATAGTCTACTGGGGGATAAAATATAAAACAGATAAGTATATGTATAACAACTGGAGGGATAAGTGCTAATAACTTAGAGAATCAGAAAAGATTTCTAGGAGAAGAAGGCTCATGAATTGAGTCTTAGAGAACCTGGGGCTAAACATGCACTAGAGGAAGAGACTCTTTGTCCCCCAGGCCTGGGCTCAAGCACAGTAGGACAAAGGGGAAGGGAGACTAAGATGTGGCTTGGGCTAGGAGTTTCTATGGAAATATTCTTAGCCTAACTTCACTGAGTTCAAACTCTCATATCAGAGTTCCATAACTACCAGGTTCAATTTGGTCTTCAGGCAGAGAGAGAAGAAGTTAGAGAAAACTTTTTAACGATTTTGGAAAAAAATATTAAACTCTCCCTCTCCCTATCTCATTTTTACAGCAGTTCTCTACTTCCAGGTTCTAAGATCAAAAACGGAAGTTTTGAAACACTGAAAGTTAGCTTCTGTTGAATATAGTGCTTAGGCTAAAAGCAGGAAGTCCAAGAAAGCCTGATCTCATGAGATTTTTCTGCCCAATTTGGATCCACATCTGCACTTCTGGATTTTCCACTGAGGCCACCCTACTGCCTCTCCCATCTCTTGTCCACCCTTCCTAGAGCATGGCCAATATGATAAATGGGCAGAAAGGGCTCAACAGTAGCCAAATGCTTTTGAAAGTAGCTGCTGTCAGTTAATGCCTGGCATGGCACTTGGCATGGGAGGTACAGAGTCCACTCAGAGAGAGAGGAAGTAGGAGAGAATTTTTGTTCAAAAATTTGGACTCTGAAAAACACTGAAGCTGATTTTCACGAATTAAAAAACGAACAAAAAAGAACAATATCCAGATAGGTCATCTGAATAGTGGCTCCCAGGTGGCAAATGAAATATAAAAGATTTCACTGAAGGGGAAAATATATCAGTCTTCCTCTTGTTTTCAGAGTATAGGAGATTTATTTACAGTGAATGATTCCCTGGCATCCCACTTCCTCTTCTTGCACCCCTTACCATCCTCCCCCCACCCCACAGTATGTATCTCCTCATTGAAAGATGAACATGACTGAAGGGGAAAATGGTGAAAGACAAAGACGGCTAGGAATTTAGGCTGAAATAGCCTTGAAAGATCACCAGAGAGTCACAAAGAGTCGTTTCCTCTGCCACAACCCTTACAACCTTATGGGTTACCCTCCCTTCTCAATTTGAGTAGTGCAGATACATGGGCTGCCTGCTGTGTCATCAACACAACCCTGCTCATCCTGTCTTTAGGTGCAGCCTTGTAGGAGAGATGGGGAAGGTAACCTTTTCCTATTCCATCAGGAAAGTCTATACAACTTTAATCTCTCAAAGGGAGAATACTGTCATTAATCCCTGGCATTTTTGCAAGGCACCAAGGACACTTAGTATTACAAAACAACACAAAACTAATGTACAGAAGAAACCTAATGAAGCTAATTACCAGCTCAGTAATGCAAAGTGAATTTTAGAGAACACAGATGGAGAATGTTTGAAGGGGGAGGGTATGTCTCCTCATAAATACATATTGAATGACAGTTCATTTTATCAGTGGCGGGTTTGATTGCTTCTATACTGAGGGTAGGGGACTCTTCTCCCTCATTACTCTTGGCTGACACAGGAGAAAACTGAGGCTTTTGAGTAGTCAGAACAAGGCAATCTGGGCAATTTCCCATAATACCAGGTCAATCAGGTAGAAGGTCTTAGGGTTTCACTATTTTCTTCCTCTTTCTGAAAAGTACACAAAATCCAAATTTCTCCATAGGTTATTAGGCGAAAGACCAGCCTTAGGAGCTACCCTGCCTTGCTTAGAATTTAAAACAACTGTATCTACACATTTAGGTTGCCCATTTCTTCCTTGAGTCCCCACCAGAAAAAAAGGGATGGGACCTCAAAACCAGTCACTGTACCTAAATCCTGCCTAATTTAGATTCTATTTCTCCACATTTTTCTGAAATATAAACCCACAGTCACACCCACAAAATCTCCTCCATGAGGTCTACCTTGATCTGTTCAAGGTGCCAGGGTGTTATATATACTTTGTATATCTTTAGCTATGTCATATCTTCTCCTTTCCAGAAAGGAATGTAATCTTTTTGAGAACAGGGACTGTTTCATTTTATCTTTGTATCCCCAGGACTTGGCATATAGTAGGTACTTTATAAATGTTTATTGAATGAATCAATGAACAAATAAATAATTTGGAGGAATGTACAGTGCTGTAGACACATTGGCCATGGTTGACCCCATGATAACTAGGGCTCAGAAGACTCTGTTCAGGGAGAAATGAGAAAGGATTTATGAGAGCTAGAGTATGAAGAAGGGACTTTAGAAACAACCTAATTTTCTAGATGAGGAAACTGAGACTGACAGAAAGAATGTCACGTGTCCAAAGCCATTAGCTGGTGAAGTCAGTGATCTAAGAAATGAAGGAGGCCCACAGAATACCCCGACTCTGTCTATCTTGAGGAGGCAGGATGTCAAGAGTCTACTCAAATCTCAGCCTTTGGGTGTGGCTCCTCAGAGCAGTGGATTTTGATGCCTTAAAGTGCATTTGAACATCACTAGTCCCCGGCCTATGAATTCCTGCAAGCCATCCCCAAGAACAGTCTCTCTTTCTAGTCTCACTTCTGGAAACCAGAGAAAAGAAAAGGAAAACAATATCAAACACCAAAAAGATATAGGCACAAATAATGTTTATAAAGCCCCAACATTATGGATAAGAATGGGTGGGAAAGGGACTCACAAAAAAATGAGCTTCTCTTGCTATAACCATAATAAACATATTCTACTACTCCCTTTGTGAAAAGGGAAACCAGGTTCCTTCTGATATTTCTGCTGGAGAGCCCAGAATTTAACTTGCAACCAGACCCACTTCTCCAAACGCCCAGCTTCTTTCACCATGGTTCCTTATTGAGCCATATTTTATGAATCATGTCTTTTGGGCTCCCAACTAAGGCTTCCATTTCTAATGATGGAGCTCCCAACTTTTCGCAATGCCACTGACTGAAGTGACCTCTTATCAACTCCCAACCAAGCCGACGCACCCCAGGTAAAATCTGGAACAGATTGGCTTGCTCACACAAAGCTTGGCAGACTGCCCTCCCAGCTCGGCCACTAGCCTTAACTCAGCCTTTCACTATCAACAGGGCAGGAGAATGTGGTGGATATGTCCTAAGCCTTACTGCCCAGGGTGGATTAGGGCTTCCTTTAAACAATAAAACAGGGAATTTCCTTTGTCCTGGAAACGTTCCGCTTGTCACTAATGTTATCCTTATCAGCAGACTGCAATGCACTGGGCTCAAGCTCTGAAGTCCTCAGGACTCATGGGGCACCATTGCAAAATGTTTTCCTTTTTTCCTCTGCCTTGGATTCAAAGCATGACCTTTATGGGTGGAATTCAATCAGGTCACCTCTCAGATACCCCACTAGGGAAATAAAAGCAGCAAATGTAAAGTCCATTGTCTCCATTTTCAAGGAGGCAGAAATGTTGTTTTCTGCAAAGGTCCACATGACTTAACTGTGCAGAGATGTTTAAGTGTAAGTATGGCAGGTTGAGGTGGGGGAGGCCACAGTGAATAGGGACCCACTGAAAACAGCAGTAACAATGTGGGTGACACAGAGGTCCTTCTCAACAACATCTGGGACACTATACTTGGAGTTTGGCCTGAAGTCTGAGCCCTCCTTCTTATACTTACTTGCTGTGTGACTGTGGTCAAGTAATTTCTCTTCTCTGAAAAATTGGGGTGATACTACTTGCAGCACCAAACCCAGAGGTCTGCTGTAAGGAGGCATTTTATTTAAAACTCAAAGAAATGTAAACTCTACTTTTCTCATTACTCTGCACAAAGTGGGAACTCAGTAAATATGGTTGACTCACTCGCTGCTCAAGCCCATCCTTCGCTGCGGCGGCACATTCTTAAAATCGTTATTCACTTTCTATTTGTCAGGTTTGAAAATAGATCTCTCCCCTCAACATGGACTGAAACAACAAACAACTAGGAAAGGGGAGGGAGCGAGAAAGAGGGCAGGGGAGGGTCACAGAAAATTCAGAAGGCTGAAGGAATAACCAAGAGGAGACATTTCTGGTAACAAGTCTCCTGCATGGCATGTCAATCATAAGTTATTGCATCTATCATGTCATCTAATAATTAGAATAATAGAAAGCTGACTTGGCAGAATTTTCTTGTCTGCAGATGAGGATACTGAGATCTGAGTTCAAATCTCAGGCATTTACTAGCTGGGTGACCTAGGACAAGTTAGTGCACTTCCATCTGCCTCAGTTTTCTCATCTGTAAAATGAGAATTATAAAAACACTCACCTCTCAGAGTTATGAGAATAAACTGAAATAATATTTATAATGCATTTTGTGAACCTAAAAGTTCTATATAAACACTAGTTATTACTTGACGTACATGGTGTCAGCAGCATCTTTTTAGAAATCTACCATGAACAAGCTCTAGGCACAAAGAGCTAGCAAGTCAAGAGAAGATCTGGAAAACTCCAATCACTAGAGACCCTAGGACCAACCATCTCCTCAGAAACTCCACTGAACACTAGACAACGGAGGACTGCTCAGCAGAAATATCCAGCACTTTCAAGTCTCACAAAGTGCTTTCCCCCCGTTTTTATTTACTCCACAGCTTTGAGGTGAAAATGATCATCCCTAGGCAAGATGCTCCTTGCTCTGTAGTTGAGGAGAGAGAACCTGAGTCAGTCTCTGATCTAAAATTTAGACAGCAGCCTTCAGTGAGCTAATTTCAAAACTCAGGAACATGAGGTCTCCTGCCGCCAAATTGCCATATGGTACATAGCAGAGAAAGAACCACCATACCCTGAGCTCAAAACCAATAGCTTTTATACAGTATGATTTCAAAGTTTAAAAACATACTTTCTAGAATCTCCGGCTTTTGACTTCCTGGTGTTAGTGCACATGAAAGGCAAACTCCTCAACCAGCATGTCAGAGCACTAGCTGCTAGCTTTAGCTGCCTTTTCAAGGAAGTTCAATGACTTTTAGTGATTCTCCCTACCGTCAACCCTGGTTACACCCTCGAGTTTTCATTTTACTTAAGAACAGAGAGGTCAAGGGACTCACTCTAGGTCACACAGCAGGTCTCTGGCAAGGTTAGGCTGCAGAAAAACTAAACTTCTGACCCTTAGCTTAAGAGTTTTGACTGGGTAGCCATACTGGAGGGTAGCATTTACTAATCATTAGATTCCAGGACGTAGGTACTTAGAGCCACGTCATGGAAACAGTTATTTAACCCAATATTTTCACAAAGTTACACATGACACACACTTTCTTGCCTAAGAGCAGATCAAAGGTGGAAGGAACAAGACTGGAATATTTCAAACCTAGTTATGATTTTGGGAAAATTTACAAGCTGCCGAAATGTGGCGCTTATGATGGAATCTATGGTGTCAGCAGGGTGGGACTACCTCTGCGTGCAGCTGGGCATCTGCCAGGTGGCCTGTGGGCTAACCTGCACTTTACACCCTTTCTGGTGAAAGAAGCATGTGGGGGTGGTGGGCAGAACTAAAGTGGCCTTGCTGATGTCTCTGGAAACTGTGCGCAGTGCCTGGCCTCCTGGGAATTGGTTTGGTTTCCTTTGTGGAATGGATTCATCCTTGGATGGCTATAAGCCAGCTCAGAGAGGCATAAGTTAAATGATGGGCTCACAGAAAGCTGGCTCTATGTCCATTAGAACAAAATGGCGACCCTAAAACAGTGACTCCAATAGCTCAGTGCTTAAGAAGGGCCTCTGTGGAGAAAAAAGAGCCCCACCAGGCATGGTCTAGGGGCTTTGGGGTAACTTTTATGACAGCAATAACAATACTTAACTGAAAAGGCATCTTGGTGTATTGGATTAGAGAGCTGGCCCCCAAGCTGGGAAGACCAGGGTTCAAGGGCTGCAAACCTCTCAGACTAGCTCCTAGAAATTGCTGACTTAACTTTGGTGTAGTGAGTTTTCTTGGCTAAGAAATCACCAATATCAATGATCAACGATATCAATCAAATCAGTAATATCAATGAAATTAAAGGTCTACTGTAGACTATCTCTTTCCCTTATTAAATTAGATACCATGATAGACTGGATAAAAGAATGACCCTTTAAATAAGGAACACCTGGGTTAAAGTCTTGCTTCTATCACCTACAGGCTGCATGGCTTTGGGGAAGTCGCTTAACCCTTCAATGCCCAGCATGGTGGTACATGTCTGTATCCCAGATGCCAAGAAGGCTGAAGTGCACTAAGGGATTTTTGATCCTTAGGTCTGAATACTCAGATGATCTGAACAAACATACTCAATGAAGGCAAATAATATTTAGGATGGCATCATTTCAGTCAGTGAATGCTTAACACTGAATTGCTTTGTAAATATTCATATTTAAAAGGGAAATCATCTATAGTAGCATATAGGGAGGAGAGACTTAGAAAAGTTAACTATTTGTTAAGCTACTTTGCTCAGAATAATTAGAAGAAAAAAATGTTTTCCCTAGTAGGTATTCTCTAAAAAGTACAGGATACATTTTAGTCATGATCTCTGAACGTCCTTTGAGTAAGGTTCAACTATCCCTTGCTTTAAAAGGAGAAAATGAGGTATGGAGAGTGGGAATAATCTTCTAAAGATCAAGTGTTGCATTAATGATGGGTCTAGGAGCAGAGTTCAATGACCTAATAACATAAACCCCTGGAGGGCACAGACTTTATATTTTTGTTACTATTATTTCATTACTTGTTAATTAATTTATTTATTTTCATTTGCTATGTGTTCCCGGGACCCAACTCAATGCCCTTTACATTGCAGGTGCTCAATAACTGCTTATTGGTTTGGATTTGATTGAATCTAGGCATGGTCTACATGCAATCATACAGAAAAGGATAGACATTTGCTAACTTTGACCATCCACTTGCTTTTTAAAAACATTCGTAAGTTACAGACCGATTGTTTACAGATGTGCTTACCTATACACGCCCTAGTTTTCCACTTCCAAATCAGAGTAATGTCATGCAGGTAAATATGTATTTTGGACCAAATTTTCCCTGATGTTTAAATCAATGTTTCTTTCCTGAATTATCCAGGAATTTTCCTTCCCAATCTTCTACTATCTCTGGGCTATAAAGGAACTAGGACAGAGAGCTCCAGATGTACCAGACTAAAGATGGGCAAACTTTGCCAAGAGTCAATGACATTTTCCAAATTCCTCATCTTGGAAAGCATGCCATAAAATTGTTTCTCATGAGGCTTCCAGGACATCTTTGCCTCTAGCAGATCAAGAGAAAATTATTAAAAATGACTCCAGGATAAGAGAAGAAAAAGAAATTAAAGGAATTAGAATAGGCATTGAGAAAACAAAACTATCAGTTTTTGCAGATAATATGATGTTATACTTAGAAAATCCTAGATAATCAACTAAAAAACTACTTGAAATTATTAACGAAGTTACAAGATAAACCCACATAAACCATCAGCATTTCTATATATTACCAACAGAGTCCAGCAGCATGAGATAGAGACATTCTATTTAAAGTAACTGTAGACAATATAAAATACTTGGGAGTCTACCCGCCAAGACAAACCCAGGAACTATATGAACACGACTATAAAACTCTTTTCACACAAATAAAGTCAGATCTAAACAGTTGCAAAAATATTAATTGCTGACAGATAGGCCGGGCCAATATAATGAAAATTACACTTCTACCTAAATTAATCTATTTTTTCAGTGCCATGACAATCAAATCATTAGAAATTATTTTATACGACTAGAAAAAATAATAACAAAATTCATCTAGAAAAGCTCAAGGATATTAAGGGAGTCAATTAAAAAATGTAAAGAAGGTGATTTAGTCATATAAAATCTCAAACTGTACTATAAAGAGATAATTATCAGAACAACCTATACCGGCTATGAAATAGAGTGGTAGGTCATTGAAATAGATGACGTACAAATTATGTTAGAGAAAATGACCATAGTAATCTAGTATATAACAAACCCCAAAACCTAAACTCTTGGAACAAAAACTTGTTATTTGATTAAAAAACCGTTGGAAAAACTGGAAAACAGTATGGCAGAAATTATGTTTAGATGAACATCTCACACTGCATACCAAGATAAGGTCAAAATGGGCACATGATTTACACGTAAAGGATGACACTATAAGAAAATTAAGAGAGCAAGGAATAGTTTATCTGTCAGATTTATAGACAAGTGAAAAATTTAGAACCATAGAAGTTAGAGACATAAAATATAAAATAATTTTGATTACATAAAATTAAAATGTTTTTGCACAAACAAAACCAATATAACCAAAATGATCAGGAAAACAAAAAACCGGGGGAAAAGTTGGCACCAAGTAACTCTGATAAAGGCTTTATCTCTCAAATACATAGAGAACTGAGTCAAATTTATAAAAATGCAAGTCATTCCCCAATTGATGACTGGTCAAAAGATATGAATAGGCAGTTTTCAGATAAAGAAATCAAAGGTATGTATATAGTCATATAAAAAATGCTTTCAATCACTATTGATTAGAGAAATGCAAATTAAAGCAGTTCTGAGGTACTGCCTCATCTATCAGAGTGGTTAATATGACAAAGAAAATGTTGAATGTTGAAGGGGATGTAGGAAAACTGGGACACTAAAGCACTGCTGGAAAAGTTGTGAACTGATCCAACCATTCTAGAGAGCAATTTAAAAGTATGCCCAAGGGGCTACAAAACTGTGCACACCCTTTGATCCAGCAATATCACTGCTAGATCTCTATACCAAAGACATGCTAAACAGGGAAATGGATCTATTTGTACAAAAATATTTACAGCTGCTCTTTTTGTGGTGGCTAAGAAATGGAAATCAAAATGATGCCTAATCAATTAGGCTAAACAAGTTGTGGTATATGATTTTAATGGAAAATTATTGTCCTATAAGAAATGACAAGCATAAGGATTTCAGAAAAACCTGGAAACACATGAACTGATGTATACTAAAGTGAACACAACCAGAAGAATGTTGGACATAGTAACAGCAACACTGTTCAATGAAGAACTGTCAATGACTTAACAATGAAGAACTGTCAATGACTTAACTAATATGGAGTATATACTCCATATACTAATATACACTGCACATGTATAACCTATATCTGATGCTTTACTATCTCAGAGAGGGGGAAAGGACGGGAGGAAGGGAGAGACAGAATTTGGAACTCAAAACCTTAAATAAAATGTTAGAGAAAAAAATTACTCCAGGGTAATTAAATAAAACTAAATAAAAATTAATCCAGGTCCTCTCTTAGACGCCAATCAAAAAAGAGTTCCAAGATAACCCGAAAAGGATTACCAAAAAAAAAAGAATGTTAGCATATATTTCCAATCTATAAAGTAGTTGTTGAAGACACAGGACAGAATTAAGCTTGCATCAAAATTAGCTTCAACATAATTGCATGTATAGGGAAATAACCCACCCAAGTCTAACATGCTTAGACAAACAAACTCCAGTCATACTCAATCCCATGTAAACGAATTGCTCTTCAGAGCCTGAAACAGCTATTTCAGTTGAACTCATTCACTGGGTCATTAAAAAATTAATTTTCTGCTTTTTACCAGGCCATATTGCTGACAAACAGTCCTTGCCCTTGAGTAGCTTACAGTTTACTAGGAGAAAAGAAAATATATGTAGCTAAATAAGTACAAAACATGCAAAGTGAATGCAAAATCATTTCAAATGGGAAGGGCAGTGGCATCTGAGAGGAGTTTGTATTGGAGACAGCCCTTGAGATGACCTTAGAGGTAATTAGAGATTCTAAGAGATGGAGGGGAGAAGTGAATGCATTCTATGCATATTCACATGTATGGCTTTTGAGTGGTTTCCGCGTGAAAAATGCATCACACATGTGAAATATGGGCATTAAGACTTGGTCCATCTTTTCTTTTACTGGAGGAAAAAGAAAGAGACTTGGCTAGAGTTAGGTTGGGTCCCTGGATGAATGTCAATCAATGTCTGAACAGATCAAACAGCAGCCCCTTGGGCTTTCAAAAACGCCTCCTTTTGGCTAACAATCCAAGTGTACATTTCAAACTATTTAAAGGAAATGCACAAATAAAAGCCTAAACCACTTCACAGTGTCTTATTATCTTAGTATTTAATTCCTCCGATGCAACTGAGAAGTCTGAAGATGTACTCTCCCTTCATTTCTCTTCTGGTTGTATAATCCTGTCTATGTGCTTTATATGACTGTAGGGGATACCCAGCCTCAGATAATGTTTTGCATATGTTCTGAGTTGAGACCAAGTAGACCAGGTGTAATTAAATGAGGGAACTACCACTATCATCTTAAGCACTTAACAAATACACATACAACAAGAGTCATCAATGAAACAACCACAAAGTACTAGCTCCAAATCAAACTACCTCTGTCTTCCTTTGCTTTCTTAAATCAGTTTCGAATACCAGCATCCTCCAACATTACTATACTTAAGACATGACACCAGAAACCCAAACAACTTTATGGATTATGAAAAAAGCCATATTCTTTTCCCAGAGTATTTCAGCTCTCTTTTCCCTCCTTCCTGGATAAAGAAAACCACACTTGGTTGCTTGGTGAAAGGCAGGGAAATTCATTGAAAGGTCAGCTCTCCTGGCATAATAGAAGGAAAAGGAGAGGAGGGGGGTGGCTTGGTAAATATGAACAAAAACTAGGGAACACATTACCCAACAAATTGACACTGGAAAACTAGACTCATAGAATCTCAAAGTTGTAAGCGACCTTGGAAGTCATATAGTTGGTCCACTCTGGACCTGGACAGGAATTTCCTTTCTAATATTTCTGGCAAGTGGTCATCCATACTCACTAATTAAAGACCTCCAATATGGGGAACCCAACTAAGGAAGCCCATTCCACTTTGGGTCAGCTGTTTACTGGAAACAAATTTTCCCTTATATTGATCTTGCCATTTCCACCTAGTTCCGCCCCCTAGGACCAAGTCTAATTCTTCTTCCATATGACAGACAGTCCTTTAAAGAAATGAATTCAATTATTATGTTTTCCTTAGTCTTCTTTTCTCTGCTCTTAATAGCTTCACTTCCTTCAGTCTACCCTCCCATGGCATGATTTCAAAACCCTTCTGGTTTGCCCTTCTCTGGATCGACTCCACTGTGCCAATGTCTTTCCTAAAATCTGACTCGGCTGAGTATTCTCCTCCAAATATGGCATAACCAGGGAAGAGGCATACAGCAGAATTGTGACAACCTTCATTCTAGATATTATGATTCTTATTAATTCAGTCTAAGATCTCATTAGCTTTTTTTGGCTGCCATGTCATACTGTTGACTCATTAAGCTAGGAATCTTTTAAACCTCCCAAGTTTTCACTAAAACTCCCAAGTACTTGTCACATACATCTCCAAGATCCTGCATTTCTAAAGCTGATTTTTAACCCAAATATACAACTTAATATCCAACTCTATTAAATTTCATCTTATTAAATTCTGCTCATAGTTCTAGCCTGCTTATAACACTATCCAATCAACAATAATTAAGTGCAAAGCACTATGTTTTACTAAGTTTAGGTTGGTTAGCGGGGAGATTCACAGATAACTGTGAGTTCAGTACTTTTCTTTACACAGCGTGGTTAGAAGACAAAAATGCATTTTTTATACTAATGAAGGTTCTTGCTTATTTCAAGGCAGAGAAGATAAACAAGCAAGCAAGTAAACAAAAAAAATCAGAGCCAGGCAACACAGGTTAGAAAGGAACGTTTATTTCTCTAATGTTTTCAGTTTGACACAACTCTCTTTATCAGGAGCACAAGTCTGGAATTCCTGAAGCCACACTCATATCCTGCCATCAGTTTTTTTACGCAAAACCCCCATTGATTGGGATGGGAGTTTCATGTCAAGAACAATGGCAGGATGTGACAGAGGGAAGGAGAGATGGAGGAATACGTGATGTCTGATCCCAACTGGGGCATTTGTCATGGACTGTGTCTACACAAGTGAAGTGAATAATGGGGTGCTCAACTGGAAAACTTGGCTAACGGAGACAACCTTTTTATCCAGAGAATAACACTTTTTACCTTCTCATATCTCCACTAGCTGAAATCACATCTGTCCATCAAATCCAAGCTCAAATGGCATTTCTTTCATGACATCTTCCCTAATCCACCCAACTGAAGACTTTTTTCTCCTTTTTATGACTCTTATAAACATACTTATTCTATTTTAATTTATAGCTATCTGTATAAACATGTTGTCTCTCCTACTAAATTGTAAATTGCAAGGAGGCAAAAATCATATCTTCTTTAACTCTATATTGCTTATAAAAAGTAGACACTCACTAGACGTACGTTCAGTGAATGGTCTGATGATTTACCCTATGTCCCTATGATTTAACCCTATGTCCCCTTCACTTCATGTCATTAATGAAAAGTTCTGAACCACAATTCATTATTGAAGAAGAAAGAAAGCCAGTAATGCTACTGGCAAAAGCTGGCAATGCTAGCACACATGAGAGGCACCTCACTTCCATTTTCTCGTTTGCAAGTCACTTTATGTCTAAGACACTACTAAACATCTTTCACTGAGGGACAGGTTCTCCAAACTACGTAGAGAAATCCCAGAAGGCATAAAACCAGAAATATTCCATGGATTGCAGTATGATGATACAGAGTAACAGTTTTGCATGAATCAAACCATCTAATAGTTACATGAGGCCTCATGATTAGTCAGTGTTCCTTTGCAAGAGCTCATAGCACCTAGGTTCAGCAATTGAATTCAATAACATGTATTAAGCATCTATTATGTTCAAAATACTATGTTGGACAATAGAAAGTACAAAATTAAAAACAATATAGCCCCATGGTCTCTCACAGAGGTTACAATCTACTAATTGCCCTACCCAACAATGTGAATACATCTAAATGAATAATTCATGAGGAATTTTAGGATGCAAAGAACATTAACAATTCCAGGGATCCAAGGAAGGCTTCATGAAGCATCTGGGCTGAGGCAGGAAAGAAGATAAGGATTGTGAAAAGCAGAGATGAGGAGGCAAGACAAACCAGGAATAGAGAACAGCTAGAAGGAATGGAAAGGGGTGGGAGATTGTGGGCTCAGCAGAAATATAGAGTACATGAAGGGTGAGTAAGACAATATAGGACTGGAAAGGGAGAGGGGAGTCAGATCTTTATCCAATTCATTTTAGAAGAAGAATGAACCTTTATTCTTAATTCTTTTTTGAAGAAATATCATAATTCATTCCATGTCAAGGACCAAACTGGAACCAGCCAGGGTTCATTTTACCCATAGTTACTCCAGATCAATGGAATACGAAAAATTCTCAAGTCAGGGAGACATATTACATCTGTGGTTCATTCTGTTTGGTATCTGACATGAGACCATATCTAGACAAACTCTGCATCAGTGCTTTTTTGATGATGCCAGTAAAAGATAATATTTTCAACAGAAATTAGGTTTGTGGTGAATACAGGTCTCTCTCCCTCTGGCAAATCAGGAGAGTCAAAGAGAAGTATACTTCTACATTTCTGATGCCTGTGTTAGTTTGTTGATCTATTGGATAGGATGGCAATGCTTATCAGTCTTGAAGAAGGCAATAAGTTGCCCATGGTCTCATCATGGTAGGTGAAAAGAAACCGCCAAAAACCCTGTTTGCTAAAATGAATATATCATTTCTACTGTACACAAAAACCACCTTTGATTTAACTGGATCCTGCACTCACAAGGGAATTTTACAGCTCTTCTTATCCTCTCATTCAAAGAATCATAGAGATAGGATGGACTTCAGAGGTCACATTTTCAAACCTTTCATTTTATGGAGAAGGAAACTGAGTTCATAGAACTGAAATGACTTTCCCACAGTCAAAGAGCTGGTCAGGTATTGCAGCAAGTTTTCCTGCTCCCAGTTCCATGCTCTTTCCACACCACACCACACCACCTCTTGAACAGAGTTATTTTTCTACCACTCAAGAAGTCGTTTTCCCCTGTTTCTAATTACTTCAACAATTAAGCATGCAAATGTTTGAACGACATCTATTAAACTTCTATGAACTCTTAGAAGGAAAAAAAAATAACAGCCAAGAAGAATCTGGAACATCAAACAACTCTTACGAAACCAGAGCTCTGAGCCTTTAATTGTAAACGAATCAGAAACAGACAGATGAAATTTCCCATGAAATACACATGGGATTTGAAAATCAAGAGAAAAGGTGCCCTGGGCATAGTAGGGTCTGGGTCAGACCAGGACTCCACCATTAGGAGAGTTTATGTCTGATGAAGTCCAAATTCAACTCTCCCATCACATTCCATTCAGTCTACTGAATCACAGGTTCATAAAGTTGGAAAAGACCTCAGAAGTACAATTCATGATAGTTTAAGAATCTCTTCAAGAATCAAGTAGTCATTTAACTTATGATTGAAGACCTCCATTAAGAGGAGGAATCCAACTTCCACTCAAAGCAGCCCTATACCTTTGGACTGCTCTGATCTGATTGTTAGGAAGGTTTTCCTAAATAAGTCCATTGCTCCTAGTTCAACCCTCTACTTCCCACCTATACAAGTCTAATCACTTTTCCATATATCAGATCTTTACACATTTGAAGATTGCTGTTACATTTTCTCCTAATCTTCTCTTGTATGAGCTAATATCCTTCTTCAACCAATTTGTGTATGGCATATTTTACAAATCTCCACCAACCTGGTTGTCTCTCTCTCTCCCACTTCCACAATATTCCAGTTGATCAACTTCATGTCATTCCTCATAGGAGACACCCAGAACTGAATATTCTACTCTAAATGTAGTTTGACCAAGGTAGATGACATCAGAACTATCATTCCCCATGCTCTGGACACCAGTCCTTTCTGAATATTTCCAGAGTAGCATTGGTTCTTTTTTGGCTTCCATGTCATCATCTCACGAGTTCAAAGGGACTAGACTTCATGAGATCTGTTCACTACAGGTACAAAAGTGTAAGCAAGTTAATAAATCTTCTTAAAGAATGTCTCATATATCCTCACATCCAGAGTGCCTTAACAACAAGTTAGAGTATCTTCTTCAAAATAGACTGGGAGACTCCCCAAAAGGTCAAGTCACTGGATCAAAACTTCCAAAAGTTAAGGGCATTTTCTCATTTCCCACCCCATAAAGGTATTAAAAAATATAGATTCTGTGACAAATGTCTCTTGGCTCCAAGGAGGAGTCTCTCACAATACACTGAAGAGGCCTCTGATTTGATCAGAGGTTACCTTTGCCCTTTGACCAAGTGTAGTGTCAATAAGGAAGAGATGTCAGATGTTACTGGGGCTTTATGTTGTAATTAGGAATGAATAGGAGAGGGAGAGAAATGATGGTTCCTATGTTCTCTTTCAAAGTCTTCCTCCATGCTGAGTTTTACAGTGTGATGTACTATCTCTAGAGTACAGAATTCTGAGCTTTGAATAATTAGATATCTCAATGAAAAAACAACAAAATTAAGTTTACAAAAATATTCATAGGATATAGGTTTAGAATTATATGGAACCTCAAGTGGCCAGCTAGTCCCCCATTTTATATATAAAGAAACAGAAAAGTGATATACCCAAGGTCACAAGAGTAGCAAGTATCAGGTAGGTGACTTGAGATGCTTTTTCCAGTGTACTGCTTAAATAAACTCCCAACCGTACTTCCCACTAATTACCAAGACAAACTGGATAGAACTCCTTCCTTACTTCTGAATCCTCCTTTCAGATGTCATGTTTTACGGACTTCTTTTTCCCATCATGGCTGCTCTTGAAATATGTGTGTGTATACACACACACACACGCGCACACACACACACACACACACACACACGCATATTTACATATATATCCTCCAGTTTCTTCATCCAATTTATGTATGGCATAATTCTACAACTCTATCACCACCTTGGTTGTCTCTCCCTCCCACTTCCAAAATATTCCATCACATACATACGTACACACACACACACACACACACACACACACACACACACACACAGCTTTACTTGGTTTTACCGGCAAAAAAAAAGAAAAAGAAAAATGAGGGAGAGTATAGCATTGGTCACTGGTCCTACACACCCTTTAATATACTGGTATCTGAAAGATTTCCTTGGGCCTAGCACAGTCCTGGGCAAGGGGCAGTGTGGTACAAAAGGAGAGTGCTACATTTAATTAGTTGCTGCTGCCTGAGTGTAGGTTCTGCTACTATTACTACCACTGTGACCTTAGGCAAGATTTGAAACTTGTCTGGACCTCAGTTTCCTCATCTGTAAAATGAAAGAGTAGGAGAAGATAACCTTTAAGCTTCCCCATAACCAAAAATCCCTGAGTCCCTCTAGTTTGGTGAACAGTATTTCATTAGCATAATAATGGATGACTTTTTCCACAGAAAAAGACTTCTTAGGTAATGTACAAATAATTCAAATCATTTTCTTCATCTGATTAGATGTACTCTGTGAAACTTTCTGGGGGCAATCTGCTAATGATTGTATAGCAAAAGGTAAGAACAGGAGCTTCTTGTCAGCAAGAGACGTTTTTGCCCTTTTATCCCCAACCTTTATTACACTGCCTGATACATAGTAAAAACTTAAATATTTCTTGATGGACTACAAGGCACAGTTCCCCAAGCAAAATGTATTTTCAGAAGCTGGAAGTGCCCTCTCTCTCTCCAGGTGGAGTGAGGGCCAGAAAAGGACTCCACTTCTCTGGTAAATTGAGGTCTTTGAGGGAACTTCCTTTCATTGGGAAGAAAGTGGGCCCACTGATCACACAAATGTGATGTCTTTCCTTAGGCTGTCCAGGCACTGCACTGCCTCTTTGCCAAGAGTCACTCATGGATCTCTCCAGCAGACCCTGACCCTTGCCTAGCCAGAAACTTGGCCTCTTCCTCTCTCATTTTCCCACTGGTGGAAAATAGGCTGCAAGGAAGAACCATCCCCACCCCAATTCATGCCAGCACCCTAGGGATAATCTGTAGTTGGGCCCCACCAATGGGTCTTCTGGTTATGACTACTCTTTATGCTCTTTAACACCTAGCGTCCAGAAGTCAGATCATTTAGGTTCAAGTTTTATTGCTACCTGTTGTGATGTCATTTTTAAATTTGAACAAGGCCCTGATTTCTTACAATGACTCTGTTTCCTTTTTTGTTGGTAAGGAATGCCATTTCCCTTGTTCCTATCTCCCCAGGATTTTAGGAAGTATAAATAAAAGAAGGAAGCTTTCTGAGTTTCTTAGAACAACAGACTATGTAAATACAAGTTCTCTTAACTTTGGTCTCTTTAGAAGGCTGATATCAGAACAGATCTTTTGGTGATAATGGTGAGTGCATGGTGTTTGTGGAACATGGGGGAAGGCCCAAGCTAGATGTGCTTTGGGAGGAAAAGGATGGGGAAGGAGTTGTCGTTCAGCCATGTCTGACTCTTCCTGAGCCTGTGAACCATACTGTCCATAGGGTTTTCTTGGAAATGATACTGGAGTGGTTTGCCATTTCCTTCTCCAGTGAATTAAGGCAAGCAAAGGTTAAGTAAACTGCCCAGAGCCACACAGTTAGTAAATGTCAGAGACTGAATTTGAACTCAGGTATTTCTGACTCCAGGTCCATTCACTATATCACCTAGCTGCCTAGGGAAGGGGAGACTGAAGCAATTTACCCTCTGAGATTCGCTGTCACCCACCTAGGATAGTTTCATTCAAGCCAACAACTTCCTGCTAATGAAGAATGGGACCTGTAGAATCACAACATATAAGGGTGAACCTTAGAGACTGACAGGTCTAATAGGTTGTTTTATAGCTATGGAACTGGAGGCCCAACTGATCAGCAAGGGACTAGCCCAAATTCACATCTCTAAGTAGCAGTGGAGACCAGAATTGGAACAAAGGTCAGGGCAATCACTTCCTATTAGACCATACCACCTTCTCACCAGTCTCACTCCATGTGCTAGACCCCATGCTGAATACCAGGGCATAGGAGCAGCAACCCCCAGCTACGGACATTCAGAATTTTTAAAAAAATAATGAACAATTTTTCAATGCTAACATTATGTTCAGTCCCAAGAATCCTTGGAGCTATGGTTTTCTTTGTTCTGCCAAAGGAAAAAGGAAATACATCAGGAAGCCATGCTAGTCCACAGGAAGTCTCACTTGGGCTGATAAAAGGAACTGATGTGAGGTGGGTTTGGATGCAGTTATAAGTCAATCAGCCTTGAAATAACAAGAAGTGTCATTCAGAAGAAACTGGAGCCTGAAAGTGGGCCTTTCATGAGGATTTCCTTTAACCTTCTCCTGTCTTACTCATTATTCCTCTCTCTTTGCTTTTCTCATCTCCAAATCTCTCTCTCTCTCTCTGGGGGGGGGGGGAGGGGGGCACTGTCTCAGTCAAACAACAAACATTGTGCCTGCTATTTGTCCAATACTTAGAATTAATGAAACAATCCCTACCCACAAAGAGATTTTATATATATGCATCTTGTTTTTAAAAAATTGGGGAACGGGGAGGTTCTGAGTGTGGGAGGTATAGACAGCCAGAGGAAAAAAATGTGAAGCCCCTATATGCTCTTTAATGCCACAGAAACTCCTGACACTTTTGGACATTAGGAATGAGTCAAGGGAAGTTCTCTGCCCCTTCAGTGTGCCAAGGTAATGCAGGGGTTATGACTACCATTTTCTCTTGCCTACCTCCATTCCTGTCATGAGAGACAATATTTCCTAGGCAAAAAAAAACAACCTTGAGTCCTAGATATTGCCCCTGCTTGAGCAAAGAAACATAAAGACTTGAGCAACTCACTCAATTCTTTGGACACCTCCTCAGGATCATGCTGGTCTCATGGCCTACCCCCAACTCTCCAAAAAACCCTATTTTTTTCAATATCTGATGCTGAGTCTGCCTTCAAGCATAAATTGCCCAAATAATTGCATCGATGTTCCAGTTGACTATATCTCTTTGGTCATAGCTCATGTAGTTTTGTTGCTCTTGGGATCAGAAGGGTACAAAAAGGGTCCTTTCTGCCACCTTTAGAGCCCACTCAAAATGGTAGGTGATAAAGTTTCAGGTTGAATCAGGCCCTTTCAGGGTTTGAGGGTGTTTGCCCACAGTACAGCACTACTTCCTGTTTTAAGAAAAAAAAATCCTCCCAGAAAACTCATTATGAGGCTCAAAATTCTTCTTGGACATCAAATAAGTCCTCAAAATATTGTCTTTTAAGAGCTAAGTGTAAATGAATCAGAACCAGACGAATTCAATTTCCCTTCAATTAAACAGGATTTTTTAAAAGTCAAGGAGAAAGGCGCTTGGGGCCAAATGTGTTTTGGGTTTTAATCGAGACCAAACTTTGGAAAATAGCTTAAGACCCCAAAGCATAGCCAGGCCCTATTCTTAGTTTGCATTAATGCAGAAGGATTAGTACAGCTCCAGTGTCACTTAGCAATGAAAACAATCCAGGCCTGAGAAATGTATATAGTAACTTACTCTGGAGAGCCAGGTCCCTTCAACAGTCATCAACAGTCATCTCATGAATACTCATGTTGGCTCAAAGATGTAGGGAGAAGGTATCATATTGACCCACATAAACTGTTAAAGGGAGTTACTACAGAAAACAAAGTTTCTGAAGTCCAGTCCAGGATCATCTTAAAGGCATTTCCTTTATAAATGGGATCCAAAACTCCATGATAATTTTTTTCCTCAAATAGACAAGCTAAGGCACGAGTTACTAGTGCTGAAGGAAGGAAAAGGAGATGGAGGAAAAATCTCAATAAGTAGGTCGCACTTGGCCAAAACACTGATTTTTCTGAAAATAAACACCGCATAGTAAATGATCTGACCTAGCTATTGCCTTTGGATTGAACCCAAATTCTCCCTAAAGATCCATTTGGGGAATCTACTTGAATTGGTGTCCAAAAATATAACATAAACTACCTTATTTTCTAGAGGTCATTAAGAATCTAGATAGACATCATTCACAGTGGTATTTTATTCCTAGAAGGAAGGTCTCATGGGAAAAGCACAAGATCAGAAGTCTGTACACTTGGGTTCAAGTCCCAATTCTGTCACTATCTGCTGTTAGCTTTGGGGTCAGGGAGGGGGTCATCATACTTCAGCCCACAGTTTCCTCATCTATAAAATGAGAGGTTGTGTTAGAAGATCTTTAAGGTTCCTATCAGCTCTGAACATCTATGATTCTATTTGTTCTGTATGATTTAGCTACAGCAACCCTACTTGTGGCCAAGGAGAGAAGAGAGGTGAATTTCCAGGCAAAGACACTGGGAGGAGGGACTGGATCTGTGATCTCACTGAGACAAAGAACTCAAAGATGAGAATCCTTGGATTCAAATCTAAAGAGTGTGACCTAAAGCCTTGACAAGTTAAGTAACTTGCCTACGGTCACACAATTTTTAGAAGAGGCATGACTTGAATTCAGGTCTTCCTGGATCTAAGGCCAGCTTCCTTTCTATTATACAATATTTCCTTGGGTCAGGCATAGGATCTTAGCAATGAATATTAATCTGCCCTATATGTATTTTGGTAAACATAAGATGAATACTGGCTAGACAGATGCAACTTATAGAATTTAAAGACTTCTTATCAACGTGTATGTAAATTCTTTATGCATAGCCAGTTTGCTTTGATATGTACATTACATAAAAGAGAATATAAAAAAGTAAGCATTGCACACTCAGACTCATACACATATAGCATACATATGCATATAGGTTCAGACTCCATAACTATGTTCCTGGAATGTTCTCTGTCTAACTGAAACCCACAAATGTCTGGAAATTCAGGTTAAGGCTCCCGTGACACCTTTAATTCTAGCCCTGTGCACGTATGTGCTGAGATGGGACATAAGGCCTTTCATTACATTGGACACATAACACCAGTAAATGGGGGACTACAAAAGCAGTTCATTTTCCTAATATTAACTCACTTTGAGAGGGCTGGGGAGATATTTCATACTGTGGCATTTTGAAATAGAGATGTTGGATATCTTTCACCACACCCTGCCCTTTTGAAAACTGGGAAAATTTGGAATGCTTCAAAATTTTGTTTTGCTCTCAAGCAAATCAGAAGAGCCCCAGATTATCACGAGAATGCATCTGCAGATGATCTTTGAGACTATCTGAATGACCTTGGCCAAATTATTTTACCTCTTTGGACCTCAATAACTGGATCTGTAAAATTGAGGGATGATACTAGAAAACTCTTCTATGGACCCTTCCAGCTCTGAATCTATTAGCCTATCATTATTTACATATTTTTTGGCAGAAAGTACCTGAAGATTTAGACTTAAGTGGGTATTTAAAGATGCCAGACAATTCAAAGTATTATTAGAAATCTGATTTGTATTTCCAGGAAAATAACCTTTTCAAAAAATTGTCTTAATTACTAGGAATTGATTCACTCTCTCTTTTGACACTAGGCATACATAAAACATCTATACATAAATCACCAAATTACAAAAGAAACTCTATGAAACTAGTAGAATACTGAGGAGATGTGATATATGTATTGTATTTTGAAAAACAAAAAAGAAAAGTATGGGATAATATGAAATAGGGTTTCGTTCCATCCTGCTATATTTCACAAGCAGATGCTGTTTAATAGACAGATGTTCTTAAAAGCAGGCGATAGCAGCATGGTCTGGTGGTTGGCCATCACTGACTCAGAATTTCTGATCCTAATTCTGACTCTTCTACCAACTTGTTGGTGGCCTCAGATAAGTCAGAGACCTACTCTTTATCTCAGTTTCCTCAGGGACTGAGTTGAGAATAATGATGTTTGGTGGTGCTCATGGGGCTGAGGTTACAAGTGTAATCCTTATGCTGACCAACTAACTTTCCCCAGAGATACGGAGGATCCTTAATAACTGGCTGCTTTTACCTCAGAGACGAGGGGATGAGAGTGTTTTGAAGGGATAAACCAAAAGTAGCATTCACACACCTACTGGGAAATCTTCTAAGTACATAGGTGACCAATGCTTGACAGTGCTAGCATATGAAAAACATTTTTAAATAAGGAACAATCACATTGATATAGTTCCCCTGATGAATCAATTAATGATCAAGTTGATAAAGATAGATAATACGAAGCAACTGAAAATGAAACTGGCTACTCTTTCCTATGGAAGGTCTGACACCTGGCAAGGTTTTAAGAGAACTGAAGACAACTTTGAGGATGCCTGACTTATGGGTCTATATAAGAGCTAGCCTCCATTAACACCAGTTTGTCACAAAGCAACGAAGGCCATGGAAAGACTTAGAAAGATAGTTTCACTAAATAGAAGCCAAGAAAAACTGTGTTTCTCAAAACCAAAACCAAAACTCTTTTATTCCTGTACCTCCACAGTGCTAACTCTTCACACTGCTTAAAAGAAAGGGACTGACGGATTTTCCCTTATAAGCCCTGGCACGATCATAACAACACAGGGGCATTTGGGGACACTGGGACCCGAGTTGGAAGTCCCCTTCCCAAACCTGTGACTTACATTTTCTTGTACCCCACAATGATTTCTAGGACCCCCATTAGAACAGAATTCCATCCTAAGACCCTGATCCCTGGCAGTCCTATTCAAGGTACCCACATCTGAAAACCTGCATCTGAAGCCTCAGATAGAGTGAGACACCCCAGGAATGACATCATTCTAGGGTTCTACAGGCTGATATCTACTTTTTTGCCACATTAAAAGAAGAGGTAGCCTATAAGGGGCATCAGTGATTCTAACCTCCAGGAACCCTCCCTAGTCCCCTGACATCATGGGTATTTCATCAATATGCTTTATGGAATCTGCACAATTTTGGTCTTGGATTCATGGTTCATTTACGGTTAATGGGCTTCCTTTGACTCCAATGACTCCCTAACCCAAGCAAACTCATCTGATGATCCACAATTGAAAGGGAATAAGAAACTTTGAATCTCAATGTCGTTATTGTTCAAGATGTGTTTAGTATATTCATTCTGGGAGAAGAGTGCAGAAGCTATAGGCTAGAGCTTCTGAATGGATTATATTTAATTAAAACAATGCATGGAAAGCCAATCATGGTTTTTATGGAGTGGTCAAGTGACTCCTCAGTCTACCTACCCATATATAGTCTACAGGCAGGTCTGTTGGGTTTTTCAGTTGAATTGGCCTATTTTTTTGGACCCAATTTGTAAGCTGACTGTTTATAGGAAATCAAACTTCTTACAGGCTGAGGCTTTTAAAAAATCATAATAGACACAAAACTAAATACAATGGGAGTTTGGAATCTGAATTTTTAAAGGCAGATAGGAAATTATCCTCTCTATGATGATTTAGTTTTTGTTTTGCTTTGTTTTTTTAGTAACATAGAAGGACTCAGTTTTCTTCTCAGGGAAGACCTTTGTGTTACATTCTTACAAAGGTGCTCGGACTCACACCTGGCTCTATCTGTTACCACCTACTCACAGAATATACCCCCTTAAGAGTCATCCTATTGTTAAATACTTCAATGAAAGTGAATGAAATCAATTGCTGTGATAATAGCAGCAAGGATCAGTGTAATGTAGGCAAGTTACAATCTCTCTGGACTTCAATTTCTTTATACATATTTAAGTCAGAGATTAAAAGATCACCATCATGCCGAGTTCTGAGATTCTATTATTTTAAAAGCCTGATTGCCTTTCTTATGTACTCTCTAGACCTGGATAAAGATTTGAAGGTACTTCAAGCTAGTCCTAATGTATTAGAAACAAGTGCCAGGAGAAGCTCTACTCATTCTCCGTATGCATGTCCGGATTAAAGTAGACTTGAAAGATTCCGGCAGTGTGGCTTTGCCTTCTATTTCTTATTGAAAAAGTTAAGTCATCAATATTTTCAAGATACTTCAGTGAGTCTCAGAGGCATTTGAACCAGGAAGCCAGAACAGCCTGGAATTCTTCCTGGGACCTTTCCAGTTCTGTGTAAATCTCACATGGCCCTATGTTTTTAAAAACTAGCTCCAGTTACCTTTCTAAGAGATTCAGTCATTCAATGAATATTTATTGAGCACTCACTGTGGACCCAGAACTCTGCTAGATACTGAGGGATATACACAATCTTGATGTGCCTGCTAGCTGCATGAAAATTCTGTCCCTGTGAGGAGGGTATGTCACAAACATAGGTAATAATAGATATCATATTTCTCCTTCGGAGATTGAAAGCATGGAACTGTGACAACTAGGACCATACCTATTCCTGTTATAGACTATAAGTTAAATTATATTATTAAGCAACATTCAACCCCGCCTCCTCACTGTGATATTATCAGTGGTAAAAGGCATGTGATGTTGATTACTGCTACAAGAAATGACCTGGTTTCAAAAACCACACTCAGTTCCAAGCATTCATCAATTGCATCTCACCACCTTCTCTTAGAAAGCCTGCTCCAATGTACACCAAGGAATAGTGAAAGTTAAAGGTAAGGAAGCAGTTGGAGGAGACAGAAGCTTGCCACTGAGATCTGTAGAGCAGGCAGAAAGAGTGTGGTTAAAAAACACATCAGATGGCTCTTAAAATTCATGGAGGACAATTTGTTGGCCTTGCAGCAGAGTTAAGAACTGGGCACCAAGGAGACAATGGAAGAAGGGAGGGGAAGGAAGGGAGGGAAATGTGTTTTCTGAAGAAATCTGAAAAATAATGGAGAGTCAATGAAGCAGATAGCTACAGGAAGGTAGGTTACAGATGAGAGGAGCCATAGGGAAGGAGGCTCTTGAACGGATGGGAAACAGTGGTGCAGGGTCAGTGAAGGGAGCAGCAAAGTAAGTAATCAATGAGAACAGAGTCTTTGCATCTGCCTTGCCAATTGGATGCTATCTTCCCCCTTTAAGTGTGAAAACACAATTTCCTTTTAAACTCTGAACCACCAAGAATCAGAGATGAAGGAGGTATAGAGCTTGTTGTCGACGCTAACCATCAGACTCTAGAATTGGAAGGGAACTTAGATATCATCTAATCCAAACCTCTCATATTACAGATCAAGAAAGAGAGGCCCCCAAAGAGGAAATATTTTTAAAAATCAAATAAGCAATAAATAGATTCAGAGTTTCAATTCAGATCCTTTGCCTCTCTGATAATAAAACATTGCTCACCACGGGAAATTTTTAAATGCTAGGATTCAGTTTAGTTCGTGAATGAATCATGTGCTCAAATTTCCATCGCTTTACACTTCCATTAAATCAAATTCAGGATAACTATTAAAGGCATTTAGAAAACAAAATTTTTCCTGTTTTACAGATGAGGAAACTAAGGCCTGGAGATATTGTGTAATGTGAGAAGCAGAAGATCACATCTATTTTGTGGCAGAGCCAGTTCTATAGTCCAAAGCTCTTTTCTCTATATGATATTGTTTCTAATTACAGACATTAAGTGTAAACTGGTCTAGATTTCTCTCATCCAAAGGCTGAACATAAACAAGCAGTTCAAATTCAATGTCTCTGTTGTTATTAACAGATGATTTGAGGATCTGACTTTGTGCCTTAATTTAATGAGGGTGGTCCATTGGAAGATCTGAGCTTAGGTAGCCAAAGAGAATTATTTTAAGATTCCACCATTCCTTGAGTGACTTTGTTTAGGCAGGTATATAGCAACTTGAATAGAACACACAAATTTGTCCCTTCTAACCCCTGGGAAAGAGGTATCCACAGAATTTACCTTACCTTCTTAAAAGGGATCTAATTTTTCCTCTTTAGGACTGAAAGACCAGTTACCAGTTACTTGTAAGAGGTTGCTTTGGTGACTGCCCATTCCAGTCGATGTGTGTGTCTAAAGAGTCTGGCACATTCTGGGTACAAAGACCACAGCTTCCTCCCTTTGCTAAGGGCCTGTGCGTGGAGGTCTGCGTCGTTCATAAATATTGCTTCACTTCTCTTTGGGGGGTAAGAACCAAGACCCTGAGCCACGTTCCTGCCCTTCTGGCTTTAGGGGGTGACTTTCCTGGGTCGGTGTAAGTAGCAAATGTCCACTTAGAGTGACTACACTTTACACTTAGTTTGTTATATATAAATAATTTTTTTTCTAAGTCAGGAAGATTTTAAAGATATCTATACCACTTCAGAAACAGAAAGTAGGACCCTTGTCTTCTTAAAATAGCCCCACCCCCTTTCTTTCTAGCATCTATCCAGGTGTCTTCCTGCTCCCACTTTCCACTCATGCACCTTCTACTTAAGCATCCCCTTCTCACATATTCTCCCTTCCTTACTTACACTTGTTACAATCAGTTAGTCATCTAATCTAGAGATTTCAAGTTCCTGCAGTTAGTGTCTTTTCCCCAGATCAGCAAATTTCAGCTTTCAGAAGCAGAAGGCAAAGGGGAAAAAAATTCATCAGACCCCACCCAGGCGATATGCATCTTTTGAAATCGTTCAAACCCACTATCTCTAAACTTGTCTTGAAAAGCACCAAACCAAGTAGGGAGTTTCTCTCCTTCAGGTCTTAGGGATTAAGGAGAAACCTGGCCCCGTTCACCAGCTAATGGCTTTTCCAGATAAATTTTCTTTGCTTAGTGTTGGCCTGTCCCAACCCTCATTCTAGGTCTGGTTTATCTGCCTTTCTGCCACACATGAAAAGTGTTGCCTTCACTGATGATCTATAAGGTTGTCGTTTGTGTATGTGGGAAGGGAGCATGAGGGGGTGTGGGAATGTGTGCACCCCCATTATGTTTCTCCAGGAATTCCAGGGAAACGAAGAGAACGGAATAAAAAGAATTGGAGCATCAATACACTCCAACACTCATCGACCTCTCCGCTTGCCATTGTGCTGAACAGAGGTGACACTTTGGGACAGGTCAGCCACTCTCCCCAGAGTCCCTCTGGCAGCTGGGCCCTGCTCCCAGCTGAGCTGAGCCGCCGCCGGCCTCCCGCCTCCTCAACAGTTACTCTCACCAAACCGTCTTGGGCCTTCCTTCAGAGAGCAACGCCTGTAGCCCACTCTCCTCTCGGCTTCCCGCGCCCCGTCCCGTCCTCCTTGCCCCCTCCCACCCCCGCCAAAGAGTGAAAGATAATAAGGCGCACGTATGGGGAGGTGGGGGGGGGGGTGCATAGACTTGGAGAAGAAGACATTAGACTACCAGACTCAGGTAAAGCCCGGCAGCTTACCCGGAGTCAGTATAAGTAACATAGAAGGAACGGAAACTAGCCCAGGACTGACATGTAAACAGGGGCTAACATCTGGAACAGCCCCACTGTGGACAGACACACAGACACACACACCACACACACCCCTGCCCGGCTGAAACCAATCCACTTGCTTGCGCTGGGGCCCACTAGACAACCTAAGCTGCCTCGGCTTCTCCGATCCCAGAAGGATGGAGGGGAGTACCCCGGGGGGGAGGGGGCGCTCCAAGGGAGATGGGACTGGGGAGGGGGGGGAAGCTGTTTGAAGCCCAGCTTCCTCCCCAGCTACCTAGCTGTATGTCTCCAGGGTCGTCCCCCACCCCAGTTATCATCACCCGCAGCTGGCAGTAAGTGAGCGGAGAAGACGCTGGGCGCGGGGAGAGGAAGAAGTCCGGTGGCAGGACAGGATGGACCTCGGCTCCGATTTGGGGGTTGGGTAGGGGTTACCACCACCATTGGGAGAGCAGGGAGTTGGTAAGGTGTCCCTTTTCCCTCCCCCAGCACCCACCTCCAGTATGAAACTTTAGAACCAGAACGGGAAAAGGAAACATGAAGGGAAAGTAGACGAACAGAGGAGAAAAGCAGCCACGTCTTCCGGACCCCGGCATCCTCACGCCCCAGCCTGGCGGCCCCTCTGCTCCCCCAACCTAGCTCCTTTGCCTCTCCTCAGCCCCGATCCCCTCTTCAGACTCTTACCTTAATAGTCCCGTCCATTTGGCGAAGTCTACAGCCGAGCCCCCCAATATTCCACACATTGACCCGGTTAGAGCCTAACCCCGCAGCCCCTTCGGATCGCCTCCGCTCCCGCACCTCTCTAGCTCCTGGCCCCTGTCCGCGTCCCCCCAGTGAGCTCCTTGCCCTCTTCCCCGCTTTGCACGTTTGTTGTTGTAGCGGGGCGAAAAAGAGACAGTTAACCGGATGAAACTTTTTTTCAGCTAATTTTGGGAAGTGACTTCACTTGCGAATCGGAGAGGAAGTCCTATCTCTCTCTCTCTCTCTCTCTCTCTCTCTCTCTCTCTCTCTCTCTCTCTCTCTCTCTCTCTCTCTCTCTCCTTTCCCCCTCCCCCCTCTCCCTCCCTCTCTTCTTCCTCTCCGCCGGTCCTGCTTTTTGCATCACACACACTATATAAATATACACGTAGATACTGTAGATACATTCATACGCAGCACACACAAGATACTAGTTTCAGGGAGATAAGAACTACGCTAGAACAATAATGTTACCCACCCTCAGCTCCGTGCTCAGCCTGATTCCTGTAGTCCCAGGCTTCGACCCCCCAAGAGTCACCTACCCCGTGGTTCTTCCCCCAAAAGTCAAGTGTGAAACGTATTTGCCTCTCCCCCTCCCCCCGCCCCCTGCTCCTTTTTTTCCCTGGGGCTGTTGGCTCAAGGCAGCCCGCCTGACTCACTCACTTTCCGTCTCTTCCCACAGATATTTTCATTAATGTTTTTTCCAGCCGGAGTAAAAACTTTAGAGGGGGAAAAAAACCCGGGAAAGTTCTCTGGGGTTTGTATGACCTGATGAATACCGGGAACGATGTGGATGGGACAGAATCGCCCTAACAATAATCGTTTAAAGTCTCATCCGCAGTGCTGATGTTCCAAGGGTCCCTAAGTTCACAATTTTTCACAGTACCAGACAAATACTCCTCCAGGAGGGATCAACCCAGTGAGGGGATATTTGAATACCTTCACAAGCAGGACCCACTCCACCCCCTCAGATTCCCCTTCTTCTTCCCCAAACTGAGCTTGGAGCACTCTCATTCTTACGTGAAAGGACGGTCTCCCAACGTCCCTCCCTTTCGCCTCGAACCTCTACGAGTTGTCTCCGTAGCCCGAAGCCGCCTCCTGCTGTGGGGACTAGCGCAGAAGGGGGACTAAAGGGAGGTCCAAGCCCCAGAGATCTTCTTGGAGGAGGGGTGGGGGGAGGTGATGCTGGGCTAACTACCCACCCAGCCCCAATGCACTTACTCCAAAAGCCATTTATTCTTGACATCAGGCTGCAAAGCCAACCCGTGCTTTCCAACCCCTCCCGAGGGGTTGCCGAGACGTCGGTGCCTTTGGGAGAAACTAAGTATCGTCCCGAAACAACCCTCCCGTCTCTCGCAAATGGACTGAGTGGATTGGACCGCAGACCAGCCCGTTCCGCCAGCCACGGTCTCGGAGAACTGCAAAGAAAACAGACTTTTCTCTTCCGAGAACTTCCACCCACTAACCGTCCTGAGCGATACCCCTCCCTTCTCCCCAGTCCAAGCTCAGACAGTCGGGACCCCTATAAGTCTCCCCACCCCACCCTTAGACGGGCGCCCGGAACTCTAGGGCTGTGGAGAAACGAGATGGAAGCGCGGAAGGAGGGAAAGAGGGCTGGTGGACGGACTCAGCCTGGGTTCGCTTTCTCGCGGGTGCTACAAAAACAGGTTACCTTGTCCAGCGCTCTCCTGACCACACTTTGGACTTTCTCACTTTTATTTAAGAGTCCGACAGTGGGGGAAATCCGAATGGGATCCAAGTGAATTGGAAAGAAAAAAATCAAAAGGTCTCCGTGGCAGCCGTAGAAGTGACTTATTAATTCTTTATTTCTTCAAGAGCAAGCAATTGAGCCGGAGAGCTCGCTCGTTCTCCTTCCCTTCCCCCCTCCCCCTTCGCCCCTCTTGAAATTAGCCTCATCAATTCAGCTCCAATTTTCGGTTCGGATACAGACACGGGACTGAACGTGACCAGACCTGGAGCCGCGGGTGCAGCTTGCCAGCTATTGAGAGTCAGCCGAGGTGGGGGTGGGAGGATGGGGGGGGGCCAACAGAAGGGGGGAGCTGCGACTGGCTCCCCCTCCCCTCCTCCTGTCTGCTTCTCAATCCTGGGGTCTGCTCCGGGGATCCCCCGAGACCGCCACATCTGGTTACTGCTAGCGGGGTCAGGTCCCCCCCCTTTGCCTGGGGCCACAAGGACTGGAGTTCAATTAAAAGAAATCAGACTTAACCCTTTCCTCTCCAAAGGCCCTCTTCGCCCCACTTAGGCTCCCTCTCTCTTTCTCCTCTGCTTTTCCACATGCTTTCCAGAAAAGAAAGAGGTTAAAGGGAAAGTAAGAATGAATTACATCCTTTCAAACCCCAAATTGTTTCCTTTTCAGCCCATACTCCGCCGACCTTCAAACAATAACAAGACTTTCAGGAGGAGCAAAAGAACCCACTTCCAAGGGGAACCCCATCAAAGAGACTCACATACCCCCCCAAATTCATATTTCTCTATTTTTCAACAAGAAACGGAGACAGGGACCCCCTTCCTTAGGATAGCAAGGACGTGTGGTATAGTTGCCTGAGCTGTAAAGAACTCCCCGTTGGTTTGGAGGCTCTCCCATCCCGCGCCTCACTATAGCATTTCCCCTGCTTTAAAATACTTCTCTCTGTCCCTCTGCACGAGATTATGGATGCTTCTTCTCCACCTTGGGTGCTACAGAAAAACACCAGCAAAAACACTGATCTCTCTCTATTCCAATGATCATTTCAATCACATACACTCACCCCCTCCCGTCCCATGTTCTCCCCAAAGCATTTTAGAGAGACCTGAGTTTTTCATTGAAGATGCTAACTATTAAAACAGAAAACCGAAAAATCTTTCTCCCTCTCTTTCATTGGAACGTCGAATCGAAAACTGGGTATCATGCCTTTTAGACAAAATTTGAGCAATTTTAAAAGTGGGGGTGGGGTGAGGAAAGACTATGTAACACATAAACAGTACTGGTTTCTGAGCAGTCAGTTTACCTCGCGCCTATGTCTTTTCCAGGTCTCCCAAGTTACCAGCCCCCCAGTCTCCCAAAAATCCAAAAAAAAAAAAAAAGAAAGAAAATTTGCTCCCCAGACTCTGCGTGACTTTGCGGAGACTCATAAGTCGTTTCCACTGGGGCATCGAAACGTACAAGCTGGTGTACAATTGAGTTCCACTTATGTAACTCGTTATTTAATGTTGGATTCCCCCCCCCCCCAGATCCCGAAAGAAACAAACCAAACACAACAGTAAACAACTCTGCCCCGTTTAATGTGGTTACCACCAGACATCTGGAAAGATGGTTTGATCCTGGCAGCTCAGATTGTTTTCACGAGCAGCCAAACAGAATATTTCGAATGTTTGCATTGAGACAAATTGATAGAGAGCCTGCGGTCGGGCGGGCTACAGTGGAAGACTGCCCTGGGAGTTAAAGGGAAAAAAAATAAGCCCTTTGCCTGAAGTATTTCTCTTTCGCTCTCAGTCGTCCCCATCATCACCACTCTCTCTCTCTCTCTCTCTCTCTCTCTCTCTCTCTCTCTCCCCCTCTCTCTTTATTTCTCTCTCCCCGTCTCATATGTTTTGACTCCCTATTCTCATACAAATTCCCCACAGAATACACTTTATCTAAAGGATGTTCAGATCTTCTAGCTCTTGTGCACCTACCACCACCATCACCATCAAATCAAGGAAAGATGCCCTAAATTCTAGTGAGTCTGATTCATTATATCCAAGGAGAACTTTTCAAGTAAAGGGGACCAAGTGCAACTTTATTTTCTAACTGTAAAAAAGAAAAACATGTTAAATAAGGTTTCCTTACAACTTGTTTGTTGTACGCGGAATTGAACAGGTAATCATCTAATCTGTGGGAATGAATTGTAGACTGCGATTCTCCTTGTATCTATTTGCACACGGAGAACACTCACTTGTTATTTGCAAGAGGGGGGCCCGGATTGTCCGAGAAGGTGAGGGAGTGATGGAACTGTTCTATCCTCACTTCCAAACAATCCTAAAGATTAAGCATCTATTCTTTGCTCTTTGCTTTGGGAGGTGAGCCACTAAATGTAGTTTAAGGTCTCCTGGCTCTGAATGTCAGTCCCCTCCCCCCTTCCCCCTCACATACAGCTTTGACCGGGTTAAGAGCTTTCCAGACTCTTTGTCCCTAGCCTCAGTTAGCACCAGCCAGTTTGGTACCCATCATCCTGTGGAAAGGGAGGAGCAGCTACTCTCAGAGCTGCTTCATCTTTGAGGCTGACCCTGTAGTCTAGGGTGGATCCTTCACTTGAAACCCTGAAAGATGCCAGGCCCGGCTGGGTGTCTCTTGGCTGCTGTCTCCTCCTCCTCCCTACTCCACCACAACTCAACTTGGAGGCTAACTGGCAAAGGGGGAGGGAAGCTGGGGAGTAGGGAAGAGAGGGGGGGTGGGAGAGAGAACGCCAAAAATCCAGACTGCAGAGCTGCAGCTTCAAGTGTCTGGCCCCTCGCTCGAGGCCATAATTAATTTGAGATTTATTTTTATTGGAGAACTCGAGTCTCGTCTGACCTTAGCCAAACAAGGCTGCTTCGAGCCGCCCCTGGATGCGCTTGAATGCTGGGGAATATTTCTGTTAGACGGCTCTCCAGGCGCGCCTGCTTTGAATTTGTTCCTCAGACTTCATCTACTTGGAGATTTGAAGAAAGATTTAAAGCCTCCTACCCACCCCCACCCACTAACCCTGCTCTTTCTTCCTTAACACCAAGCTGGTTAAAAACACTACGTGGGAGGTGAAGGGGGTGCATAGAGAGCAGGTCATGAAGGAACTACACAGTGGTTGTTGGGGTATTTGGGGAGAGGGCAGGAGGAATTGAGAACCAACGATCTGCTATCTCCTCAAACCCAGTGCCCTTCTCTGCTTCACAGGTCTTGAAGGACCCTTGAATTCTAGTAGGAAAATCTCGAAGGAGTGGGCACCCCAGCTGTTACAAAGCATAGACTAACAACCAAGGGGTTTTGTCCAAAATCTTTCCCCCCCCACCCCTGCCTCATAAACCCATTTCCCAGGATGCTTCCCTGGAAGGACAACACCAGACTGTGGAGTGAGTTACTCTGAAGAGTAAGGAGAAAGAATTTTCTAGGGTGAGTGACAAGAGAAGGGACCAGGCAGTTAAGAGACATCTTATTATGGAGAAAAGGCTAAAGAAATGGAGGGGAAAGGGAGCCAGGTATAGGGAAGGGGGTGATTAGAGAAAAGAGTACTTAAGGAATTGTTTCTGTCCGTTCTCCTTGGCCCTTGTCTCTTCCAAGTTATTGATTCGCCTTTCTTCTGGTCTGTTTTGCACTTGCCCACCATTTATCAACATGCAGTTTTCTCCCCCGCTTCCCGCCACTGCCCCCCTTCACTTTTCTTTTTTTCTTTCCCATTTGTTCTCATTTCATTGCCCCAGCTATTCTCCACCCTATCTTATCTGCAGCAAAGTTGTTTTAGGATGGACACTTCTCCGTTACCAGGTGGGACTGGGGAGAGGGACTTGGACAGCCAGTTGGCTCCAGTCAGTTCCTGGGATTCAAGGGTTGGACAGCCTGTGAAGTGGGGTTGGAGAGAGTGCCTGATCCTGTCACCTTCTTGGCCAGAGCTCCGCTCTTTTCACTGCTTGCTCCCCCGCCATTAAGCCTCACTAATGTTTGTCAACAGCCTCCAGGACTGAGACTTGACAGGGGAATGTCAGGGGCTTGGCAACCTGGAGACTGTTTGTGCCCTGCTGGCAAATGGTCAGAGGAGGGAGCACGAGGAACAAACCCAAGATTGTAGCCTGCACGCAGACCCTTCGCCTCCATCAATGCTCCTCTTTGTCCAGCAATACAAACGTTGTGGCTGGAGAAAAATTCATTTCCCCCCTTAAAAGGGGGTTTCTGCACTTAAATCTCCTCCAGCGGTTGCACGCTCCTGTTTTGGGCACCAGCTTCTCCTGGTTTGTTCCCCTACTGGCCTACCTAATCTAGAAAGGGTTCTTGGGACAGGCTTAATACTTCCAAATGTCCCTTGTGGGGGGGGGGGTGGGGGAAATGTCTATTCCAGGTATTGCACTCCTGGAGAGTAGGGAGATAGGCCCTTGAACTTAATTCTTAACCATTTCTAGTTGGTTCAATATGCCAACTTAACTCATCTAGGATGATCTGAGGTATATGAAAATAAAAATTTCTTGAAAGTTGGAAATGTGCAGACTTTCACAAAATCAGATATACCCTCCAGTTTCCTGGCATAAAATCTTCATAGCCTCCTCCTCTTACATTAAAGGCCCTAGATTCTATGTTGTAACCGAGATACTCGACCTAATCTAAGTAATTCTCCCATGAAAATTAATGGGGACTGGTTGGGTGCAGTATAATTTTTATACCTGCTCATGGGAAATCTCCTTGGGGTGTAAGCATCTTCACAAAGAGACTCACATACATTGCAAACACATGAATTTTCCACCTCAGTGTGCTTTATATTCGTGTACACACACACACACACACACACACACACACACACACACACACACACACACACACACACACTTGCATCTTTTCTGTACCTGCATTCACAATTGGTTTCCACGAATCTGCTTGTACTTTGGGGAAAGAGGTTTGACATAAGTAACAGGGTGAAAGAGGGTGGAGGGAAAAAGATTTGAGGTGATTGGCAACCGTTCCTTCTTTAAACAGGGAGTGGAGGAGACAGTTCTGAACTCAAGGTCGCCTTTCGGAAGGAGGGAGACCCGCTGCTCCAGTGACGGTGATTACTACCCTCCCCTCCTTCTGCCACTTTTCCCCCTTCCTCCCTCTCCCCCCCACCCTTGGTCCACCAAGTCTGCCCCGCCTCGCCCCGCCCCACTCCGGGCGGTGGCACTCTGTAGACTTTCCTTAAACGTGTAACCCAGATGTCCCCGCCTTGGTTTGTTTACATTCTTGGGAGCTGTTGTGGGGGAAAATACCCACACCCGTACCCACCGCCCTTCTGCACCAAGTCAAATATAGCAGCAATACTTTTTGGGAGGGGCCGGAGGAAGGGGGAGTGATAGAGGAAGGTGGGAGGGAAGGTAAGACTAGGGGAGACCAAGTGAAAAAAGTAAAACTGACACATTATCTTGCACCGACGAAAAAGGACATCTCGAGACGTAAGGAATCCCCCAAATGCGAAGGAGATTCATAGAGGTGGTTCCCTTCTGCCCGTCATTATCACACTTAGAAAATTGAAGGGCTCAGAGCCTCCTCTCTGAGCCCCAACACTATCACTGACTTGCCTGGGTAGTCCAGTCGACCTTCCAGTGTTCTACCACTGCTTGGGAGAGACTATTGACCTCCTGGACACACCCACATCTCCCATCCCCGTCATGGTCGCTTAGCACCAAGATCTGCCTGTGGCAGGCCCTCAAGAGAGGTTTGCTGAATTGAAATTGGAGAATACTCATCTTCACTTTTTGTCCATCACCTCCAGCCTTCAGACCCTTCAGAAAGCACAGATCAAAGGGCTTCTCCCTCCTCTCACTCACTGAAGCAAAGGTATTATGGGGTGGGGGGCAAGTGAACAGTGAATAAGGGTCACAGGAGGAGGGCTGTGGTCATTACCTGTTTAAAGCTGATGTCATGTCTTACCTTGACGTAAGACGACGTGTCTGGGACTGTTTGAAACATCTTTTGTGGGCAAGGATGGACTGAGAAGGGTTGAGAATACACCTGCAAGGAGAAGAGCTGTCAGTCAACCGTTAGTGGGGGAGAGGCTGACAGAGTGGAAACTGGAGGCTAGATAGAGACTAGGGGCTGGAGTTGCAAGAGACAGAGAAAAGAAAGAACTAGGCTTTCCTAGGCCAGGCATGGTGATGTGAGAGCTTTTATCTTCGTCTGTGCAGGGCTGCAGATTATTGAATTTTATTGACTACTTTGAATGAAAGTAAGGGTTCCTAGGATGAGTAAGGCTCATCCCTTTCTGCTTTCCCTTTTTCTGTTGTCCCCTTTCCATCTGCTCTCTGGCCAGATGTAAACTATCTATCTCTTACATCCCCTCTATACATACACATACTTCCTTCATGGTCTAAGTAGTTGTTCAGGTGGGGCACCCCTCCACCTTCCCTTACGCTAAGAAAAGGAGAGAGGAAAGCAGGGAAATTAAGGAAGGAGAAAGGAGTAAAGAGAAGGAAGAGGGCCTGGTGCAAATAGAAAGTAAAAGGAAAACTCATTTGTACCAAATATCTCAAAGTGAAGCAAGAAACTGATATTTTTCAGAGCCGGACTCTGCTCTTTCCAATCTTGATTTACTCCTTCCAAGACTTACTTCACCCAATCCTATACATCTCCTGTGAAGAATTCTAGTTGTTTCTGATCACCCTTCCAGGTACTTCTGCCATCCCCCAAACCTTAGCAATAATATTTTGCATCTGCTTATGTTTAGGATGCGTCCCCTCCTGAATCTCTCTATATATGTCTGAAAACACCCTAGAGATTAGACTGTAAAAATAGTGGTAATGGATGATACAGTATGCTTAGTAGTCTCAGTGTTCTTAGTATTTCTCTAAGGAGGGAGAGATCTAGACTAATAATGGAAAGACATCCACATCATCCCTATCTGTTGATGAAGACTTACTACTCACTAGATGCCAAGTCAAAGTGCCACCTTGATGCTTCGGGAAGACTTTTCTTCACAGAGACAAAGCTCCTGTCTGCTTTCTAGACAGCTCCCCCCCCCCCCCCGCTTCATTTTGTCTATCTTGTCTTTCTGTCTCTGTCCTTCTGTCTACCCTTCTACTCCCTCTCTCCCTCCCCCCTTTTTTAAACGTGGCAGCAGCCTGCTTCTCCGGCAGCCAATGTGTTTCTGATAAACTGCTTTTTCCCCCACTAACAAATTCCAGCTTCTTTGGCTCCTGAAGTCACAACAGAAAGACACACGTTCAGGGACAAGGTACATTTCTTCAGATCAGAGATTCCTTGGCCTCCTCCCTCCATGCCCCCAGAGTGACCCTTCCCTGGGGTTTATCCCTCTTTTCCTTATGGGTCTTGAAAATTTTCAGAGTGAAACTCAAAGGAGTGGGGGAAACAAATGGACAGACACAAAGACAGAAAACTCTTGAAAAGCCAGGTCTGCTCCTTTAGTTGTTTCTCTTGTCAAGCTCATTCAAAGGAGTCCAGGGGAATCGTCCAGAGGAGGGATTTGTCCTCCCCCATCTCATATTCCCACCCCCTTGTTCAGGGCACAAAGAAGCCACTCACCTTATACACCCTTTCCCCTTAACCAGCAGGAATGGAACAGTGGAAACTCCAGGATGGGAAGTGACGCCCCAGTTCGCCTCCGAATCTCTGTTTTCAGACACTGATACCTTGTCGGTGGGATTAAATTTGCTAGATCCTCAGCCGGACTGAAGTTAAAGTTTTCCTTTCTTTCCAACCCATCCAGACAGCCTGCTTCAGCTCATTCATATCCTCAGGGGGATTTTCAGTAATGGACTCGATTTGTGTGTTTCCCTCTCACTCTCTCAAACACTCCCTCTCCCTCTTCCTCTCTCTTTTCCCCTCTTTTAATTTGATTTCCGTTTTCTTATCAATATTTCAACTGCTGTCTGATGAATTGTTCTAACAGGACGTCCCAGCATCTGTCACCAGCCCCTCTTCTCCTGGACTGCATCTACACTTGAAGGACTTCTAAAACAACAAACTGGCCCATCTACAAATATACTTATTATACCCATCCTTCTGTGTGAGTATATGTGTATTCACTGAGAAGCCAAGAGGAAACGCTGAGTGGAGCTCCAGGCCTATTTTAAACTGATTATTTTTCCCTTGGAAGTTTCAAGTGTCTGTATTAAAATGATAATTCCCCAGGTTTTAAAAATATATGTGAAGCCCCGTAGTTATCCAACTGTTTAGCATTTCCTACTGAAAGGGCGATCATACTCCATCCAAAAGACTCTGTGTTCCCCCAGGGATAAGCCAACTCAACCAAAGCTCTTTCCTAGACGCATTCTTTAGTCTGTGTCTACAATGGTAAAGTCAAAATCAGAGAGAGAGCTGAGGCAATTACCTGGATGATTGGCCGAAGAGGCATTTTAAAAAACACCCTTGTTAACGACTTGTTTGCTTCAGGGAACATTTGTTGGTTACCTGCCTTGAATAATTCAGATAATTACTCAGCCTTCTACTTAGACTGTGTAGACAAAACCTCATATGGTGTCTCAAATTTCACCCTGCACATATGTAGGCTCGCTCACACAGTTGCACACACAGTAACAGGGCCATTCTTCACACAAACAGATCCCCGGCGTCTCTGATGAGATACGTATGTTCTCTCTCATCCACTCCTTTCACACTCTCCTACATTTCCCTCCTGGGTCCCAGTTTTGGGACCCAGTCCCAAGAACCCTCCTTGTCTCTCCCAGCTTTTCCTCGACACACCCTGTTGGGACCGAAGGAACTGCAGATGCAGACAGGGTTGAGGGCGGGGGTTGGGGTGGGGGGAGACAAGAAAGAGAGGGAGCGAAGATAAAATTGCAGGCACCCTCTTAACAGCTGCGATCGTTGGCTCTCAGATTTAAGAGTTTCGGAGATATTAAGGGAACTGCCAAGGTAGCATCGAGATTTGCCCCCTCTGGTCCACTGACAAAATTCCGCACTCTAGCCCCGCACACCGGGTTGCCCTGATTTTCCCCCTTCTGGAACCAAATTACGGCTCTGCTCTCCAAGAATAACGACCGTAACGTTATTTCCCGACGAAATTCAAATAGGAAGGGATTCTGGGGGGACTTGGACTCAGGAGAGAGTGGTTTCTCCCCAGTCGGCCTTCCCTTAGAGGGGAAACAGACTTTAAAATGCAGGTCTTCCCACGTGGGGGGTACGAGCACAGGCAGCAGGGTTATTCATTATTTCCTTCGCAACAGTATCCCGATTTTTCTCTCCCGGGCCTTCCCCCAAAGTGCAACATATTGAAACATTTTGCCGCTTAATAAGAGCAGCGCACAGAGCCGAGAGGTGAAAGGCCAGCCCAGGACCCGTGACTGCAGCTCTATGAACTCGGCGCTGACTGACGGCCGGCTTGGAGCGCCCAGGGCATTCCTGACAATCTCTTAGGAAAACAAGACTAGGTCTAGCTGCGACTAGGGACGAAGTCTCCGCCCCACGATAGATCAAATCTTAAAAAAAAAAAAAAAAAAAAAAAGTTACTTCTGCCCCCCAAAGACCGAAAATACAAACAAAATATCGTCTTAATAAGGAAACACACACACAGAACAACACCTACAGACACATGCACTCACATCCCGAACTCACTTCTAATGGATACCAATTTTCAAGAATGAATATTTTTAGTAATGCTGGATATCTGAAAATATCTTTTGAGATGGGCTAGGAGGTCAACATTAAGTGATGGAAGCAGAGAATTGAGGTTTCCAGTTAAATCTCCATCTCTCCTAAATTATCCTGATATTTCGAGGAGGGTGCATTTTTTTTTTAATTGGTGGTGGTGGTGGTATGAAGGGGAAGAGGTGGAACTGTATTTCTGAGTTAACCAAGTAATAGACTCAATTGTCCATTTCCCGAAACTTCTTTAGCCATCAACAGTGAGAGAGCACTGGTTCTTTCCCCCAAAGACTTCTGGGATACTCCAGGTTTGTTCTGAAATGTTTAAGAAAACATCTCTCCCCTTGAGTGCCCCCAATTTCCCAAACATTTCATCTCCTCTCACTAAGCAGATATTTGTTGGGGTTGGGGGGTCCTAGAACTTGTGTTTGACTCTTTTTGATCCCATTTGGTTTTCTTGGCAAAGATACTAGAATGGTTTGCCATTTCCTTCTCATTTCACAGATGAGGAAATTGAGGCAAACAATGAAGTGACTTGCCCAGCTACTGATGCCAAATCTGAACTCAGGAACATGAGTCTTCTCTGATGTCAGGCCCCAATCTCTATCCACTGCACCACCTAGTTGCTCTTGCTGTGCTTATAGATTACATTGAATAGCCCAAACTGACATACAAAGCTGTAACAATCTGCAAAACACTTCCCTGCAAGGTTATTAGTGGAAATACTATCGTCCTCATTTTTTTTTTCCGACAAGACAACCAAGCCTCAGTGAGATTCAGTCACATTTCAGATCCCAGAGTTTGTTTGGAAACTTGGGTCTTCTGACTTGTCTAGTATTCCTTCTGATAGAGTGTAAGTTTTCTGAAGGCAGGGTTTGTTTCATTTTTGACATGGTTTACCCATTGCTTAGCACTGTGCCCTTCTCATAGTAAACAAACAAAAATAAAAGAATGAATTAAACAGACACTTGTAGGTTGACTGACTTCCAGCTGCACTATGCTGCTTTTCATTCCAAGATAGCTATTGGAATCCCCAGGGCTCTTGATTTAGAACTGACCAGCTCTGGGACACTAAACTCCCTCTATTCAAAATTACTGCTCATTTTTCTTAGTGTGAAATATTCTGAGTCTCATATCAAATGTGAGGACAGATAGAGTAGAATCTGGCAGTGTTTACACAGGGAAGCAGAGCAGAAAGATGGAGCAAGAATTCGGATCCTTCACTTGTTTCCTAAAACAAAACAAAAAACCTGGCATATAAAAAGGGGAGCGGAACCGTCTCATCGAATCATTGTATGTCAATCACCTCCTAGTACAATACTCTGTACATTGTAAGCCCTAACTAAATGTTTGTTGAACTGAGAACAAGCATGGTCACCTTGTTATTAAAGAAAAAATCAGTACCAGGGAAGCTTTGACTTGAATGATTCTGATTGGCTGTAGGCACTGATGAATTTCATGGAACCAGAGAGCTTCAGTAGACTATTTTTCGCATACTAACACAAATCAGAGAGCCAGGCTACTCCTATGCATATAGAACCCCATCTGGCTTCCACAGAGGGAGTATTTCCTCAACTGCTGCCTAGCTTGGCCCAACAAAATCCCCCGGGTCCTAATTTTCCCTCTAACTCAGTACCACGGGAACTCGACTTGGCAGGAGGGGATATAATCCAAAGCCTAGGAATAGTAATCCATATAGGGCTTTAAGTTGTCCAAAATACTTTACAAATATTGTCTCATTTTATCCTGAAAACAGATGAGGAATCTGAAGAAGAAAGAAGTTAAATGTGTTTGAGGTCAGATTGGAACCCAGTTGTTCCTGACTCCAGCTACAGTGATCTGTCCACTTCAGCCACCCAGATTCAAAAATACTTAGAGATCAGGTGAGCTGAGCAACAGAGAAGGAGGAGGAGGAGCAGATGATCAGAATTCCCTCAGGTTAGAAATATAGAGGGATACATAAATTAAAATGTGAGGAGGTAGAAACTAAGAATGTTAGAGATGAAAGTTATTTAGTCTAACTACCTCTTTTAGAGAGGAGGAAATGGAAGGGATAAGGAATGACTTGCCCAAGGTCACTTAGTTACTTAGTGGTAGATTCCTATTATTTACACAGCCACATGACAACAGGACAGAGAACTGGCTCTGATGGCCTGCGATCAAAACCTGTGCCTAAAAATTATCACTTTAGCCATCTTGGCAAAATTGTTTTCCCATCTTTTTCTCACTTTCTTCAGCTGTATAATGGGTGAGTTTAAAAAAATAAATCAAATGAGGTGATTGGACTAGATATAGTCTCTGAGACCCAGTTTCACCCAAGACTTACGATCTCATGTCAGCCTCACAAAAACCTTGTTGAGATTGATATTAGAGATATCTTTCCCATTTTAATCGCTGCACAGTCATTTTTTAGACATGTCTGACTCCTCATAGCCCCATTTGGTGTTTTCTTGGCAAAGATAATGGAGTAGTTTGCCATTTCCTTCTCCAGGTCATTTTTTAGATGAGGAAACTGCAAACAGGGCTAAGTGACTTGCCCAGGGTCACACTGCTAGTGAGTGTCTGAGATCAGATTTGAATTCATGAAGATCAGCCTTTCTGGCTCTAGGTATGACATTCTATCCACTGTGCCACCTAGCTCCATAGGTTCTTAGAAATTAAATGACTGATCCATGGTCAACTAGCTAGTGAATTTTTAAGTGGTATTTGAATTCAGGTTCATTCTGACTGGGATTAGCATTTTATCCTCTCCTCACACCCTTTAATCCAGTTGAAGCTGGAATGAAAAATTTTCAGGCCCCACAGAGTCAATAGTGGAGGTTTGGACTGGGAGACAGAGAGAGTAGGAACTGGTTCTGAGTTGAAAAGGGTGGTCGATGGGTCAATCCACTCTTCAATCATATGGAACATTTTAGCAAAAAAAAAGCAAAGGGGACCTCCAATTGCCTATACCTTTGGCCAATCTTATGTCACTTTGATAGCTTAAAACTGCATCAGAACTTTTGCAATACCTTTACAAGCTGTGGGATCCTGGGCAAATTACCTCACCTTATTTGCCTCAATTCCCTCATCTGCAAAATGAACTGGAGAAGGAAATGGCAGACTACTACAGTATCTTTGCCCAAAAAACCCCCAAATAGGGTCATGAAGAGTCTGACATGACTGAAATGACTGAACACTAACACCAGCAATGCCAACAACAATAACTGTGAAGAGTGCAAAGAGGTCTGGAGGCCAAAAAGCTTGTCATCTTCTGGGCTAAAGGGACTCAAGCCCATTAGAACTACACTATTCTATGAGATTGTGGCTGTAATTGAAAGACACTGGCTTTGGAATTAGAAGGCTTAAATTTAAACCCCCATTTCTCCTTATTACTTTTGCAATTTAACTGATACCATTTCTGTCAATAAACTAAGTGACAGTAATTTAACTGATTCCATATCTGTAAGATCAAGATTGCTGGATTTGGAGTCAGGAAATCTGATTTCAGATCCTTTCTATGAGACTTACTACACCCCTGAGGACTGGTTTCCTCATTTGGAAAAAACCCAGACTTCAAGTTCTTAAGAACAGGGACTGTTTAGTGGGCTTTTTTTGATTTGGGGTTTTTTTTTGGCCTTTCTTTGCATCTTCTTTGCTTACCAGAATTCCTGGCATAGGTGCTTGATAAAAGCTGATGGACTAAAAAAAAAAAAGATAATATACTATTTGCTTTAAAAAGTAAGGAAAATAAGGAAAGTTGGAGATAAATGTGAGGAACTATCATCTTTGAAGTGAAGTTGGATTAGACAATCTCTAAGTGACTTTCTAGGCCTGATGGTCAATCTAGGACACTCCTAGATACTGAAATTTGAGAGTGAAAACGTTGAAAATAATGATTTTCAAAATGATGCTGTAACAGACAGAATCTCTGAAGTCAGACATGTACACGAGTACCTTTCGGAGTGAACTCCGTCCATATTCAGTCAAAAGTCACCTTTGATACAACCTTTTAGTAATGGAGGCCAAGGGACACACCAGGAGGATAACAGCATTCATTAAACACCTGCTTTATGCTAAATGATTTACGTATATTATTTCAAGTGATGTGCAACAAAGCAAAAAAATGAAACTGGTAGAGAAGTACTTTTACTATGCTCATCTTATTGTTGAGGAAACCGAGGCAGACAGAAGTTAAGTGACTTGCCCAAAGTCATATAGCATGTAAGTGTCTGAGACTAGTTTTGAACTAAGGTTTTTTGAGTCCAGTCCCAGTGCCCAAAAAGGACCTGATACCATTTGTGCAGTTCTAGGGTCCACCTCTGATTTGCTACAGTTTTAATTTTTGTTACATTTTGACAGGACTTTCATTTCTTCACCAGAAATTTGTTAGCAGGGATGATGAGTTGAACTAGGAAGCCATCATATGGCTCTTCTCCCAATGGGCTCCTACCTTGTTCATTCTCCTCCTCTTTAATGACCAGAGGTTTCTGTCATGAGTTAGGCATTGGAAGTTCTTTCTCATGGCTAAAGTTGAAGGTTGTCTAGCTCAGATTTTCCTGTATGCTAAAATAGTTCATTGTGGTTCTGTATCCATTTATGATTCCATGAAATTATTTGTATAGGAAGGGATATATGTGATTTAAAGGAAGAATAATTCCCGGGGAATTCAATGACTTCAATCTTGGTGACAGTCCTAAAAAGCAAAGTCTCACCCCAATGTTCTGCGTCAGTTTCCTAAGCAGTAAATGAAGGGTGCTTTGGAATGCTGATCTACCTTAATGTACTTCCACAGGAAGTTAAGTGGGACCCAGGGCTAACTTTTATTCAAGATTGTATGCTATATTGATAAATAACACATTTTCTGAGGACCAGCGTAAAAATGGGTCCTCCACAGAAAGAAATGCCTCTTTCTCCAGAGATCTCCTCCTAAATTACAATCCCAAATCAAATGAATTTCTGATTTTATTCCTCCCCATTTTTTCCCCTTTAAATATTGACAATTGGGAAGGGGAAAAATAGGCCTTCTGCTTCTGGAATATGAGTTTTATATGATTTTTAAAGGGTGGCCAACTGTGGAGGATAGCAATAGGGGGCCACCCCCTTATCTTCTGTTATTTGTGTTTCCTGGTAGCCCTTGGCAAGCTGCAAACCTAGATTGGGCTCCAGGAGATTCCAAGGAGGGAAGAAGGGTGGGAAATCTGTTGCTGGAGATAAGTCCAGGAAACAGAGCTAGTAACTATGGCAGAGTCCCTGCAAGAGGGAAAAGCCAGGACTCATGAACTTCAGGATGTGTCTCCCCAGAAGACCTTTGAGTCTCCATGACACAAGTACACAGATGTGTGTATATTCACATAAACATACACACACACACATGCAAACACACACACATTGTGACAGAAGAGCCTGGGAAGGGGGCCTGAAGAGCAGGGTTGATAGTTGAGAATTAAGCTGCCAGCTCAGGATGGAGGAGTCTGGAGATGCTTGGGACAGGCAGGATGGTGTGGAGGAAAGTGTGTCCAAAAGACTAACTATCATTTACATACTATGTGACTTGGAGCAAATCTTATAAACTCTCCAAGCTCTGACACTTGCTCATTAGCAAAATGGAGACAATATTCAAAATTTCCATGGCCCAGGTTTATTGTGAAGGAAGTTTGTTATGATTCTTAAAGTGGTACTGAGATAGGAGCGGCTACATTAACAACAGCAACAATCAAATTTTAGTTCCTCCTCACCCCCCACATGCCTTGATTGTCCCACCAGTGAAGTAGGCTTATGGAGCTCTAGTCATTGAGATTTTGAAAAATTAATGAGGCAAAGTAAAAATCTGGAGAGCACAGAGGTCACAGATCATATAAAGCATTCCCTATCTCTTCATAAACCCTCCCCACCTCAAAGCTCTGACTTTCTCTGGGCTCTAATTTTCTCATCTGTAAAATATAATTCAACAAATATTTCTTAAGGTCTCTGTGTGTAGAATTCTTGGGGAGGCACAAAACTTAGATGAAATGATAGTAATGTGCAATTTTTAAGGTCCCTTGCTCTAAAATTTAAAATTTATAAATGTTATTTTAGAACCTAATATATATATATATAGATGATAAATATCATATTTTAGATTACAAATTTGAATTATGGAGGAATTCCCCACCACTCTTATACAAACACACACACACACACACACACACACACACACACACACAGACATACACACCCCTTTCCTACACTGAAATTAGATATAAAATAATTCTCATTGATTCCAGAGGAAGTAAGACCTGTTTGACTGAACCAAGAAATTTTTTTGTTTTAGTTCTTTTTTCTGCAAGGACTGGTAGGAAGATGAGTGGGAACATGGAGTGGTAAGGCTAAGTAGGATGAGAGAGATAGTAGAAAGGGCATGGGGAAAGGAGTGTTATTTTACTGTCTCTGATGCAGGAGGTTTGTTAAGATTACATTATCTTGTTCTATCTTGGCTGATTCAGTGCCTGAAAAGCCTTGATTTAGTCTGGGAAAAGAAGACAAGTTGAACTCAAAGGGAGTAGCCCTTTCAGAACTCAGAAGGAGGGCAATCTGTCTCCTTCCATTCAAGGAGTCATTTCTTTAGATTAAAATTCCCACTCTAGTGGTGGATGGTTTTTTCTCTAATGACTTTCCTCAAGATTCCAGATCTGAATGGAGTGGTACAGTTTCACACCTTTGAAATAGTTGATGAACATACTACTTTGGCTCTGAGCAGCTGAGAGATGAAACATAAAAACAAAGCTGATTTTGGCCAGTTACTACGATTAGGACTGCTCTCCATTGAGAGGAGTTTAAGTCTGGTGAATTATCTGTCCAAATAGAAATCCTAAGGGAGAAGCTCGGCCATAATACCAATTTCCTTTCTGAAAACTTCCCAACCCTCACTCCCAAGGATGAACCTTGTGGAGAGAAGTGAGGTCATGTCTGCACAGTCCTTTTCACTCCTAGGGGAAAGATAGTGTATAAATAAGGGTAGTCTGACAAAATTGGTGTGCCATCATTATCATCATATTTGTTTTAATATTATTAGTAGTATTTATTATGGTGATACTTCACTGGGACAGTGAGGACAAACATCTGATTTCCTGTTATGTCCCTTGAGGGAATTAGAAGTCACACATGGTGACTCTAGGACATCTCATAGCTATATACAAAACAACATGTAACTACCAACTAACACAATAAACAGCACTTAGCTACAGCTCACCAAGTTCCTTTGAGGGAATATGGTTCCTTAGATAAGAGATCAAAAGTGGGGAGTATATTTCTGTTTTCTTGTTATAGTTTTAAAAAACAGACTCATGGACTCAAGCATCTTTTAGTTGTTTGAATTGGTGCCTCTCTCTCTGTTTCCCTCACTAGAAAGCAGAACTGTGAAGGGCAATTGGATAAAATATATACTTGAAGGTGAGATTGACATCTTTATGGTCATATATGAGAAAGAGTGATGTAGCTGGGACAATGTTTAGGAGATGTTTATTATTCACAAATATATTTCACCATTATGTTTTGTTGTTATTGTGTGCCCTGGTTCTCTGGGCAATAGCTTTCTGCACACACTTCTGTGTTATTCTCATATTAACTGGAAGGGGTGGGGCAGGATGAAGTTAACAGACAGAAAGTTACTGGGGTAATTCTTCACGGATCTCATTAAGGGTCCACTGAACCATAAATAGGGAATGGTAACTGGAGCCATTCTGTAAGGTACGGAAATGTAGGCGTAATAAGAGCACTAAGGGCAGCTAGGTGGTATAGTGGTTAAAAGATTGGCCCTGGAGTCAGGAGGACCTGAGTTCAAATATGGCCTCAGATGTTTTCTAGCTATGTGACTCTTGGCAAGTCATTTCACTCTATTTACCTCAGTTTCCTCATCTATAAAATGAGTTGGAGAAGAAAATGGCAAACCATTCTGGGATCTTAGTTAAGAAAACCCTAAATTGAGTCACAAAGAGTCAGACATGACTGAACAACAACAAATACCATTTGTGAGGGGCAGAGCGAAGATAGTAGAATAACATCACAGACTTTCTAGAGTGCTTCTGCCAAACCCAGCCAAATACCTGTAAAAAATGGCTCTAAACAAATTCTGGAGAGGCCCAACCTACAGACTGAAGTGAAGCAGACAGAGTGAAGCAAATCTCCAGCCCAAGACAACCTGGAAGGTCACCAGGAAGTGTCTATTGCCAGTCTAGGATCAGAGTGCCGTCCACTGTGGGCCATGAGTGCACAAAGGAGACCTGGGAAGGCCTTGGGGAGACTGAATCCCTTACACTTGTGGTGTTTTCCAGACTTCATGGCCCCCAAATGATGAGGATAAATCGGAAGGTCTGTGGGACCAGTGCAGGAGAGTGGAGTAGTCGGACCCTAGCCCCAGGGCAGCTGAGGGGGAAGGGGGAGGAGGAACCCCCAACAACACAGCAGCAACTGGGACAGCGACACCCTCTATTTCTGGAGCTCTAGACCCACAGATTGTGGGGGGGATCGAAAGTTTGACAGTATACCCTACACCCCCCTGGAAGCAAAGACCTACCTCAACAAAGAGCTCAAAACGCAAGTCAATGACTGGGGAAATGGGAAAAAGTCAGAAAAAAGAATCAGACTATAGAATCTTACTTTGGTAACAAGGAAGACCAAAGCGTGCAAACAGAAGAAAACAAAGTCAAAGCTCCTCCATCCAAAGCCTCCAAGAAAAGTATGAATTGATCTCAGGCCATGGAAGCACTCAAAAAGGATTTTGAAAATCAAGTAAGAGAAGTGGAGCAAAAATTGGGAAGAGAAATGAGAGTAATGCAAGAAAATCATGAAAAATAGGTGAACTGCTTGCTAAAGGAGACCCCAAAAAATGCTGAAGATAATTACACCTTAAAAAATAGACTAACCCAAATGGCAGAAGAGACCCAAAAAGCCAATATGGAAAAGAATGCTCTAAAAAGCAGAATTGGTCAGATGGAAAAGGGGTAATCAGAATTCATGTTGTCTTGGGGTGGGGGGAGAGGAGAAATGAGAAGAAAATTTGGAACTCAAAATCTTTGTGGAAATGAATATTGAAAACTAAAAATAAATAAATTTTAAAAAATAATTTAAAATAAAACCCCAAAACAAATAGCATTTGCATGCCTCCAGCAATTTAGGAACAACTGTCTTCAGCACTTAAAGAAAAAAAAAGTACAATTATCTAATGATTAGTTACTAGAATCCCCTGGCCTTCCTTGTCACTCTAAGTCAATTCTACACTGTCTCTCCCTGCTTTGGTGTTCCTCACCTACCACTGAATGATTTAGGAATTTTTTTCTGGTTTTCTTTTTGTGTATTTTCCCTAGGCACTACAATTACTAGTTATGGTTCTGGGATGGGGAACCTCATATTGGACAATTCCCGTTCTGGCCTAATTAAATGAGCTGCCTACCTCTCTTGCCATTCTCTACTGAAATAATGCCCAATCATTTCCATACTGAGGAAATACTTATCATACTTCCAAAATGTTATCATAGCTTATTAAGATCAAATTTTATGGACATATTAACATGAAGTACTGTCTTTTTGGTTTTATGCAGTTATAGAAGGCTTGACTGGATGATTGTTCATGTGGGAAAAGTTTGAGGGATCTGAATGAGCTACAGGCCCGTTATGATCAACAACAGACAATTAACCAAGTCTTAGGAAAGTGTAACAGTAATTTAAGTGGGAAGATCTTTTCCATTCATTAATAGGCTGATATGACCTGCCTGGGTCACAAGGAAGTCTGAGTCACATGGAACCTATGGTGGGGAGTTTGCTGAAGGGTGGAACAGGAAGGGGATGGAGCAGGCAGGATGGAACAGGAAGAAGTGGAGCTGGAGCAGAGCTGAGAGAAAATTACTCAGACTAGTCAGAATTGAGGGAGAGGGAGAAAGCAAGCAGCTAGCTGTGAGTTGTTGTTTGTGGGAAGGCCCTAGCTAGGGGAAGGCTTGGGGATGGTGTTACTGTCTGCATTGTTATTGTGTATATATTTCTTTGTTGCTATGATGGATTTGGCTTTCTGGTGTTTGAATAAATGTTTTCATTCTGTCTTCCATGTGTAGAGTCTGTTGTGTTTTGCAATTTGCGCTGGCAGCCATGCTGTAGAAGCTGTGAATATCTCATCGATGCCACAGCAAGATAGAGGTGTAGTGTCCAAAAAACAAGTGAAACTATGGTCCTGCTTAGTCTCCAATGATCAGACTATATGTTGAGTATTGTTTTCAGTTTTTGAGACCACGTTTTATACTTTATGTTGACTGAAGTCCATGCCATACAAGGATCAGTTGGAGTAACTAAAGATGTTTACCTTGAATGGAAGAAAACTTGATAGGTGTTCAAATAATTGGAGAGCTGTCTTAAGGAAGAGGGATAAACTTGCTCAGTGTTCTTTCTGCTCAAGGGTAGAAACAGGAGTGATGGGTGCAAATTGCAAAGGGACAGACTCAGGTTTGAGTCAAAATTAGAGCTGCCCAAAGTGGAAAGGGCTACTTCGGGAGGCAGTGGTTCCCATCTGTCTTGAGATCTGTAAGTAGAGACTGGATGATCCCTTGTCAATGGTGTTGTATCAGTCATTACAGTTATGCAGGAACTGGATGACCTTAGAGGTCCTTTGAGATTACAAATTTCTGGGAAGCCCAACACTGTACCTGTATGTCCTCTGGCCATTTCTTTTCTTCAAGAATTTTCAGCCCTAGAGATAAAGGCTCCTCTCCATAGAGAGGAGAAATTACTTTTTTTCCCTAGCACCTCAAGATCCTTGACAGGAAAGAAAGGTGTTGATTGTAAAATTCCCCAAGCTAAGCAGGATGAGGGCATGCCAGTTCTGAAGGAGAGGTGAGAACATGGTAAAGAGAAAAAAATGAATAACAATATGATAATATTTATATTGGGTCATCTAGGTGGTACAATAGATAGAACACTGAGTCTAGAATTAGGAAGACTTGAATATAAATCTAACCTGAGACACTTCCAGGTTGTATCACCATGGGCATGTTTTAAGCATTTTCAACCTCAGTTTCCTCATCTATAAAATGGGAATAAAAATAACACTTACCTCCATGCTAGCTATTAAATAACTATTGATAAATAAAAATTATTAATGCAGTGCAAAACACTTTAAAAATCTTACCTTATGTGTTCTTGCAACAGTTCTGAGAGGTAAGTGCTACTAATAGCCCCATTTTACAGATAAGGAAACTGAGGCTTTGAGAAGCTAAGTGATATGCCCAGGATCACTCTACTAGTAAATGTCTGAGGCCACATTTGAACTCAGGTCTTCCTGATTCTAGGCCCAGCTCTATCTTCTGTTCCACTTAGCAGTGTTGTAATGAGCTGGAAGATGAACCAATTAAGGTTTCTGTCCCTTTATAGCCATGGACCTGGAGTTAGAAAGACTTGAGCTGGAATCCTTTCTTCAACCCTTATTGGCTATATGACCCTGGGTAAATCGCATAGAATCAACATAGTTCCTCGTTGGAAGAAGAATTCCCTCTTGGGATATAACCAATGAGGGGCCATCCAACCTTTGCTTAAAGAATTCTAGGGAGGGGTAACCAAGGTTACTGCTCTGAACTTCAGCTTATTTATTCATAAAACGGGGGTAGCAGCACCCACTTTACATTTCTGTTGCGAGATATAAATGATACAGTACATATAACATTCTATATTAATGCCAGTTGTTTTCTTATTATTCCTGTCTAGTAGCTGGTGAGCCCAGCTTTTCCTAAGCAATGGACACACACTATGACAAAATTGCCAACAGTGGTTGGCATTGGTTTCTTTGAAATGATCAAGCAAAACTAGCAGATCAAAAGCCGTATCATTCATCTGTTCAAGACAACCCTAGGGGAGAGACTTACTGGTTTCCAAGTAGGATGATCAAATTGTATTTTTCAATTGTTTCTTTGGCTCTTTATTCAGTCCTGATGTGACTTTGAATCTGTGTCTTTGGAATAAATAGCAGTGATGGACTTGGTGATGCCCAATGCCCAATTGCATGATGATAAGCACTTAACATCTTGGGTGCTTATCTTGTATTTTATCTGAACTCTTTGCATTGAGAAGGTAAATCGAGAAATCTCATCACCGCAGGCTTTCCTTGAGGAGACTGGTATTTCCTGCCTGTCCCAGAAGGGACAGGAATAGAGGGAGCACTGGAGTCCTCAGGGAGTACAGGGCCCTACTTCTCTGTCCCTTGCCTCACCCTCTTGTAAGTCCTCTTCAGTTCCCTTTCAGAGACAGGAAGTAGGGGCTACAAAAACTGAGATAATTTTTTTTTAAACTTGAAGTGAATCTATCTTCAAACTGGGCACGTATATGTATAGAACAGTGGAGGGCTGATAATGTTTGGAATTATATTTTTAGAAATATTTCATAAGAGTATCCCTTTATACAACAAAGGAGAAAATCAATATATGTATATATTTGAGTGCTTTTATAGTAAATACCTATCCCTCAATATATGTATATAAAAGTATATGTTTTATACATTATACACACATCCATTAGATTGCATACATTCATAAACATCCATTAGATTGCAAGTTCCTTGAGAGTAAGGGCTATCTTTTGTCTTTTATTGAATTCCTGGTGCTTGTCCCATAGTAAGGATTTAATAAATATTGATTGATTAATTGATATAGAGCTATACTTCACTTAGTGTAACTGTTTTATGTTCTGTGAATGTTCTGTGAAAGTTGAATATTCATAAATTGCCACATTTAAATGTTTTGGGGAGAAGTTTGACACTTAAATAAATTCCATGGTAAGTCTTTTTGAAAGTGAAGTTTTCTGTAAAAGGAATATTCATCACATAATTTAGCTTGCATGTAAATCTGAACTGTCATCAAGCTGAGTCATGTCAATCAACATTTATTAAGTCTTATTGTCTTCTAGACACTATGAGAAGTACTTTTAATATAAACACAAGCTGATAGACAAGCCCTACCCTCATGGAGCTTATGCTCTAAGGAGAGAGAATGGCATCTAACAGGGAACTGTAAGGCAATGAAGGTGGGGCACGATAGAGAAGGTCTGGAGAGTCACAAGTAGCATTTAGAAAGGAGTTCCTCAGTTATTTTTGTTCCAGAAGTCATGATCCTTCCTTTTGGTTCAACTAGAGGATTGTATATGCTTTGGAAACTGGAAGTCCCCCAAAAAGGCAGGTCCTGAGAATTCTTCAGCATGAAGTCCTTGTACAGTGCCATCTAAGAAGGGTCCAAGAGACACCACTCCTCCAGGGTGAGTTCCACAGCTGTATCTTTAAAAGTCATTGATCCACCTTGGCATAGAGTCCTCTGGATCCCCAGGTGCTGTTCTCTCTGGCTCCACACTTCTTTCATAGGATGGGACTGAAAGAACACAAAGTTAATCAAGGCCATTTGGGAGAAGGAAGAAGCTGGAAAGACACCACAAATAGGGAAGGCCTGAGGCTAGATCTGCAGGTGGAGACAGGGGTTCTTGCTGAGTCCTGACCCAGGCTTCCTTACTTAGGCTGGGGTTCCTACAGAACAGCAATTCCTTTATCAATTCCCACTTCCAGCCCAGAATACTTCCTGGATATAGATCATGCTTTTATGTCTAATTTGATTCAAACAGGGAAATATAAAAACTCACATCTCCACAGCATTTTAATCCCAGTCGTAACAACCCTGTGAAATAGTGATCCACACACACACACACACACACACACACACACTCAATTAAATATAGGTTATACATGTGTAGTTATGTAAAATACTTTCATAACAGATATATTGTGGAAGACTAACTATATTTCCCTCCATCCTATCCTGCCCTCCATTTATTCTATTCTCTCTATTGACCCTATCCCTCCTCAAAAGTATTTACTTCTAATTACTCCCTCCTCCCTTTTGCCCTCCCTTCTATCATCCCCCCATCCCCACTTATCTCCTTCCCTTCTACTTTCCTGTAGCGTAAGATTGATTTTCATACCAAATTGAATGTGCATGTTATTCCCTTTTTAAGCGAAATGGGAGCTTAAGATTCACTCTTTCCCTGTCACATTCTCCCTTTTCCCCTCCATTAAAAAAGCCTTTTCTTGCCTCTTTTATGGGAGATAATTTGCCCTATCTTAGTTCTCCTTTTCTCCTCCCAATATGCTTCAGTCCTTCATTCTGTGTGTTCTTCAGCTCCAGAATTTGTTTAGAGTCATTTTTTACAGGTATTTGGCTGAGTTTGTGGGGAGAGCACTAGCAAGTCCGTGCTGTTACTCTGCCATCTTGGCTCCACCCTCAAATTTCAGAATTCTTGAATATAGAAGTGGTGTATTTTCTGTGTGATAGCAAGGTTAAGGGAATGACTATCTTTGTATGCGGGAAGTAAGTAGGTTGAGTTGTTGAGTGCTTAGAGTGAGAAAAAGTCAATTGACATGTTGAAGTCCCTTGGGTCAGGAGTTGGGGGGGGAATACAAATTATGAGCTAGAAGGAATAGGAGTGAGCTGGATATCTCTAAACAAGAGCTACGAGGATTTTCATTGGGTAGTAGATATGAATTTCATGAACCTCGAAGGAGGAAAAGTTACTGAATGATGGAGGATGGGGAAGAACATCTTCCTCAGCCTCAGAATACCTTCACTTGATCCTTTCATCCCCATTGAGTATTGTCCCACATCTCCTTTGTCCTTTGTTGTAAAACTCCTCAAGAAGGTCAACTAGAATAGGTGCCTCCACACTTCTCAGCCCCTTATAATTTGGCTCCCAGTCTTATGGGTCTGTTGAAATTACTTTCTCCAAAATTACTAATGGTCTCTTAATTGTCAAATAAAACGCCTTTCCCCCAATTTTCATCTTCTTGATTACTATGAGAACATTGACATAGTTGACTAGATATCTGACTGCTTATTCTTAGTCTCTTTTGCTGGATTCTCATCCAGGTCAAGCCTCTAAATTCAGTTCTTCCACAGGGTTCTCTCCTGGATCCTCTTTTCTTCTCTCTCTTAGTACTTCACATCATCTTCCATTGGTTTAATTATAGATTTATTCAGTTCTAACCTCTCTTCTGACCTCTGATCGTAGATTTCCAACTACCTTTCAGATATCTCAAAGATGTCCAGTAGACATCTTAAATTCAACATTTCCAAAATGGAACTCAACATCTTTCTCCTGGCAAACCCTCTCCACCTCCTACATTCCCTATGGTGAAGAGAACCACCAGTCTCCCAGGCTTGCAACCTAGGAATCATTTTGGATTCCTTACTGTGTCTCAAACTGCCATATCCAATCTGATGCCAAGATCTATTGATTCCACCTTTGAAACAACTCTCAAATATTTCTTTCTCTTCTCTGACACTGCCCCAACCCTGGTATGGGCCCTCATCATCTTTTTATTGCAATAGCCTGCTGGTGGATCTTTCTGCCTCAAGTCTCTCCCTACTTTGATTTATTCTCTATTCAGCCACTAAAGTGATTTTCTTAAAGCACAGGTCAATCCCCATCTTCCACTCATAAACTCCAGTGATTCCTTCCTGTTACCCCAATGATGAAATACAAAAGGTCCTCTTTGGCATTCAATGCCCTTCATGTCCTAGCCCCCTCCTACCTTTCTAGTTTTCTTAACCTTCCTCCTTGACGAGTTCTTTTCCATGCAGTGACACTGGTCTCCTGACTGTTCCCCACACAGGACACTACATGTCTTGACTCTGGGCATTTTCTTTGGCTATCCTTCTTGCTTGGAGTATTCTTCCTTCTCTGCTCTGACTACAGATTCTCTCTCTCTCTCTTTTTCCCTTTAAATCACAACTAAAATCTCATTTTCTAGAGGAAGCTTTTCCCAACTTTTCTTCATTTTAATGCTTTAATTCTTTTAATTATTTCTTATTTATTCTGTGTACTATCCCCTTTCCCCATAATTACGTATATAATTATATATGCATATGTGGGTATACATATACATACTTATACATACATATATGTACAGAGAGAGAGTTTAATTTGTACTCAAGGTTTTAATTTCATTTTTAATCTAAGAGCTTCCCTTTTAAGAAGGAAAATACCTCAAATAATGAAAAGAGCTGAATGGTACTGAACACAAGTAAGTCCACAATAATACTTACTGAATAAATATTTAATACTTTTGCTATTGACTAATAGTGATTTAGAAATATTATTCCTAAAGTTAATAATAATATTTAATAAATAATCACATTTTCAAAATGCAAAATATTTGTTTGCGCAGAGGAAAGACTGAAGTATTCTTAAGGATCAAACATTCAGATTTAGAAGGGAAAACTAGTGGTCATCTAGTCTACCCCCTTCTTTTTATAAAGGGACCAACTGAGGGGGATCATTGACTCAAGTTCACAGAACTAGTATGTGACATAAAGAGAATTCAAAACCAGGTCAGCTGTACTTTTTCCAACATATCGAACTATATATATCTCAAATTTGAAGAAATTCAGAGGTATCATAGGAATAACCTGTGGCAATTAAATTCACTAACTCAAATATACCTAATTACACCAATATTTGTTTATCTGCTTCTCAGGGATGTTTAAAGTCTTGAAAATCCTCCAGGGCCTAACCTCCCATTCTGTTGCTCTTTGTTCCTTCTGAAGGTGCCTATTGTGATACTAATTGTGCCCAACTACCCATGAGGGAGAAATCAGGGCTCTATGAAGTCGTTGAAAGAGTCAATAAATATAGTAGGCATTCAACAAATGTTTATTGAATTGTAAAAAGCAAACAAACTAAAACCAAATTAGGCCCTGTTTATTAGAAACACAAAAGAGTAAAAGCCTGAGTAGTACTTGAGATGGTGCAGCTAGTGGAGAGTTCTGGACTTGATGCCAGAAGGTCTGAGTTCGAATGTGGCCTCAGACATTTACTAGTTGTGTTCACCAGTCAAGTTATGTAATCTGCCTGCTTCAGTTACCTCAACTATATAGGAGGGATCATATAACACTTCCATGCAGGTGTTGTTATGAGGATCTAATGAGATAATATTTGTAAAGTGCTTAGCACAATGGCTGGCACATTATGCTTAAATTTTTAATCCCCTCTCCCTTTATGTATGTTACATATCTAATTATAGATACATGACTAAATGTATCTGTCTTCCATGTTGTGAGTTAGAAACTGTGGGACCTGCATTACTGTCCCTAAAAAGTAATAACCTTGTTATAGGGTCTCGGAATTAGAAGGAGCCTTAGAGTGTATCTTCTCCCACTTTCATCTAAAACTCAGGTGTTCTTGTAACACTCAAATTCCACTTGGTTACCTCCAGTGATAGAGAACTCATTACCTTTTGAGGCAGCCCATTCTGTTTGGGACATCTACAATGGTTATGCACTTCTTTATATTTGAGCTCCTGGTGACCATGGGATCAGCCTGCTTACCCAACTTTTGTCATTGTTCAGTTGTGTTGGATTTTTGTGACCCCATGGACCACAGCACACCACTAGTCTTCATTTTCTTCATTTCCACTCAGTCTGGACTCTAGAGAACCTGAGTTGAAGTTCAGCCTGAGGCACTTGACATTAACTAGCTGTGTGACCCTTGGCAAGTCACTTAACCCTGAAAAAGTAAAACAGATAATTTTTTATAAAAAGATACTGGAATGGTTTTCTATTTCCTTTTCCAGTGGATTAAGGCAAACAGCATAGTTTCTGGCATATAGTAGAGTCTAATAAATTTGTGGGTTGACTGCTATCAACCTTAAATTCTTTCTTCCTTGGTGGCTCTGAATTAATTATAGATTGATGCTATACATTTAGTAACTATAACATTTAGTAACTCTGCCTTGGGAGGCAGAGGTCAGAAGTGTGGGTGGTAGTGCATGATTTCTAGCAACCCTAAGTACTTTCCTCTCACAGGGGATGCTACCCAAAATTATTCTATATTAGGTAGATTTTAGGCATCTCTGGGAGGCAGGTGTCTACCTGAAGAAATTATTTTACTTTTTCATAACTCTAAATTCTTTCCTCATATAGTTAGGAGCACCTGACTCAGTCAATCAATCAACATTTTAGGTACCTTGTGTGTGCCACTCCTGGGAATATGTGAACGAAACATTGAAGTAATCCCTGCAATAAAATAATTTACTTGTCTACTGGAGGAGACAAAATGTACACATACAAGGATATATAGAACAAATTGATACATAATGAATGCAAGATAGTTCAATATAAGGTAATTAATGAGGGTAAGAAACAGCATGAGCAGCTGGGAGGGACAGGAAAGTTACTATGTGAAAGTGGTACTCGTTGAGATGCCTCTTAAAAGAAGTTATTGAATCTATGAAGTAGACTTGAGGAGGAAGTACATTTCAGGCTTGGAAAACAGCCTTTGTAAGAGCATGGAGGTGGATGATCAAGTGCTATAAGTGAGTAACAGAGAAAAGTCCAGTTTGATTGTACTATATAACGTTGGAGGGGAAAGAAAGGTATGACGGATCTGGAAAGATAGGTAGCTGCCAAATTGAGAAAAGCTTCAATAGCCAGACAGGAGTTCATATTTGATCCTAGAGGCAATCGGGAACTGCTGGAGTTTATTGAGTAGGGGAGTAGCATGGTTAAATTTGTGCCTAAGGAAAATCATTTTTGCAGCATTGTGGATGAATTAGATTGGAGGGCAATCTGAAGCAGGGAGAGATCAATTAGGAAGCTACTCTAATAGTGGAGTGGAGATGAGGACCCAAGTGAGAGTGGTGACTGTGTGAATAGAGAGGAATCAGATTTGAAAGATAAGGTTAAGATTTGACAAGTGATTGAATAGACAGGATGAGAGAGATGGAAGAATTGAGGACTAAGCTAAAGTTAAGACCTGAGAGCTTAGAGGGATGGTGATGTGGGGAACCTGCAGACTTGAAGCCACATGTGGCACTCCAGGTCCTCAAGCACAACCCTTTGACTGAATCCAGACTTTACCAAACAAGTCTCCTTAAAAAAAGGATTTGTTCTGCAAAACTTGGACCCCCAAGGACCTAGAGGCCACAGGTTCCCCACTCTTGCCCTAGACTAAAATAGGGAAGTTTAAAGGGGAGGGTTTGAAGTATAAAAGACAATGAGTTCAATTTTGGAGATACTGAGCTTCATATATTTCTGGAATGTCAAATTTGGAATGTTGAATAGACAGTTGGTGGATGCAGGACTGAAACTCAGGAGACAGTGTAGGTCTGTGAATCATTTGCATAAAGGAGATAATTAAATCTATGGGGGCTGATGAAATCACCGAGAGAGAATATATAGAACAGAGAGAAGGGAATTCAGGACAGAGCCTTGAAGGACACCCACAGGCAGGAGGATGTGATACAGATGCCTTTGCAGTGAAAGGAAGATGAAGTGTGGATATGCAATGAGATCAAAGAAAGGACAATGTCATGAATACTCAGGGTAGTTCTATAAGTCTGTATGACTCTGGGTCACTCAGGATAGTATAAATCCACTAGAGGGAAAGGAATTTGTTTTGAGTAGTTGTGTTCTGATGTATGAGTCCTTTTTATTTTCTGTTCATGAAATTAAACCTAATTTATATTTAATATATTGTTAGCCTGAGTGCTTCACTAAGAACTGAAGATCCCATAGATGAAGAATTTGTTAAGTACTTACTTTGTAGTGGACTCTGGGCTAAGCCTTGGGCATCCAAATTCAAACAAATAATAAGCAATGATATGACTAAGATAGAATCACAAAAATAAAAATTGGCAAAAACAGGGGAAGATTGGTAGAGGGGAAAGTTAGGGGAGAAAGATAATGAGTTCAATTTTATATATGTTGAATTTGAGATGTCTCCAAAACATAGTTTTAATGTCCAACAGGCAGTTGGTGATGCCATCTATGTAAAGCTATATATTTTTTAAAATAAACTTATTGATGTCTTCTTTTTTTTATATCATGACAGTTTTTCCAATATCTCTCTCCCTCTCCTTTCACATCTTATCTCCACCTCTCAGAGAACTATTCCATATAAGAGTTTTTTTTTAAAGAAAAAGATTAAAAAAATACAACATGAATTCATTGAAGGATCTAAAAGCATGCTCTAAAAACCCGAGACCTTCCATCTCCATGAAGAGGTTCCTTGGGGTTGTTTTCTCCTATCTCTTTTTTCAAGTCATGCTTGATCTTTATAATTTTGTTACGCTCACTTTTGATTTTTGTGTATGATTGTTTTTCTATTTACATTGTTGTAGTTACTGTGTATATATTTTTTCTTGCCTCTACTTTCTTTACTCTGCATCAATTCATATAGATCTTTCCATGCTTTTCTGTATTCATCACATACATAATTTCTTACAGTATGGTAATACATTTATGGACCACAATTTGTTTCAGTCACTTTCTCAAATGATGGGCTTTTATTTTGCTTCCAGTTCTTTGCTATCACAAAAGTGGTATTGCTATAAAAATTTTGGTATATATGGAGACTTCCTTCTTATAGATGGCTTCCTTGGAGTATAAACCCAGTAACGGAATCTCTGGTTCAAAGGGTATAAACTCTTTAGTCATTTTATTTACATAATTCCAAACTGCTTTCCAAAATGCTTGTATCATTTCACAGCTCTACCAACCATGTATTAGTGTCTCTATTTTTCTGCAACCCCTACAACATTGACTATTGCCATTTTTGTAATTTTTGTTAATTTTCAGAGTGTGAGATGATACCTTAGAGTTCTAAGAGAATTTCTCTTATTATTAGTGATTTGGAGCAATCTTTTATGTGGTTATGAATACTTTGAAGTTCTTTTGAGAATAGTTTTTTCATATCCCTTAACTTCTTATGTATGACTATTAATCTCTCATACACACTTATTCTCTCTCTCTCTATATATATACACATATATGCATATACATATATATTTACATATAAATCCGTATATTTTGCATACTTTGGATACCAAATATTTGATGTAGAATATTTTTTCTCCACATCCTACTACTTCCCTTTTTATCATAGGTGTGTTCATTTTATCTGTACAAAAATTAAAATTCTATATTTTAATTCATTTTTAGCTCACAACAACCTGATGAAGTAGGCTATAGGCATTATTCTGCCCATTTTGCAGACAAGAAAAATAAGACCCAGAGATGTTAAATGTCTTATTCAGAGTAACACAGATAACAGCTATCAGAGACACACCTTGAACATGGATCTTTGACTCCATGATATTACACTAATTATCACACTAAAATGGAAGCCTGACTGCTCTTTTTCTGAACTTTTCAGTAGATTATAAACTTCTTCTGGGCAGGAGCAATTTTGTTTTTGTCTTTGCAACACCAGTACCTAGTAGTGTCTTCTACATGGTAGGCACTAAATCGAATTCAATCTCCTCAAGAGTCTTTGAACAACTGTGAGTAAGAAATGTTCACGGTATTTAAGTCCAAATCACAACCACCATTGAAGTATTGCTGTCTGCCAAATATCATACACATTCATCTCAATTATTGTAAGGGAAGAAGAAAGTACTGGAAGAATGCCTTTAACCCCAGAGTAATAGTAAATATAATGTAGTCTCCTTCAACAACTCAGTAGAGTGGCATTCCTCACTCTTATTTATATGGTGCAGCAAATAGAGCCCTGAGCCTGGAGTTATGAAGACCTAATTTGAAATTTTACCTTATACTAGCTGTATGTCCCTGGACAAGTCACTCAACTTCTGTTTGTGTCAGGGTTTCTCCTAGGGTTGCTTTGAGGATCAAGTGAGATAATAACTATAATTATACTCTTATCTCAGTGCCTGACACGTAGTAAGCATTTTATAAATGTTAGTTATTCGTCTTCTCACTCCTCCTAGCTAGTATCAGTCTACATGCATGTGGACAAGTTTAGAGCAAACACAGGAAAACAAGTTCAGGTTAGATCACACATTTAGGACTATTAGACCATTGAAATAATCTAGTCAGATGTTCATTTTACAGACAATCTAGGCTCTGGAAGATTCGTCCAGGTGCAAACAGGACTCAAGGGCCTTTGAGGTTGGAAGAACGTGATATAAACAGGCTCTACATGGTGGTTGGATTTGAGTCCCCTCTCCTCTGATTCCATTTCCTGGCTCTAACTGCCACAGTCTGATCGTTGGGAATTACCCACCCGTGACTGGTGAGGGAAATAGAGGAAAAATTAGGCAGCTGCTTTCATCTTCCCCCTCCTGTCACAAGGGGCAAGAGATAACTGAACGCCAGCCAAAACATGTTACTCACCCACCACCCCACTGTATTCCCAGGCTCTATCTGCTTATCAATCAGCTTAGGATAAAGTAACAGAGATCCTGGCCTCCTCAAAAGAATGTCTCTTTACTTTAGCATCTGGTAGTAAACCTCTGAGTCAGAAAGTGAGGGACATTACTCAGTGGTGGAGAGTTGAGAGTCGATGCCTGATAGAGTCCTGTGGCTTACATAGATACAATGATAAGGAATATGGGAAGTCAAGACTTTAGCCCCAGAAAAAGGAATTAACAGTGGCTACCACTACTTGTCACATGGCAAGATGCTCCATGGGCATCTCTCAGTATCAAGAGAAAGATTCCATTATGGTCAGCTTCTGGGACAGCACCAGTCAAAGTCACACAGGATAGGGAGGCATATCTGGGTTGCAATCTTTGTATCTTTTCAGGGAGTAGTCCTTTCTGAAAGATCACAGACCCACCGGAATAACTGATATTTTTAGGAACCCAGGCCCCTGAGCTTTATATCCAGTTATATAGGTAGGCTTAAGTAAGTAATTTTCTCCTTTCAGTGTCTTAATTTTCCTGATCTTTCAAATGGAGGTGGTTTTCCAATCCTAAAAATGAGATGAAGATGGCAATAGGCCAAGTGAAGTTCAACAATGCTGTCCCTAGGTTCAGGTGGAGACAACTTTGCCTTAAACTTGATTCTAAAAATTCACTACAGGCTAAAAATACCCTGTTGACACAGTCCTGTCTGTGCCCTCTGCATTTTTTTTTTTTGGTGCAAAAATTTACGTCTTTCATTTTTGTTGGCTAGAGTCCTGGTATGTAAAGGTTAAGGTGTGGGAAGCCCTTTAGAGGTTCACCAGGAGACAGGGAATTGGATATAGTTTTTCTTTCTGGAAGGAACTTTCATCGGGGTTTTAAAAAATGTTTAGGCTCCGCTTGCTACTGTACTTCTAGTGTTCTGCCAAATGGCAATACAACACAAGAAAGCTTCCTTTTCAAGTTTTGTTAATAAAACGACACAATGCAAGACAAATAAACAGAAACAGAAGGCTTGTGTGCTAGGATAACTTTAGGAGCACATGTGGAGGGGCGGGGCTCAGCTGCTGGACAGGAAGAGACCGGTAACACGGAGCACATCAGCACTGCTCCAAAACTGGGTCCCGCTGCTCAGGGTCTAAAAGAAATCAGGGAGCAGGCTCAGAGCAGGGTGTCTTCATCTTCTTTCTGTCCATCCGTCAGTCAGTAAACAAACATGTATTAAGTCAATGTCCCAGGAACTGTGCTAAGCGCTGGGGAAGGAAACAAAAGAAAACAAACAAACAAAAAGTCCAGTTCCTCCTCTTGAAGTATTACAATTTAATGAAGGAGCTCACAGTCATGGCAGTCTAGTGAAGCCTAGGGACCTCTTCTCAGAATGGTTTTTAAATGAATAAAATAAAATACATAGGATTACAAAGGAAATCTAATTATATTGAAATACAGTCATCCAACTATGTTTAAAATACTCAATTTATGGATCGCAGGTTAAGAAAACCTGGTAAAAAATCAAATATAAATTCTCTTTCTTTTGTTTATATGAGTCCTACTATCATGTGATTTGGTGCTTGTAGCTGAATTTCTATAGCTACATCACTCATAACACTATTGATTCATTTTTTGATTCAGTAAACACATATTAAGTGTCTACTATTTGCCAGACACTAATGATACAATAACAAAAACAAACAGTTTTTCCCCTCAGGGAGCTTATGATATATTGAGGGGGAATAAATAAGTAAGGGCAGCTAAATGGTTCAATGGACAGAGCACTGGGCTTGGAATTAGGAAAACTCCTCTTCATGAGTTCAAATCCACCCTGAGAAACTTAATAGCTGTATGACACTGGGCAAGTCATTTAACTTTGTCTCAGTTTCCTCTTCTGTAAAATGAGTTGGAGAAGGAAATGGCAAACCACTCCAGTATCTTTGCCAAGAAAATTCCAAATGGGATCACAAAGTGTCAGACGCAACTTAAAATGACTGAGAAATAAGAACAAATAAGTATTGAAGATATGAAAGGGGAATACAAAGTTCCTTGAGGGAAGGGGGAGGGGCAAAACCAGGAAATTTGACAAAAACAAGAAATCTCAAGTAGGAGCAGGCAAGCCATCTAAATTTGAAGGAAGTTAGGGATTCTGTGATTTTGCCTATGGCAAAAGCAGGAAGAGAGGAAGTGTAACGTGTAAGGAGAAAATAAATTGGACCAGTTAGGTTGGAGCCCAGAATGAATTAGGCAGAGAAATGGACAATAACTTGGATAGGTAGATTGGAGGGCTCTAAATGCCAGACAATACAATAAGAATAGTAGCATTTCACGAATATTAGTTCTTTTTCTCCTCATAATAATCATGGGAGGTATGGTCTATTTTACCCTTGTTGCATAGGTGAGGAAATTGAGGCAGAGAGAGGTCAAGTGGCTTGTGCAGGGTTATGCAGCTGAGTCTAGATTTGAACTCAGGTCTTCTTCCTTCTAGGCCCTTTCCTCTATCCACCATGCCATCAAATTTTCATTTGGTTCTTTTATCTTCTGAGTCCTTTGAACTTTGGACCGTGACTTACTCATATTTAGTTCATATTACAGTGTCTTGAATACCAGCATTAATATATAATTGTTATATTGAATTGAATTGTTAAGTTCTTCGTTTAGCAATAGGAGGAAGTGGGACTAGGTATACCTGGAAGAAATTTTGGTAAACACTCTTCTATTGTTACTTTACAAGACTTACCTTTTAACGCAATGAATGAGGACACTGCTAAAAGAAGGCGTCAGAGGTGGAGGACACTAGCTCTAAATTTGTTGTTGTTCAGTTGTTTTCAGCCATGTCAGACTCTGCAGGACCCTTTTGGGGTTTTCTTGGCAGAGATCCTAAAGTGGTTTCCCATTTCCTTCTCTAGCTCATTTTACAGATGTAGAAACTGATACAAACAGGCTTAAGTGACTTGCCTAGGGTTATTCAGTAAGTTTCTGAGGTAGGTCTTTCTGACTCCAGTTCTGGGACTCTAACCATTCAACCATCTGACTGCTCAACCCTGAAGAGACAAAGTTGGGTCTTTTAGGAAGAATGCCTCTTCAGATTGGTTTTGTAGTCTCTTATATGCTTTAGTGAAGGTTAATGTCCAAAGACCAACCCTAGTCTCATGGAATACCTCTTACGTTAAGACTGAATGATAACAAAATACTACTAGGAAGAAATTGTTCTAATTGTATTAAACCCTAGGCTTTTACAAAGCCTTCTCAGGGAAATTTAAAGCAATATGAGAGTGAGATAACTATCTATGTAGGAAAACAAAAGTGGATGAAAAAACAAACCTATAGCCCAGGCTATTACACATAGTTGGAGGGCAACCTATCAGATGAATGTTTTGGACAGTGACTACAGATGAACAATCATTCAGTCAACAAGCATTTATTAGGCATTCACTATGGACCAGGAACTCTGTTCAGTGTTTAGGAGATAAAGAAAATCAAAAAAACTTCAGGAAGCTTACATTGTAATGGGACATACAACATGAAAATAACTAGATCCATATGAGAAATAGCCAAAATATGTAAAAGGTGATATAGGAGGGGACTGCACTAGCAGAAGGAAGAACTATGAAGGACCTGCTGTAGATGGTGAGATTTGAGCTAAGTCTTTTATTTTTATTTTACTTTATTTAATTCATGGAATAAAACAAGCATTTCCATAACATAGTACAATAAAAAGATGATTGTACATGAAACTACAAATCTACTAGGCATGATTTGCTATTCCTTTCAAATATACAAATTAGCATGTTAATTTCTTTCTCTTTTTTCTTCCCTTCTCCTGCCCTTGAGATGGGCTACTATTAAACATAAATAGATGTGTGTATACCCACACACATAAATGTATATATGTACATATATATATATATAATATGTAAAATTATTCTATACATATTTCTATTTATCAGTTCTTTCTCTGGATGCTCATAGTGCCTTCTCCATATGTCCCTTAGAGTTCATTTCTGTATTTACAATAGACAAAGTAACTTATTCCCTCAAAGTTGTTCTTAAAACAATATTGTCATTACTATATACAAAGTTCACATGGATTCTGTTGAGTTAAGTCTTGAAGGAAGCCAGTGAAACTAATAGGAAGAGGTAAGGGGGTAAAGCACTTTAGGAATGGTGGACAGCTGTTGTAAAGGCACAAAGAAGGAGGGGAATTGTCAGGAAAAGAGTGTCAGAGAAAATAGAGGTCATGTTGAGAATGAGTAGCAGGGTTAAGGCGAAGGGAAAGATGGAATGATAGAAGATTGTGATCAGATAAAAGTTTTTCAAAGTTTATGAATAAGGAAGTGTGACACTTGTGTCTGATAGCAAGGTCAAGGGTATGACGATCTCTGTGTGTAACTAAAAAGGAGTGGAGGAGTAGGTCAGATTGCAGAACTGGGAAGTTGGATATTTGAGGATATATTCAATGTATGTTGAAGTTCCCTTGCAGAAGGGCAAGAAAATACAAAGAGAAAGCCTGGTAAACAGGAACTGTACTTAGTGAGGGGAAAGGGGGGGGTCAACAGATAACAGCTGCCAAGATCTAGATTGGGTGATAAATTGGAGGGAAATCTCAGACAAGGAAAGGCTGCTGAGTGATTGTGATAGGAGAGTCTGGAAGTGACAATGGGAAGCAAGGAATATTTCAGCTCCTCAATCTTGACCAGTGAGTTGAAAAGGAATTTGAGAGAAAATGAAGCCATTTCTAAAAATAATGACATTAGTGAGAGCCAGAAGGTGGGACAAATGAGAAAGATGAAAGAAAGTTTGTTCATTGTGGAGCAGACATTTTAGAGGGCAGAATGGAAGGGGTGAGCAGATCTGGACATTGGAAGAGGGGAAAGGTAAGACAGCAGTGAATTGAGGATAGGGTTGTCATATATTGACATACATTGTCATACACTGATAACCAGGGATGCAGAATCAGTGGGATGGTACAAGTGTAAAGGAAGAATGCTAACCAATGAGAAGTGAGTCCAGACACAGTATAATGGTCAGAGAAAGGCCTTTTGAGTGAGGAACATCTCCCTTGATATCTCTGTTGAGGTTTATCCTCTTGGCAGATGGTGATGTGTTCCATGAGTCCTCAAGGATTCCATTTCATACTAAGCAGGATCAAGAGGAGATATGGGAATCAAGTTAGGAGGCAAGGGTGACTTACTTGCCCTGGAGAAGATTCTGGGGGATGAGAAAAAGGAGATCAGAGGCATTTCCCTATAAAGAATTGGAGATGCTCTTGAGGCAGGGTCCAAGAACTAGCTGAGCCTAGAATTGAGTAGGAGAAAGAGATTAAACTGAATATATTTGGCAAAATATACAATACTCCCAATGATTCAGAAATAATAAAGAGACTATTTAACACCGTAGTTTCTTATCAACATGCTATGGTTTTGATTTAGGGAACAGAGTGATCTTGGAAGAATTAACATCATAAGTAACTCAGTGAGTAATGGAGACAACTGGTGGACAAAAATAGACTGCAGCATGTCACCAATGATAAGCTGAATGCAAGAAAAGTCAGTAAAGATATCATCATGAACATATATGATTGGAAAAAGAGGTGAGCCTGTCATGTAACCAGGATGATGATGACTGATGGTGATGATTTACATTTGCTTTAGAGTTCTCAAATCTTTTTTTTTTTACAACTGCGCTGTGAATATATCAATGTACATATTTTAGACTGAGTTTACAGATGAAGAAATAGAGATGCAGTGAGGCTAAGTAATTTGCCCATGGTTAGCAGATACCATTTATAAAGGGCTTTAAGATTTGCAAAGTACTTTACATATGTCAACTCATTTGAACCTTGCAGAAGCCTTGGGAGACAGGTTCTATTATTATGGCCATTTTATAGATGACGACACTGAGGCAAACAGGTTAAACGATTTTTCCAGAATAACACAGCTAGAAAGTGAATGAGGCAGAATTTGAACTCAGATCTTCCTGACTCTAAGTCCCATACTATATTCACTGTATTTAAGCATTTACAGATACTTAGTAGCGCATGAGCAGGAATTTAATGGAATTTTGGGCTGCACTGAGTGCTGACCAACACTAGTCGGCCAGTTCAACCCTTGTGAAAACTGTCTTCCTGACCTAATAAACTCCAGTGGGTTCAATGATCATTTCTGTGTAGATAATTCCAAAATATACATATTTAGCCCTCATTTCCCTGATGAGAACCTCTCCCACATCACCAGTTGCCTGTTGGACATCATCATCTGGATGTCCCAAATGTGTTTCAAACTTAATATGTCTAAAATAGAGCTAATTATCATTCCTCTGAACCACCTCACTTTCATGTCTTCCTAAGTGCCCCATGTCAGTTGAAGTTACCACCACTCAGCTCCCAAGGTTGGAGTCATCCTTGACCCATCACTCTCTCTTATATCTCTCTGTTCCATCTGTCAAACACTTCTACTTTGACAGCCTTTCTTGCCTCCATTCACCCCTAGTCACATGACCATGACCCCTAGCTATGATCCTCATTACCTCTTGCTTAGACTATTGCAACAGCCTCCTAATTCTCCAACTCATCCTTCCCATAGTGTCCAAATTGACATTACTAAAGTGCAAATCTGTTCTCCCTCTTTATATTCTCCTTGGCTTTCACCTATTCGAGACACTTCAGTAACTTCTACTACCTCTAGTATAAATTATAAACTCTTCTGTTGGGTATTTGAAGCCTTTCACAAACTGACTCCAAAATCTTACTCCAATTTCACGTTATTTTCCCTCATACTAGAGTGTTCCAGTCATATTGGTCTAGCTAGTGATATGTCTCCTGCTTAGGTGACTTTGTAAAGAGTAAACTCTGACTCAGAATTCCCGGTTCCCTTCAAATTTTGATTCAGTTGCTACCTCTTACATAACACTTTTCCTGATCCCTCTATTTAGTGCTGCCTTCTCTTCCCAGACAAACATACTTGAATTTATTTGAGTATATGACAGGGCCTGTTACTCAGAGCACCATATTCAAAATAGGGAGTTTAGGGTTTCATACTGAGAGCATGCATAGTATGCTCTGCTTGCTTCCAGCCCACATGGAAGACTTGGTAACCTGTTTCACCAAGCTTTCATGTTCATGATGACTTTTGAAGTAAAGGCCCTGCTCCCTGATTCAAAACAGAGTCAGTTACAAGTCCTTCTTGATAAAAGAGGCTTTGGGTCTTTATCTCTCCTCCTCAATAGGAGTGCATGTCCCTGCTGTTGTTTCTGTCTCTTTCATGTCCATTATTTCATGTCTTTGGGTGATGGAGTATTGTAAATCACTATGGACCGGTCAGATTCAAAAGGTGGGGATAGAGAGTGACAGAATTCTGAGAGATAGAGTCCATGCTGGGATTTGCCAGAAGCTAAGCATGGGTTAAGTAGCAGCCAAGACTTTGAAGAACAACATGTTTCATTTTGTACAGTGGTAGCTGAGACTTGGACTCTTTTACTTGCTATGTTGCATCCAGAAGTGAACTTGGTAGGGCAAATGCTTTAAGTATGAGCTTACTTTTCTGAGAGAATAAGGTGACTGGTGGGAGAATGTGCCATTAATTGCCCCTCCTACTCCAAAATTTCATTCTAACTCCTTTCAGCCCTTTCACTGTGCCCTTTGGAATGCCTGTCTTATAATCAATAAAATCTTCTTTATTTTTTATTTTTTTTCCTCTCCCACTCCTACTATCTACTAGCTTTTCCTGAAAGCTGGATTTGCCCTGATGAGACATCCATCCTTTCCAATACTGACTGCATCTTCACTCACTCTCCCTGACTCATTAGTTGAAGAAGGGGAGTTGGAACTCTCCTTTCTCAGTAACCTCTCTTTCTTTGGGGTTCATGCTATTCATATCTACTATCTAATCAAAATCATGGTAGTTATTGTCTACAGACCCCCATATCACTCCCCTTCCTCAATAAGTTCCATGCTTGACTTACAATGTTTTTCTCTTCAATAAGTTCCATGCTTGACTTACAATGTTTTTCTGTTCTTTAACTCATGCCTTTATGCTAGAGGACTTCAATATACATATTGATTCTCCCTAAAATAACATTGCACTCAGTTCCTCAACCTACTTACATCCAAGAGCTAACCCTCCAGCCTGTCTTAACCACACATAAAGACAGTCATACCCTGTATGTTACCATCACCCATAAATGTACCACTTCCATGTTCAAGAATTCAGAAATTCCCTTAGCCTGCTATAATCTTTTGTTTTTTCATCTCTCCTTTTGCCTTCCCTTGTATAACAATATTCTTACTCTACATTGTGACCTCCAATTTCTTGACCCTGAAAGTCTCTCCCAGGCCATCTGCCCTGTTATAGCCATTCTCCTCTTACCTTGACTCCTTGGTGAAACTATTCAGTTCTACATTATCTTCCTCTCTTGAATCCTAACCCCTTATCGTATTGCCAGGTATGCTTAGCTAAATCTCAAGCCTTGAATCATTTCCACCATTCATTGACTTTGCACCTACACACATTCTACTGGTCAAAGGTGGAGAAAATCATGCAAGCATTCTGACTGGATCCACTACAAATTTATGTTACATAACCTCAACTGGGCCCTTGCTGCTGCTAGGCAATCAACATATAACTCCACAGATGCCCTTCCAAATATTTTCATCCCTCCTTAAACCTTGCATGAATCTCCTTCTTTTCACTCTCTTAGCTGAGAACCTGGCCTCATGATTTACACAGAGGTCATTCTCCATGAAATCTCTCTTATCCCCTCTTCCAAATCTCCTATAACTCAGATGCTCTCTACACTATCTCCTTCCTCACCCATGTCTCACATAATAAATTGACCTTACTCCTTACCAAGGCTAACCCCTTTACTTGTTTAAGTGACCTCTTTCCACCTAGTCTTCTCCAACAGATTATCTTCCCTTGTAAACCCTATTCTTTCACTTATTTTCAATCTCTCCCTCTTTACTGGCTCATTTCATACTACCTACAAATATACTCATTTCTCCACTATTTTGAAAAAAAAATCTCATACTTGATTCTTTTATCCCCACTGACTATTATCCTATATCTCTTCTGTCCTTTGTAGCTAAACTCCCTGGAAAGACCATCTACAAAGGGTGCCTCCATTTTCTCTTCTCTAACTTTCTTAGTAACCCTTTGCACTCTAGCTTCCAAGTGTATCATTCCACTGACATTGCTCTCTTCGAAGTTACTAATGATTTCTTAGTTGTCCAATCCAATGGCTGTTTCTCCATCTTCATTCTTCTTGACCTTTCTGCACACTTTGATCACTCTCTCCTCCCTTCTTTCTAGGTTTTCAGGACACCATGCTCTCCTGATTTTCCTCTTACCTGTTTAACTTCCTGTTCCTTTTCCTACGCTGGATCATCCTCCAGATCATCCCTTTTAGCTTTAAGTATCCCCAGGATTCTGTCCTGGGCCCTCTTCTCTTTTCCTTTTCTAGTACTTCATTTGGTAGTCATACCTACTCCTCTATTTTTATCTAATTACTTCCCTAGGTTGATGATTCTAAATCTACTTTTCCTACCCTAATCTTTCTCCTGACCTTCAGTCTCCTATCTCCAACTCTCTCTCAGACATCTTGAACTGGATGTCTAGTAGACATCTTACTCATTATTTTACGAGTAGAACTCATTATTCTTTCCCTTAAATCCTCTCCCTCCCACCTTCCCTTTTACTGCAGAGGGGAATGTGATCCTTCCAGTCCCTTAGCCTTATACCCTAGGCATCATCCTGAATTCCTCAAAATCTTTCATTCCCCATCCCATCCAAACTGTTGCCAAGGTCTGCCAATTTCAGCTTTGTAATTTGTGCCCTTTTCTCCTTTGACATTGCCATCACTTTGATGCAGTCCCTCATCACCTCATTCTTTGATTATTGCAGTTATCTGTTGTTGGGTCAATTTGTCTCAAGTCTCTTACTACTCCAATTCATTCTCCATACAGCCTCTAAAACACAGGACTTTTCATATGAAACCTCCTACTTGATAAAATCTAGTGGTTTCTCATTGCCTCCAGGAGAAAATTCAAAATATTCTGGCATTGAAAGTCCTTTATAACCTAGCCCCCTCCTACCTTTCCAGTCTTCTTAAACCATACGCCCCAACACATACTTTTTAATACAATGACACTGGTCTCTTGGTTCTTCCATGAAAAAGATGCTCTATCTCTTGACTCTGGATATTTTCTCTCATAGAGGAGACTCTATGCCTGGAATGCTCTTGCTCCTCTATTCAGACTACTGACCTCCTTGGCTTCCTTTAAGTCCCCACTAAAATTCCACCTTCTACAGGAAGTCTTCACTATTAATTCTGGTGCTTTTTCTCTTTTAATTAATTCCAGCTTGCCCTGTGTAGGGCTTGTTGTGTATTTTATGTTGCTTCCCCCATTAGAGAGTAAGCTCCTTGAGGATCAGAATTATCTATTGCCTCTTTTATATATTCCATGCTTAGCACAGTGTCTGGCACAGAGTTGGTCCTTATTGTTTTAGTAGTTTTTCAGTCTGATCTGACTCTACATGATTCCCTCACCCCTTTTTTGGCAAATATAATGGTTTGTCATTTCCTTCTCAACTTCATTTTATAGTTGAAGAAACTGAGGCAAACAGTGACTTGCCCAGGGTCACACAACAAGTAAGTATCTGAGGCCAAATTTGAACTCAGGTCTTCCCGACTCTAGGCCAGGTACTCTATATCCATTGTGCCACCTAGCTGACTAATAGGAACTTAATACATGTTTATTGATTGATTTATATATAGTTCCAGGGGAAATATACTCATGCTGATAAAAATTAGTTCCATCTCCCATAGCAAAGTTTCCCCCTCAGTGTTACAGGAGTACCACGGAGCAGTCAGGAGTGATTTCCTAGTGCTATTGGCTCAAGGCCCCATTCTACTATGTTTTCTCCATTATTAATTAACAGTAATTAGTGCCTCAGTATCATTTAAACAGCTGATATCAATTAGCTTTCACAAATTAACATTTACTGTGAAAATATAGCAAGAACAAATGTTACAAAGCATTTTCCTCCATCAATCAGATACATACTTGTTGTGTGATCTTAGGTTAAGTTACTGTTTGCCTCGGTTTCTTCATCTGTAAAATGAGCTGGAGAAGGAAATTGCAAACAAAATGGCATTTCCAAATAGAGATATAATTTTCAACATATGACTGAGGGCTATCCCCAAGACTAGCACAAATTCACCCTTTCAATCATAATTTATTTAGATCCCTGAAGAATGATTCTTATCATATCTCATTTGTGTGGTTAAGAAAAGTTTTGAGGTTATATGAGTATTTGTTCAAGGTTCGTCAGCATCAGAGTTCTGAAAGCTGAAAATGAAAATTAAATTCAGCAATTGAACATCCTAAGGATTTATGATGCTGCTGGAAAGAATTAGTGACCCTAAAAAGCTGAAGGGCAAACCCTCCTGTGCTGTGTGGTATATAAGAAGCTAGAGCAACAGAATTGTTTTTTGTGACTTGTGACAAGTAAATTATAGGAAAGAGGTTGAGTCAGTTAGTGGGAAATTTTGAATTCAACCACCACCTCATTCATATTTCCAAGAATTTGAGATGCAGCTTTTCTCCAATCCCATCATCTGGGTCTTTTATTCCTATCGTTTCTTTAGAACATTCCCTCACATCTCATCTTCAACTCTTCCTTACTTCACCTCAAATTCCTCTAAAATTCCATCCCCCTCCATAAAGAAAGATCATTTGATTCCAACTGCCAACTCCGTGCAATCTCATATCACTTCCAAGACAGAAAGAGTCAATATGTAGGCTTCTTGTTGTGAGGACCTACCTGAGAAGGGTCTAAGTCTTAGATACCTAATTTTGACTTAGTGTAAGAGATCTAGAAGGCAAACTCTTGTATGTTTAACTTGTTAAAATGGTGGTTACCTGTCACCTTTCCCCTCTTTCAGTCACACATAGTTGTCAGACACTCCCAGAGAAGTCCACCTGAGGCCACACTCACATGGCCAATTATAATCTGCTTGAGCTTGCTCAATAAATAGCACACTTCTACCTCATCATACTATCCCCATCCCAAAGAGTCTCAACCCCTAGCTATCATTGTTCAAACTCTATTCTCTTTTTTCCACTCACTGCTCCCTTATTCTCTCTCCCTCAAACAACATTTGCTTATTACGCCATACTAAAATCATTTAGTTTTTCCACTGTGCTCTCTGAAATATCTGCTCCATAGATGACAAGCTAGCTTTCATCTTAAACCTTGCTCCCTTCATCTTCTTGTACTTGTTGAGATTTGATAGAGCATCCCTGACCACCCTTTCCAGCACAAATTACACTCTATTCATATCCCTGGACTCACTGGTTGGGGTTTGGGGGGAGAGTTGGAATATTTCTTGTTCCTCATTGACACTTCCAAGCTCTTCCTCTATCATGTTTGGTCAGTAACCTCTCCTCAATTAACGTTCACTTAACGTATATTTATCACCCAATCAAGATTCTAGTGACTGTTGATCACAGGCTGACATCTCTCATCTTAATTATTGAAATAGTCTTTTCATTTATCTTCCTATTTTAAATCTCTCCCAACACCAATCCATCTTTTTTTTAGCTGTCAAATTGAGCTTTTTTGGAAGACTGTATCATCCTCTATTTAATAAGCTACAGAGGCTCTATTATACCCCCAGGAGCAAATATAAAATCCTCTGGCTTTTAAAACCTTTTTATATCCTTGCCCATCCCTATCTTTCTAGTCTTTTTATACCTTATATCTATATCTTATATCTATAAATGAGAAAGTTAGCCTGGAAGATCCTTAAGATCTTTTGCAGTTCTAAATCCTATGACCTTACAATAAAAAGGCAATTGAATATGGACCTATTGACAGAGTAGATGTCTAAGGACCACCTAAACTCTGACATTCAGTAACACTGGTATTTTAACTGTTCTTTGAATAGGACACAAGCATTTTCTCTGTCTCTCCTCCATGGTTGGAACTCTCCCTCTTCACCTATGTCTCCTGCCTTGCCTGGATTCCTCTAGACCTCAACTAAAGTCTCTTTTTCTGCAAGAAGCCTTTTCCAGTCCTCCTTAATTTTAATACTTTCCCTCTAAGATTGTCCACAATTTATTCTATGTATGTTCTATATGTACATGGTTGTTTGTTAGTTGTCTCCCCCATTAAGTTGTGAGCTCTTTGAGATCAGGGACTGTGTTTTTGTCTTTCATTCTATCCCTCATTCTTAGCACAGTGCCTGCCACTTAGTAACTGCTTAATAAATGCTTGTTCATTGACTAATTTATAACTTTTCCATTTAAGTCTGTGTTGTGGAGGCAAATCTGGCTTCTTGCTTATGGTTATACAAGCTGTGGAGTAATGGCAAAATGATCAACTCTATCATCAAATTTGTAATTGTTATGGAGTCATTTTCCAGTTGTGTCTGACTCTCTGTAACCCCACTGGGGGTTTTCTTGGCAAAGATACTGGAGTGCTTTGTCATTGCTTTCTCCAGGTCATTTTATAGATGAGGAAACTGAGGCAAACAGAGTTCAGTGACTTGCTCAGAGTCACATAGTGTCTGAGGCCAGATTTGAATCCAGGAAGATGTCTTCCAGACTCCAGGGCCAGTGCTCCATCTATTGCATAATCTAGCTGCCCCAATAATCAGAGATCCTGAATTCAAATCTTGACGCTGTATTTATTGTGTGACTTTGAGTATTTCATTCTTGATTGGATTTTGATTTTTTTATCTATAAAATGAAGTTCACCTGGAAGAGCCTTAAGATCTTTTGCAGTTCTAAATTCTATGGTCTTACAATAAAAAGGTAATTGAATATGGACCTGGTGACTGAGTGGATGTCCAAGGACCACCTGGATGTAATTGAAATGGTATATCTCCCAAAGCTTGATTAACAGCCTTGACCTTTCTTGGGCATAGTAGGAGTACCCCAGGCCCATTCTAACTCCTCCTCCATGGTCTGCTCTGGGATCTTCTGCTTGCTTTAACTCTAAGAACTGAGGTCTCACCCCCTTTTATATTGTGGAAAACAGTTCAAGAGAATATTGCTCCATCTGCGTTTCACCAGTTCATTATGCATACTTTAAGTGACAAAACAAAGAGAAAGACCAGTCCTGAATAGTGAGCTTTCCTCAACCACAGAAGCCCATATAGATTGTTGACAAAGGCATAAAGGGTCCAAGAGCTATGTGAGGGGAGGGGGTACTCCCTTCACAAATATGTGAATCAGACCTTTACAAAAGATTTCATAAGACCCCAATTTTGTAGTAGGTTGAGCTATATTTATTAACATCTGACCACCCTAACAGTATTCAATCCCTCTACTGATCTTAGGCTAAGAAAGTAGATTTCCCATAGGAGATGTCCAGTGACCTGCCTTGGGCTGGGTTTCAAGTGGAGGCTGGATAATCACTTGTTTGATAAGTTATAGTGAAGAATCCCCTCTAGAGATGGGTTGAACTTGATGGCTACTAAGGGTCCTTCTAATTCTAAAATTTTATAGTATACTGCATACTGTCACATAAGTAGTTATTTAGTCTTTGTTTAAAGATCTCTAGAGCCTAGTGTTCCTCAAGGAGGTAAATTTTGAGATTATTCTAAATGTGAGGAAGTATTTTCCTATAGAAAGATGAAATTTATTTTATTGCATCTTCCCCCCATTGACCTTAGTTCTACCCTCTAAGGCTAAAAAGAACAAGTCTAATTTCTTATCCACATGACAGCCTTTTAAATATTTGTGGACAGCTACCATGTCCAGTTCATTCAAATGATCTTCACATGGCATGAACTTGAAGACTGTCTCCATTCTGATTTCTCTCTTCTGAATGCTCTGCAACCTGTCAATGATCTTTCTAAATTGTAGTGCCCAGAACTGAAAGTAACGTTCCAGATGTATTCTGATCTAGGACTTTCACCTCTCTAGTTTTAGAGGATTTTGTCGTGTCAGTTGTGTTTGACTCTTCATGACCCTATTAGGGGTTTTCTTGGCAAGGATCCTGGAGTGGTTTGCCATTTCCTTCCCTAGCTCATTTTACAGATGCGGAACTGAAGTAGACAGGTTTAAGTGACTTGCCCAAGTAAAACAGCTCATAAGTGTCTGTGGCTGGATTTGAACCCAGGAAGATGAGTCTTCCTGACTTTGGGCCTGGCACTCTACCTACTAAGTCACCTAGTTGTCTCTAATCCTAGAGAATACACAGCTATTTCTTTGCAAATGACCTCCATTTTTTACCTATTTGACTGGAGTTAGTTTGTGTTGACTGAGTCACATCAATGATCATACATCCTATGCAGGAGGTGGGGTAGAGTGGAGGAGAAGAAGGGCTGAGGGTTAAAAATATTTTGTGGCAGATCGATCAATTTAACTACTTGCAAGCAATTTATCATTTTGCCATATACCTGGCATACAACATTGAACTAGAATATATATAGATATAGGTGTTCCATAGTCAGGCCTTAAGCACAAAAAAGGCATAGGTCAAAAGTTTCATAACACTGTTTTTCATACTTTTCCATTGAAAAGGAGGCAATATTGGTGGAGGATAATTTTATTGGCTTCACCAGATGTTAAAACATCTGGCAACTAGATGCTTGTTTCTAAGCTTTTCTGGATATTATACCAGCAACACCCTCACTAAAGTCTTCTTCCCATGCCTCAACATGGTGTGAATGTGACCCTGGGTTTTGGAGGTGATGCTGGAGAAACATGAGCTCTGGACATTGCCCCAAGGTAGAAAGCTTTTGATTGTAGATTTGGTGACAGACTGTGTGTCAAGGAGGCTAGTCACTGGAAGATCACTTCCAGATGATGAATTTTTTTCCCTTTACAACCATTCATGAAAGCTATCTACTAAGATCTTAAACATTTTTGGTTATACACCATCATCAGTATCAGTTTTAGAGCGTTTGACCCTGTGTGTGTGTATGTGTGTGTGTGTATGTGTTTATATTTATATATATGCACATATACACACATGTATAATATATACACACATATATATTTATTTTTTCACTAAATTTACTAAATATACTTCTATTTACTTTTCCAAAGTATATACACTACTGCCATACTAAGAATTATGTACATTATAAAACTTACAGAAAAATTGAAATGAAAAAGAATGAGAGAAATATGAAATAATATTTGACCCTAGAGCCAGTAGGGAGTCACTAGAGTTTAATAAGTAGGAGAGTGACATGATCAGATCTGTGCTTTAGGAAAACGAATTTGGCAGCCATATGAAGAATGGATTGGAGCTGGGAGAGGCTTTAGACAGGGACATGAATTAAGATGCTAATACAATAAAACAGACAAGGGGTGATGAGATACTGAACTAGTATAGTGGCTTTGTGAGCAGAGATAAGGAGACAAATGGGAAAGAATTGGAAACAGAAATGACAAGATTTAGCAAGGGTGAGGAGTTGAAGATGACATTGGGGTTATGAATCTGAATGCCTGAATGAATGATGGTGCCTAGGATAGTAATTGGGAGGTATGGAAGAAGGGTAGACCTGGAAGAGAAGGTGATGTAATGAGAGCTGTCATCTATTGCATCCATCTATGATAGTTCATCTTGTGTTATTCACTCCATCCCATCCAAACTTTTAAAAGTGCAGGCACAGTTCTTACTGTTCACTATCAGTCAGTCATTGCACTCACAAGGTGATCTGCAGGGCAAAGGTGGGTATCCTGGGAGGAAGGGGAATTTTCCCAAAGGTCCTTGTGCAACTGTTGCTATGGTGCCTGGTTGGGGTTAGGTTATAACTACCCAGAAGGGTCTATTCCCAGCTTGGGAGGGGAAGGTTGGGAGTTTGCTCAGAGAAAGGAAAGACTTGAGGAATATTTCAGGATAAGGTGGTTTTCTTGGTGACAAGTCCCAAGTCTAGCTATTTATGGGACATGCAATTGGATCCATCTTCCAATTTGTTTATTGTACAATCCTTAGGTCATGTTAAGAACCTTTCAGGGGCCTTGGATGCTGCTTAAAAGTAAGGCACAGAAAATCTGTAATCTTTGGTGGTAAAGGGAGTACCTACATTCCAAAGAACTGAAGCACATTAGAAGAGCCAAGATGGGAGACAAAGGGAATGTTAGCCTCACTGAAATACACAGCATAGCATGGGTCTTGAAGAACCAACAGCAAGATCCTACTATTAGCATGCTGCAAATCTTTAATTTCTCTGTGTCTCCATTTCTCTGCCTGTGAAGTGTGTGTATGTGTGGGGGGTATGGGGGAGGAAGGAAATGGTAATGGTCAGGTTTGCAGATGATAGTGAAATTTGGAAGTCATTAGTAGGTAATGCCCACCTTTATGCTCCTGCCTCTCGCAATTGTTGGTACAGTTTTTTTCAAGTTTTCTCTAACACTTATTTTTTTGGTAGACATGTTATGCCCCCTTCAGTAAAATATAAATTCCTTGAGGGGAAGAAATGTTTTATAACTGTAGCCTCAGCTCTAAGCATAATGCTTCTCATATCACTGCCAAATAAGTTGGAATCCAGAGAGTTCTCAGCAGACTAGAACAATGGGTCGATCAGGCAGTTGATTAAGCATTTAATTAAATATTCAATATGTGCCAGGTATTGTACTAAACGTCAGGAATACAAAAGTGAAAATTAAGTCATTCCTGGTAATCATGTTATTGAGAGAGATAGATGCGCCCAAAAAGTTTTCTACAATACAGACCCAAGATGGATTGCATGTGCTGATGGTGGTAGTAGGATGTCAGAAAAGGCTTCATAGGCATTGTAGAAAGTGGGTGTGCGGGATCATTTTTGGAGGATTTCAAAAAGTGAAGAAAAGGGTGAGGAGTGTTTTCCATGTTTTGGGAGCTTCCCAAGGAAATAGGAAATGGAGTATTGTGTATGAAGAACAGTAAGGTGGCCAGATTTGAGTGTACCAAAGAGTGTGTAAAAATTGATGGGTACTTGGGCTGAAAGGCAGGCTGGGATCAGATGTTTTTCAGGGCTTCAAATTAACTTTAAGTGCTTATTTGGAGGAATGGTTTGGTGGAGTTCATCGAGGCCAACCAAAGTTGTTGAGAAGGTAAGTAACATTGTCAGAACATTGATTTAGAGGAAACTCTTTGGCATCTGTATGTAGGAGGGAATAGAATGGAGAGAGGATTGAATCCGGGAAATGAATGAGAGCTATTAGAATGATCCAAGAGAGAGGAGATGAAGACCTGAATGAGACTAATGTTTGTGTGAGGGGACAGAAGTAGGTATGTTTGAGATATATGGTAGTGATAAAATGACAGTATTTGACAATTGTTTGGATATTGGGTGAGATATAGTAAAGAGAAATGGATAAGTGGGTAAGTGGGATGAGAGAGTGAGGGTTTAAGGATGACACAGGTTGCAAAAGTGTGTAATTTGAAGGATGGTGGAGATCTCAATAGTAATAGAGAAGTTTGGGAAGAAAGAATAATAGGTGGCATTTACACAGCACTTTTAAATTTGCAAAGTTCTTTACAAATATCTCATTTTAGTCACACAATAACCCTAGGAGGTGGGTGCTACTCTTATTTCCACTTTGTTACTATTGCTCAGTCACTTTTCAGTTGTGTCTAACTCCTCATGACCACTTTTGGGTTTGTTTTTTTAGGGGAGAAAAGATACTGGAGTGATCTGTCATTTCCTTTTCCAACTTATCTCCCAGATGAGGAAATTGAGGCAAACAGGGCTAAGTAACTTGGCCAGAGTCACATAGCTAATAAGTATCTGAAGTCAGATTTGAACTCAGGGAGATGAGTCTTCCTGACTTCATGTCTAGTATTCTATCCATTGCTCCACCTACCTGCCCTAAGTACATTTTACAAATGAGGAAACTGAAGCTGAGAGAGGGTAAGTGACTTATCCAGAGTTACACAGCTAGTAAGTGTCTGAAGCAAGATCTGAATATAGATTTTCCTGACTCCAGGTCCAATGCTTTATCCACTGTGCCTCCTTCATAACTGCCTAAAAAAAGAGGAAGGTAATGAATTCTATTTTGGGGCACATTAAGTTCGAGATCCTGTTTGGACATCCAGTTTGAAATGCCCATTGGATGAGTTGGTGATGTGAATCTAAAGAATAGGAGATTAGATATGGAGAATCAGATCTGAGAGTCATCAACATAGAGATGATAATGAAATCTATGGGAGAGAGTGTAGAGAGATAAAAGAAGAGGGCCCAGGACAGAGCTCTGAGCATATATTCACAGTTAGGGATTGTGATGTGGATAATAGTCTAGCAGAACACTGGAAAAAGAGTGGATAGATATTAGAAAACCAAGAGTGAATAAGGTCATAAAAATTCAGAAAAGAGAGTGTTGCAAAGGAGAATCATCAACAGTGTCAAATGCTGCAACAGGGTCAAGCAATTAAAGGACTGAGAAAAGACATCAGACTTGGCAATAAAGAGATAACTGATAACTTTGCAGAACACTCTTTCAGTAGAGTGATAAAGTTGGAAGCCAAACTTCAAAAGATTGAGAAAGGAGAGGAGAGAAAGCAAATAGAAATAACCTTTTCTAGCTATTTGGCTGAGAAAGAGAAGAGATTTAGAGGATGATTACTTTAAAAAATAATCAAATTAATTAAGGAAAAATATAGTCACAGAATCAAAGGATGAGGAGACATGACCATACAACAACCAATGTGAAATATATTGGAGGCTTTTAGTGGACTGTAGGACCTAAGCTTTTTGAAGGACTGTTTGGTTTTTTGTCTTTTCTTTTTGCTGTTTTGTTTTTGTGCAATATCTTGCATATTGCAGGTATTAATAAATGTTTGTTGAAATTGTTCGGTCAGTTCAGGAAGAGTAGCGTAAAGGATGTCATTAGAGAAATGTATGAATGGGAAAAAAGGACAAGTTAGCAATGTCACAAAGAGACAATCGATGGGTACCCTATGTATGTCATGCACAGCCATGTGATGCCAAAAGAATGAGAAGAAAGTCCCCAGAACATATGATAGACTCCTTCTTACAGAAAAATATGGATATGAATCATAAAGGATGGATAGTTGTGGATGAGCTGTGATCTGTATCACTAGAAGAGATATTGATGAGATCACAGGTTCATTAGCATTCAGGAGACTACCACAATTTCAATATAAATCAACATTGTGACTTGGAAACCAATAAAACTAATGCTGTCCATTACTGCAGTAATATAAATGGTATCTATAACGAGTAGAATGATGATTCTACTATGTTGTAAGTGAGTGAGCCACTTTTTTGGAAATATATTCAGTCTATAACACCAAATTTAGGAACAATGTTTGGGTGGAACATAGAAAAATTTGAGTGTAATGAGAATGATGAAGAGACTCAAAACCACAGCTTATGAGGAGCTGGGGATGATTTTTCTCAGTGGAGAGAAAAGATCCTAGGGAAGATGTGTCACATATTTGAAAGGTTGTCATGTAGAAGAGGATTATACTTTTTTTGACTTATTTCCGGAGATCGGAACTTGAAGCATTGGATGGAAATTCCAGAGAAGCAAATATTGATTCGATTTAGGAAATAATTTCCTAATAATTAGAGCTGTCCAAATGTGTAAATGGGGTTGGTGTCATGGAAAGAACGATGGATTTGCAGACAGAGGACTTGAGTTCTGATACTGACTCTTTCATAGTTGTGTTTTTGGAAGTCATTTGTCCATTCTGGGCCTCAGTTTCCTCACCCATAAATGAGAAGACTGAACTGGAACCATTCTGAGGTACCTTCCAGTTTTCAATCTAGGATTTTGTGATCCTTCCTTGAGAGGAGGATAATTCTCCATGATAGAGGTCATCAGATGGAAGCTTGGTGGCTACCTGTCAGAATTTTGTAGAGGGCATTCTTGGACTTACTTGGTTCTTTGGACTAAAGTTGGAAAGACTGGCCCTTTCCAACTCTGAATTTCTGTGATGTTTAATGATATTGATCCTTTGTGGACTTGAGGTATCATGTGTGTTCAAGAACTGATATCCGAGGAGGATTCTCTAGTAACTAGTGTAAATATCATTATCTTCCTCTTTCATTTGGGTCAACAAGAGAGACCCTTATTTAATATGCAAATGTAATTTATCAACCCCACAATTAGGTAGGAGATACTTTCAGAGTAATGGTGCTTGTTTGGATTTCAGCATTTGTTGTTTCCTTTGGCTGCCCTTGTAAAATGCCTGAGTTATAGAGGCAGTCTGTACATATGAAATAAATAGTTTCTTTGTGCAAAAATAATCATCATCCAGGAAAATGTACCCCTTCAATATCACGTTATTCATGCTAAAATCTGTGGAATAATGAGATATCTAGGTGTCATGAGCTGGATTTTCAGGAGAAAGTTTCTTTCAGTCCTTGTGTCATTAAAAAAAAAGACTGAAAGGATTTAAAAACTCATACACTTCCTTTTCACCTTCCCCCTAGAAAAGGTTGCTTATCATGTTTCAACACAGGAAGGTTGAATTTGAAGGTGGTGGCTCTGAATAGCATTTTTCCAATTCCCTCAACAACAATAATTGCTGTTATTCAGTCGAATCCAACTCCTAGTAGCCCCATCTGGGGTTTTCTTGGCAGAAATACTGGAGTGGTTTGTCATTTCCTTCTCTACCTCATTTTATAGATGAGGAAACTGAGGCAAACAGAGTTAAGTGACTTTCCCAGGATCACACAGCCTTCTGAGGCCAGATTTGAACTCAGGTCTTCCTGACTATAGGTCTAGCACTCTCTCCACTGAATACCAAGCTGCTCCAACGATAATAAAGCAAGAGTTTTTATAGTGTTTTCAAGTTTGTTATATTATTTGTTGTTTATCAGAGCTGTTATCTCTCAACTCTGTGAGGTAGGTGCTATTTTTATCCCTGTTTTATAGATGAGGAAACTGAGGTTAAGAGGTTAAATGACTTGCCCAGGCTAAGGATCTGGACAAGTTTCAAACTCAAATCTTTCTGACACCATCTCCAAAACTCTAGCCACTCACAGCCTTACCTAACTGCCTCAACAGTTGTGGTTTCCACCCTAAGGACTTGGAACCTTATTTCCTGTAAATGAGTCTCTGAAAGGTTTTAACAACTTTCCTTATGAGATGCTGCCTCCCTATTCCCTCCTTCTTCCCCTCCCTGTTTCCTTCTGCACCCTGAGCCATGGACATGTAAAGGGCTAGCCTAGGGGACACTGAGTGAGGGAAAAAGCCAACAAAAACTTTGGGGAATTTGGGGAAGAAGAAAATCAACTCTAGGGAATCTTTATTTTGATGTGAAAAGGCTAACACATGAAGGGAATGTTGGGGTATATTATGAATAGAAAACCAGGCTTTTGGAAGGACAAGTCCAAAATGAAACCATTATCAATTATCTAGACCATGATGGTTATAGCAAGAACTCTCTTGATATGGTAAAGTAGCCTTTAAGACACTGCAATTGCTACTTTGGGGCAACCCTTGAAGAGTTAAGGGAAGACTCTATCTGGGGGTACAAATGAGAAAATTCTGTCCTTGTAGAAGAAGATTTTGACCCATCTATTTCAAGGGGACTTGACCTTCTATTTGAAGACCAGGGACTTAGCATAGCTTAGAGAATTTACAAGGGATTTGATTGTTGCCAAGGACAATTGAACAGGGGCAGGGTTGGTTAAGGTTAAATGTGTATCCTCAACGCCGTGGCATTTTTCTTGTAATGTTTTCTTATATGTAGGATTATTAATAAGGATTGTTGGCCAATTGGAATAAAAAATGCCTTGCAACATTGTCTAAGGAGGTACAACCTCCTACTCAGCCCATTAGCAGGGTAGAAACATTCAGTTGAAGGTTTGAAAGAATTACGTTCCCTTGACTCAGATCTTTCGGACTCTCAGTCAGTATACTGTATCACCTAGCTACCTCATCAACTGATGAAAGGTCATGGAATTTAAAGTTGGAAGAGAGCTTAGGAATTAATCAACCAATCAGCTGACAAGCACCTAACATGTTCAAGGCTATGCTAAAACCAGGGATATGAAAACAAAGAGTGAAAAATTACTACTTGGAAGGAGCTTACATTCCTAGGGGAAAGATAAGTATATGAATGGAAGTATATGCAACAGAAATATAAGGTGAATAAGTGCAAATACATGCAAATAAGTTAAATAAAGATAGTTTGGGTTTGCTAGGTGGCACAATGGATAGATCACCCAGTCTGGAGTCAAGAAGATCTGAGTTCAAATGTGACCTCAGACACTAGCTATGTGACCCTGGGGAAGTCACTTAACCCTGTTTGCCTCAGTTTCCTCATCTGTAAAATGAGTTGGAGAAGGAAATGGTAAACTACTCCAGTATCTTTGCCAAGAAAACTTCAAAAGTGATCACAAAGGATCGGATATAATTGAAAATGGCTAAACATCAACAACAATGAGAAGGAAGAAAGATAAAAATAAGGAGGGAGTACATTTAGAGCATGAGGGACAGCTAGTAAAAAACATGGAGAGAGGAGATGGAGATGGTATGTGAAGAACAGTGAGACAGCAGTTTGGCTGGCTCACCTAGTGTGGAAGAGGGGGTAATACTTCGGGGTCATATTTGAGTTTTACAGATGAGGAAGGTGAGTCTCTAGAGAGGTGAAGCCACTTACTCATGGTCCCACAGGAAAGGAAGACATTTTATGTACGCTGAAATTTGAACACATGTTGCAACTAGTGACATTTTTCAGGATATTGATTCAATAAATGATATTAATTCATATTTATGTAAGACTCCAAGGATTTTAGGTTATTTCCCTCGCATTAACCTTGTGAAGTTGGTGGTACAAATAGTATCATCATTGAACAGATGAGGAAATCATGATTGTAAGAAATTGAATGACTCACCCATGATCACAGTTAGTAAGTAGCAGAGCCAATATTCAATCACCACATCTAGGGTCCCCGAATAAAATGTTTTTTCCCCACTATGTTATGCTGCCTCTTAGTTTGGAAAACCTGAAAAAAATTAATTCTCTTATGAATGAACTCTTACAACAATCAAAGCAAAAAAAAAATGTGAATGCCTCCAAGTACCATATTTCATCCACATTTGAAGAATCACTGCACCATGAGATCAGGCAGTCAACATCAGGTCTATAAAGTTTCCATTGTCAGGAGTTTTACTCAGTCAGAGATCTTTGCCCAGCTGGCAAAAATTTGACTAGCCCTTTCCATATTTATCAAAGTCAGAGAGATTATGTATTTCATAGATGACATTTATATAGTGCTTTAAGGACTGCAAAGAGCTTTTATATCCAGTGCAGTGGAATGGATAAGTTTTGACCTTGGAGTCAGGAGATTTAGATTTGAGTACTGCCTCAGGTGGGCATTTAATAGTTGTAAGATCATGAGCAAAACATTTTACCATGCTTAAGACTCAGTTTCTTTATCTGTAAAATGAAGAAAATGATACTTGCAGTATCTCTGACTTATTTGTGAGGAAAATGTTTGCAGACTTGTACGTGAGCTATCATTATTTCATGAAGCAATAGCACTTAGTAAATGTTATGATATGCATTGAATTTTTAATATTCATGACATTCTTCCTTGCCATTCCTATGAGTTCTTTTAAGTTCATGGACCTGTGCGTATTTACATGGTCAAATTTATTCACATTCTTGGTCTAAATGATGACCCTGGCATTATTTCTCTGCACTTGAGGATCATGTAAGATGAAAGGCCCTGAAATGAGACAGGTTTTTGGTGTTTAGGCATCTGTTGACTGTAGCTACGATCTACACTGTCCATTCCTGCTTCAGATGCATCAAAGATCACAAATGAAACACTGGTGCTGTCCTCTTAAAAATGCGTCAAGGGCCCAAAACCCTTTAACAGCACAGGAAATGTCAAATATTATATGGATATAAATAACTCAGTAAAACAGGGTTACAAGAACATCTGGCTTTGCACAGTTCCACACACTCAGCTGGCTCAAGAATATTGCAGTAATACTATCCAGTCGTTGGACTGTGTGAGATTGTGTGGGACAGAAGGGAATTTGAGTGTCGAGTGAAAAATGTGCTTGTAAAAGGTTCTGAGTTGTTATCTGTCTAATCCGCCCTAATCTGTCCAGTCATTTGCTCTTGGGGCTCTTAAGAAAGTGATACTGATCCTGCCCCCCAAAGACTAGAAGCCAGCCTCTTACCATGGTGCCCCCAAGAATTAGGGGCTGGGTGAGGCAGGTGAGACCAGGGAATCAAGATACCCCAATAATGGATTTCATTAAGAAACTGACTTCCTTAAATAATTTTTGCAACTTTCTAAGGAAGTTGAAGAATCATTTCAACACCAATTAATGGAAACAATTTGAAGACAGAGGATAGAGAGGAAGGGAATATGTGTTTTCTGCTTTCTCTCCATTTTCTTTCTTTAGCCTTTTTCCTCTGTTAACCTTCAAATTTTCCGTTCTTAAAGGTCTCTCCTTTTCTTTGAAATCGGGCATCACTGAAAGAGAAGGAAAGGTAATTTCTAGGAAAGGCAATGAGTTTTGTATATTTGGTTTCCATCGTGCATATTTTAAAAAGGCAAAGACACAGGGAACTTGGGGGTTTGTGGGTTTCCTCCATGTCTAAATCACTATAACAATGTTAGCCATTATTACACTCAGATTAAGTAACATTGTCCCCTTCAAAGAGGACAATGCAAACTGTGTCTGGCGACCCCTTCAGAATAAACCCACAGGAAGAGTCCCAGTTCTTTTGGTATTAGCTGTTGTAAATGACTTCCTTTCTCAAGCTCTCCCTGTGTATCCAGGAATCTACATTCATGTCTTCTTCTTCTTCATGAACCTTTTCAGGACTCACTTGATGAAACATTGACATCCAGCTTATAAAAGGTGAAGCGAGTTGTTGATTAACCAACCTGTGTCATGGTCCCATCATTACACAAAACAGGAAGTTGAGAGCCCTTCACTTTTTGCTCTTGAAATTCTAAGCAGGGTGTGTGTGTGTGTGTGTGTGTGTGTGTGTGTGTGTGTGTGTGATGAACCCCTTTGGTAATCTGGTGAAGTCTATGGATCCCTTCTCAAAATAGTATTTTTAAATGCATAAATAAACTAGATAGGACTACAAAGGAAACTAATCTTAGTGAAATATTAGTAACAAAATATTTTTAAAAATAAGCTCATTGAGAACCTTCACTCTAAGAGAAATTGAGTAGAATTCAAGTTAATTTTCCCATATATGCTCTGATTGAATTGGAATATGTTCACTGTTTCCTCAAGGACAGAAATTATATCTTATTTAAGTTTTCTATCTTTCCCACCATGTAACATAGTGATTTGTAAACAGTGGGCACCAAATCCTCCCAAATATATGTGTGTAGTTGGTATATATTCCTGTGAAAGTCTGTGAAATACTTTCTCACTAGTACATTCAGAATTTAGCCTTTCTTAAACCAAATTTGATTTGTTGAAGAGACCTTGGCATAGCATCTTCCTTTTGGAAAGCTCAGAGGATCCTAAGATATTATGATGGATCCCTATGGCATCCTTCTGATGTACAAAAGTGGAAAGGGAAAGAGAAATGGTGGGGTTCCCTTCCTTAGAGTTTCCAGGTAGAAGATGGAAACCACTTGTTTGGTATGCTATACAGGGCATCTTTTTTGGTAGGGGGAATTGGGGTTAAGTAACTTCCCCAGAGTCATAAAACTAGTAGGTGTCTGAGTCTGAATTTGAACTCAGATCCTCTAAACTCTGGCCTCTATTCAGTACCTAGCTGCCCTCAAGGTATTCTTTTTGAATATGAATCAAACTAGATGGCTACTGAGGTTTCTTGTAACTCTCAGGTATTGTGATTCTACTATGCTCTTATAATTCAGACTATGTCAGTCAAATGGTCAACAAATTTTTATCAAAGTCTTATTCTGTTCCAGGCATTGAGTCAGGTGCTATGGTCACAAAGAAAGTAAAAAATGTCCTCAAGAATCTTACATTCTAACGAGAAAAGCAACATGTAAATAACTAGATCTACCAACATAGATGGAAAGTAATCAGAGAGAGGAAGGCACTAACACCTGGTGGAGAGGCTGAAACTAGGAAGGACATCTTGCAAACAGTAGGATTTGACATGAGTCTTGAAGAAAGACAAGGAAACTGGAACTCATCAGTGAAGGAGCAGAGCTCTCCAGGTATGAAGAATAGCCAGTGCAAAGGCTTAGAAACAATAGTTGAGGTTGTGTGTTTGAGGAACAAACACACAACTACACTAGGTAGGCTAGTGTAACTGGATGATAGAGTGTGTGGATGGAAGTAAGGAGCCTGGAAATGTGTGAAGAAGGCAGTTTATGAGAAGTTTTAAATACCAAACCAAAGAAGGAGAAAGATTAGCAATCATCTTATCAACCAAATAAAAAGAAATGATAAGTGTTTTATTCAAGTTATATTTAAGTTATATTCAAGTTATATTCAAGTTATATTGAATATATATATTCAAGTACATATTTTAGAACTAGAATTGTATGGATTTATAATTTATTCAGTTAAATTAATTTTATAGTGGCCAATTCTACTGCACTTTAACCCTACTCAAAATAGATAGCTAAAAAGCCACGCTAGGTACTAAAGCCCTGGAAACAAAACAGGTGCCTTTTATTGAAGAATGACTAAGCACATTGTACTATGTGGATACAATGGATTATCATGGCGTCATACAAAAAGGTGACCATGATAAATTCAGAGAAACATAGAAAGTCTTGGCTATGTAGCACATGCTTTGGACTGAAACGCCTAAACCCAAGTTGCACTAGCATGTCTTGTCACTAGAGGGCAGCTGCCACTTCTCCACTCAGGATTGTAGCAGACCTTGAAGGACTGTGGTTAGTTACTTAATACTACAGCTTATAAGTCCTCATTGGGTTTTCTCCTCTAATGATTATCAGATGATATTAATTAGTAAGCAAGGTTTAATTCATTTTTAGGAAGATCTATTTTAAGGTGATGAGGAGAACAAATGATATAACGCATCCCTCCAAAAATTACATTTCTCCCACTAGTATGTATAGAGTTCAGGTACAGTGGGCTCAAGCTTATAGAACACGTGGCAAAGGGGAAGTTCATCTGCTGGAAATCCTTTTTTTACCTTTGTGGGGCCCTCATGAGGTTCCCACTAGAGAGTATGTTGTAGCATCTCCATCACTCAATCATTTCAGCAATACTACTAAGACACTGATGAAAAGTCCAAATCCCTCTGGAACTACTCTCTCCTCTAAGCTGCCAGATACTAAAATAATAATTGGTTCTGAACTGGCTTGATATTTTATTTTTTTAATGATACTATTGCATATCCTTTTTAAAATCTTTCTTTTCATTCATTTTTAGATTTCAACATTCATTTCCACAACATTTTGAGTTCCAATTTTTCGCCCTATCTCTCCCTTCTCCCCTCCCCATAATACCTTGCATTCTGATTACCCCTTCCCTAAATGTATCCTCCCTTCTATCACACCCACCCTTCCCTTATCCCCATCTTCTCTCTCTTCTTGTAGGCAGAATAAATTTCTATATCCCATTACCTGTGTTTCTTTTTTCCCCATTATATGCAATAAAAATTCTCAACATTTGTTTCTAATACTTTGAATTCCAACTTCTCTCCCTCTCTTCCTCCCCATCCCCACTGAGAAGGCAAGTGATTCAATACCAGCTATATATGTGTCGTTTTGCAAGACTTCCATAATAATCATGTTGTGTAATACTAACTATATTGTCCTCTATCTTACCCTCTCCCCCTTTTTTATTCTCTCATTTGACCTTGTCCCTTCCCAAAAGTAATTAATTCTAGTTACTCCCTTCTCTCATTTGCCCTCCCTTCTATCATCCCCCTCAGCCCACTTGTCCCCTCCTCTCCTGATTTCCTATAGTGTAAGATAGATTTTCATACCAAATTTAGTGAGCATGTTATTCACTCCTTAAGCCATATATGAAGAGAGTAAGCTTCACTTTTCCCCTCTCATCTTCTCCCTTTTCTCCTCCATTGAACAGGATTTTTCTTATCCCTTTTATGAGTTATAGCCTGTCCCATTCCATTTCTCCCTTTCTCCTTCCAGTATTTTTCTCTCTCACCCCTTAATTTTTAATTTATTATTTTTTATGGATATCATTTCTTCTGATTCAACTCAGCCTGTACTCTCTGTCTATATATGTATATGTGTATGTGTGTATGTGTGTGTATAATCTCTCCACCTACCTAAATGCTGAGAAAAGTCTCGAGTCAATATTATCTTTCCATGTAGGAATGTAAACAGTTCAGCTTTAGAAAGTCTTTTATGATTTCTCTTTCCTGTTTACCTTTCCATGCTTCTCTTGATTCTTGTGTTTGAAAGTCAAATTTGCTATTCAGTAGTGGTCTTTTCATCATGAATGCTTTGAAGTCCTCTATATCATTAAATGATCATTTATTCCCCAGAAGTATTACACTCAGTTTTGCTGAGTATAATACTTTGCTGATTCTTTGTTTTAATTCCAGTTCCTTTGACTTCTGGAATATCCTGTTCCAAACCCTTCAATCCCTTAATGTAGAAACTGCCAGATCCTGTGTTATCCTGATTGTATTTCCACAATACTTGAATTGTTTCTTTCTAGCTACTTGTAGCATTTTCTCCTTGACCTGGAAACTCTGAAATTTGGCCACAATATCCCTAGGAGTTTCTCTTTTCTGGTCTCTTTCAGGAGGTGATTTGTGGATTCTTTCAATATTTATTTTGCACTCTGGTTCTAGAATATCAGGGCAGTTTTCCTTGATAATTTCATGGATGATAATGTCTAGGCTATTTTTTTGATCGTGGCTCTCAGATAGTCCCATAGTGTCTCCTGGATCTATTTTCCAGTTTAGTTGCTTTTCCTATGAGATGTTTCACATTATCTTCTATTTTATTCAAACTTTTGGTTTTGTTTTCTAACTGCTTGATTTATCTCATAGGCATTAGCTTCCCTGAACTCAATTCTCTTTTTTTAAAGAATTATTTTGTTCAGTGAGCTTTTAAACCTCCTTTTCCATTTGGCTAATTCTGCTTTCTAAAGCCTCCTCCTCTTTGACTTTTTGGACTCTTTTTCCAATTGAGTTAGCCTCTTTTTAGAGGTGTTATTTACCTCAGCATTTTTTTGGTTCTCCCTTAGCAGACATGATTTTCAAGCTCTTCTACAGCCTGAGTCCATTTCATATTTATTTTGGGGGTACTGGAGGCAGAGGTCTTGACTTCCTCTGACAGTATGCCTTGTTCTTCCCCATCCTCATGGATGGAAGGAGACACCTGTTTACCAAGAAAGTAACCTATGGTCTTATTTTTTTCCCTTTTTTGGGCATTATCCCAACCAGTTACTTGACTTCTGAATCCTTTGTCAAGAGGAGGCTCCTAGTTCTTCTCCTCTCCCCAGTACAAGGCTGAGATTCAGATCAACTGCTCAATTCCCTAGGGCTTTGGGTGGGGGCAGGGCTGCTACTAAGGGCTGAAGTTCAGATCAGCTGCTCAATAAAGCCAGAGGCTTTAAGCTGAGCTGCCTAGACAATGGACCCAGGATGCTTCCTTGGCCATCATAGCCACCCACCTCCTGCTGCTGCCACTACCTCTGCCACCACCTGGGGTCGGTGCTGTGGGAGCCCTGTTCCCCTCTCATCCAGCTGGGAAAGCCCTCCCACACTGACCTTTGGAGCTTTCTTTGTCATTTATGAGTTGAGGGATCCTGGGACCCTCCATATTGGGAATTCTGCCCCAGAAGTCTGTTCAGGTCCTGTTCTTCCCAGTGCCTTGCAGCCCGGGCTGGACTCCACTCTGCTCAACATCCTGTGAGACAGACCTTTCTTGTCGGCCTTCCAGGTTACCCTTGGCTGGAAACCTCTTTCACTCTGTTGTTCTGTGGCTTCTGCTGTTCTAGAATTCGTTGAGAGTCATCTTTTACAGGTATTTTGTGAGTTGTGGGGGAAGTGCTAGAGTATATGCATCTTCCTACTCCACCATCTTGGCTCTGCCCCCGTGGCTTGATATTTTATAGAAGATCCCCTTAGAGTGACTAGGAGTACATTAATTTAATGTCTTGGATCAATTGATTCAATATAGATGTTCTCACCTGATAAATATAACAGGACTAAGGTATGTTGTTAATTACTTTCAATAGGGTGGAGGTGATTAATTGATTGACCAAATCACTCTCCACCCTTACACATAAATCGATGCAGAGTGAAGTAAGCACAACCAGGAAAAGAACTGTACCATAGCTACAATAGTGTAAACAAAAAGAATGGTAAAATGAAACCAAGCACTGTGTAATTATGGCACATCCACATCTTGGCTCTGGAAAAGAGATGAGTAAATGCATCTCACTCCTTTATTAGAGAGACAGAGAATCATAAGTATGGGAGTCCCTTTGTTGCCAGAAGTTGCTTTGTTATGCCAGAAGTAGGAATTGCATTGGCTTAACCAATTTTTTCCTTTGCTTCAAAGGAAGATTTATTGAATGGGGTGGGAGGTGTATAGGTAGAAATGACTATAAATATAAAAATGATCAATCATATATAGATAGGCAGACAGAGACAAAGGGAAGAAAGGAGAGAGAGAGAGATCCAGTTTAACCAGATATCCCAAATTATCCCAAGGTCTACGACAATGTTTCAGAAACTCTTTCACCTCAAAATATCAGTTTTAGGCTTCTGAATGAAAATCTCTATGTCATAGTGTTGTCTGCTCCTGCCTGTTAAAAGGTGGGTTTTCTAGGCTTCACAGCCTAGTGAAGTAATATCTTAACTTGTCATCAGGTTAGACCTCAAGGAAGATCCTTGAAGATTCTAATCATCTGCCTCCCTCTAGGGTCATTGATACTCTGCCTGGACTCATTCCTCTATGGTTTGTATATTCTTACCACCTCCTATTCTCCTCGTTCTACTGATTCTAAACCCTTAACCTTTAATGTACATACCTATCTCTCATCTTCTACTGCCATTAATGTACATATCCAACTCTCATCTCCTACTTCCAGTTGCACTTATTCTCATTTCCTTTGATTCTAGCCCTGCACAATTCTAGGTTCATCAGTCCCTTCCATTTGCTCTCTTGTGTGTCTCCTTGCTTCCCATTGCCATTTCCAGATCCTCCCTTTATCACCACTATTCAGTAACTTCTCATCCTTCGAGGTTCATTTAAACCACATTTATTACCCAATTAAAATTCTTATTGCTATTATCTACTCACCCCCTGGGATATTCTTCTCCTTTCCTCAATGAATTAAGTGTCTAAGTCACAGGTTTTCCACCCTAACTTCTGCTCTCATTCTAGGATTCTTCAACACATATGCTGACATTCTCCCGACAACTCTTAATTTTCATGACCTACTTTTTATGATTCTCCTCCTACTTCTCTGACTGCTCCTTCTCAGTCTCCTATGCTGGATCTTTCATCAGGTCACACCCACTAACCATTTGTGGTGTCCTCTCAGGGTCTGTCCTGGGTCCTCTTTCCTTCTTTCTTGGTACTATTTTGCTTGGTGATTTCATCAGTTCGCATAGGTTCAATTACCATCTCTAGGCAGCTGATTCTCCAATCAGTATCAATCTAGCTTTAACATCTCTCCTCATCTCTAATTTCTTTTTTTTTTTTTTTAAATAAATTTATTTAACTTTTTACATTCATTTTCACAAGATTTTGGGTTCCAAAATTTTCTCCCCAGTAGT
>CM053771.1:142985186-143067538 GCA_028658325.1 Potorous gilbertii | reverse complement strand
CATTCTTGATGAAAAGACCAGAGCTAAAAAGAAAATTTGACTTTCAAACACAAGAATGAGAAGAAGCATGAAAAAGTAAACAGCAAAGAGAAGTCATAAGGGACTTACCAAAGTTGAACTGTTTACATCCCTATATGGAAAGACAATATTTGTAACTCCTGAAATTTTTCAGTATCTGGGTAGTTGGTGGGATTACACACACACATACACACACATACACACATGCATGCACACACATAGACAAGAGCACAGAATGAATTGAATAGGATGGGACCATATCTTAAAAGACATCAAGGTAAACGGTGAGAGAGAAATGTAGTGGGAGGAGAGAGGGTGAAATGGAATGGGGCAGATTATCTCTCATAGAAGAGGCAAGCAGGAGACTTTTTAGTGGAGGCAAAAAGAGGAGAGTTGAGAAAAAAAACATGACAAATGGGGAGAAAATTTGGAACCCCAAATTTTGTGAAAATGAATGTAAAAAGTTAAATAAATAAATTTATATTAAAAAAAGAGAAACATTTACTGACTCTCTCAATTCTAGTCCCTTCCCTGAGATTATCTCCAGTTTATCCCATGTGAAGTTTATTTGTACACAACCCTTTACACTCTGTTTCCCTCATTTGATTTTGAACTTGAAGGCAGGGACTGTCTTCTGGCACATAGTTTTCTTGACTTGATGGATTTCTTAATGAAAATTGTCCTTGGAGTACTGTGTGTGTGTCTGTGTGTGTGTGTGTGTGTGTGTGTGTGTGTGTGTATCTATAAAGCGATCAAGTTTATTCTCCCTCCTTCCTCTCAATGCCCAGTTGATACCTGATGAACTCTAAAAGGCTAAAATATTTGGTGCTTTTGTTAGTGTAGGTGCCAGGTAGCCAATGGATTGTATGGACGGCAATTCTAGACTTTTTCTGAGTCTCTGGTTTAAATGAATGGTTTCTCTAAATTCTGAAACTACGACAAAATATGTAAAAAGTGAATAACAACCTGGTGATTATCTTAGTAACTTGAATAATAAGGATGGCACTTGAACCTCCTTGGTGTAGAGAATTCTTAGACGACAGAATTCCCCTTATTACTGCAGGTCAGTGTCTTCTCTTGCAATTTCTATTCTCCAAGAGTTGTCTCCATCATTTTCCTTAGGTAATGAAGCTAGTATACATGAAAGAAAGGAGTTGAATTCAGGTTTTCATGATCCAGGGCTGACTCTCTATTTAGTACTCCATGCTTCCACACTTGATTAACATGATTAATCTAAACCATATCCAGTAACTTGGAATTCACAGTTTTATTCATTTTCTTTTGTTTTTGATGGCATCTTCCTTTTTCCCCCTATAGTAATCAAGTGTTCTAGAGCCTCATTCACTTTTGGATGCTTGGATACAAACTTATCCCACTTCTATGATACATTTTTTAAAATGGAAGGTGGGGGTTAAAAAAATTCATTGCATAAATTAGGCAAGGATCACCAGAAGAAGCAGAGATTACACTGAGTGTGGTCTATTCTTAGCAACTCCCTTTTCTCTAAGAAATCATGGATTTTTTTTTTCCATTTACAAACAGCTGCCCACTGGATGATTTTTCCTGGCCCACATGTGGCTTCTGTGAACTGTGGCCTGGACCACACACTTCTCCTGGGCTCTTGCCAGCAGGGCCTACTTGCCCCTGCTCTTCTTGAAGGTTCAGCTACCTGCAGAGTAAGGGGGTAGTAAGTAGGAAAGAATTGAATTGGAAACTGGAATCCAAAGAGAAGGAGGAGGGAGAAGAGGCAAATGTGTTTCTAGTCAGCAGCTCCTGTTACTCTTGGCTACAAAAGAGTGGGATTCCAAAGCTGCCTCTGGCAGCCTTGGTTGGGTGGGAAAGCCTTTCAGTGCAGACAGGAGATCACTTTCAGGAGACATACAGAAGCTCTCTGGTCCTATGATTCATGCTTAGCTTAGTTATTTTTTTATTATTTTGTTTCAGTGGCATCAAACTAATAAAAGGGAAGACCTTTGTACAATAACTTTGCCCTCTCCTGTTGAGCACAGGTATCTGAACATCTTAGCCAGGATGGCAGCCAGCAATACTTCTCAGTAAAACATAATAGGGAAATAGTTAACAAAATAAATAAAAATACAATAGAACCTAGATACTATTCATATGTAGTTTTCTAAGTCAACATGCTGCCTGCAAGGATTCTGTTTTATAATATTTGATTTTTCAGATTACCTATAAAAACAATTTTAAATTTTTTTTAAATTTTAAGTACCAAAGTTTCTCCCTTCCTCTCTCCCCTTTCTCAGATGGCAAGCAGTTAGATATGGATTATACATGTGTGGTCATGCAAAGTATATTTCCATATTAGCGATGTTACAAAAGAAAACACAGATCAAAATATCCCCCCCCAAATAAGAAAATAACAACATCATGAACTGTTTGGTGACCTCATTTGAGTTGGATATCGTTGTTGTAGGGAGAGACTCATATGCAGACTTCAAAGCATACCCATATGGAGGCTTCAATGCCCTCACATTCACTGGCCACCAAGTAGCATCCTCTTTGTGACCACTCAAGGTAGAAAAGAGACTTACAGGATTTCAAACTGGAAGGGGGTTTGAAGACCATATATTTGCATCCATTTTACAGATGGGGAAGCTGAGACTGATGGAGGCAAAGTGAATTGCCCAAGGAAGACTCTCCTTATCCCCCAACCACAGAGAATTCTCTCAAGGGCCCTGGATAGGAATAAATTCAAAGCAACAGTGCTTTAGATCTAAATGGGCTTAGAGTTTATCTTGGGATTTTCAGAAGAGAAACTTCTGCTCCTGCCAGCTTGGAAGTTCAATGGTAAAGATCATTTAGGTAGCTCAGTGGATAGCATGTTGGGCCAGCAGTCAGGAACAGCAGAGCTCAACTCTGACCTTAAACAGCTGCTAGCTGTGTCTCTGGGCAAGTCACTTAACTGTTGTTTGCCTCTGTTTCCTCATCTGTAAAATGTGGATAATAGCAGCACCTACCTCCCAGGGTGGTTGTGAGGACCAAATGAAATAACGATTGTAAAGTGCTAGCGTAGTACCTGGCACATGGTACACTCTATATAGATACCAGCTATGTATTAATTATGTATTAATTTTGTTTGTATTATGTATTAATTTTATTTTTGTCATCGTTATCATTTATCAACTTCACTGAGTCATTGCGGAAATCAAAGAAATGAATGCATGTCAAGAGCGCTTTGTAAGCCTTAAAGTGCAGCTTGCTAGCTATGAGACCTTGGACAAGGTCACTTAACGTCTGTTGACCTCAGTTCCCTCGTCTTTAAAATGGGAATAATAGAGTTGTTGTATGGATAAAATGCAGTAATAATTGTAACGTGCTTAGCACAGTGCCTGGCACATAGCAAGAATTACATAATTACAGATTACATATCATCATCATCGATATCATTTTGTTTGAGCTCCTCATTTTCTAGAGAACGTTTAGTGTGATGTAGTAGAGGAAAATCCGAGTTCAAATTCCACCCTTGAAATTCACTAGCTTTGTGATTATGTTTATTATTTAACTTGTCTCAGTTTCCTTATCTGTAAGATGAGGTACCAATCCTTGTAATTCCTATCTTGCAAGCTTGTTGTGTGGATCAATTGAAATAATTTATGTACAGTGCTTTGCAAGCCTTAAAGAGCTATATAAATGTCTTATTATTTTTTTTTAATAACTGAAGAAACTGAGGCAGACTTTCCTGGCATCTCAAAGATGATGAGCAGTGAAAGCACTGTGTGAATCCAGGTTGTCTGATTCCAAATCCAGCATGCTTTCTGTTGCTCCAGACTGTCAATTCTTACATCCTTGGCAGTCCCCAAAATGGCCTTCAATCTGACCATATGCTTTGTAGCTGCTTGAAGGCTTGACCTGAACCACTAAGTGTGATATCCATGGTTCCTCTAATTCAAATCCTTTCTGAGTTTGTCAAAAGAATAGAAGAAGAGGAAAAAGATAGGACTTGTTTTATAATGCCTTTTAATTAGCCAGCATTTATTGTTTACTATAAGCTAGATACCAGACTAGATGCCTTCGGGGTACACCAAAATAAAAATGTGGATCTTGATCTTTAATGACTTTGCCTTATAGTTAAAAAAGATACTCAAATAAAAATATATCTTATGATCCAAGGCAATATATATATATAAATTTTGTAGAGCAGTCTCCCCTTATTCTACCTCTGTGACTGGGAATGGTAGACTCAGACTTGGTACACCAAGTTAATGACTAGGTTCAGTATGACTGTCAGAAAAGTAGTTGTTTTGGTCACCTCTGGCCTGGGCACTGCATGTTATTTCTTGGGTTTTTTGTTTGTTTTAATAGTAGTTTATTTTTTTCTCAATTACATGTCAAGATAATTTTTAGCATCCATTTTTATAAGATTTTGAGTTCCAAACTTTTCTCCCTCCCTCCCCTCCCCTCTTCCTAAAATGGTAGGCAATTTGATATGGTTGGTTGTCGTCCTTTATTGTCGAAGAGGACCAAAATGACATCACCATGAAAAAGTCAAGTTTCAGTGTGTCCAACTGTGGCTGATCAGACCAATCTGAGCTCAGAATGCTCTACCACAGGTTGAGCACAGATAGTCCATGTGAATATTTGGGGTGGTGACTCCAAATTTGTGCGTCCTACGTTTCCTTTGTGTTATCTTAATTCTGCTTTGCTCATAGAGCACAGCACCTTTTCTGATGTGGGCGCACCTTGCTGAGTGGTCCTGTGCCAGTGTTTCCCATGTCCCGCAATCACATCCAAAGTTCTTGAGAGAGACCTTGAGAGTGTCCTCGTATCTCTTCTTCTGACCACTGTGATCGCCTGCCCCATGTGAGTTCTCCATAAAATAACCTTTTTTTGGCAAGTGTACATTTGGCATTCTAACAACATGGCCAGCCCATTGGAGTTGTGCTCTCTGAAGCATAGTGTAAATGCTTGGCAGTTTAGTTTGAGCAAAGACCTCAGTGTCTGATACCTTATCCTGCCAGGCGATCCTCAGAATCTTCCTAAGACAGTTCAAAATGGAAGTGATTCCATTTCCTGGCAAGGCGCTGGCATACTGTCCGAGTTTCACAGGCATACAACAATAAAGTCAGCACAATGGCTCTGTAGACCTTCAGTCTGGTAGTCAGTCTAATACCTCTTCTCTCCCATAATTTTCTTTGAGCCTCCCAGACACTGAGCTAACTCTGGCATTGTGTGCATCAATCTCATTGTCCATGTGTGCTGTAAAGTACACTACCTAGGTAAGTGAACTTACCCACAGCATTCAAAACTTCTTCATTTGTTGTAACCAATGGTTCCATGTATGAATGGTGTGGCGGTGGCTGATGGAGCACCGGTGTTTTCTTGGCGTTAATTATTAGGCCAAAATTAGCACAGGCAGCAGAGAATTGATCCATACTTTGTGGCATCTCAGCTTCAGAGGCTGCATTGAGTGCACAATCATCTGCAAACAGAAAATCATGCACCAACACTCCCTTTGCTTTGGTCTTGGCTTGTAGCCTTTTCAAACTGAAGAATTTGCCATCATTGTGGTAGCTGACCTTGATGCCGTGTTCATCCTCATTGAGAGCATGTATGACCACTGTACATGCTACAGCTTCTTACAGCCACAGGTGAAAGTTGGGTGGAACAAGTGAACACCAAAGGTGGAAAGCAACCCTGAAAAGGATTCGGCAGCCATCACACCAGAGGTACGAGTCTTCCCTGAACACACTCTCAAGCAATTTGATATAGGTTATACATGTGCTACTATGTAAAACACATTTCCATATTAATCACAGTTGTGTAAGAAGACACTGATCAAAAGGAAAAAACACAAAAATGAATAAAGTGAGTGAAAAAAGTATGCTTTGATCTTCATTCAGGGTCCATCAGTTCTTTATCTAGATGAGGATGGTATTTTCCTTTGTGAGTCCTTTGTATTTTTCTTGGACCATTTTGTTGCTGAGAAGAGATGAGTCACTCACAGTCTATCATTATATAACGTTGCTGATACTGTGTACAATGTTTTCCTGGTTCTACTCATTTCATTTTGCGTGAATGTCACTGCTTGATCCTTGGGGACATTGATCCTGAGCTGGCTGCAAAACCCAGCATGGACTTGGAGTCCTAGGCTGGCAGAGGTCTATTCTTCCATCCTTTTGAAATTTCAGAAGGTTGAAACCTCCAAATTAATCTTCTTCACTTAAAATGGAAAAGAATATACTGTGAAGCAAAAATACTGAGGTCTATTTGAACAGAACCACATGTCAGCCTCAGAGAGGAGAAGGCCTAAGGCTTCATCCTTTACAGCTTTGTCTCTCACAAGGAGACAATGGAGGAGTCAAGCTAGGAGAAAGAGAATGGCTAAGACTGGTTGGCTAGAATTGTCTAACCAACCCCACCCCCCCAAAAAAATTCTGGGCTATACAGTTGATCACAGTTGTCATTCACCATGCGGTTAGCAAACTACAGTCAGTTACAGATTGTCTATGCATTCTTCAAGATGTCCCAAAGTGGGTGAGGAAGAGAGAGAGAGAGGAAGAAAGAGAGAGAGAGGAAGGAGAAAGGGAGGAAGAGAGACAGAGACAGAGAGATAATAAGTATATGAGGAATTCCAAAGAAGAGACTATCCAGGGACTAGGGTGTCTCTAACAGTGGAAATTATTTTTGGAGTCATCCTCCTCTTTTCTCTTCTGATTTGATATTGATGTTCATTTTATATTTGCTCTAAGTCTATGGCTTTGTCATACTCAGGTGACAGACTTGGAAACGACTGCCGAGTCTTTAGTCAATTGTTTCCTGCATGTTGATTTGTAATTTTGTAGTGTAGTTCTACGTTGCTATGTCCATTGCCTGAGTAGTATTGAAGAAAGGACTCTTGATAGGCAGTACCCTAGATACCTAGAGGAAATCCTAAGTATTCTAGAAGACACTGATTCTTTTTATTTCTTAATCTTGAATCATATTTTAACACATTTTATGTTGTGCCTATGTTCATCTCATATAAACTTGATCATTAAAGTTGGTTTGGAGGATTTTGTTAAATTCTTCATAGAGTTGTTTTTTTCTTTATCCTCTAGCAACAAATACTCATACATGAATTATAATTATATTCAAGTTAGTATTTCTGTACTTATCATCAACATTGAAAGATGAAATAATTTTCTCATAAAATGATATTTTTGTTCAGTCTTTAAGTAAATGATGTAACCTATGACAATTTTGTTCACCTCTCCAAGAGAAATCTGTGACCTGTCCCATCATTTCATTGCAGATTCCTTAGAATTAAGGGATATAATCACCTCTATTAGCATATAAGCTTCTTATAAGAACAGATTATTTCTTTCTTTGTACTTGTAGCATTGTGGCACATAGTAGGTACTTAATAAATATTTATTGATTGATTCTTTATGTCTTTTAGCTTTATTTAGAGTAAGAATGTGGAATTTTGATGTACTTCTGTTTCTCCACTAGTCTATAGACTTAACTGATTTTTTGGACAAAGATCTCATTTTTAGCGTATCAGTCATTATATTAATGTTTATAAATGATCTTAAAATCTTACGTTTTAGCCCTCTTTAACAAACTACAGGTTCATAGCATTATAGATGTAGCTGGAAAGCTAGAAGAAATCTCAGAGGTCATACAGTCCAGCTTCCTCATTTTGTGGAGAAGAAACAGGGCAAGGGAAGTTAAGGTCACATGAGTGGTTAAATGTCTGAGGTGGGATTGAAAACTAGGTTCTTTGATGCCAGAGCCAGTGATCTTCATGGTAACTTATGAAACATTGTTTTACTGGTGTCCATTAGCTTTTAAAAGAATATGAAGAATTCCTTTGGTGGATTCCCTATAAAGATTCTGATTCTACACTTTCAAATATGGAATTAGCTGAATTTAAAATAAAGGCAAACAGTTCAGTTGTGAAATACAACAAGGATCATAATGCTTTGTGATTATTTTTAAAGGTGAGGTCTTCATGTATAGAACAGAAATTGTATTTTCTCACTTAAAATTATCAGCAACAATTTAAAAAAAATCTCTGCCAAGTAGTATAGGACTATTTCCTTAAGAGTTTCAATCAAAAGAGTAACAACATTATTGTTTTCCTTCCTTCCCTCCTCTCTCTCTCTCTCTCTCTCTCTCTCTCTCTCTCTCTCTCTCTCTCTCTCTCTCTCCCCCTCTCTCTCTTACTCTCTCTCTTTGTCTCTGTCTCTCTCTCTCTTACCCTCTCTCTGTCTCTCTCTGTCTCTGTCTCTCTTTCTCTCTCTCTTTCTCTTTCTCTCCACCTCCCCACTCTTTTCAGTTACTATTGTATTATGTGAAATGAACTTCAACAAATTATTTAAAAAGATGAAAATAATATTATCTGTGGTACAAGATCAACTACCAAATCTATGTATATATTTCCACTGAATATGATACTACAAATTATATTATATAATCAATTACTTTATACTCATTAAAGCAAGAAAAATTTCATCTGTATTTTTTACTGAATTGTCAGTTTTACCTGTTGTGTTGGTAAAATTCAGGATTTCATATAAAAGTATAAAATGAATGAGTCCTATTTCTTTGCCATCTCAAGTCCTTTGATATGGTTCAGAAAAACAAAGTCACATATGCAGCCAGTACACTGAGGAAAGTTTATTTCCAGGCTGCTGACAAGTTGTGTGGCCCAGCATTATTAGGGGCTGCATTTTTATACTGCAGAAGACAAAGGGAACTGAATCCTGAATATTAGGATAAATGAACTCTAGACATCTTTGGATATGCTCTTCAGGAATAGTTCTGTTAAGGCTAAATATGAGTTGATAGAATTCTTTGTGATCAGGGAACTGCACTTAATATTCATCAATCACTCAAATGGCTTCTATCAGGATATCCTTCCTCTTTGAGGATTCTTTGCCTATGGGTATTCCCTGTAGCCACTCCTTTCCAGTTTTACTGCACCTTATATCTCCTTCCCACCCCCTTCAATATTCTTTGATTCGGATCTCCTGAGTGTTTCACAACTAAAACATTCCATCTCTCTGCTCCAGGAATTTTTACTGGCTGCTTCCCATGCCTGGAATGGTCTCTCTCCTTATAACTGTCTCCTGGCTTCCTTCAAACCCAGTTAAAATCTTACATTCTATAGGAATCCTTCCCCAAACCCTCTTCTCTCGGTTGATTATTTCTTATCTATCTTAATGATGATGATGATGATAGCTAGCAGTTACATGGCACTTGCTAAGTGTCAGGCACTGTGCTAAATGTTTTACAAATATCATATCATTTGATTCGCACAACAGCTCTGGGAAGAAGTTGTTGTTATTATTCCTGTTTTATAGTTCAGGAGACTGAGGCCAACAGAAGTTAAGTGACTTGCCTAGAATGGTTAAGTGTCTGAGGTCCAATTTAAACTCAGGTCTTCCTGACTCCAACTCCCACACTTTATCCACTGTGCCACCGAGCAATATATAGCTTGTTTGTATATATTTGTTTATATATTGTTTTCCCCATTAGATTGAGAGATTCCTGAGAGCAGAAACCATCTTTTTGCCATGCTTAGCATCAACAGGACTTAGCACAGTACCTGGTGCAATGTAGGAGCTTAATAAATGTTAATTGACTGACTGACAGTTCTACTTAACCATTAGCTTTCCAGTTTAGCATAGGTATGAGTTTTTCTTACTTTATCCCAGCATCTGTTGAAGTGAACCTTCATCTTGCCAAGATCAGCTTCTTCTACTTGTACCATTGACATCATCCTTTTACACTACCATTCTACATTTTTCTTCACTTTGTACAGCCATTTAAAAAATGTTTATACTCATTGCATTCCTGTCCTCTCCTTGACTCTTAAATCCTTTGCATTGCAACTCCTGACCCCACTATTCAATGGAAACTGCTCTCTCCAAGGTTACTACTGGTACTCATTGCTAAATCCAGTAAGCAGCCTTGTCTCAGTTCCTATTCTTGACCTCTCTGGATCTCTACCCTCTCTTCCTGGATGCTTTCTCCTCTCTGGGTTTCTTTGATACTCCTCCCTCTTGGTTTTCCTTTTACCTTTCTGGGCATTCTTCAATTTTCCGTGCTAGATTATCATCCATGAGTGCCCCTAACAAAGGGTTTGCCATAAGACTTTATCCTGGACACTCTTTTTGATCTTTGGTCATTCTCTGTGCTCTTGTTTGGTGACCTCATCAGGTCTCATGACTTTGTCTTGTCCTGCAGGTAATTCACAGATCTATGTATTCATTCTTACTCTCTTTCTTGAACTTTGCTCATGTATCACTTACTAAACATTGCAGACTGGATGTTCTGTTTGCACATCATGTCCATAACAGAATCCATTATCATTTCCTTCTTCATCTATCCCCTTTCCTAACTTCCCTATGTCTGTCTGCCACCATCCTTTTAGTAACTCTGGTTCACACCTTCAGAGTCACCCTCAACTCCTCATTTTCCATCACCCCACACATCCAGTTGTCAGGTGTTGTTGATTTCATATGCCCATCATCTCTCATATTTCTTCCCTTATTCCTTGTCATGGCCAGAATCTTAGCCCAAGTCTTCATCACCTCCCCTTTTTATGTCCTTGCCTCAAGTCCCTCCTCTCTTAAATCTATCCTCCATTTAGCTTCTAAAGGGACAGTCCCAAAGTATAGATCTGACTATGGCACTCAGTTCAGAAAATTCCAGTACTTCCTTATTTATCTTTGGATAAAATATAAACTTTTTTGCATTTAAAGGCCTTTATAATCTGACTCTATCCTATCTTTTAAAACGTTTCATATTAATCCCTTTGATGTATTTTACTAGTTCAACCACATTTGTCTACCTGCTGTTCTTGAGGCACAATATAACCTTTGTTCTTGGTGTCTTTGTACAGACATATAGTCTCTCCTCACTTCCACCTCTTAGAATTCCTAGATTCATTTAGAGCTCACAAGGCTCAAGGGCTACCTTCTACATGAAGCCATGGTTAATCTTCCTCCCATCCAGTACCTGGGTCCTCCCTACCTCATAATGTTGTATTTACTTATATGTGGACATATTATTTTCCCAGGTAGAATATAAGCTCCTTGACAGCAAGGATTGTTTCATTTTTGTATTTCTATCCCCAGCATCTAGCATAGTCTTTGGCACATGATAAGTCATCAATAAAGGCTTGATTGGTAACATTTAAAAATTTTGCCTGTATACCAAAAATATATTTTGTAGACAAAACTAGACTTAATTGCTTGGCTGTGTATTTAAATTCTAATAATTCAATGGAAAATTTGTGGGAATTTCTAGTTCTCCAGTTTTTAAAAGTTAATTTAGAGATTCTTTAGCTATATTCTAGTGTAATACTTCTAAACTGCCCTTCAGTCAAACTAACATTTTTGAGGCTTTTGAGACTGTCACATTCTTGAATTGCATTGCTTGGTTAATGCTATCTATATGATTTGGAATTGAATTCCAGGTTACCAGAATGTGCAGAGATTAGAAAATCAATCCAATGGAGAAAACTATTTTTGGCTATGTTAATTATTTCTAGATTTGCTGACATATTATCAAGGATATCATTTAACACCTTAAACACTTCTGTTATTTGTGAATAGCAGAACAGTACTTAAAATGTACTTGCTTTAGAAGACATGTGTGCTTTGGATTGACCTTTAAGAAACATCTGTAATGTGTTCAGTAACATTTGCCAGTAGTTTGTGGAATTTGAAAAAAAAAAAGTCATCATTCTTTGTAGTATTTGGAAAAATGTGAAGGCCCCATTTGCCAAAAGCAGGATTCACACCTGCTCCATTTAAACTAGATGCCACGTGGGCACATATCTGGTGAACTTGTTTTTCTAAAGGAGACTTGCTCACTCATACTCCCCATGGTGCTTACCTGTCATTGTGACTGTATTGGCAGTCTTAGTTTCATGCATTTAAAAAAATCCCAGTCAGTAGGAATTTATGAAGAAATGTGATGCCAATTCACTGTCAGGTTTTTCCTAGGAATAAAACTTATAAAATTTTCTTTTGTAGAAACTCTTCCTTGGTCAGTTAATGCTGAAATCATGGATTGTTTGACTCACGGTTCTTGGTGGGTAACCTTAAGAATAGATTTGGAAAACAAGTCCAAATGATTTTCTTCTATTTAACATAAAAAATACTCTAGTTTGATCTCTGTTGCTCAACAATCCAATAAACAGTTTGTTAGGCTGGTAAATCTTGTCTAATAAGAATATGTTGATGCTTTGAAATAATCTTTTTCAGTGCTGTATTGCAATTGTTAATTAATTTCTTAATATCAGAAAAGACTCCAGAGTTTGGACATCTGCCTGGATAACTCAAGCACTTAAGTACCTGGGTTTATTTTTATTTTCTTTCTAAGAAAGAATGCATAATACATTTAAAATTTTCTTTCATTTGTGACTTTATGATTCAATGGATTATTGAATTTCAATATCAATAAAGGGTCCTTTTATTCTGCTTTCCCTCACCTTCCCTTTAAAAAAATGTAGTGAAAGAATTCAATGAATTCTCATGATTCCTTTGGTGTGGATGCAATATATTTTTTGAAATCTGATAGTACATTACTTTATTTGCTGAAGACAAAGGAAGGAAATCATGACAAAGGTGTATTCGATTTGTAATAAAGTTTCCAAACCTGTTTTAACTGAGCTCTCTCTGGAAACTTACTTCATAAGTCAGGAATTCACAAGAAGTACTTAGGTACCTATTCATAATTGGCACATAATAGATGTTGGTGGTGTTGTAGTTCAGTTGTATTCTATTCTTCATGACCTCATTTGAGGTTTTCTTGGTAAAGATACTGGAATGGTTTTCCATTTCCTTCTCCAGTTCATTTTACAAATGAGAAAACTGAAGGAAATAGGGTTAAGTGACTTGCCCAGGATCACACAGCTTGTAAATGTCAGGCCAGATTAGAACTCAGGAAGATGAGTTTTCCTGACTCCAGACCCAGCACTCTATCCACTGTGCCAGCTAAAGCTGCTCTAAATGGCAGGTACTTAATAACTTTCTGCTGTTAATTTAAATGTAATACCTGAAGCTGGATGGCTTTGGATTGTCTTTGTTTTTATTCCATAGATGCTCAGATACATATGTGTGTGTATGTATATATAAATAAATTTATGTTTCCATGATACTTTCAGAACATGTACTAGTTCCTTAAGCCTCCTATATTCACTCTACCTTGGTTCACCTCACTTCTCAAGCCTGGAATAGATCTCTTCCTTTTCTCAATCTATTGATGTCCCTCCCTCCTTTCTTCAGTGTTCAACTGAGGGGCTACCTCCTCCAAGAAGCCTTCCCTCACTCCCTTAGGTGAAAATCATCTCTTTCTGGCTCTCCTTTATTCTGGCCGAAGTCTATCATGGTGATGTGCACATAAAGGCACTTTTTAGACATTGACTTGGAGTCTGTAGACTCCAAATGGATTTCATCTTTGGGGTGGGGGGAGGGGAGAAACGACCGTTTTCACATCTGTAGTTCACCATGCTGCCATTGCTGGGACAATTTAAGTGCCTCTTCCTCTTCCAGCTTCTTCTTTTTTCTATATTTAGTACTAGATAGTCATTTTGACACATTTAACCCTTCCCCCTCCCCAAGAATATCTTGTTATAGGAAAGAACAAAAGGGAATAATATTTTTCTTCTTCCACTCTCCTCTATAAATAATTCAGAAGACAGCAGATTTTTGTGAATACAACACACTTTGATTCAGGATCTTCCCTTGCAAATTCTTGTCTGTGGATGAAAATGCTGTTCATTATTTGACAGAGAGGAATAAATATTTTCCTTTACCACTGCTTGGTTTTTCTGCCAATAACAGTGGCTTTCAGTCAGCACTAAACTGGAAGTTTACCTTTAAGATGGTATTTGCCTCCTTAATTATCTGACATCCAACAACGATTAGTTCTTGAGGATAGAAATCATCACTTGTATAGGTGAATATTAGAAATAACTTGCTCCATTAGACTAAGGAGCAAATTCAAAGTCAGAGGTACATCTTTTTACTCACTATATGGCACCAAACCTAGGAGGTTTATTTTTTTCTTTCCCTGTTCAGTGAAGGGTAATTTACAGAACCATGGATAAACTCTTCATTTGGTTTGGGTGGCATTCAATAGACCAAGGGAAATCTGAAGAAAGTCTGTTTTCCTACATTGCAGTGAACCTATGAAGGTGTATTATTTTCCACTGGAGGCTTGGCACCTTAATTAAAACAATATACCTTGACTTATGACTATATATATATGTATATATACACATATACATATGACTATGTATATGTATATATACATATATATGTAATGTGTGCATGCCAGAGTAAAAATTTTGGCATTGAAAATGTTCCTTTATGTGACACACATAGCATACATGTACGTGTGCATGCACACACGTACATGTATGTATAAAAGTAGGTATGTTCATGCATACATATATACACACATACATTTGGGTATCCTATGTATGTCCATGTATGTATGTTTATTTATACAGACATGGATATATGTATGTACATATGTATATACAAATATGTGTGATTATATTAATATATGTCTATATATATAAAATAAATGCATATATATTGCATATAGTGTGCACATGTATGCACAAATATATACTATGTGAAATATGTCATACATATACATGAAGTGTGCACACATATATGTATACCTATGTAGGTATGTATGTAATAGAGAGATCAATCAATAACATTTCCTAAGCACCTGCTATGTGCTATCACTGTGGGATACAAAAAGAGGCAAAAGACGGTGCTTGCCCTTAAGAAGCTCACAATCTTATGGGAGAGATAATAGGCAAAGAAATATGTAAGAAGCAAGCTATATACCAGATAGATTGGAAAAGCCAACACAATTTAACTTAAACAATACTAAGACTTTCAGGAAACCCTGGATATCTGAAAAGAAAGTGAATCAGTGATCTAACAAAAGTAAAAGATAGCAGACCAATGGCCTTGATCCTATAAGGATATCCCTGTGTAACAATAGAATCATGCTGTCCTGGGACTTGAGATGTTTTCTCAGATCCAGACTCAGACTGGTGTCAGTTTCAGTCCTGCAAGAGCATGACCTCTAAAGAGAAAAAAAAAATCTCCTTTTGGTTGAGTCTGACTCTTTATATTCCCATCTTGCAGCCCAGGGGAATAATCCTTTGGGAGAGTCTGGGTTTGGCTCATGTGTCCTCCAAAGGGAGCAGAAAGTTACACTGTAGCTCCAGTATAGGACAGCTATTTCCTCTGCACAGGACAAATGAATAAAACACAAGAGACTTATAAACATTCACTGACAAAGACACAGAGCATGAAATAACAACCCACAACTCCTATTTTATCCTCCCAGGTGACTAATATTTAAAACATCAAATCATGAACTATTTTGTAGCACTAATGTAATAAATATTTAACCTTCACCTCTGCTCTGCACTGTCCAAACAATTTTCTCATGGTCCATGCCCTGCAAGGCAGATCCTGGCTTGAGCTTATTTTACTATCACTGATCAACTTCTCTCATAAGAATGTAGTTATAAGAGCCAAAATGACCAATTAGAGGCAGCAATTTAGCTGAACTCTTTCAAAATTCTCCTCCAAACAACTTAAAATCACATCTCAAGTCAAACTTTGTAGTAGCAGAGACAACAAAAGGTCAGAGTAGGGTATTTTCCAGCCTAAGAAAACTTAGGTTGGCAAGAGAGGTCTGTCTATGACCCTGGGGTGGAGACCTGTGTGGAGCACATAAACACAGTGGCAGCAGTGGCAGCAGAGGTGGCAGCAACAGCTTTGGGAGCTCTCATCGCAAAGATAGTAAGGGGCAGGGTTGTAAAAAATAGTGAGAAAGATTACAGGAGACTCTTTGCTGACACTGGGTCCAGTTGGCACTGAGTGGCAAATTCTCTCCTTCCTTCACTCTTCTCTCTTCTTGAGAAGGCAAGCAATTTGAAATGAATTATAAATGTGAAGTCATTCACAACATATAGCAATATTATCCATTCGCAAAAAAAAAAAAAAGACAAAACCAGGATGCCTCCCCCAAAAAAGTAAAAAAAAAAAGTGCCTTGATTTACATTGAGACTCCATCAATTCTTTATCTTGAAGTTGATAGCATTTTTCATCATAAGCCTTTTAGAATTGTCTTAGACCATTGTATTACTCAGACTAGCTAAGGCATTCACAGCTGCTCACTGTACAATATTGCTGTAACTGTGCACAATATTCTCCTGGTTCTGCTTACTTCATTAAACATCAGTTTATCAAAGTCTTCCCAGATTTTTCTGAAATGTACCCACTCATTATTTCTTATAGAATAATAGTATTCCATTACATTCATATACCACAACTTGTTCAGCCATTCTGCAATTGATGGGTGTTGTCCCTTCAATTTTCAATTCTTTGCCACTACAAAAAGAATTACTATCAATATTTTTGTTCACGTAGATCCTTTTCCCCTTGGTATGATCTCTTTGGGATACAGACCTAGTAGTGGTATTGCTAGATCAAAGGGTATGCACTATTTTATAGCTCTTTCAGTATAGTTCCAAGTCGCTCTCCAGAATAAGATCTTAGGTCAGTTCACAATTCTCCCAACATTGTATTAGTGGAGCTATTTTCCCATATCCTCTCCAACATCTGTCACTTTCCTTTTCTTTCATGTTACCCAATCTGATAGGTATGATGTAATACCTCAAAACTATTTCAATTTGCATTATCTAATCAATAGTGATTTAAAGCAATTTTTTATATGACTATATATGGCTTTGAGTTCTTCTGAAAATCTCCTGTTCATATCCTTTGGTCATTTATCAACTAGGGGAGGACTCATTTTCTTATAAGTTCGAGTAAGTTTTCTATATATTTGAGAAATGAGAATTTTATCAGAGAGAAACTTGCTGTAAAAAATTTCTCTCTGGTTCCTCACTTTCCTTCTAATCTTGGCTACATTGGTTTTGTTTGTACAAAACCTTCTTAATTTAATGTAATCAAAATTATCTATTTTACATCCTGTATTGCTCTCTATTTCTTGTTTGAATATAAATTCTTCCCTTATCCATAGATTCAGTAGATAAAAATTTTCCATGCTTCCCTAATTTGCTTATGATAATCACTCTTTATGTCTAAACCCATTTCGACCTTATATTGTTTTATGGTATAAAATGTTGATGTATACCGAGTTTCTGCCAAACTACTTTCCAATTTTCCCAGAAATTTTTGTCAGATAATGAATCTTATCTCCAAAGCTTGTATCTTTGGGTTTATCAATCACTAGATTACTGTGGCCATTTACTACAGTAAATTATGTACCTAATTTATTTCGCTGATCCATCCCTCTATTTTTTAGCCAGTACCAGAATGTTTTGACGACTACCACTTTGTAATACCAGAGCCCAGCTTTAATATAAAGTTCAAAGTTAAGAAATAAGCTAGAAAAGTGAACAAACAAAAAAAGAACTTGATCATAAAAAGCTACTACAGTGGTAGGGAAGACCAAGACACAAATTCAGAAGAAAACAATGTGAAAACAGCTTTAAGCGAAGTCTCTAAGGAAAATGTTAATTTGATCCAGGCCCAATCAAAGTTAAAGAAAGAGATAAGAGGAATGGAGGAAAAATGGGGAAAAGAAATGAAAGTAATGCAAGACATTTATGAAAAAATAATTAATAGCTTGGGAGAAGAGGCACAAAAAAAATTAAACAAAATAACACCTCAAGAAACAGAACTAGCCTAATAGTAAAAAAAAAAACAACAAAAAAAACACAACTATTCTTTGAAGAAAGAACTCTTTAAAAACAGAATTGACCAAATGGAAAACGAGGTACAAAAGCTCACTAAAGAAAATAATTCCTTCCTTCACCCTCCAAAGCCAAAATGGGTTGCGTTCAGACCAAGATCGTGAAGAAGGCAGTGTGCATCGTCATCAAAAAGTACTACATGCACCTGGGCAATAACATCCACACCAACAAGATGGCATGCGAGGAGTTCACCACAACAAAAAAAGAAAATAATTCCTTAAAAATTAGAATTGGGCAATTGGAAGCTAATGACTCCAAGAGACACCAAGAAATAATAAAACAAAGTCAGAAGAATTTTTAAAATAAAATAAAATATGAAACATTTCATTAGAAAAACAATTGACCTGGAAAATACATCAAGGAGAAATAATTTAAGAATTCTTGGGCTACTTATAAACCATGATAAAAGAAATGAGCCTAGCCATCATATTTCAAAAATGTATAAAGAGAAATTCTCCCAGTGTCTTAGATTCAGATGGTAAAATAGAAATTGAGAGAATCCATCAATTATTTCCTGAAAGATATCCCAAAATGGAAACTCCAGAAATATTAAAGCCAAATTCCAGATCTCCTAGATCAGGGAAAAAATATTGCAAGCAGCCAGAAAGAAACAATTCAAATACCATAGAGCCATAGTCAGTATTGTACAAGATTTAGTGACTTCCACATTAAAAGAGCAGAGGGTTTGGAATATGATATTCTGGAAGGCAGAGGAGGTAGCAGTACAACCAAGAATGACCTACCCAGAAAAATTGAGTGTCATTCTTCAGGGGATATTTAATGAAACAGAGGATTTTAAAGCATTCCTCATGAAAAGACTAGAACCGAATAGAAAATGTGACGTTCAAACATAAGACTCAAGAGAAATATAAAAAGGTAAACATGAGAGAATAATCAATCATAAAGTTAAATTGTTTACATTCCTACGTGTGAGGATGACACATAAAACTCCTAAGAACTTTATCATTTATTCAGGCAGTTAAAAGGAATTTCCATAGACAAAGGGCATAGTGTGAGTCAATTATGTTAGAATGCTCTTCCCTCAAAAATGAAGGAGTGAGAAAGAGGGATGCACAGGGAGAAGTTGAATGAAAAAAAATGTTCTCACATAAAAAAAGGCATATAGGAAAGAGCATTTATAGTGAAGGGGAAAATGGGTGGAGTGGTGGGCAAAGCTTGAACCATCACTCTTATTAGAATTACTCTCAGAATTGATTCCAAGAGGGAAGAATATGCGTGTGTCTATATACACACATAGGTATATTTACACACATATATATGCATACGTGTGTGTATACACATACTCAGTTGTATAAAGAAATCTATCTTTTCCAAGAGGGAAACTGGAGGTACAGGGATAAGAGAAAGGGCAGATGGTAAAAGGGAAGTTAGAAAAAGGGAAGTACTGGTTAGAAGCAAAATAGACTTTTGAGGAGAGACAGGAAAAAAAGAGAGCAAGAAGAAACAGAAGAAAATGGGATGGAGAAAAAGATATGGTAATCATGCCTATGAATGCAAATGGAATGGGTTTACCTACAAGATGGAAGTGGATAGCAGAATGGATTAGAAACAAGAATTCAACGATATGTTGTTTACAAGGACACTCTTGAAACAGAAAGAAACAGAGTTTAAAAAAAAGGGCTAGAGCAGAATTTAATATGCTTCAGCTGAACTAAAAAAAATAAGGCAAAAGTAGCAATTATGATCTCAGAAAAAGCAAAAGCAAAATAGAACTAACTAAAAGGGACAAGCAGGGAAACTACATTTAGCTAAAAGGTACCATAGACATAGATCATCAGGTCTGGACTCAGGAAAACTCCTCTTTCTGAGTTCAAATCCAGTCTTCTACACTTACTAGTTGTGTGACCTTGGGCAAGTCACATAACCCTGTTTGCGTTAGTTTTTTCATCTATAAAATGAGCTAGAGAAGGAAATGGCAAACTCTCCAGTATCTTTGCAAGGAAAACTCCAAATAAGATTGTGGAGAGTTGGACACAACTGAACAACCGCAATCACCACCACCATAAAAACCAAACTAGAAAATGAAGTAATATCAAAAATTTTTTACGGCAAGTTTTTCTGATAAATGACTCATTTTTCAACTATATATTGGGTATAGAACTGAATCAAATTTATAAAAATAAAAGCCATTCCCCAATTGATAAATAGTCAAAGGATTTAAACAGGTAGCCTTCAGAAGAAGAAATCAAAGCTGACTATAGTTATATGAAAAAAATGCTCTAAATAACTATTGATTAGAGAAATGCAAATTGAAACAACTCTGAGGTAGCAGCTTACACCTATCAGAAATGACATATGCTGGAGGGAATGAGAGAAAAATAGATACACTAACTGTTGGAGATCTACTAACCACTCTGGAGAGCAATTTGAAACTGTACCTAAGAGCCTATAAAACTGTGCATACACTTTGACTCAGCAACACCACTACTATGTCTATATCCCCAAAGAGATCAAAAAAATAAAAAGGACCCGTATGTATGTATGGCAACTCTTTTTGTGGTGACAAAGAATCAAAAAATGATGGGATACTCATCAATTAGGGAATGGCTGTTGCAGCATATGATTGTGATGAAGTAGTATGATGCTACAAGAAGTGACTACTTGTGGTACATATTTGTGATGGAGTATTATTTTGTTAAAAGAAATTATGAAGGGGGGGTTAAAAAAAACATGGCAAGACCTATATGAACTAAAGCAAAGTAAAATAAGAAGAACCAGGAATCATTGTGCACAGTAAAGGCAATGTTGTAATGATGATAAATTATGAAAGACTTGGCTACTCTGACGATACGATACAAGACAATTCCAAAGGGCTCATGATGAAAAAATGCTATCAAACTCCAGAGAGAGAACTGATGAACTCTGAATTGAAGTGTACTTTTTTCTCTTTCTTCATTTATATTGCTTTTAAAAAATATGATTAATATCAAAATGTGTTTTGCATAGTTTCACATGTATGCTTGATACATGCTTGCCTTCTCAGTGGGTAAAAGGAAGGGAGAAAATTTGGAACACAAAAGAATGTTGAAAATAAATAATAAATCTGAAAGAACCACAAAAAAAGCATGTAGCTACAGAAAACTCTTTCTATTCAGCTCTGACAGAGGGACTCAGGAGCTCCTGACCTCACAAATCCATGAAGGTGCGTCAAAGGCCAGAACTATTTATTTCAGCATTACAACTCCATCACCTGTACTCAGGGAGACAAAGCAGAAGAGGCAGCCGGAGCTTTGAGATCCAGTTTTGGGCTCACCACTTGGCACAAGGGCTTGATGACATATGCAAGCAGTTACTGTTGATACTGAGGTCATGGGTAGGTGCCACTGGGCCCTCTCTAGGAAGTCCCAGAGAGAGAGTTCCAAGTCCCATATTAAGAGTGGAAGAAAGTGAGAGTGGAAGTTGCTTTGACATTTAAATTCTATTAAAGTGAGAGTTTCTTTCTGGCTCAGTAGTCATCTTTGAGGAAGCCCCTCCTTCCTGCTGATATCACAAGGACCAAGGAATTGTTCCATTGTCCTAAGCCTTTTAGTGTGTCCCCAAGAAGTGTCAATTCTGTGCGTGGTCCATGGGGTGAGTTCTAACCCCACGCAACATGATTGAAGGAAGGAAACAAGTATTAACTAAGCACCAACTAGGTGATGTGCTAAACACCTCACAATTATTACGTCATTTGAGCCTCTCAATAACCCTGAGAGGTAGGCATTATTATCTCTTATAGTTGAGGAAACTGAGGCAGACAGAGATTAAGTGACTTGCTCAGGGTCACACGGTTAGTTAAGTCTCTGAGTTTAAATTTGAACTCAGGTCTTCTTGACTCCAGTACCTAGCACTCTATCTCTGGGTCACTTAGCTTAAGAATTCCAGAAAACATCTTCCAGAATACAGATAGAAACTGAAGAATTTTCCTGAAAACCTGGAGAGGAAACACTTCAATTGGGAAGGACTGCCTTCTGTACCAAAAGGATCATAGAATTACAGCTTTCAAGCCAGAACCTACTTAAGAGGCCGTCTAATCCAATCCCCTCATTTTATAGACGAGGAAACTAAGAGCCAGAGAAGGGAAGAGAAGTAAGGGCATGTAGGCAGCAGAGAGCAGAACACCAATCCAGGTCCTTAGACTCCAAGTCCAGGGTTCTTTCCACTCTTTGGGGGAGTAGCCACTTCAGTGAGATCCCAGGTCCCTATGTCCCTGACTATGGCCCTCTCTATTTTGTTTTTCTCTTTCGATAACTGCCTACCTTGTCTATTTTAGTCTCAATTCTGACAAGGATCCAAGTAAGTAGAATGATAGCTTTCATGGTTTACCTGAATTCTACTCAGACATAGATTCTCCCTCCGCTCCCCAACCTCCTGATATTTAAAAAGAAATCCCAAAGGGTCAAACACTTGGGTAATTAAACACTTGTCACCTGTCACCTAATCCGCTTCCTTTTTTCTATATAAAAGCCTATCTAAGTCAGGCAGAAAAAATGCTCCTTCCCCATGTTCACTTGAAAGGAGTGTGGTGAAAGGAGGGGAACTTATGGGATGTGTGTATGTTTTCACTATAAATTTTGCTCTTTTAGTCCCTCCCAACGTTTTCTTTATTGGGGACAGCTTGTAGTATTGCTGCGGCAAACCTAATTGAAGGGGATCACTTATCCATCCCTAATGACGGGAAAGAGTTTTAAATTAGAAATGGATATTACAATTAATAAGGGGCAAAACAAAAACAAAAAGCCTCTCTGCCATTGTTATTAACTATTGCATTGTCCCTAGAAGATGGATAATAAGTGTCATTATTCCCAATATGAAGACGGGGAAATTGAGGCTAAAGAAGGAAATCTCTGGCTCAACGTTACTGCTTCAGGGAATCTTAGTTCTCTATTTTCAGGCTGATCATCTGCCTATTATGTGCATATCCCTTCAATAGTGGGCAACCCATTCCCAGAAAGCTCCTAGTTTTCCTTCAATGCTTGAGAGCTATGTTAAGATATCCCCTTCCCCTTTTCTTTGTCTCTCTCTTCTCCCTGCCTCTTTCCTCTACTTTTCTCTTCTCTCTGTCCCTCTGTCTCTCTCCCCGTCTTGTCTGTCTCTCTCCCCCAGAACAGATATAGACTGCTGCCCAGGGGTCCATTGGAAATGCAGAACTGTGCCATGACATGATAACTGGGGATGACTTGGAATCCATATGGAGAGTCTTAAATGAATTTCCCCCAACTTGGGTTTCTTGGATTTGTCTTACTCTTTTCAGATCATGCCTATGTGCAGCTCTAATATTTGGACAGAAGGGGTCTCCCTAGGTGCAGGACACCAGTTACTGTTACAAGCTTAGTTCAGTTCTCCTGCAAACCATAGACTGACTTTGTAAGACATTTGCATTTTTAAAATTCAGCATTTTCTAATGAGCTGGACTATCCCTTGGTAGTTTTCAGCCTTCTGAAGAAATTTTCCCTGAAATGTTGATCATGGTCTCCCTTTTAAGGAGGTTTACATTCAATCCACTGCAGAAAGACAATCCCCCAATTTTTTATTTAAAACAATCTCAACAAAACAAGAACTTTAGGGAAGGAGATTCCAAATGGAATAATACCATCACAGAAGTATTAGCACTAAAAGGGAACTTAGAGATAATTTAGTCCAACTTCCTTATTTTACAGGAGAGGAAACTGAAGTCAGTTTCAGAAACGTAAAGTCAGTAAATCAGTTAGTTAATTAGAACTTACTGTTGCGTTCAGTTGATCAGTCACCTCCAGCTCTTATGACCCAGGGGACCATATTGTCCATGAGGTTTTCTTGGCAACGATACTGGAGTGATTAGCCATTTCCTTCTCCAGTAGATTAAAACAAACAGAGATCAAGTGACTTGCCCAGGATCACACAGCCAGTAAGTGTTTGTGGTCACATTTGAATTCAAGTCTTCTGGACTCCAAGGCTGGTGCTCTATCCATTTATCCACCTAGCTACTTCCAGTATTTATGAAAGACTTGCTGTGTGCAAGGCACTGTTCTAGGTCCTGGAGATACAAAAAAAGGTAACCCCCCCAATTTTTTCTCTCAATCAACATTCATTCTAATGGGGGGTATAATCATTAATAAATAGGTTAATATAAGATATATGTGGAGTATATATAAAGGGGTGGAGTCTTGTGGGAGAAGGTGACAGGCCAATGAAAGGCCAATACTTCTGAGCATATGGAAGGTTGTCTGATGCAGCCTCCCCCAGGGAGTCTAAATCACACACACACACACACACACACACACACACACACACACATACACACACACACTGTAACTATTTCCTGGGTGCTAATCACACGGAAATGAGATAGGCTTTTGATTGGTTACTGACCCAGTGGGTGTGCATTCAGGGGTGCAGCTTAACCCACCATCACTAAGGCAGGAAAACATAGACATAAGAGGGACGTAAGCAACAGCAGACTGTGTGCTCATGGGCTCATGTTGACCCAGGTGAAGAGACTGGGCTCTCCTTACCTGGAGATCTACAGCAATTCTTGCTTCCTTACTTCAACACATTCAGTCTGAAGAGAGAAAGAAATACTTACTTTAGCTAGTTATTACCCTTTATATTCATCTGCTTAGTTGAGAAACAAAAGTATCTCTTTACCACATAGTACATTGGAAATTCCAACTTGTTGCGGGGAGTGGGGGGGAAAGGGGAGGGGGGATGATTTGCAAAGCTCATTAGTATTAGGCTTTCATTGCCTAATGATTTCCCCTCCCCTACCCCAACCAACATAATCAGAGGAAGCGGTATTAGCTGCTGAGGAACAGGAAGAATTGAGAGGCAGAGGTGAGGAAACAGATAAACAGGCCTAAGAAACAGTCATTGCAAAGGCATGGAGGTGGGAAATGGAATGTCATGTTTGAGAAGCTGTAAGTAGGCCAGTGTCGATGGTTCATAGGGTATGTGAAACAGAGTAAAGGATGAGAAAGGTAGGTAGGAAGAAAGGTTAGGCTACAAAGAGATTTAGATGTCAGAGAACTTTATATTTAATCCTAGGGGAGATGGTAACCCCCTGGAGCTACTTGGGGCATCTAGGTAGCACAGTGGACAGAGCACTGGGCTTAGAATCAGGAAGACTCATCTTCCTGAGTTCAAATATGGCCTCAGATACTTACTAGCTGTGTTACCCTTGGCAAATCACTTAACCCTGTGTGCCACAGTTCCTCATCTATAAAACAAGCTGCAGATGGAAAGACCAAACCCCTCCAATGTCTTTGCCAAAACTCCCCAAGAAGGGTCATGTAGAGTCAGAAATGAGTGAACAACAATGGAGCTCATTGAGGAGGTAGAAAGGTAGAATGTGACATGCTCAGACCTACACTTTAGAAAAGTCACCTTGGTAGCTGAATGGAGGATAGAGTTGAGTGGGGAAGGGGAAAGTCTTTTCTTAGGGTCACAATTGATTTTAAGCAGCAGAAGAGGAGTGGACCTCTATTCCTCTGACTCCAAATCCAGCTCTCTAAACAATCCATATAAAACATTTTGTAAGTGAAATACACTACATAAATATAATTTGTCATTATTTCTTACAAGATTTGTACCTAGGAAATTCTTCCTAACATCTCACCTTTCTTACTGTAATTTGTCTGTTCAAAATTTTTTTTCTTACAGAATAGGACATAATCCTTCATGGACTTGAACACTGTCAAATCTCCTCTCTGCTTTCTCTTTCTAGTGTTTTATAAATCCGCCATCTTTAATTTTTCCACCTTGGAACAATTTCCTAAACCTTAAATTATTTTGGTTGTTCTTCTAGCCTCAAAGGAAAGACTGTCATATAGGCATTTATGGAAACTCAAAGCCTTGAATAAACACCATTTATTCCCACAATAGCTTTATAGAGTTGTAGGAAATAAATATTTTGACTTGACTTTGCACAGAGGGGAAATCAAGGTATGGGACTGGAAAAGTGAGAATAAAAAAAGACAATGTATAATGGATGTCTAGAACACATAGAGATTGTCTTAGATGGTATCTCTCCAAGCAGGACACTGGGCATCCTGCTTCTTGGAGAGCTGTGATGGCATGGAATGAAAGGGTCTTAGAGAGACTAGTGCATGTTCTGTGGCTAGTTCTCGCTGGATAACCATGAGAAGAGGATCTTTGAATGCCTATGAAGGATTTTAAAAGGCTTGGAAACCTGGGCCCTTTTGGAGATTACCTTCAGCCATTTTTGCTGGTAGATTCTGATGCATCGACTCCTTTGTTGATGACAACCCGTGAAAGAGAATTCCTGAATATGAGAAGCCTTGGGTCTTCTTCTCTCCAAGGCTGACACATGGCTATATAAAAATGGGGCTCTATTCTTTTGCTTTATTGTTTATACTTTGGGGTTAAGTGAAGGAAATTAATCTGGAGGCTTTGGCGTTTTGCGTTTTGAAAAGTCAGGAGAGGAAGCTTCCAAGGATATAAGAACGTGGAAGTTGGAGTCTAGGCTGAGTTTTGTAGCCAATCAGCATCAATACCCCATGGAATAGAGAGTGACTTTTGGGAGTGCTTCTGAATCCAGGCCATAGGAAAGTGAGATAAGGACACATCTGGCAATTTTTGTTCCATCTGGATATGAACTTGGTGGGATCAAATGTTATGTTAGGAAGGGCACTAAAACTTTTAAGCCTGTTCTGTCTTTACAGATCAAGGTGGAATAGGGGGAAGTATACATCTTGGATGTTGAAGGGAAATATTTTTACATTCCTGATATATTTCTGAAGTAAATATCCCTTGGTTATGTTAAGTGATTAAATGGAACTGGGTCTCTAGTCACTGGCCTCTAAAGGGAATGAGGGCACAACTGATGGGGGCTCTGAGTTCATGGCAGTAGAGAAAAGAGATTCTGTTGGCAACCCCCCAACCCTTCAGGGTACCCTAGAAGCCAGATGGGGTAGATTAGCAATCTCATATTGAGAGAGAGAGAGCCCAGAACATACTGGCTATAGAAGCTCACCTTCCTGTTGGCATTTACTGTTTAAAAAACAAATTCCTCATAATTTTGTGAGGTATCCAGAACATGCATTGTCACACTTGTTTTACACAGGAGGCTATAAAAGGGAAGTCCAAGGAGGTTTGCTTGGTGTTACAAAGCTAGGAAGTGAAGTGTCAGTCAATAGAGTCCTTGACTTAGAGTCAGGAAGACCTGAATTTGGATCCTACCTTAGAGTCAAGACTTGATCTTTGATCTTACCTAAGTTCAAATCCTGCCTTATCTGCTTACTAGCTATATGACCCTGAGTTTAGTCACTTATATATCTCAGTTTCAGTTTTCTCATCTGTAAAACAGGTGTAATAATAGCCCCCACTTGCCAAGGTTGTGATAAAGATTGAGTGAATTAACATTTGTAAAGCACTTTGCGAACCTTAACAGGCTATATAAAAATATTGGTAACTTTGGAGATAGTGTTAGTGGTGGTATTCCAGCCCAGGTTTCCTGACCACACTTCCAGTGTTTGAATTCCTCTATCATGGGCATGATTTGAGAACTATAGGCTCTCAACAGTAATGCTGGCACTACTGACCCCAGTCTTCCTTTTCCTTTGCACTGGAGGGTCATCCACAGAAACACTGGTTCATGGGCTCATGGGCAGTTGCATGAACTGAAAGGGCAGGAACAGCAATAAAATCTAACTATTGATGTCAATGCAGCTCCCTCCTCCTGCCAATGACTGCAAATACAGGCTCCACTTGAATGTACTCCCCATTACTACCCATTCTCCTGTCTTCAGGAGACTGGAAGAGCCAGAAAACAGAACTTTACCATCAGGGTCAGTTTTGAGGATTCCTCTACTATCAGGATATATTGTACCTGTTTGACTTCTCATGATATGGAAATGAAGAAGGACTGCTATTAATTAAGCCATTGCCTTAATGAAAAAGAGAAGTCCCCTGGTTGGAGATTATGGGAACTTTAAGGAACAGTCATAATGGTGCTCATAGAAGCATGATGCTAGTATTATGAAAAGAGGCCCATTTGCTCGTTGACTGTATCAATGACTATCAGTAGTTACAGTGATTCTGGGCTTGGAAGAAGCAGCACTGGTGCAAATATTTAGAAAGAGGTTGGATGAAGAGTTGTAGAAGTGATTAGTGAAAAATTTGACTGGTTCCTAACTTGGTCAGTTGAAGAGATCGTACTTTTCAGCTCAATAACCATCTGGGTGAAAGCACAGACTCTGTTGTGAGAGTATAAGGAAAAACTAGTTAGGGAGTGGGGAGTTGACCAAGAGCATCCTCATGTTCTCCCAAACTCTGTGAGTTCAAAGAATTATCATCATCTTTGTTTCTATGATGGCATTATCATGTAAGGCAAGAACCTCCAAATAGGGTTTTCCCAGCAAGTTGTTTGGAAATACGGTCAATGGAATGAAGTAGGAGTTTCCATTCTGAGGGGAGAAACCTATAGAGAAGCAGGATGGGAGTGGAAGAGGAAAAGAAAGCTTTAATTACTTCAAATTTCAGATGGCTTGGAGTCCCTCCAATGGAGAAAAAAAGGACAGGAGGCCTAAGTATTGATTAATTTAAGGTCTTAGGTAACAATTTTCTTGAATCAGGTTAGGAAATAGGGACTACATTTTTGGTATAAGGCCATACTAAAAAGAATAGTTATGGTGAGAGGTATGAGACCATCTTTCTGGCATGGCAGATAGATGTTTCCCAGGGGCATTGACTCTATAGGCATTCACCTATGATACATGTAACAGAGGAAAAAAATATTTTTCTCCTTGTCCTAGAGGTGTCTATGATTCTTTCTCCTCTGAATGTTTTAGGAAGTGGCCCCAGATAATTTCACTTCCCTTCTCTGGGCCTCACTATCCTTCTGTGTAACACAAAGGAATTAAACTATAGAAGCTCTAAGAAGGATCTATACATTTATTAGATTCTCTGAGAAAGGGAAAGTTTAGTGCCATCTACTGGAGGCTGAGAAAATAGAAAGAAAACAGAAAATCTCCGCCCCACCCCCCCAACCCCCATCATGGGGCAGACTTTTGACATTACCTACTGGTTACTGCTGGAAATGTGAGTCGCATATCTGTCAACAAAAGTACCAATGGTCTGATGCATCCCTTGCTGAACTTCTACCTAGAACCGTAAGTAACTGAGGTTATGTAAGACTCTGAAGGCTGGGTTGTTCCCCCATGGGTATTGTTATCTTTTGTGGGCTCTGATATGAGCCCTACTTATTTTCCTTAAGTTCTAAACAAATCTGTTCTTGCTTTTCAGAAGCTGTGTGCTTGTAGGGGAAACTGGTGATTCCATCTTCATACCTAGACCAATCAGGCACTGAATGTCCCAGATTATATGGACGGAGTATACGAACCAGAGAAGTGAGAACAGTTTCAATCTGCTCCACAAAAGTGTCCCTCTGACACAGTAATTATGATATCTGCAATCAAAACGGACTTTGATAATGCAGGCCATACAATATCAGTGGTGAAAGAAACTCAAGATGTTCTAGGTGTCTCATTTAGGAACTTCTAGGTGTGCCAAGGAGTCATTTAATACTTTGGTTTTAGCTATGTTTATTTGCCTCTTGTAAGGGAAGACACACAGTATTCCTTTTTAAATGATTTGGCTCAGGTAACACAGGTAGTGAGCAGGGTGTGAGTCTAGGTTCATTGATCTCACTGCTCATTCTGAGGTCCCTTCCAGCTCTGAGTTTCTGTAAGATTTTGAAATAAATGAATCTTGGGAATATAGTCTGGCAAAGACATGGCAAGAGGTAGTCTGATGGAAAGAGAACTGGCTTCAGAGTCAACAGGATCTGGGTTCAAGGTCTGCCTCTGACATTACTGGCCCTAGGACCAGGTCCAAATTTACCCTTTGAGGGACAAAATAATTCTCTCTTAAGTTGCAGAGATGAAGTTGAACTGCATTAATAGAGATGGTCTCTTCACTGGGAGTTACCCACTTTCCACCCCCACCAGATGATATCACAGATCTGAACCCCTTCCCCCAATAAAAATGTCAAATCATCTAGGTTAGTTATTTGTGCCCTTAGAAGATTCTCCAAGGGGAAAATATCTTGACACTGATGCTTCAGGAACTGGCGTCTGCTTGAAGAAGTTGATGGAAGCAAATCCGTAGTGATCCACAAAGTAAATGGGTACCATAGGAAGCAAGTTAGCTTGTCTTTGCCAAGGATGAGTTAATGATTGTGGAGGAAAAGAAAGAAGGAAAGGAAGGAAGGAAGGAAGGAAGGAAGAGATGAAGGAGGGGGGGAGGAAAGAGACAAAGACAGAAATAAAGAAAGAGAAAGGAAAGAGGGAAGGAGGGAGAGAAGGAAGATAAGGAAGAAAGAAAAAGAGAGAGGAAAGAGGGAGTGAGAAAGGGAGGAAAAGAGGAAGGGAGGAAAAGAGAAAAAGAAAGGAAGGAAGGGAAGGAGTAAGATAGGAAAGAAGTGAGGAAGGGACAGAGTCAAAGAGACAGAAAAGAAATGAAGAAAGCAGGGAAAGACAGAATGAGAAAGGGAAAGATAAGTGAAGAGAAAGAGAAAGAAGAAAAACAGGAGAGAAGGAAAGAAGGAGTGAGGGACAGAGAAAGATTAAGGAAGGAAGGAGGGAAAGAGGGAAGAAGGGAGGGAAGGAAGAAAAGAAAGGAAGGAAGAAATAGAGAGAGAAAGGGAGGAAAGGAGGGAGAGGCAGAGAAAAAAGAAAGAAAAGTAAGAGGAAGAAAAGGATGGAGGGAGGAGGGAGAATGGGACAGGGAAACAGAAATAAAGAGAAATGAAGGAGGGAGGGAAGGACAAAGTCAAGGAGGGAGAGAGGACAAATGAAGAGAAAAAAGAAAGAAAACGGAAGGAGGGAAGGAAGGAAGGAAAAAATAGATGGGTGCAAAGCCCATCTTTGTCCTTTTCGTTGATTCAACCCTTCAGCGTTAGCTCGGATGAATTCAGCAGAGGGCTGACTCTAGGATTCTTACCTTGCTGCGTTGAGTTACAACCTTTAGAGGGCACCATTGAGCCACACTCGTCACTATTCCAGTAACCAACGCAGGCACAATTTAAAATTATAAGCAAAGTATGTGCCCGTTTGTGTGCGTGTGAGAGTGTGTGTGTGAGTGTGTGTGTGAGTGTGTGTGTGAGTGTGTGTGTGAGTGTGTGTGTGTGTGTGTGTGTGTGTGTGTGTGTGTGTGTGTATGGGGGGGAAGGGGGAAGAGAGAAAAAAAATACCAAGAAGAAAAAACCCAGAAACCTCTAGCCCTGAAATTCGAACTTTTTTTGAAAACCTTTCTCTATGTGACAAAACAGCTCTTCAAAAACACAATCTCTTCTCTGGCAGAGTCGAACCTTTCAAGGCTCATTGCAGCTCCACCCTAGACCCACCTTGCTGAATGTACTTTAAGGGCAAGCTGCAAAGCTGTTTTAAAAACAACTCATAAGACCTATCAGTGTCAGAATCTGCAGACTTCATATTGCTGGAGAAAGCAGTTTTAGCCCAAAGTATTGACTAACTCCAGGCCAGAACAAAACAAACGCCTAATTCTGGTTAATACTAATGGGATTCACACACGTCAGCGAGAGAATATAACTCCTGGAAAATATTTGGGTCCAATTTTTCCTTCACTCTCCTGCCAAATCCAAAGTCTCAAACTGGGCACTGTCCCTGGAAGCTTTCAACTTGCAAACCAAGTTGTCCAAATCAGTCAAGGCGGGTGGTGCCCTTTTCCTTTGATCCTTTCCAAACATTGGGCAAGATTTCTTGTCACTTCCTTTCCTAAAATGTTGTTGGTCAGGTACTGGATGACACTGTCCCCACCTCCTCTAAGTGCCAGAGGACTCAGCCTTTCTGTGGTAGTAGATAGAAAATGGGTTCCTAAATCTAGTGCTTTGAAACTGCTCAAGTACTTTGAAGCTTTCTGTTTTGTGGGGGTTGAAGTACCAAGTGGGTAGGTGGGGTGGAGGCAATTAGCTGTTATACAGTGGAAAATAATAGACTCTATTCTGTCTCGGCATACCTGAGGGTGCAAACCAAACTGTATGTCTCTAGGATGTGGCAGGCACTTGGTCACCCTGCCCCACCCTGAAAAAAGCAACTTCAAAAAACCCAATGAACTCTCCAACAAAACTCTTCTTGGATCAAGGGAAAACTCAGCAGTTACATGAGGTTGCTCTTGTTCTGCGACTCCCTGGGCTTCTCTCCTATCTCCCCTCCCGTTGCTGCAGGCTTTCCAACAGTTCCTTGGAGTGTCTGATGATCACCACTATGACCTCAGCAACTACATCCTTCACGGTATCATATTAGGAGACCTTAGAAGACAACGAGTTCAAGCCATTCATTTAACAGAGGAATAAACTGAAGCCCATAAGAGGTTAAGTGAGCTGCCCAAGGTTACACAGGTGTTAAGTAGTGGAGCCCAGATATGGAAACAGGTTCGGTTACCAATTTCATCCCTGGTTCCAAGCTGCTTTAGCAATCTGGGTCTTAACTTTCTGTTTGGTGACTAGCTTCCAAAAGAAGGAATAATCAATTTTTTACCTTTTGCTTTTAGAGAGCAAAAGGATATCTGTTCTGTGGCCAAACATCTTTTCCACTAAAGCCTAAAATTCCACCATCAAGGATTTATTTCTTTTAACTAACCACCTCTAGTTTGCTAATAAGTTGTTTCAGTTCTGTCTGACTCTCTGTGTCCCTATTTGGGGTTTTCTTGGCAAAATTCTGGGAGTGGTTTGCCATTCCTTCTCTAGTTCATTTTTTAATAAATGAGGAAAAAAGAAGCAAATGGTGAAATTATTTTCCCAATGTCACACAGCTAGTAAGTGTCTAAGGCTGGATTTGAACTCAGGTCCCCCAGCTCCAAGGCTGGCATTCTACTATCCACTGTATCACATTTTAAAAAATGTGAATATTCTTGAGGAGATACTTATCCTCCAGTCTGTAACATGATAGTGTTATTAAGTTTATTAGTACCTTGCTGATCTCCCAATTATTAGTCTGCAACCCATCATCACTATGTATTTGTATATATCATGTGCTTTCTCATCTGTGAACATGATTACCCTCCCCACCAGCATGTCAGCTCCTTGAGGGTAGTGACCTGTGCTTAGCGTAGTATTTGGCCTCAAGAAGTCAGTAAATAAATGCTTGTTCCATTGGTCAAAGCCTAGCTTTATTTCTCCTCTTAAATGTAGGCACTCAATAAATATTTACTCATAATAAGGACCCTCAAGCATCCAATTTACTCAATGAACATTTATTAAGCACCTACTTTTAGCACATCGGGATTGATTTTGCAGTAGAAAATAATTCTGCTGTCAGGAAGTAACAAAATAAGATAACCTCCACGTATATACTACTTTATAAAGTACTTTCCTTTCCATGATCCTGTGGTGTCTCCATGAATTACATAATGGCCCGTTTTATAGAGAAGGACACAGGCTCTGAGAAGGGGCAGCTTGTCCAAGTCCACACTGCTAGGAGTTGCAGCACTGGAATTCCAAACTCCATTTTTCTTTATTCACTTGACCACATTGTTGAAGACTGGGCACTAACAATGGGGTTATCATTTTCCATTTACACATTAAAATATCAATTCCTTTTGGGTTTTTTTTTTAACACACCAAAAATATAGGTAATGGTTTGCAGACTTCGGGTTTCCTTTTTTCTTTTTCCCTCTTTTCTTTCAGTTACTAGTTGTTTATAAAATGTTTTCGCCCCTCACCTTTAAGAAGAAATGTCACACCTTGCTCTGCATTTCACTGTTGTTAGGAGTGCTGGGTTGAAATGAACCTCAGGGTTCAGGCTTTGAGAAGGTAACTTTCTGTTTCTAAGAATACTCTAAGTAACTCTGAATAAACAAAACATGTAGATCTCATTGGTGAGTCCTTGGCTAAGTGTTGGTGAATCGGAATCCCTTCGTTTCTCCCACCTCAAGTCAATAGTGCTCCCAACTTCAAAGAAACCACACTTCTCTGAAAAGTCAAGGGTCTCATTTTGGTTGTTATCAAATGTAAGGCGAGACACGTTCAGAGTAACTGGGCCACCCAAACACATTGGGATTTGTCTAAAGAGGGCTGATTTACTTACTTGGGCAGTATTGATGCAATAGGGACAATACTAACTCTTATACCGTGCTTACTATGTGCCAGACACTGTACTAAGGACTTTACAATTATTGTCTTATTTGATTCTCACAGCAGCCCTGGGAAGTAGTATTGTCATCATTTTACAGATGAGGAAACTGAGGCAGCCTCTGGGGAAGTCATACAAATCACACAAGCTAGTAGGTGTCTGAGGTCACATTTGAACTCAAGTCTTTCTAACCCCAGGTCTAGCACTCTATCCACTGAGCCATCCCCCTGCTTCATTAGAAGGAAACTTGGGGTGACTTTGGGTACAACTGGAGCTTTTGCAAACTAAAATAACCTATCCTTTCTCCCAGTCAACTGTCCTTTCAGCCATATGAGTATGATAGAAGGAACAAAGGACATGGGACCTAGAAAAATGATGTCTTTGTTGGGAAGCAGGACTGGGGAGGAGATGATAACTGCCTTCAAGTATTTGAAAGATTGTCATGCAGAAGAAGGTTTAGCTTCGACTCTGCTGTTTCTATTATTGTTTTAGAGGTCAGAACTAGAAACAATGACAGGTCAGCAGATTTCAGCCTGCTATAAGGGAAAATTTGCTAATAATTGGATGTGTTAAAAAAAAAAACCTTCCTCATCACTGGGGGCCTTTGAGCAGAATCTGGATGCTTTGAGTATTTGTAAGACTCATCTTCAGGCATGGATTGCACTGGCTAACTTTTGAGGTCCTTCCAACTTTGAGATTCTGTAATTGCTTCCACAGTTATATACTCACAAGGTATTAGAACTGGAATTAGCTGTCACTCTAATATTTTTAACAACATGGTGCCACAGAGAGTGCTGGTTCTCTTGTCTGGGTTCAAATCCCAACTCTGCAATTTATTGCCTTGTAACCTTGAGAAGTCATGTTAACCTCTCTGTCCAGGGCCTTAGTTTCCTCATCTATAAAATGAGAGAGTAGGAGGAGATGAATTTTAAGGTCTCTCCCAGCTCTAGCTGTATTATAAGGTATTCCCACCGATGAAATAGTCTCTCTCAGAGGAAGAGGGAGTGAATGAGGACCAGGCAGGCTATTCAGATACACACTTCAGACAGAGCTTTAGTAAGGACTTTCTCTTTCCTTGCTTTCCAATGACTCTAGTCATTAGATGACTCTAATGCTAAGCAATGTCATTACCCTAAAGGCAAATAATTTTAACTGGTCGTTATGATTTTCATTTACCCCAGAGCATGGTTTCTTTTGACCTCCTGGGACAAGAACCAATGTTGTAGAACTGGTCTAGCTGATAAGTTAGGGCTTCCAAATATTCTTTGTGCCTAAAGGCCCTGAGGTTCTGTGGGTCTGGAAGCACGCTTAAAGTAGCACCCAACCAAGAAAATCAGGAAAGCCAGGCAGAGGAGAAGGAGTGAAAGACCTGGGGGAGGGGCCCTGGCAAGATTTAGCGTAGAATGATTTCATCCCTGCAGTTGAATCTGTTGGATTAGAGCCTTGGCAGCCAACCACTAGGCTATTAGCAACAATTAATGGCATCTAATTGCTCTTTCCTTTGTATTTTATTTAGTAACTGGGTTCAGCCCAGGAAACTCCAGCTTCCAGTCCTCGAGTGTTTTGACTCAGGAACTGTAAATTGACTGATTTCTTGGACAAACATAGTCTTGAGGAATGTTTCTCTCTACACAATGGCTGAGCTATGTGAATGTCATGGTTCCTCATTCAGACCTTGGTATGCTTTTCCCCTTCCTAAAGACGTCAGTCTACTTAAAATAAATATTCCCTTTGGTTTTTGTGGCCCCTTTGTTGGGTTTGCTCCACATTTCTCCCTGGGATTTAGAAGGCAGAAGACAAGAGATGGGGAACAGTGATTACTACACAGAGTAGGATAGAGGGAGGAGAAGAGGGATAAAAACTTCAAAACTGAAAGTGCAAGGAAGTTAGTCAGATTTGGTGGCATCTAAAAATCAGACTTTATTATATAGGCTGTTCTTTTATTACAGGGTTTTCTACATATCTCTCTCTATAGCTCTCTGTGTCTCTTTCTATATGTCTTTGTGTGTGTATACATACATACATTCATACATATGTATAGATACATATATATTCCAGTAGAAATTCTAATTCTTGTTTATTGGTTATTTTTTACAGATATTACATGCAATGACAACCTGCTTTGGATTGCAGAATGTGGCAATTACTGTTCCATTTTGGGGGGTTTGCAAACAAATTCTGGTTAGAAAATATACTTTGGGTTAGTCCCAAAAACTTGATTTTGAAAAAGTTCAATATTTCAAAAGGAAGCTCTGACTTAAGGCACATGGTCGCTGAAAAGAGAGGGAATTACCCTTGCCAGGAAATTACTCTTATACAAAGAATTACATATATAGGTGATGAATAGCTTATACACATGTTAGTTGGGTCAAGCAAACCTAAAGAAAGAAGGCCCTCTATTTCACTGGGCAGAAAAAAAACTAACATGGGAGAAACCTGAGTTCTAATGCTAGTTTGCTCATGTACTTAAACACACTGTAACCTTGGACTAGGCTTTTGGCTTCTTGTGCCTCTATTTTCTTATCTATAAGATGGCTATTATGAAGAGCAGGTTCTTATAAAGCCTTAGCTAATATAAAATGTTACTGAAAAGGATACAGGATAAGGGCCTTTTACAGAGATATTGGTTTTCCCCTAGTCCTTCTACCAATTTATATGTTTTCTCAAAGAAATTAATTCATTGAATTCAGCTGGGGGAGGGGGAGAGGAAAGGGAAGCCATCTGATTTGGAATAAAGAATTTGATTAGATTGTGTTGGAAAATGGAACTTTAGAGGGCTGATACCTATATATGCTATTGAAATAATAATTCTTGCTTCTTAGCTGTTCTTACATTTGGAGGGTATAATAATAGTGAAATCAGGCATGACTCATGACAGGCATGAGGCCCTCTGAGCCTCAATTTTCCCATCTGTAGTGAGGGGAGGATATTTTTCTTGCCCTATAAACTGTAAGATCTTTGGGACTTAACAGTGTTTGGCTCATAAGTAGATACTTAATAAATTCCTGCTGGTTGATTTCTTAGGGAAGATGAAGAAAGGCAACTAGCAAAAAGTTTCATATTCAGAGAATCTGAATTCAAATACATTCAAAAATTGACTCTGTTGCTTACTACCTTATGGTCTTGGGCAAATTATGTATTTCTTTGGGTCTCAATTTCCTAATCTGTTGAATTTCTAGATTTCTGATCTTGTGGTTTCCAAGGCTCCTTCCAGCTGTAAGTACTAGGTAAGAGCAGATGTTGAAGGATTTATCCATCAATTTAAATCCAGGGTTTGAATTCCTGGGTACTGTGAACTTGAGAGAGAAGTGAGATTGAAAAAAGAATAAAATGAACCATTGAAAATATTCAGGGTAGGGTAGAAAAAGCATGTAGAAATGATAAGGAGAGGACAAGGAAAAGCAGGATCCTAGGCTGAAAGGGAAACAACAACCATGGAGTTGTTAGGGAAACAGAGTCTTAGGGGATGATTAAATGCAAAATTTAGGTATCATGCTGTGGAGTAAAGTATTAGAAGATTCTTAATAAGGGAATTAATGACTTGGGTCATTTGGAGCTAACAAAGATTTCCTAATCCTAATAACAGAACCTACCAGTTACCCAGAATACTCTAGGGAAGGGCCCTTTTTGACCTGTATTTTGCTTGTTCTCTCCTGATCTGATTATGCAATCTCAGGAACCAAATATATGTTGAACATACTATTGTCTTTCTTAAGTGTTGTAAGACGTCCAAAAAAGTATAAGGCATAGGCCCTTCCTTCAAGGAACTTACAATCTAGCCAGGTCATGAATGCGGGATCCAATGGGCTCTTTTTCAGAAATTGAAATCTCCTCCTTCCTGTATTTTGCTGACCCATAGTACACCCTGGCCTTGCAGTACCTGGTAACCAGGAGCAACCACACACCTGTTTAGTCTTGTCTCTTAATAGCTTCAGTTAAATTGGTGATAAGTAGACATGGAGCTGTATGCAAGTAGCAGCAGGTCCTGAGTGCCCCTCCATTCTCATAAACACTCAAATTTCAATGCAAAGTCACTGACTACATCTAAATCTAGAAAAGGTGACCAAAGCTAGTCATCCTGGGAACTCATTATAAAGATTTCATGTCCATTATGCTACAATTCTCTGTTCTGAGACCCTTCAAACCCCTTCCTAAGTAATTGCCCCACCTTGCCTTAAAAAAAAGCCTCTGCCTCATCCCATTTTTTCAACCTTTTGTGTGTTTGGAGAATAATTCTCTCCTCCTGTTTCTGATTCATTTATGCTGAAGTCAAGAGAGAACTGTTTTGTCAACGCTGACTGATGCCCAGAACACGTCTTTGTGCCTCTACCCACCTCTTTTCTTCAAAAACAGGAAATCACATTATGCCAGTACAAACCAACCCCAATACCCAGGGGTTTGAGTTTCATTAGAGTTCAAAAAGTGAATTTAAGACTTGGCAAGATGGCTCTAGTTAAATTCATCTGGACATTTTCCTTTGCTTTATCTCGACTGTCTATATTACTTCTTGTAGCTCTTTTCTGACTTCTGACTTAAGACCCCTCTATGAAACTTTATAGAAAGGACAAGTGCTTAATGTTGAGTGAATGAATGAACTAAGAATTATTGTTCTTCTTCATTCTTTCTCTTTGCCCTTTCCCCCCTTTATTGATACAACAAAATATATTATTTTGAAAGACTTTTCAACATCCTCCATTCTCCTTTCTCTCTTCCCCCCAAAAGGACATCCATTTCAACTTCAGGAGTTACTAGGGAACTGTATAGCATGACCAAATATACCATGACTGGATTGGGACCTATAGCATTGATGACTTAGGCCAAGGGAATTTGAACTCCTGGGGGCTCAGGGGAAAAATTAAAAAAAAAAAATCAACCCTCCACTTTGCTTTCTGGCCTTCAGCAGGCCTCTTAGACTCTTGGCTGTAATGACAAGGAGCTGTTAAGATTAATGCAGAGGTACCAGCCTCTCTGGGACCAAGATACTGAAGAAATAACCAAAACTGTCTTGGGACAGTTAATGAAATCACATTTTTTTAAAAGTAAAATCACATCTGATGCAACATAAACCTATAGCTGGGTTAAGAACATTAATGGTTCTCAGGCTATGGAATCCAATGGGAAACCTTCTATAGCATCCCACATCCTGAGACTCTGGCTTGGATATTTTATAGAGTGACTAATATCCCACAGGGATAATTCAGGTCCCAGAAACTGCTCCAAGGTCAGCATCACCATCCATTCTCTCAGAGGCTTTGGAATATATGTCATTTCCATTGGAACAGACTAAACTGCATTTGTTTTAGGCCTTGACTTTCTTGCTCACCCTTACACCCACGACACAGTCAATATGATTTATACTCCTTTTCATATTTTCCTTTGGGAGATTCCAGAGCATCTTAAAATCAAGGAACTCTGCCCTGATCAGATAACATTTGGAACATTATGTTTGGTTCTGGGTGCCCCGTTTTAGGAAGGACATAAACCAACTGGAGCACATCCAGAGAAAGTCTGTCAGAGTGGGTATTAAAGACAAAACTACATGGTGTCACTTGAAGGAACTAAGGTTTGCATGGGAAGTGAAGACTTAGGCATATCTCCACTGACTAAAACTATTTTAGGGTCTATCATATAGAAGGGAGTTTAGACTTGCTTTCCTTAGACCCAGAGGGGGAGCAACCAAATGGGAAGGTGGCAGATGGGAAAATTTAGGCTGGATATAAGGAAATATTTCCCAACAAATAAAGTTGTCCAAAAATGGAATCAGTTGATTTTGGAACTTGTAAATTCCCCATAACAAAAAGTTTTCAGGCTGGATGATTTGTTGTTGGGAATGTTGTAAGAAATATATTCTGATCTCCTTTTTAACACTACACTTCTGTGAGTTTCTGATTCAGTGCCATCTGGCTGTAGTGTAATGCTAAGGTGGAGTGTGGGGATTCAAGAGCCTGGACATCGAGAAAGGAGATCCTTGATTTCTAAGACCCTGCATTCTTGCTTATAGTCATGTCATGCTAGAATTTATATTAATAATGTCTGATATTCAAAAAAACACTTTATTATTTCATTTGAGACTCACAACAACTCCCAGAGAGGTGAAGTAATTTGCCTAATCAATATCTCTTAAATACGAATTTTCAAAGACAAGATTTGGATAAAATCTCTAGACTCCTAGTCCAGTGCTCTTTAACATACTAAGTACTTGATAAAAGTTATAAAAACAATAGCTTTGAAAGACTTTGGAACTCTATTCAACGTAAGAACCAACAAGTTCCAGAGGATTCATGGTGAAATATGCCATCTATCTCTAGTTAGAAATGATGTCTTCAGAGTGTAAATTAAAATTAATATACATATATATGTATACAAACACATATATATGCATACACATATATGAATGCATACATATGTGTAAGTACACATATGCGCATATGTATGTTTTAGAGCAGGTCTGATATGGGAATTAGTTTTGCTTGACTATATATTTGTAATGGGTTTTATTTTTCTTTCTCAAAGGATGGGGAAGGCGAAGTGGGTGGGAGAGAATTTGGAACTGCAAATTAAAATTGAATTAAACAAATATAAATTAGTTGAATTAGCAGAGTCAACTTTGATGAGCTTCAAACAGGGTTTACTGTATACATACTATCTCATTTGGTTATTGGAAGAAAAGAACTTTGCAAATTTGTAAAGTATTATTTGCCTCATAGCAGCTTTCTGTTCCATTATTTACTGGGCATATCCTTAAATGACCCCCAGGTTCCTAAGTATCCAAGGCCTCTCAATTATTTATTCTGGCTAGGTGTCTTCAGATTGCTGTGCCACACTCATAGAATCAGGACGGGGGAAGTGCGGACTTGAAATCAGAGGACTGCAGTGGGTTCAAATCCCAGCTCTGTCAGCTTTATGACCCTGAACAAGTCACTTCGCTAGTCCTTGATTTCCTCATCTGTCAAATGAAGGATTAGATAGCCTAAAAGATTGCTTCCAGCTCGTAAATCTTTGATCCTATGAACTTTAGAACTGGAAAGATTTTAGAATTATCCAAGTCCCTCCCTTTTACAGATAAAGAAATTGAAACCAAGAGAGTGACTTTCTCAAGGTCACACAGCTAGTCAGGGGCAATGGAATTAGAGTTCCATCCTCTGGCTCCCTCCCAGTCTAATGTGGTTTTACTCACACAGGAGTCACAGGCTGGATTCAGTCCTATGCCCTTGCCCTGAAGTTGACTCTGGTGATGATGTGACGTGGATGAGAGCATGTTAAGCATAAGTCACTTTTCTGGGAGCAGTAAGACCAGCTGGCTTTTCTGAATGAAGGGCCCCGCACTGCAGCAGATGGAGAGAAATTGAGGGGGGTGGTGAGGGCGGGGGGAAAGGGGAACAGAAAAGTAAATCCAGAAGAACTTTTAGATCAATTCTCTCCCCTGCAGGCCTGGCTAAGGGCTGATAAGAGATCTTGAGATGTAAAAGGAGCCGTCTGCCTCTGCTTCCTTGCAAAACCATGATTCAGGAATATTGTTCACATCCTCAGGATGGCATTGAAGCTAAAAATATGCTAGGAAAAATGCAGCCCAAGAAAGGGGTGGGGGGGGAGTGTTTTGAGAAGGAGGCTAAGAGAGTTGAAAGGAAGGAGCCCAAGAGAGAGGAGTAAAATGGGAAAGGAAAAAGGGAGATGTGGGTAGAGAGAAAATAACAGGCAGGAATATAGGAAGGAGAGAGATAGAAAATTCAAGGGAGAGACTAGGTGAAAAACTGAAATGAAGTGAAAAAAAGAAAAAAGAAAGAAGGAAAAAAGATGGGGAAGGATACAAGAAATGAGAGCAGTGGAGAGAAGGAAATATAGAGGAATGCAGAAGATGTGATCAACTACTGAAACTGGGTAGAATTTAAATGGAACGAGAGAAGAAGAGAAATTGATATATTTTCCCTAAGCTGCCCAGGTAGGCATCTCTCTTTAGGTAGGCAGCCCCCAGTGGTCAGTGCTTCGCCCACTAATCTCTCTCTCTCTAACAAAGAGTAGCCATAGTGACTTTAACCACTCAGACCTCTAAGTTCTCACTCAGCTCCAGTGCATCACCTGGAGTGTGGTACAATGTAATGGCACCTGGATTTGGAGTTAGACAATTCTCCTCTCTGGATCTCAGTTTTCAAACTTGAGATTTGGACTAGATGTCTTCTGAAGTTTCTTCTGGCTCTACAATTCTTTGATCTGAGTTCTAAGCCCAGATACCTGTGTTCTCTTGGGAAAGTCACTTGGGGTCTCAGTTTCTTCAATTGAAAAATAAAAGGGTTGGACTAGATTCTAAGTCTAATTCTAAGTTGATAACTTAGAATAACCTTGTGACCTCCAACTCTCATTTAACAAAGCTTTATTATATCACTCTTACGTTCAGAACACTGAGTTAGGTCCTGGAGAATGTATTGAGCTAATTATAAGTTGTGCTGCATGCCGTAACGGCGTGGAGTTTGCTCTCTTGCTGTTCAGCCATTTTAGTTGTGTCTGATTCTTTGTGATCTCAGTTGGAGTTTTCTTAGCAAAGACACAGGAGTGATTTGCCATTTTCTTCTCCATCTCATTTTACAGATAAGGAAACTGAGGCAGAGTAAAGTGACTCATCCAGAGTCACACAGCTAGTATCTGAGGCTCTATCCACTGTACCACCTAGCCAGTCTCTAGTTAAAAGCAAAAAACATTGATGTAAATCTTATATTTTTAGTGCATTAGAGAAGTTTAAAGTTGAAATACTTAAAGTATTACATGAGACCTGAAAGGAAAGGAAATCTTGAATGTACCATTCTCACTTTAAGCTTAACATATTGAATACAAAGATCATCATTTTCCAGCCCCAAATAAGCTTCCTCTCTTACTTTCCTCATTTCTGTCAACAATCAAATGAGATTATATTGGTAAAGCACACGACACAGTGTCTGGCACCTAGTGAGCACCTAATAAACATTTGTTCCCTTTCCTTTTCTTCTCCCTACTAATGACATCATCATTCTCCCTTGTTTGGGATGGAAACCCCAAATCTACCAAGGTCAAGTTCAAAGGCAGATAGACAGATTCTCCATAAAGTCAAATTTTTGTCATGATCAGAGAAGTCTATAGGTTTGAGGTCCTCCTTTACCCCATCATGTGCTTTTTCTTCAACCCTCAAATCCATCCTTCATCAGTCACTAAGTCCTGTGGATTCTCCCTTTGAAACATCTGTCAGTTTCAGCCCTAGCCATCTATGCCAGCTCCTGCTGCTCTTTTCTAGGCCTTTGTCGCCTCCTGTCCAGATTGTTTCCAGGATCTTCTAGCCAGTCCCTCCACCTCCAGTGTTTGCCCGTTCATTCTGCCAGTCATTGATTTCCTCTTGGCACCCCCATGTTTACTATCCTTCAACATCTTCTGATATATCCAGACCAAGTGTGTATCAAACTTCTTGCAAAAAACCCTCCACAATCTCCCCCAATTTACCTAATTTTGTCTTCTATTGTTCCGAACTGCAACTTCTCTCCAGTTATACATTCACCACTTCTCATTCTTTGCTCATGCCTTCAGTCCTTTCTTTTCTTACCACCCCCCACCCTCGCCAATTTTTCTTTTTTCATTTCCAGCTATATACATCACATCTCCTCTCCATGGCTCACTTCAACTGCCATCTCCTCTTCTAAGACTTCCCTAGCTATTCTGATCCATGCTCCTTTCTCTGATTTGTATTTTTCTACAATCTGGTCCATCTGTAGCATACAACTTAATATTTGATTATGCAATGATCCATATTTGGTTCTAGTTGTTTCATGTATATGTGTGTTTTATCTTCTGAGAAGATGTAGCTCTTCTCTAGCTGTTTGGGTTTTAATGGCTCAGAGAGATTATAAATAGCAATTGTTTCTGTTTTGACTAGAAACTCTGAGGATCTTCCCCTCCCAGATTGATTCTTTATGAAGGCAAGCCAGGCCATCTTTTGCCTCAGTTCCTACCTAGTCTTTCCTTACTGTGTGGGTATTACCTCAGACAAACTGAGACCTGGGAAAGACCTTAGCTCAAAAAGGCCAAAGGCATCCTGGCCCATTGCCAGTCATCCTGACCTACGTCTTGCCACTGGTCTCCGATGGCTGTGGAAGAGAGGGTGAGACTGATGACTTTGGACAGCTCTGCCTCAGTTAAATGCAATTTACTTGCAAGTCATGACATCACCCTCTGATTTCTCTGCTCATAACAAGAGTTGCACTTTATGGAAGATTTCTCCATCCACCCTTGAACCTTACTTGGGTAGATTCCATTCCAAGTGAGGGAGAATGGTAGTGTCATGTGCAGGGAGAAGGAAAGGAAAGGGAACAAATGTTTATTAAGTGCTCACTATGTGCCAGACACTGTGCTGTGTGCTCTACTAGTATTATCTCATTTGATCATTGATAGAAATGAGGTAAGTATGAGAGGAAGTTTATTTGGGGATGGAAAATGATGATCTTTACATTCAATAGATTAATCTTAAAAGGAGAGTGAGATATCATCAAGACAGTCATTGGTCCTCTTTGAGAAAGACAGACAAACAGCAATAAGCTCTTCTTCATCAAATAACACATATTTCTTTTTCCCTCTTGCCTGAGTGCTAATCACTTAGTAAGGACTGACTAAATATGTTTAATATAATCCTACAGGCATGGTCTGTGTCATTATCTTGGGGAGGGGAAAGGGGAAGGAGGGAGGAAGAAAAAAATTTGGAACTCAAAATCCTATAAATGTGAATGTTGAAAACTATCTTTACCTGTAATTAGAAAAAATCAAATACTTTTAAAGGGGAACAATGGGATAGTTTGACTTATTTGGACACAGAGTGTCAATGACAGGGTTGTCATTCCATCTCAAGTAGTCTAATTTTCAAATGCAGCCCAGAACTTATATATCTTTGTCTTTGTGATTAACCTAGGGGCCAGCTTTAGTAGTCTTCACCCTGACTCCATTGTTAAGACCAGAAGATCTGCCTTCTCCCAGAAGTGAAAAAGAGACCTTCATTATAAATCCCAGATGACTCTGTTAGCATCTACATTAAAGGTGGCTCCACCCTCCCTGTCACCCCCACCCCCTGCCATGAGACAGATTGGAGAATACCAAACAAAAAAGAAAAAAAAGCAATGATTCTGCTAACAGAGCAAGTCTCATCTCTGGGTCTATTTCCTCTTTTGTCTCCTGTCTCAGAGGGTGGTTGTCTGATGCTGCATGCAGCTAAAGGAGGCTCAGTAAAGGAGGTCTGGAAGGATCTTAGAGATTCAAGTTGAAATGATTTGGAGTCTTGGAGCCGGGTTCAAGGGTGAATGAACAAATACTCCATAAAGTAAAACTTTTGTTACAATCAGAGAAACCTTTAGGAATTGGATTAGTGTTAATAGGCTTCTATGCCTTTTCCCCCATCGTTAGACCTTTGTGCTTTTTATTCATCCTTAACTTCTCTATGTATTTATTAGGATAGACCCTCTCCCTTATTCCTTAATGGTCTCTTTTCTCCTTCTTTTATCTCTTTTTTTCTTTTTCCTTCCCTGCCCATCCATCCCCTGCTTTTCTCTAATTTGAGGGCCTGTCCATTGTGGGAAATTAAAAATAAACAATCATTAAAGAATCCTTCTTAACTTCTTATTTTTTTTCTCTATTTGAAAGCTCAGATCTCAGTCACCAACTTTATTTTTTTTACCATAAAACAAAAACACAACATGTCATATTATATTCACAGATGCGTAAGATCTGAGTTTCCTGCCAACTTGGGGAAGGCATTGAAAACCAACTTTGTTTCCTTTCACAGAATCACCAAACCTCTGAATTGGGAAGGAATACACAGGTATTCTAAGTCTACTTGCACTTGACTAAAAATCTTTTCTTTTTTAAAATATTTATTTATTTATTTTTAGTTTACAACATTCAGTTCCATAAGCTTTTGAGTTCCAAATTGTCTCCCCCCTTTCCCATTCCCTCTCCCCAAGATGGCATGCAATCTGATATAGCCTCTCCATACACATTCACATTAGACAGATTTTCACATTAGTCATGTTGCAAAGAAGATTTATAACCAATGGAATGAACCAAGAGAAAGAAGAAGAAACAAAACCGAGTTAGCAAATGGTGTGTTTCAACCTGTATTCAGACTCGGTAAGTCTTTCTCTGGATGTGGACAGCATTTTCTGTCATGAGCCTTTTGGAGTTATCTTAGAACCTTGCATTGGTGAGAAGAGCCAAGTCTATCCAAGTTAGTCATCACACAATGTGTCTGTAACTGTGTCTAAGAATCTTTTCTAGAGCATCCTTGAAAAATGCTCATCCACTTGGGGTCTTTTACTGCCTCAGTTACCACCATTCTTATTATTTGGATACTTCTTTCTCTCTCCCCTCACCTCCCTACTTCCTTACCCGATCTGACCTCCTCTTCGATAAGTACTTTTCCAGCTGAGATATGGAGGAAAGATTCTCAGTCCAGTCAGCCCATCTCTTCTTCAGGCACGTGGATGGAGCTTGTTTCAATTATCACCTTTTGGATATGGGTCAGTCTGATTTGCCACACTTAAATAAATGTCATTTCCATCCTTCTGGCTTTCATTCCATGTTTCTTTGTCCTGTCAAAATCAGGGGAGAGGAAGCTAGTCAATTTATTTCCCATGTCTGGGGAGGGTGCCTGAAAATGAGGCAGGAAAATTTGCCCTTGGCATTTTGGCCCGTGTTAAATCTCAATGTGTTTTATTTTTCTCCCCTCGATACAAATGATATCTCTTCTCCCTCCCCACCCCCACACACATCATTTTGAGGAAATTTTCTCAGAAGAACCATGTTGACTGAGCTGACTTTATGCCCATATTTCAATAAATTCAGCACCTACTATGTGTCAGCCACTGTGCTGGGCACTATAGGAGGTACAATAAGATAGAACCTTGACCTTTTTGAGAATTTATAATCTTATTGGAGAGATAGTACTTTTACACACAAAACATAATTCCTCTTCCTAGTCTTCTCTCATGCCCAAGGTTCTTGAGATTTGGTCAGGAAAGAGGAAAGGAGCCAGACCCTTCCCCCCTTCAAGATCTCTGCTATGCATTTGAAGTCTGTCATACCTCCAGGAACTGGCCCCCTGAGTCTAGCATCTGTATGTTCTTAGATTTCTGTCTGGATTCCTTTGGCTTGCTTCTGGAATCACTTATCAGCAACAAACAGACCAGAGCATTTGCCTCCATATCTTCCACCTCAGCCCCCTCTGGCTTTCCATCCATAAACATTGTCAAACCCAAGATCAGAGAATTGCTCCAGAAGACAAGGTGGATTGACTTTTAGGTGGTCTCAGTCTGAGACACTCAGGGATGGCTGGTGCTATTCTGGCTTGGAGAAAAGAACTCTCGTTTTGAACTTAGTTCTCTAATTCCTTCACCAGGAGCATCTGAGAGTTCAGAAGAATCTTAGACATAATTTAAAAGTTCCTAACTGTAGGGCTAAAGTCCATGGCTGTGAAGATGCTCATCACAAAATTAGCATGGCCTTCATATTCAGAACAGACCTTATGGATAGTCTTTTAAAAGTATTCTGTATTATCCAAGTTCAGGGACCTTCAGAATTTCAGAATCTACAGACCAGAAAGATTTTAGACCAGGACTGTTCACTTCTTAAGCTAAAGTTCTATTGGGGTCTTTCTTGTAAGTCAATTTTACACAATAATAGTTGAAGTTTTTTTGTCAATTCTCTTTCAGTCCCCTCTCTCATATGACCTTTGCCCAATGCTTGGTCTTCTCATACCACTCTCCTGGCTTCCCAGGTACTCCCAACACAGTACCCCATAGCGGCTAATTCTCCTTACAAAACTATATTTTTAACTTTGTCCTCTTTTCTTTCCCTTTCTCTCTGCTCCAGGTCTTCTTGTCCTTTATCACATTCCACCAGGGCTCTTCACTATTGTTGTTTTTATGGTGATAACTTGGGGTACTCATTGTAGGGCCATGGATCACCCTGAAAATTCCACAATATAAACAGAGGAGCTGCCTATATATATATATATATATATATATATATATATATATATATATGGGGAATTCCCTACCCAGATCCAGCAGTCATTTAATAGCAGCCCTGGAATAGTTTCATCTTGGCATGCCTGGCATATGCCTTGCTCCTTCCTGCAACTCCAAATGCTTCTTGGTTCTGCTATCATCTTACTCCTGTCTCATCTTATACAAGCCACCAGTGTCTGAAGCAGTGGGCATGCTTGCAGCCTATAGAAACTATATAGAACTTTTTCCACATTAGTGAATTAATCGATAAAGCTTTTGTTCAAGGTTTCTATGATAGCTATCAAGAGTATAAACACAAAAGTGAAAATGGTTACTGCCATCAAAAAGACAACACGTACATGTATAAGCCTATGCAAAATATAGAGTATTGGGTCAGGGTAGGGAGAAAAGAAAGGCACTAATAACTGGGGCCATCAGTATAGACCTCACATAGAAAGAGGTACAGAAGCCAATTTTGAAGGAAACTAGGATTCAAAAGAGAGAGATAAAGAGGGTTGGCAAGGACAAGTTAAAGACATAAATGAGAGATGGCATGTCATATGTGGAGAATGGTAAGAGGGACAGTTAGATTGGACTGTATCATGTATGATACAGAGTAATATATAATAAATCCAAAAAGGTAAGTTTAGTGTCTAATTGGGAAGGGTTCAAAATGGCAAAGGAAGGAAAGTGAGGCCAGAGAGGCTAGAGATGAATCCAAAGGCTATACTTTCAACCAAACTAGAAAATGTCCTAAAAATCACTGAAAACATAACAAAATTAAAATCAGAAGACAATTCCAGATGTATGTCTGCTGGGGCCATGGAGCTCAGGAACTTAAGCTCATTTATCATCCCAGACATACCAAACCCTGTTTACATATGCTAGGTAGCAGCAGACGTTTCTAGATTTACGTGGGCCTTCCCTGTCCACTTAGAAGTTAAGGGACCATTTCAGATGTACCTCACTGGATGTTAATCAAGAAAACTTCTCGAGAAGAAGTCAGTCACATAAGTGGAACAGTGATTCTGTATTTAGGCCACACTCCTTAATTTATTACCTGTTACATATCCAGTTATATGAAGGCTAGTTGCTTAGCATTAGTAGTAGTTCATGACCCAATCTAGAGAGAATTGAGGACTAAATTTTTTGTTTTCTGGGCTGGTAGTAAAAATGAAGCAATCCATTTTTCTTATAAAGAGTAGTTTTTGCTAATTCTAGCTATTGATAGCAATAGCCTTTCAATATAAAGCTGATGTCAAAACACTTCCTCATGTCCCTTCCATGTCACCATCTCCAAACCATCCCATTGTCACTCTGGCAATCAAACTTACCTCTCCCTCCTCCAAACTAGACACTGTTCTAAGAACCACTATGGAGGCAAATAGATGAGCTTTTGTCTTAACTTACACAGAACCAGGCCTCCACATCATCTTGGCCATCCCCTTTTCCAAACCATGCCATTGGTGGGTTACATTGTCCCTCTACCTTTTCCAGATCAATTCCAGCAGGTATTATCTTACTTGCTAGTTCCTGGCATCACATATTAAGGGCTGGGCTTTAACAAATGTTCTGTCTTCTCTCTTCCCCTCTCCTCTCCCTTCCCCTGCCTTCTCCTCTCTTCTCTCCTCTCCTTTCTTCTCCCTCCTCTTCCTCTTTTTTCTTCTTTTTCTTCTTCTCCTTCTCCTCCCCCTTCTCCTTCTCTCTCTCTCCTCCTCTTTCTCTCTCTCTATCTCTCTCTCTCTCCTTAACTTCTCTCTTTCTAGATGACCTTTCTTAGGCATCACTTGCCCTTTGTTTTTCAACATACAGGGTCGTGTCTGGGTGAGTCTATGCATCTGTGTATAGTGACTAGGGAAGAGGGAGAGGAAAGTTTGTGAGGTGTGGAGGGGTTTGGACAAGCTGTGAGTAAAATCCCAGCATTCCTTGTTTTTATATCCAAAGTTAGATGACCTTTTAAAAAACAATTCATTTGCAACTGACAGTTCCCAAAGCACCTAATTCACTACTGGTGTTTTATATATTAAAATAAAAGCCTATAAATAGACAATGGATCTTGCGTCAAGAAGTGACAAGTGCACAGAAACAATCTCACCAACAAGCTTTTCTCTTGGGCTTCACACTGTTTTGCTCAGGCACTGCAGGCGTCTCACAGATCGTGGGTGTTTAGGCAGATCTGCTGCACCAGCTCTTCTGAAAGCATCAGTGGTATCTGAGGGTTTAGGGTGATGGTAGTGGCTTTGTTTCATCACAGGGCCTGACTGGTCTTTAACTTTATCAAGGCTGGTAAAATACATAGCTACATCTTCTGTTTATTTTCCCCCAATGAAAGTAGCTTATATAAATGAATATCTAATGTTCTTTATAGAAAAGGAAAAGAAAACACACATACACACACATGATCGCTTTCTTTTGATACCAGGAGAGATCTGGTTCTTACTTAAAAACCTTCTGCGGATCCCTTTTGCCTACTATTTTGGAATTAAACTCAGGCTAAATATACAAAGACCTTCACAAACACACAGACACCTAACCAGAGAACTATTCTCTTATTCATAAACACATACAACCCTTTCCAGCACAACTGTGTTCATGGAACAGTCTTACTAATCTCTAACCTTTTCTAATCAAACACAAATCACTATGGACCCAAAACACTGAGACTGGTTGCCACCAACAGAGTCTCACATATAAACCTGCCACCAGAATGACATATGCTGTGGGCCTCACCAGTAAATAGAAACTCATTTACCCTCTGCTCAGTATACACACAGAACAACCCACCAACCCAGTCTGATACAAACACACACCTACACACTGCTCAGAACAGGCAATGTGTGGCCTTCTCCACCAACTGAGTCCTTCACATACACCAGTCTTTACTACCCTTGCTCGGTGCCCACAAACCACATAGCTCCACACCTGCAGGTGGTGATTTGCATGGTGTAGCCTCTCCCATGAGGCTTTGCCCAACTAGGTTTCCTTTCTGAAGTTGGGAAATGAGCAACTTGCCTTTAAAAAGGGAGGGAAACAGACACCAGTAATTCTCAGTCAGGGTTCTGGCATTTAGGTGTTTCAAAGCCCTCCTCCAGCTATTTCTGGCCTCATTGTCTGTCTTGGTCTGGGAGGAAGACCTGATGGTGATTCTTTGCTTTAAAGGCAGAAATGGAACATTGTTTCTCCTCACTTTGATTTAATGGCCAAAAACAGTTATAGGAAACTGTTCAGCAGATGTTTTATGGAACTCAAAAAAAGATTGGGTCTTGTAGAGGGGCTATTTTTAGACTAATGCTTCCTACGATTGAGGGCTTGGTGCTTACAAAGGAGAAGGAGAGGGAGAGGGAGAGAGAGAGCCAGCCCTGAATACTTTGATTATCGGATGTTTTTTCTTTCACCCATTTCAGAATGCAGTAAATGGACCCAGAAGGCTATAATGGCTGGTTTCAGTGAGAAAGGAGACCAGACTTTTTTTCTCCTTTTACACCGAAGTGATTAGTTGACTAAAAGAAAGGACACTCTGGACTTTTGAACCATGGTCCTACCGAGGCCCTTTAAAAAATGATGATACTGGCTTTCTTTTAGGATCACTTTCTTCTAGGAAGTCAGTTTTGGCAAAAAGTTTTTGCCCTTCTTTTCTTTTCTTTTCTCTTCTCTCCTCTTTCCTTCTCTGCTCTTCTCTTTGCCTTCTCTTCCTTGCAATCTCATTCATTCCTTTGGCTTCAACTACTATCTCTTTGCAGATGACTTAAGTCTGTCTCTGGGCTTGACCTCTCTTCTGAACTCCAAACTTACATCTCCAATATTTTATAGGATATTTCTACTTGAATCTTCCGCCAACACTTCAAAGTCACCATGTTCAAGCTGATTATCTTACCTTTTAAAACTCATTTTGTGATTTCAGTATTTCTCTTTCTCCCTGTTTGAAATGCGGTTAGTTTTGACTCTTCTTTTTTTTAGTTTTTATAAAGTGTCTAACTAGTTACCAAGTCCAAACAACTCTACCTGAACAAGGTATCTTGCATATACTTCTTCTTCTTTATTCCCACTATCATTTTTGCTGTACAGGCCCTCATTCATATCAGTCCAGATTATAGCAATAATCTTTGAATAGGTTTTTCTGTCTTTACTCACTAATCTTCACCCCTTCTCAAGCTAAATACTTTTCATATCAGTTATTTTCCTTATACATAAGTTTGGTCTTCAGTCTCTTCTGTTGGGTTTTTTTTTTTTTTGGCCTTCTAAGTAGAGTTTAAACTCCTTTGATTAGCATTCAAAATTCTCCACAACAGGAAGCTTCCCTACCTCCATCCAAGCCTCCATCTTAGCCTCCATCCAAGTTTGTTTCCCATCCATCTATTTTTAATTCCCCAGACTCTACATGAGAAAGCAAGAGAATAACAAAGTGGCCATGTTTAACCCCACCAAGTGCAGATTCCACATGCAAAGGCCTCACTGAGGCACAATTCGGTTGGGGAAGTAGTCTCCAGGTAAAGCCCAAGGTCATGTCTCACTAGTCTTATTATCCCATGAAGGAACCGCACCATACCCTCCTTACTTCAGACAAATTAGACATCTCAGTGTGACTCTGGTCACATGCTGTTCCCTATGCACCTTTTCCTATTCACCTGTTGATTTTCTTTTCCTTCTTTAAAACCCAACTCAAAGCCACCTTCACCAGGAAGCATTCCCTGACCACCATGTTGGTAACAGCCTTCTCTTCAGTATGGCCTGGTGTTGGTCCTAACTAGAATAATTAGGAAGCCTGAGAGGACAGCAGATAGTAGCTTATGACTGAAGTGATTGTCCTCAGTGTCTGCAACCACTGCCTAAAGCTCCAAGGAAGAATTCTGATTACTGGGGGCTTTCTGGAAAGCTCAAAAATGAAAGCTCTGTGTCAACCCAGGAATAGGGTGAACTATCTCTAGTTACCCATAATTTCCTTAGGAACATATCCTGAAATTACTGTTGTATGACTCAGAATAAGGGGAGGTGGGAGATCTCTCTTAGATTCAACACCGTTAAGGCCAGTGGCCTTTTTATAATGCCCTACATAAGTGTTATTCAGAACTTCTGAAGTAGAGTTCGCAGTGGACCTCTTATGTTCCACTGTCTTTTAAGCCAACACTTGTATATCTTGTTGTATCTCTTCCATCTCCTGTATAGTTGAAGTCCCTCAGAAACTTTAACTGGGCAGGCATCTCTCTTTGCAAACTTCTCCGTCTTTCTCTCTGTCTCTGTGTAATCAACTTTCCCTTCCAAATACTTACAAAGTTTACTATTTTCTTTTAGACTTTCTCTTAGGACTGCCCAAAGAATTCCTGGCTTTGAGGCTGATTAAACTCAACTATTGTGAAGGAGGATTGGGCCTGGAGTCAGGAAGATCTGAGTTCAAATTTAGTCTCAGACACTTACTATGTGACCATAAGCAAGTCATTTAACCCTATCTGCCTCAGTTTTCTCATCTGTAAAATGAACTGGAGAAGCAAATGGCAAACCACTCTAGTATCCTTGCAAAGGAAACCCCAAATGGAGTCATAAAGAGTTGGACACAATGACAACTTTTGTGAGAAGTTACTGTAGGGCCTGGAAAGTCCACGGCTTTGTATTGTGCTGGTACATGCCAGAGGCATTTTGGAAAGAGCTCAGGGGCAAATTAAAGCCATTATAAAGTTCCACTTCATACTCATCAGATCAGCGACATTGACAAGAAAAGGAAAAAAGTACAATGTTTGGGAGGCTTCAGGAAAACAGATACATTAATGCGCCGTTGGTGATACTAAGAATTAGTCCAGCAATTCTGGAAAACAGTTTGGAACTATGCCCCCAAAGTCCCAAACTCTATATACCTGTTTGCCTTTTATCCTACATACCAAAAAAAAAAAAGAGGAAAAGGATCCTACACATATATTTCTAGTAGCTTTTTTATGAAGGCAAATAACTGGAAACTAAGAGAGTGCCCATCAACTGGAGAATGACTGAGTGGATTATGGAATATGTAATGGAATACTATTGTCATATAAAGTGGCAAAAGGAATGGTTTCAAAGAAACCTGGGAAGAATTATATGAACTGATGCTGTGTAGAGTGAGAAGAATGGGGAGAACGAGTTATACCAACATAACAACACTGTAGAGACAATTTAAAGAACTCTGATCAGTGCAATGAGAAGCCATGAGTTCAGATGACTGATGCTGTCCACCCCCTAATAGAAGATGACAGAGTTACTTGGAAGCACACATTTTTTTTTTGGACAGGGACAACACAGAAATTTGATTTGCTTAACTGTGCCTATTTCTTTCAAAAGTTTTGTTTTTCTTTATGGGAGTGGGTAGGAGGGGAAAGAAAACAGTGGTTTAATTGAAAAATAAAATAAAAGTATTTTTTTTAAAAGAACAGGGAAATCCTACTGTGGTATTTTATTTTGGGCAGCAGGCCTGATAAATAGCCATCAGTGTGCAAAGGATTATATTAGGTGCCTCCCAAACCCCTAACAAATATGTAAAACATTGTTCTGGCTTTGAGAAGTCTGCAGTGTAGTTGAGGAGAAAAGACTTATACACAAACCAATTAGAGAATATTCTAATATAACACGGCTTTTAAAAAAAATCCACTTGTTTTGTTAAACCACGAAATTATGGGCAAGATGAGGTGTAACAGAAGCCATTGTAAGCACCACCCTGACTGATGACAGAAAACCTGTCAAGGGAAATAACAGTTGAGTAATGAAATGTCCGTATAAAAAAGATTATTAATGAATAGAACACAGGGATTTAAAGTTGGAACCATCCAGAGGTAAGGACAATTAAAATTGAAGTTTACATGATGTTTTCAAATTTATGAAGCATCTTACATATTAATTAACTAGTTGAAGTCTGATAACAACCCTTTGCGATGAGCAGTACAGGTATAACTGTTCCCATTCTACCGTGAGATCATTGTCTCCCAACTACACATTTTACAAATGATGAAGCTGAGATACAGAGATAATAACTAACATACCCAAGGGCATACAGCTAGTGAATGACTTAGGAAGGACCTAAAACCCAAATCCAGCGATGCCTAGAACATTGCTCTTTTGTCTATACTGAAGATTAATGCCCTCCCACTTGTATGTCAAAATTGTTGATCAATTTGCAAAGAAAAGGGACAGGATGGGACAGAAAAGGTGAGAGGGAGTAGATTTGAATAAGAAAAAAAAAGAAACAGCTTTGTACTCCTTTTTCCGAATCTATGTATGTATATATATTTATATGTATATATACAACATACACACAAGAGTATCAAGTTGTACTAACTCTCAAGAGGCAATTGTTATTTTCAGTGTGATCACCTCAGAAGTCAGCAAACACTATAAATCAGGGATTGACTCATTTTTTTTTGTCTTAAGATAGTGATGGAGAAAAATATTAATAATGCAGATTGAATTTATCTTGAGAGATAATATACGAGTTATTTTGGAAAATCCTCCTTGAGTTTGAAGGGAACTGTTTCCCTTCTTTATTCTCCCATATAAATATGCCCTAACAATTTCTGTAAATTCCCTTTCTTCCTCATTTTAAAGAATAGGCTGATTGATTTACAAGGTATCCCAAAAGTCTTAGTGAAGACTGAAGCCACTAAAATTTAAATATATATTCATTATTTGCAATTTTGAGAGTCTCAAAAGTTGTGATATAGTTTTAAGCTATTGAAGTTTAACTGTTTATTGAATTATTATTTAAGCTTTGATGGCTAAAAACTGCACCATGATTTTTGGAATACCATGTATTATCTATCATCCTTTCTTAACCATGGGAGATTCGGTCAAAGAACTGGGGATGTTTAGTTTGGAAAAGAGGAGAGTGAGGGAAAGAGAGAAATGTGATCACTGTCTTCAGGTATTAGATAGGTTCTCATGTTGAAAAGAGCAAGACATGTTCTTGAAACTAGAATGAGAACCGGTGGGTAAGTTACAATAAGGTAGATTTCAACTCAATGCATGCAAATATTTCTTAACAGTTATAACTCTCTACTGATTCTCTTTCATCATCTTCCAAAGAATTTTTAGTTTTGTGTTGTTATTGTTATTTTTGGTGATTTAGTCTCCCTATCTCACTCAAACTGGGTGTGGTGGCCACACAAAAGCTGGCTGGTAAGCACAGGGCTTCAACATGCTCTGTTTCTGACCTGAGCCAGTTTGTCCCTCCTTCAGCAGCTTACTGTCATCCTCCCATCCCTTTCCAGGGGGATCATCATTTTGGGGCCTGACTTAGCACAAACACCTGATTGACTTATCTCAGAACTCCTGAGCTCTAGCTCAGCCTCACCAGACTCACCCTCCCTAGTAGCAGGGATTACAGACATGCAATACCATGACCAACTAATTAGATTTTACAGTGCGTTCATACTCTAAACCACAGTTGCTCTTGATTCCCATATCTCTTTCCTCTTTGCAAGACAGGTAAGTTTAGGGTGCCCAGGCTAGGGTACCTTTTAATTTCTTTTGATTTCCTTGTTATGACAATGAATCTACATTAGTTACACTTCTATAGGAAATTATTATATATAATATATGAAATTCTGTATGAAATTATTATAGTCTATGACTTTTTTCATTCACATCCCATTTTTCATGATCAATAATTTCTTTAATAGTTCAAGATGGAATTGATTTAATTGCAGGCTGTATCTTTTTTCATTTTTAATTATTTCTTCTAACTTTGTACTAATTTTGATCTTTGCCATACTGTCAGTGCTTTTTAAAAATGTATATTTTATTTTTCCCCAATTACATGTTATAACCATTTTTTCAAGTATTTGCTGTTGTTTTTTCCCTAAAGTTTGATTAGATAGCTGAGTCAAGATAAAACTAGTTGAAAGAGTTTGTAGAAAACCCAACTAATCTTGAGGATACTTAAGAATAGAAATGGAAAGAAGGCTACCAACTGAAAAGAAAAACTGAAGAGAACTGCAAAGATTTTTTTTTGGTAACAAACTTTTTTCATCATCAAGGAGAGGAGGAGATCTGCAGCACTTGGGCTCCAACATCACAAGCCTACATGTCACAATAGAAGATCTAGAAAATGTGCTAGAAATTAAAGAGAACAAAGGCAGGAAAACAGACAGATTAGATCAAGTGTGCACAGAAGAGCTCTTTGTTGGAGGTTATGTAGTTGTGAAGGTATTGAGGGATTGATTTTTAAGGTATATGACAGAGGGAAAGGTACTAAAAGGAATGGGGAAAAAACCTCATCACACTCAAAAGAAGCTATGGCAAAAGCACCAACAAGTATTGATGTCTATGGTAATGTTTTCATCCATATACAAATTTTTTTTTGAGGGCATAGAATGGTGGACCTAGAGTCAGAAAGACCTGAGTTTAAAATCCAGCCTTGGACACTTACTGTTTGTGTGAGCCTGGGCAAATCACTTATCCTGTTTCAGCCTAAATTTTCTCATTTGTAAAATAATATTAATAATAGCATCTACCTCCCAGGGTGGTTGCAGGGATCCCATGAGATATTTGTACAAATCTTAACTTGGTACAAAAATGTTAGCTATCTACACAAGGATATCCTTGATGGAAAGTAGTGAGTTCCTTGTCCCTGAAAGTATTCAAGGAGAGATTGGGTAACAACTTTACAGGGATACTGTGGACCCCCATATGGGGTCTTGACCCACAATTTAAGAAGTGCTGAAGGGGACTTAAGTGTAAAATATTTAAGAAGCCCTGCTCTAGAGGAGATTCAGGCTTCAAGTAGGAGGTTAGCTTATACATGTTCTCTGAGGTCCCTTTCTGCTATAAGAATATAGAATTTAAAAGTCAATTCAAGAACCTTCCAAATTATTTCCTAAAAATCAATCTTGATAGTATATATGTGCATATGCATATACATTATATATATGTTTATATAATTAGGCACAAGGGTACATAGGAACCAACTTGTACCAACTCTCAAGAGTCAAATGCTATTTTCAACGTGATCACCTCAAAAATCAGGAAACACTACAGTTCAGGGACTGTTGTTTGTCTTAAGAAAGTAATGGAGAAAAATATTAATAATGCAGTTTGAACTTAAAAAGTATGTTGTGAGTCTACCTCTTTCTTCACAGAGAGCTGGTTGTTAAACATTTACCAACACTCTCCTGTGTGTCATGTGTATTGTGGACCCCTTCAGCACTCTAGGGATCACTTCTCAGAATCATGCTTTTAAATGGATAACATGGAATATTTGGATTGCAAAGGAAACCTACTTACCTATCTACGTATTATCTACATATACACACATACGGGCACAAGTGTATATTTGCATATATATGTTTATGTATATATGTATGTATAGTTATTGATATGATTCTGGTTGGTCAGCACAGATGCACACTCAGCTTGGTGACTGAGATTTGAAAGAGCCCATCATTAATCCCCAAGGGGCTGCTAGGGCAATTCTATGGCATGGCACTGTAAAACTTGTTTCAACAATTCTACATCAACATTGTTAGAGTAGGTATTATAATTAGCTTTGGACAAAACCTTACTTCCTGTTTGTGATTTCATATTTATTGAAGCTAGGATAAATAGACCCTGAGGTAGTTGTCAGACCAGGAAGGGGTTTTAGGGCCTATATCCTGTCCTGGCAGGGAGATAGTGTCAAATGATCTAATGGGTCTTTCCACTACTAACTGCTATGACAGCTGTGGTGTTAATGGAAGTGCCATTAAAACACCAGGCTATCCTGTGGAAAGACTGTTCAAAGACCAAATGGGACAGAAGAAAGTATAGCAGGAAAGCCCTGGGGCTGGAATTGGAAGACTCTGGTTGGCTTTGCCACCTGGGTGACCTTGGATACTGTCATTTCACCTCTATCTAGGCCTACGTTTTAATATCTGTAAAATGATGAGGTTGGATGACCTATGAAGTCCCTTCCAGCTCCAACATCCTGTAATGTTGAATTTTCGTTTCCACCAACATAAAGATGTGATAAGTCAAAGCAGTCATGCACGTTTGAAACACATGAAAAATGTGATTAGAGAATAGATGTACCAAAAGAGAATCTCCAGGCTCATTTAAATCAATTCAACAAGTAATTTTTTATGTGCCAGCACTGTGCTAGGGATTGGAGACCTGACCTTAAGAAGCTTATACTTTGCCGGGCACATACATTAAATATACAGATACTCATCTAGTCCAAACTGTCCAGCTGACTTGACCAGTGAATACTTGGGGTGATAAACTTGGGTAATTGTTCAAAGATGTAGAACTAATTAATAACCAAGCTGGCACTAGACCTCAGGATCTCTGGGTCTGTGCTATGCATTACAACCTCTAAGTGTGTGTGACCTTGACTACCCTGACCCTTACTGTCTGAAGGCCAGCCCTTCCTCTAAAGTTCTCCAGAGCCCTTGAGGGGATTTCTACTTTCTCTGCCATTGACTCAATCCCAACCAATTTTGATTTTAGATGTCTCCAGGACCCCAATTCCATTCTACTACTTGAGAGTCAAATTAGCTTTTACAGAAAAATATTTACTTCAAAGCTATAAACAAGAACACACACATAAACATTGCCCTCTGCCCCTCCCCCATTTCATGGGAAGGAAGGCGGAACTCCTTCTATATCACCCCAGTCTCTAGGGAGAGGAAAGGGATTAAGTTCACAGTTTAACTCAGTTCCTACATAGTCTATTCCCACCAAGTTCCAAGCCCAAACCCCTCCTGGACTTAATTCTGAAGTACCAGGGCTTCCCTGCTGGTTGACTGGAACATCTGGCCAAGCATCCTATCTCCAAGGTGACCAAAGCTCAGGTTTCTAGTCTAGGAACTCTGCCTCCTGCCCCTAGAATTGAAAAGGATAAATAAAACGGACTACAACCCGAAGCCCGTATCTCAGGACCACAGGACCTAAAAGGGAGGGAAACGGTGAAAGATAGCCTTTTACTGGAAGTGAAGGGATGTTTCCTTTGCCTAGTCTTGCTTTGCCTTTGAAATTAACATTCCTTTATAAAAGCTACTTAGACGTCAAGTGGTTAAGTGGAATTGGGGTGGAGGGGAACCCTAAAATTGGGGGAACACAATCATTGGGGGCTTAAGCCAATGGTAAAGTAAATACCCCCAAAATCCCTTTAAGGGTACCAGAGTACCCTTAGGAGGGGTAAAATGTAACATACCTGTCCTTGAATTGCATAGACCTGTCCTCAGGCAATAGAGGCCTGAGCCATCCCTACTACACATGTATGTTTCTGTTTACTTGTTTGAAAAATAGAATTTTTTTCATTAACATTCAATAAGTATCAAGAATCATGGGGCTGGTATCAGGTAGTCCCCTCACTTGCTTCCGTGAATGATAATGTCTAATCTAGGGTTTCTTAATCTTTTTTTTTTGGTCATGGACAACTTAGGGCAGTAAAGTCTGTTGATTCCTTCTTAGCATCATATTTTTAAATGCATAACATAAAATAAATACATAGGATTGCAAAGAAAACCAATTATTAGGAATACAGTTATCACAATTTTTTTTTAAAGTTGACAATCCTAAATTTAAGAAACCCTGGTCTATGCAATTCAAGATAAGCATGGAAAAAGGTCGTTAAGTTACCACAGCCTTGATTCTTTCCCTTGAAACCTGCGTAGCTCAAGCAATGCAGCCCCGGATTGCAAACTTCCTGTTTCATCTGGTGGTTAGATTGAATTCGATTTAACACAATTCAACATACATTGTTTTTAAAGTGCTAACTCTGTGTGCAACCCTATGTTAGATACTTTGGAAAGAAAGATAAAAATCAGCCTGATCTTTGTCTTCATTGAACTTCTATTTCACTGGAAATTTCGCACTTCTCTGCTGCTACTGACTGGGGTTCTGCTGTGGGTGAGGGAATGGATTGCCTGCCACAGAGGTAGTTTTGTCAGATAAGAAGGCCAAGGTGCTGAGAATTGGGTGAACCTGGTCAGGTCTTGGCTCTGGTACTAATCGATCTTAGAAAAAGTCAACTGGCTTATTTGTGCCTTTCTCTATAAAATGGAGACAATAACATTGCCTTACCTACTTCACAAGGTTGTGGTGAGAGCTAAATGAAATACTGGAATATTGGATTAGTAGGAATCTTCTCCCATTGAGGCAAAGGACACTCTCTTATCTTAATCTGCTAAGTCTGAGAAAGTGGTTTAAGGTTCAGAGATTCCTTCTTCTTCTACCTCTTCCTCCTCTTCCTCTTCTTCCTCTTCCTTTTTCTCCTCTTCCTCTTCCTCCTCCTCTTCCTCTTCCTACTCTCTTCCTCCTCCTTATTCCTCTTCCTCTTCTTCTTCTGCTTCTTCTTCCCAGTTCTGAGCATAGTAGTAGATGTAGTCAGCCAAAAAGCACTTATTAAGCACTTACTGTGTTCCAAGTGCTGTGCTACACCTGATGCTGGGGGATACAAAGAAAGATAAAACAGTCCCTACTCTCAGGGAGCTTAGGGTCTAATAAGGGAGACAACACCACCAATCAAGCGGTAAACATTTATTAATCGCCTGCTATGTGCCAGGAATTATTCTAAGTGTTGGGAATACAAAAAGATGCAAAAGACAGTCTTTACCCTCAAGGAGCTCATGATCTAATAAGGGAGACAACATTAATCAATCAATCAACCAATCAGAAAACTTTTATTAAGGACTTACTCTGGGCCAGGCACTGGCTGGGGATACAAAAAGAGGCGAAAGTTAGTCCCTGCCCTCAAGGAGCTCACAGTATAATGGGGGAGACAACGTGCAAACAAGTAAATACAAACAAGCTGCATACAGGGTAAGCAGGAGGAAATCTTAGCAGAAAGGCATTAGCCTTTAGGAGGCCCAGGAAGGTCTACTTGCAGGAGGTGAGATTTTAGCTGAGACTTGAGGGAAGCCAGGCGACAGAGTTAAGGATGGAGAGCATTCCAAATATATAGCTCACATAATAGGTACTAAATAAATTCGCACTGATTTATTGGGGTAAAAGATATGAAATTATGTCTAAAAGTTTTAAATGTACAAATTATACAAAATTATAAATTACACAAATTATACAAAATTATAAATTACACAAATTTAAAAATTATACAAAATTATACAAATTTAAAACTTATACAAATTATAAATTATGCAAATTTAAAAACAGGTTATTAACCTTTCTCTCCTCTCTCTTAGACAAGTTTACTGTCAAGCAAAATTTTCTAGGTTTCTTCTCCAGGCTGTAATACTCAGTGTAAATGTGGAGGGAGAGGATCACTGAGCTAGGAGAATGGCTATTGCCTTTCTCTTCAAGCTTCACTATTTTCAGTGCGTACAGAGGGCTGTGAAACCACTCTTTCCTTCATCAGTCTTATCGATATATACCCTGCACACTATGTGCTCCTTATATGATGTGCATGTCCACCGGGCATCCTGTTGTGTTCCCTCAGGCACGGGAGCAAGAGAATGAGCCTTAGGCATCTTTTAAAGTCATCTCTATGAAAATGATGCTGCCAGTTAGTAACTTGTCTTGATTCTAACATTTCAGGCTATGCCGGCCTCAGAATAAAGGTCTGATTCATACTCATTCATTGACCGCTTTATTTGTAATTCCCACCTCCCTCCCCCTGCCCCAATATTATAAATTCAGACAACCAGGAATGCAGGCTTCCCAGATGAGGTTTTACACAAATCATACTTGTCTGCCATTTGCTTCAGGCTTACTGCCTGCCTCTAGACATTCTCCCCTCCCTAACCACGGTTCTCAGAAATGCTATCAGTGTATTAAGAGAATCTGGGACTGGGAGAGAGGAGCTGTCTGAAGGCAAAAGGTGAGAGTGTTGAATGCAAGGAAAAGATGGAAATAAAAGGTTGGAGGGCTCCTATCAGCTGTCTACTCTCTCCTGTTTAGAGCAAACAGGTCAGTCTTTGACTTGTGAGTGCCTTTGAGCAAAGATTGGACGTAGGACAAGAGAGGTGAAGGTTGATGATGGCTTTGCAGGGTGCTGTGAAATGAACCCTCCCTCCCCCCAGATTACATATGATTTGTGTTGTGAGCTACATGGGTGGCATTCAGCTTGACGTTCATGGCAGCGAGCCCAAAAAAAGTGCATTTAGTGGCTTTTTCCAAAGGACTTCATGCAGAAATGTGATTCTGTAACAGGACACTTTGGAGCTATTGATTCAGAAATTATATGGGCAATTTCACATAGGATTCCATACCAAGAAATACAGGAATCCTGCCCTCCCCAGCTCCCACAGTGTGGGGTGTCACAGCATGGAAACACATACTAATTGGCTCTGCAGGCTTCATCTTCTTAAGCCCCCAAATGAGAGAGATGATATTTTGGCTCCATACTACTGCCTGAATGAATTTCAAATTCTTGAACCTGGCAGTGAACGCTTTCTACGATATAACAGCTCCCGGATATTTCTGACTTTATCTCACACAATTCTCCCTGCATCCTCTCCAGGCGTGGGGAACCTGGAGTGTTGAGGCCACAAATGACTCTCTAGGTCCTCAAGTGTGGCCCTTTGACTGAATCCAAACTTCACAGAACAAATACCCTTAATAAAAGGATTTGTTCCGTAAAGGTTGGACTCAGTCAAAAGGCTACACCAAAGTGACTTAGAAGACCACATATGTCCTTGAAGCTGCAGGTTCCCCACTCCTGCCCCCACTATGAGAAAAACACTTCAAGAATCAATTATAAGTAAAGATGAAAAGTGACAAAAGGAGAAAAATGACACAGTCCCTGTTCTTGAGGTGTTTAATTTTATTAAATATAAAATATATTAAATGTTAAAAAAAATAACATGGCAAAGTCAAATGTGAGAGGGACAAAGGAGTAATACAAACAAAGCACCTGAGGAAAATTTCAGGTGGGAGAGGAGACTAAGCCAGGGGCAAATGCTTCATGAAAGAGTTGATGGTCAAACTGATCCTGTGAGTTAGAGAAATATATCATCAGACGGGCATGAGAAGAGGCAGATCACTTAAATGCGCAGAGGTGAGAGATGGCAGGTGGGTTCAGAGAATAACCTATAGTCCATTTTGGCTGGAAAAATAAGCCAGGTGAATGGTGGTAGTGTAGAGTAAGGCTGTAAAGGAAGCAAGACACTAAGACTTAACCAAGTGTCTACTATGGGACTAGCACTGTGCTAAGAGCTTTAAAAATATCTGACTTGAGCCTCATGACAATCCTGGGAGACAGGCACTATTATAATCCCAATTTTACAGTTGAGGAAACTGAGGCAAACAGAGGGTAAGTGACTAACCCAAGATCACTCATCTAATAAGTGTCCAAAGTCACATCTGAACTCAAGTCTTCCTGATTTCACACCCTATCTACCATGCTACCCACTTGTTTCTGAAAGATAGTTTGAGTCTAGGTTGTGGAATGCCTTGAAAGTCAGACCAAGGAGTTTGTATTTTACCCTACAGACAATGGAAAATCATCGTAAAGTGTTTAAGCAGGGGAAATGATATGGTCACATCTCTATAACAGGAAGATTATTTGGTAGCTTTGTGAATGGATTGGAGCAAGAAGACACTGGAATCATGGAGACCACTAACAAGATATTCCATCTCTTGGCTCCGGTCATTTTCTTCGGTTGTCCCCCATGCCTGGAACACTCTCCCTTCTCAACTTCAACTACTGAACTCCCTGGCTTTGTTTCAGTCCCAACTAAAATCCTACCTTCTACAGGAAGCCTTCCCCAATCCCTTTTAATTCTAGTGGATTCCCTCTTTTAATGATTTCCCATTTATCCTGTATATAGTTCATTTTGTATATATTTATTTTTCTGTTGTCTCTCCCATTGGATTTTAAACTCTTTGAGAGCAGACTCTCTTTTGCCTCTTTTTGTATCCACAGTGCTTAGTATAGTGCCTTGAACAGAATAGGTGCTTAATAAATGTTTACTGATTAATTGATTGATGGAAGGAGGAAGGGATGAAATAAGAGATTGGATATAAGGAATGAGGAAGAGGGAGGATGGAAGGATGGCACCCAAAGGCCAAGCTGGATGTCTGGAAGGAGGGTGATGCCCTTGACAGAAATAGAGGTTTGAAAGAGTAATGGGTTTGGAGGACGGGGGAAAGATGAGTTTGGAGAAAATTGGTGCTGACTTTTCATTTTAAACCTCTACTTCCTTTTGCTCATCACTGACTTAACAAGTGCATGGTAAGTGAACTGAGAATAAATCTCAACCATCCAGACAAACTAAACACTTTTGAAGGTTCCTAAATAGTTTGGCCCAGTTTTTAAATAGATGCGTCTTTCATTTGTGAGGCAGTTCCAGGGGCCTTCTGGTATTAACCATCTAGGTCCTGAGATGGATTAAGCCCTGTTACATGAGTGGAGGGCTACATCTAACCAGAAATAGCAAATACCAAGGGATTTGAAGGAATCCAGCTTCATTTGAGAGGTTCAGGATTAACAGAGAAAGCACTTCTACTCATCATCTTCATAAGCTCAAAAGCAGTTCTAAGAGAAGGAGCTACACGGAAATAGCCTCATACTGCTAAAGGCTAGTAAAAGCCTATCTCTGGCTACTTGAATATTGGTCAACACCTCTACGAAGATGACCTATGACTTTGGACTAGAAAGAACTACAAAGAAGTGAACTGGGAATCAGACGGTCATTGTGTAATTATAGGAGACTCATTCCAACCACACCATTCATCCACTTTATTGCCAACAGTTGTTCTTTGAGGACTAAACATCCCATCAAAGAATACATACTAGCATTAGAAGTGACCTTGGAGATCATTTAGTCCAGCAGTTATCAAATCTTTTGATCACAGGACCCTTTTATACTCTTAAAAACAATTAGAGGACCCTAAAAAATGTTTGTTTTGTGTATTAGAGTCTATCAATGCTTTCCATATTAGAAATTAAGAAAGATATATGGTTTAAATATGTATTTGTTTGCTTACACATAACAATAATAAATCAATCCCATGTTAACATAAATATCATGCATTTATAAAAGTATTCCCCCCCAAATTAAGTGAAAAGTGTGACATTGTTTTACATTTTTGCACATTTATTTAATGTTTGTCTTAATAGAAGACAACTGGGTTCTCCTACCTGCTTCTGCCTTCAATCTGTTCTGACATGTTATTTTGATTGAAGAATATGACTAACTTTCAGACTTACAGAAATATGTACAGAGGGATGAGTATTTTAATAGACTTTTCAGATAATTGTGGAAATTCTTCTATGGGTGATTCTATTCTAAAATTTGACAAATGATTGCTTCTTAAAGACTAGTTGTAATGTGGAATTTGAAACTGTCTATCACAATCTGTTCCATGTAAATCCAATGGCATCTTGCACTTTGAATAGACAGTTTATCTAATCATAATTTTGTAACATCATGTGTTGGTCATTTTGAAAATATTGATTTACTGAGTTATGTGGATCTTCCAAATGTTCACACATTTCATTGCATAATATTTTTTTAAAATCACATTTTTTTAATATCCCACTGCTCCATCAGAAAAATTTTTAAATATTAGGAAGTTGTCAAGTGTACACTGGTCGGTATGTTTTCCAAAATAATAGTTTTCTCTTGAAAACTTGAATTTTGTCATTGGCAACCAAATTCATCAGTTGTTTTCCTCAAAGTTACAGGCTTATTTCATTCATTTTTGAGAAAATGTCTGCCAATTATGCAAGTTTGAATAATCATAACTTGTTAAGTCGTTCTTTCAAGTAAAAACGATAAAAATGCAAAAAAGCAGCTAGATCAGCCCACAACTCAAATAATCACAGAAGTGACTTCTCCTGGAGACAATGATCAGACTAGTATATAGCTTAAGTGCTCTCTGTATATTTTCCATTTGGTCACAGAATATCTAAAGATGTGTACTTGAGTTGAAATTTAATGAAACAAATATTTTTTATTGATTCATCAAGGACATTCATAAGTGAAACTGGCTTTTTTTTCTTTTCTTTTTTTCTTGAGAGTAGATGGCCTTGCAGACTACAATAATGACGAGTATAGTTTGGTGCCACTGTCTTGATTCATACTAAGGAGCCAACAGTTTTACTCACCATTGCTTGTGCACCATCAGTGCAAATATCAACCCTGTTGTTCTAGGATAAACTGTGAGATTCAAAATGTAATTTAGCACTTTGAATGTTTTGGCATCATTTGTGTTTGTTGCAAGCATTCTCATGAAAGAAGATCTTCAATGATTAGTTGATGCTAATACTGGACAGATACAAGCAAAACAGCAAGTGCAGCCACTTCTCTAGATTCACCCATTTGTAAGGTAAAAGTACAATCTGACAGATGAGATATTAACCCGTTGTTCATGTGTTTAAGTCATAGGTCCTATAGCTGCTGAAAAACATTATTGTATATTCATGAGACAATGAGAGTGAAAAAGGCAAATGACACCAGCATTTTATGAAAATAGTTTTAACTTCATCGACCTTCTGAAAGGGTCTTGGTAATCTCTAGGGGTCCAAGGACCACGCTTTGAGAGCCACCGATCTAATTTAATTTCATTTTACAGATGACATTCAGCGAAGTTGAACAACTTGTTCATGATCACATAGATAATGAAAAATCTTAGATTAGAAAATCATAGAATTACAGAAATATAAGATTTGAGAATTAGAACAGATTTCAGTGGCTGTCTAGTCCAACTCATATAAGAAAATAATCCTCAGTATAATGTAATTGATGTGTAGTCATGCAGTCTTCTGTTTGAAGACCTTCTAGGAGAGGGAGCTCACCACCTCTTAAGATAGCACAGTCTGGGTTCTTTGCAGCTTCTGCCCATTGCCACTGGTTCTTCACTCTGGGACCAAACAGTACACTTTCAATACCTTCTCTATATGGCATCTTTTAATATTTGAAAACAGCTATCCTTCGTAACCCTAACTTACCCAACTTCTTTCAACCGATTATGGTCCTTCATCATCCTCATTATTCTCCATAAGATACTCTCTAGATTATCATTGTTCTTTTTAACCTATGATTCCCATAAGTGAACATAGTACTCTAGATGAGGTTTAATGAGGGCAGAGTACAATGGAACTATTACTTCCCTATTTATGAAAGTGATGCCTCTTGGTCCAGCCCAAAATCATATTAGGGTGTTTGGTTGTCATGTCACTTTTACTGACTCATATTGAGATCACTAAGAAACCTTCCCCCCAAGATCGTTTTTTTTTTGAAATTGCCATCCAATCACGTCTCTTCTCTCTTATACTTTGAAGTTGATTTTTTAAAAAATTCTATCAGAAGGCATTATTATGTCTATCCCTACTGAATTTCATAATAATGGATTCAGTTCAATTGTTATGGCTTGTCAAGATCCTATTGGATCTTAACTTGTCATCCAATGAGTCATCTCTCCCTTTCAGATTTGTGTTACTCTCAAATATAATGAACATACTATTTATGCCTTTACCCAAATCAGAAATAAAAGTGTCAAGCGGAAGAAGTCCAAACACAGATTTCTGAGATATCCCATTGGAGACTTGCTTTGTTGAACCCATTAAAAACTATCCATGGAATCCAGCTATCCAACCAGTATCAAATCCATCTAAATGCATTATTTTCTAATCAAGGAGTTAGCATTCGCAAACTACTGGCCTCCCATTCTTTTTTATTTTTATTTTGGTATAGCCTACAGCTGAGAATGTTTATGACCCTCAGATCATAGTTTGTGGAGCTCACCCCTTCTGATAAATAATAGTTCTTCATATTTTCCCAAAGAATAAGATCACATAATTTATCAAAACCTTTAATCTATATCCATTGCACTCTTGTCATTTACTACTAATTTAGAAATACTATGAAAAACAAATAAATGAGATTTGTTTGGCATGAACTGATTTTGGTGAAGTCACACTATTTCTTTATAATCTGTACTTCTCTTTCTACTTGTTTACCAACCATCTTTTCAATGATGAGTTCTAAAATCTTCGCAGAAATCACAACCACTCTCACTGGCCAATGGTTTTTGGACTCAATTCTCATTCCAATTTTAAAGAGTAGCTTTGGAAAACCAGGATATCATTTGCCTTTTTTTCAATCTTGTGTAAGCTCCTTAAGGGCAAAGATTATGGAGTTTTGTTTTTAAATTTCACCATATCTTCACAGTGCCTAGCACATAATAAACACTTAATAAATGCTTATAGATTAATTGGTATCACTTCTAGTTTCCATGATCTTCCCAATATCATTGATAATGACTTATGTCTTTTTCAGTTATTTCAGTAACTGGGGATATTGTTCACCTGGATGAGGGGACTTAAATTCATCAAGAGCAGCTAGATCCCCTTTTACTTCCAAGTTTGACGACTATCTATCTGTTAGTTGTTTTTAATCATGAGTTCCAGTGTAGAAGTCAATCTCCTGGGCAGATGCAAAATGAATTGAACAGTTCTGTCCTCTACATTTTCAGATGTCATCATCATCCCACCACTCCAAGTAAAGGTCCTGTCCCTTCTTTCATCCTCCATTTTCTCCCATTACATATAAAAACAAACAAAAAAATTAAAGCAAAAACTCCAAGACTCTGTTGTTGTCCTATGTTTTCCTCACCACCCTCTGCTCATTTCTGATTTTAGCATTTCTGACTCCACTTTTCCAGAACTGTGCCATGTTCTTATATTCATATTCTGTTACTTTCCCTACTTCCATCAATTCCACATTTCTTTTTAAAATGTAAGTTGGTAAGTGAGTTCTCCATACAGTCACACCAGTCTCTTAAGACAAATTCCATTTTTCTTTTCATTAGATCTTTTCCTTCGTGGCTTTAGAGTCTCATACTTGAGCATTTACCAACCCTCTTGGGCTTCCTTCCCCTGAAGCTTTTTAGTCCATGAAATACTGCCTGTCTTTTCTCTGAATCTTTTGAAATCTACTTTCTCCAAATCTAGGGTATATGTCAAACTATGCCAAAATTTCCTCTTTCTTTGTGTTAGCTAATCAAGATTAAATGGCTTTCCCAGGGTCACATAGTAAATACCTGAGGTCAGATTTGAACTCAGACACTCCTGACTCCAGGGTTGGTGCTCTATCCACAGCCACCTATTCTCTTTCTATACAAACTTTGGGAGTGAACAGTCACTTCTTCCCAGGATTCTTATCATTTCCAATCCAGTTACTTACTCTTAGTGAGGATTGTATCAAGAATAGAATTTTACCTTATTGATTATCTTTTGAAGGATGGAATTATCACAAAGATAAGTGAAAAAGTTATTAGTTGCTCCAGTTTTAGCAGAGAAACTGCTCCATCAAATGTGTGGATGACTGAAGTCACTCATCATTATATCAGCCCTCTATGATAGGCTTATGATCAATTTCCTAAACTTTTTGTCCATTTCATCTGTTTGTCTAGTTGGTTGGGAGTATATTCCAGTATCCAAATCACTTCAATTACTTCCTCCAATTGACTTTCATCTAAATATTATTCATCAGGCTTCTTCCTCTCTGGTTATTTTCCTTCCATGAATATACTTTCTTAACATATAATTCTACTCTTCTTAACCCCCCTCTCCACCAACCTTTAGCTATTATATTTCTTTAAAAAAAATGTATACTCATCTAGAGCCTTGGTCCCATATGAGTTTCATCCCACCTACAATGTCAAATTTTCCTCTTTGTACCAGAACTTCTAGATACCTTTATTTGTTGCCTAAACTTTGAACAAATGTATATGTCTTTGAGTCTAGAGATTTTGTTACTGGATCTTTTCTTGGATTTTTTTTCTTTTGAATTTCTGAGTGTCCTAACTGTCATTCTCCTTTCCTTGTAGTATATTCTATAGTATCAATATCTAACTGGATAGATATGTATAGGCAATCTTCTTCCTCCTCAATTCTTTTTTAGTTTAAAGCTCTTTTGATCAAATTTACAAGACACCCAGAAAACGCATTCTTATTATCCTTCGTCATGTATACTCCATCTCTAGCTAGGAATCTGTCAGTCCTCTATTTTAAGCCATTGTATAGAAGTCCAAATCCCTCTCTAAGATGCCACCTTCTTAGTGAGCTGTTCGATTTTTAAATTAATTTGAGATTAGAACCCATGTTTCCTAACTCTTGAGCTAGTGTTATTTCTACTACATCATGATAATTTTAGAGAAAAGATTGTTGAAGCAGGTTGCTGCATATGATTTAAATTGAATTGATGATTTTTCCCCTACTTTTTAGCATCTACTTTTGATGTCTTGTTATCACCAAAGACTGTCTTTACTGAGGTTCATTTGCTGCAGCTTGATGGGCACTAAATGTAATGGAAGCTACAAGTGTCTGAGATCTTGGGCAGGGGAATAGTTTTTTGGTAAATTCTAATTAAATGATGGCATGACACACATACATAAGATCCCCATTAATTTCTCCACAGCAGCAACACTTCCCAACCAATAACATCCATGCAGAGAAGCATAAAATCTTAGAATTAGAAGGAATCTATCAATGACACAGTTCTACCACTCTCCCATTTACAAATATTCCTTCTACAGCATTCTTGACAGGTGGTATTATAGCTACTTAGTGAGCACGTTTAGTGATCAGGACCTCACTGTCTCATGTGGTATTCTTGTCCCTTGTTGTACAATTCTTCCTTCTGTCATTCAAAATCTACCTTGCAAATTCTTTCACCCTAAAGTGGACCCAAAAATACTAGTCCCTTGAAATTTGTCTATTACAATACAATTGTTTCCTCTTTAATATATTTTGTAATATGTTTGGCCAATAGGGCCCTTACTGTTAGAATATGGTAAGACAAGATTCATCTGAGCTATCAAAAACAAAGATTCACCCAATCCCTTACATGAATATAGCACTTCTATTTTCAAAGAACTTCATGCATCCATTATCTTATTTTACCATCCTGACATCTCCATGAGAAGAGACTACTAGGAGTACAGGTGACTGTTGTCAATGATGCCTAAGTCAATGAATAATGCAGTTGTCATTCCCACAGACAGAGGGGAGGAGCAAAATATCCAAGAGGGAAATGCCTTTAGATAGGCACAACGATCAGATGTCTCCCTAGCGCAGGCTTTGCTTAGTATCTTGCTTGCTGATACGTGGCAATATCTCTACCTTTAGAGATAAACTGATCCCAGGCTGTCTCCTCTCCTATACCCTCTCTTTTCCCTTCTAGTTCACACTTGGACTAGCTATCTAAGTCAATGGGATCCATGATAATAGTAAGACATCAGAAACTTCTCCTCTGTAGATATAGCACAGGGCATCTCTTCATCAAGGACTTTTGGCTCTCTCAGAGAGACCTTGATGATAGAGCCCAGAGATATGAAGAAGATAGGACTCTACAACTTGTCTTCACTGTGCTTATCATTGGTATCTTAGTCGAGTTACAGCTATGGTTATTTCTCCCTTTGGAGTCTGTCTCTTCTGTGATAAAAACTGAAGCTTGATTCAGTTACTAGGAATAAAAATTACTTTGTAAAATTACAAAGTGGAAAGTATCTACAAATGTTGCTGACCTCTGCTGGGATTTCTAAGTTTCTAAGTGCTTAACTTTATCCCATCCTAAGTATCTGGAGTATTAAGCCTTTTAAACTAAGGGTCAGATTGAGTCCATCAACTTGTTTCAGCAGCTCATGTGAGAAAGCATAGACTTTTCCCATCTTCTCTAAAGTGGAATGCGCAATGCTAAATGGTCCCTTCTAGAAAGGATGAGTGTCATTTCTAAGTTTCTAGTCCAAAGAAAATGAATGTGCCCTTAACATTTCTTTATGAGACTTCCAAAACTGTAATCTTGCATTAGATACTGTCTTGACCCAGAGGCATTAAGTTTTGGTGTTCCCGATTTTGTGTGGGCATATGTAAAAGTACCTGATTTACCCCTGAGACTCAGAACAGACTCTGTCTCATTTCACAGTAGGAGACTGGTGCTGACTTTGCAGAAGCAGTGGGGAAAGAAGCCAACTGCCCATCTTCTAATTAGGAGATAAAAGGCATTACATTTCATTGTTTCAGGGGAAAGGAAACTGGAAAATTAAAGGAAAACAATCCAAAGGATAAATGAAGGGGGAGGGGGAATTTCTTTCTCTATGGAGGGAGTGAACTGATGAAGTAAGGAAACTCTGGACTGAAGAATACATGTGCAGGAAATCTCTAGCTTGAATTGTGGGCACTGTAGTCCGTGCAAAGAGAAAAGAAAAACAGCCTTCCTGGTTTGTGAAATAAATGTTCATTCAATTCTGAGAATTCCATGGACCCAATATTTGCTGTTGTAGAATCTGAGCTATGTTGTCTGGGCCGCCCCTTTTATTGTACAGACAAGAAACTGAGGCTCAAATCAAGCAACTTTAGTGGCAGGATTCATTTTCTGACCATCATAATTCTCTTCCTCCCACACCAGATGGACCTCCCTAAGCCCATCAAGAAATTCTCAAATCTCAAAGGGCTCAGAAGAAATGGAGGCTCCCAGCTTGGGCTTTCCATCATCAAAGATTTCTTGAACAATCTCTTTAATTCAAAGCTAGAGAAGACAGGTCACTACAGAAGCGATCTTCTTTGACTTATGGGCATCTTTGATGGGCTTTCTAGAGTCTACCTACTCCATGATCTATTTATACACAAGACCCTCTTCACAACCTTCCCTGTTGAACAATCTAAAGCAACTCTGTCAATTCGATTCAATTTAACAAACACTTATCAGGCCACTGTACTGGGCACGGGGCATATAAAGGCAAAGGCAGAGTAGGTTTGCCCTGTATACAAGTGCATGGTGAAATTTAAAAGTATATACAAAGTAATCAAAAGCAAGTTTAAGAGATAACTGGAAGTGCACTGGATAGAGTTCTGGATCTGGAGTCGGAAGATATAAATTCAAATCCAGCCCCAGGAACTTACTAGCTTAATAACCCTGGGAAAGTCATTTAACCACTGATTGCCTCAGTTTCTTTATCAGTAAAATGGCAATAATAACCCCTCCCTCCCAAGGTTGTGTAGGAATCAAGAGAGCTAATATTTGTAAATGACTTTGCAAACCTTTAAGTGTTTTGTAAATGTTAGTGATTATTACCATGGCAATAACAACTTTTGTCATCGTTACCATCCTTACATTGGAGAGAGTGCCAGTTACTTGAAGGATCAGGAAAAGTAGGAGATGGCACCTGAGTTTTACTTTGAAGGAATCTAAGAGCTATGATTCTGTCATTCAGAAGTTGCTTCCTTTTGGAGCTTAGGACTCATTTCCAAAATGTCTCTACTACCCTTTGATGGTATCTGCTACCTCATCCATTTGCATGTTCCCTCTGCAGCAAGCACTACTGTACCCATTCCTCATCCCATTGGTTCCTTCTTCAGTCCACAGAGAGAGTCTACTTTATGTCCCCTCACAGTCCTAGGGGTAACCCTGGAGGAGCTTAGGGTTTTTCCTAGTTCTATAACTCACAGGCCTCTACTATAATCCAAAGATTATCTATTTAATAGTTAACCAGTCAGACTTAATTAGTTTTTAGAAATGGGTATTTACTAAGGTGATATAGTAAGAGGAGTTGGTACAACTATATCCCCAAACTAGGGGCATTCTCTCCATAAATATATGCAGCCTCCATATACTCAAGCTCAGGACTTTTGTGGCAGAGGCGGTAACTCAGAGGTCTTAGAAGTCTTTTTTTTATCAGAAATTCTTTTTTCCCTTTTCTGGGACAGTCATAACAGTGCCCTTAGGCACCAATTAGCTTTCTGCTGGGCTCCCTGTGTAATTTTCAAGTTGCTCTTTCTCATGGTGCCTTGTATGTCTTTATCTTTCTATTTAGGCATTGCTACCAGTCATTGATACATTGATACCAGTCATTGGGACAATGTTAGAATGCTGATGAGAAGCCCTCTGGAGTGCCTAAGATTAGCCTCTAGTCAAGGGGTTGGGGATGCAGAGATTCTGTTCCCTCTCCCCTGCCTCTACTCCCCAAAATGATTTCTTCTCAAGGACTTGAATGGATTTGCTTTCTCTTCTGCTGCTAGACCCAAGAATGTTGCTGGATTGTGAACTGACTTGCTATCTGACAGAAGTCATGGGATATGTTAAGATGTACATTATTTTAATGTCTTTGACTGATATATTGATTCAAGAGAGACATTCTCATCTGATAAAGGTGTCAGAGTTAAAGTCTCTTGTTTGTTAGTGAAGTAGGGTGATTGATTTATTCAATCATCAACCGTACTCCAGTGATACAAAATGACACCCAGAACAACTACAAAATTCCAGAATGAATCATGTTGTACTATATTAAACAATGGTCTAGACTATTTTATGTCACAAGCTACTCCTTGTTAGTTTAATCAGGCACCTCTGGAAATTCTTGATTGTTTTTAACCCAGCAGTATGTTGTTCTCTAAGGAGAAACTTAGTAAATGAGAGAGTTAACCTAAGTTTTCATGGTTTCTCCTGGTCAGCTTTCCCAAAAAGGAGCTATATATAATGGATTTTTCATAGAATTATCAGATGTTAAGGACTTCCACAACCTAAACTTGTCCCAGCTTGTCTCAGAACTCTCTTGTACCTTCAACTCCCTCCCAGTAAAGAGAACCCTTTCATGTGACCCACAGTCATTTACAAGATTGAATGGCATGTTCCAGGCTTCCTTGACCTGAAACCACTTGGAAAGCATACCAGTAGATAAATCAAAACATGAAAGCCATCCAGAAATGAAATTCAGAAAACATGAATCAGTTGCTTTTATTTTACATATCTTAAGGAATAGTGATGCCAGGACTACCAAACAACCCAGGTTTATGCTCTCTTAGATAGCTGAGTTCCTGAAGATAAGAAAGGGAAAAAAGATTGTTGTGTGAGAATGACCCACTTATTCTGTCTCCATAGCTTGAATTTACTGGTTAATTGCCAACTGCTCATTTCACTTTATGCTATATAAGACATAAATTATTCACTAGGCAAGATTATTTTTATGTAGATTGGGAAAAGTACACACTGAGACACTTGTGTGATATGTAGTCCCAAGAGGGACAGAAGACTGACAGAAATGAGTGGAAAAAACACTTTGAATGATACCAAGAGGAGTAAAAGGAGAAGGAGCTGAGGTTAAAAAAAAAAAAAAGGACAGTTCTGAGCAGAGAGGTAAGAGGTAGACAACACGGTCATCCCTGGAACTCCTGCATGATCTCCCTCATTTACTTCCCAGAATCTCTACATTGGGAAGAAGTCTCAGTGGCATGGAGGGTGGAAGAGAGGTGTGGACTGAAGAGAAAGACCATTGTCAGCAGCAGCCTCTCCTCACTGGCTCTGAGGGGTGTTCTGAAAGGGATCTAACATAAGCAAATCCACTTCCAGTCACTCATCCGTGCCAGCCCAGAGTAAGGAGAACATTAAGAACTGATGAGTGTGGTTTCCCACAAATCTTTCATCACGTTCGTGGCTGCAGCTGACTTTGGTTACTGGGCTTTTGGTCCGACACACGTTTGGAAACTAGAAAACCTACTGCGATTTTTGTAGGACACACTGGTCCTTGTCTTCCAGTGGAGAAATTACTGGACTGTCAGAAGAGGTTTCCAGGGAATCATCCTGAGTTTAGGGGAGAATTACTCCTTCAATATTTTAGCTAGACTGCATGGTCCCTCAGAGGCAGGAATCATTTCTACTTTGGGATTTCTCACAACATCTCAGAAGTTCTTAGCCTTTTTTTGTCAGTTTTGGCAATGTGATGAAGAATATGAAGCCCTTTCTCAGAATCTTACTTTTAAGTACATAAAGTAAAATAAATAAGATTATAAAGAAAGCCAATTGTGTTGAAATAGTTATCAAATAGATTTACCTATAAATATACAAGATTAAAAAGGAAAACAAATATATTGAAAGTTATCGTTTTTATTTGCTATTATATACATAGAAGCAAATAGCGTATGTATAAAATAATATATGCATATATAAATATAATATATAAGTATATATAATGCAAATTATACATATATAGATATGAGCAAGTATAATTGATAACTGTATTTCAACATAACTGGTTTCCTTTGTTAGCATGTATTTTATTTGTATTTTTTCGCATTTGTATTTATTTGTATTTTATTATATATAATTATGCCATTACATACATGTTTATGTGTATACATACACATAATTGCATGCAATATGTTCTCTCTCTCTTTACACACACACACACACACACACACACACACACACACTCACACAAGTTCACAAACACCAGGAAAAGAGTCTCTGTTACAATTACTTCAGAGAAGGCTCTCAATAACAATTTATGACTAATGAAAACACACATCAATATTTGGTTCATATTCTATCCAAAGTATATAAAGGAAGTTTACTTGGCAGTCTTGTGGATGGGAATTATAGCTTAAAAAATACTTTATTAAGTCAGAAAACCTATGATCTAGTCTTAACTCAGCCTCTATCTATCATATTAACTTTGTGGCCTAAGGCACATTACTTAACCTAAGCCTCAGTTTCCTAATCTGTAAAATGAGGAGAAGAAGATCAGGATGGTTGAAAGGATGGTTCTAACCATCACATATAAAATTGATTAGGTACCTTTATCCTGGAGAAGAAAAGGGGTGTGTTTGTGTGTGTGTGTGTGTGTGTGTGTTTATGTGTGTGTGTGTATGTGTATGAGAGAGAGAGAGAGAGTTCAATGTAATTTCCTAACAATCAGAGTCATCCCAAAGTGAAAAGGAATGTTTTGGGAGTCATTTAATTGGATTCCAGTCAATACAGGGAGATCTTCAACTGAAAATTGAATGACCACCTATTGGCAATGTTGTCAAAAGGACTTTGGGGCAACGAAGATTGCACCAAATGGAACTCCGAGGTTGGTGGTTCTAAAAGGATTCTTCAATCGTTTTTCCAATATAGATAAATAACAACAGCAACTAGTTATGGTAATAACAATATTTAGATAAAGTTTTAAGACAAAGTTCTCTACTCATAGTCCTGTGTGGTATGTATGGAGTTCAACTCAATTCAGAAATTGTTAATTAGGCACCATGGTATCTCCAATTGGATGTCCTCTAGACATTTCAAACTCCACAAGGCTGGTTTAGCTAAGTGTTTCCACCCAAATCCTCTCCTGTTCTGTAGTTCCCTATTACTATTTGAGGCACCATCATCCCTCCAGTGACCCAAGCTTGCAATCCTACTATCATTGTTAACTACTTACTTCATTCATCAAGTCATGTCAATAAGCATTTATTAATTGCTTACTATGTGCCAGGCACAGTTCAGAGTGCTAGGGATACAAAGAAAGTTAAAAAAAAAAGCCCTCTCTTCTCTCAAGATCCTCACTGTATAATGGGGGAGATGGTATGTAAACAATCATCTACAAACAAGATATAGATAGAAGAAATTGGAAGCAATCTCAGAGGGAAAGAACTCAGTTTAAAGAAAACAAGGAAAGGCTTCTGTAAAAGATGGGATTTTAGCTAAGACTTGAAGGAAGTCAGAAAGAACAGATGCAGAACAAGGACGTTCCAGCCGTGGGGATGGCCCAGTGGTATGCTGGAGCAAGCTCCTACCAGCTAGTAAGAGCTGACAGTTAAAGTTTCAGTGTGAGCTACAAATAAGGGCTTGATATAGTGTTTTGCTGAACACCTAGACTTAAGTGATGGACAAAAAGCTAACAATGCAAATCAATCTTAAAAGAGTATCCTACACACATTTTTTTTTCCTGGAGAGCTAATAGTTAAATATTTTTCAGTATACCACTTTGATGACCAGGAGATCATTGTCTTTGGTCACAGAATATCTGATGGGGGTGGAGAAAGTAAGGCCTAAGAAGACTGAAAAGGTACGAAGGGCTTTGAAAGCCAAACAAAGAATTTTATATTTGATCTTTGGGGTAAAAAATGAGCCACTAGAGTTGATTAAATGTGTACATGGGGTGACATTATCAGATGGGAATTTTAAGATCACTTTGACAGCTGAGTGTAGAATGGACTAGAGTGGGAAGAGACTTGAGGTAGGGAAACCATTCATCAGGACCAACCACAGCATGGTTACAGGGTCTGAGAAGAGAATGGGGCATACACATGTGATATTAAGAGAGTAGAAATGATAGGACTTGGCAACTGATCAGATATGAGAAAGGGTGAAGAGCTGAGGATGACACCTGTGTTGTCAGTCTATGTGACAGAGAATAAGGTGGTATCCTCACCAGTGACAGGAAAGTTCAGAAGCTGGAAGAGTCTTGGGGATAATATAATGGATTCGTTTTGAATATGTTGAGTTTAAGAAGGCCTTGGAAACAGTCAAGATATCTAACCGTCAATTTAAGATGAAAGACTGGAGGTCAGGAGAAAGATCAGAGTCAGACAAACAGATCTGAGAATCACCTGAATATCTAATCCACTGCCAAACCCTGTCAATTCTACCTTCACAATATCTCTTGTATATGCCCCTTTCTCTCCACTCACAAAGTTACAGTTGTAGTTCAGACTCTCATCACTGCTTGCCCGGACTATTGTAATAGCCTCCTAATTTGTTTCCCTGCATCAAGCCTCTATGCTCCAAACCATTCCCTGCTCAACTGTCAAAATGCTTTTCCTCAAGTTCAGGTCAAACCATAATACTCCTCCCCTCTCTGATCATCCTGAATTCAAAAAACTCCTATGTCTCCCTATTGCTGATAGCATCAAATTTAAAATATTGCATTTGTTTTTTAAAACCCTTCACAGGGGGAGGAGCCAAGATGGCAGAGTAGAAAGATTCACATATGCTTGCTTTGAACCCACAGCCAATGGATTTCCTGTAAAAAGAACTCCCAACAAATTCTGGAGCAGTAGAAGCTGCACAACAACAGAGTGAAGGAGATTTCCATTCCAGAGAGCCCCGAAAAACTGACCCCAAAAGGCCATCGCGCACTAGATGGGAGCAGAGCCCAGCCCTTCCCTGGCTGTGTGACACAGAGAGGAGCAGATCCGAGCAGGCTTCAGGGTAAGTTACTGCACCTTGTGTCCATCATTTCTCTTCATGGAGAAACATAACAAGTTTCCTCATAGACCCTCTGGAGATGTGACTGGTCATCATCCTGGTGAGTTGTCAGTTATTTTTTTTTTACATTATTGCTGTCCTCATAGAAATGGTTCTCCTGGATCACTTACTCCGCTTTGCCTCACTTCCCTCTATAACTATCTCTTTTACCATTCCTTACTGTGAGGTAATAGTCTAGTACATTCTTCTGTTCAGACATTCTCCGATTGGTTGACACCTCCTAAGATTCTACTTCTTTGCTTTTCTGCCTACCTCTCTCCCTTTAGTTCCCCCATCAGCACAGGAAGTTTGTCTTGTTTGTAACCTCAATATTACCCTCCCTCTTAATCCAAAAGACAAGGCTCCAGAGATGCAAATAAAAAGTGAAAGAGTTTTTGCCTCCAGGGAGCTTACATTTTAATAGGGGACAACACATCCTTGGGAGAGGTAGCCAGGAAAGGGAGTTTTGTCCAGGGGAGTAATAAGGATGGTGAATTGTGCCATAAACAGAAATTGTCATGCCATTTCCAGAAGCAAAGATAGTATTGGTTTGACTGTTGGATGGAAAAACTAGGAATGTAAGATATTGAAAACCCTCCTGGTTTAATGGAGAAGATAATTAACCTTGGATTCAGAATAGAACCAAATGAGAACCTAAGCTTTGATGCTTACTAGCTGTGTCACCAAAGCCTCAAAGAAAAAAAAATATGAATTGGACATAAACCCAACAAGAATCCCCAGGAGTTAAAAAAATGATTTTCAAAATTAAGTAAGAACAGCAGAGAAATGAAAGCCCAGAAATGAAAGCAAAAGAAGAAAAACAAAAAGGAGTGAAAAGATAATTAACAGCTTAGCAACAGAGGTACAAAAATGATGAAAAAAATAAAAAGTAGAATAGGCCAAATGGAAAAAGAGATAAGAAAGCTCACTAAAGAAATTCCTTAAAAATTAGAATGAGTAAATGAAAGCCAATTGACTCCATGAAATATCAAGAAACCATAAAAGTCAAAAGAATGAAAAATAGAAGAAATTGTGAAATATCTCATCAGAAAAATAACTCATCTTGAAAACAGATTGAGGGGGAGGAGCCAAGATGACAGAGTAGAAAGACTCACATATGCTAGCTCCAAACCCATAGCCCATAATTACCTATAAAAAGAACTCCCAACAAATTCTGGAACAGTGGAAGCTGCACAGCAACAGGGTGAAGGAGATTTCCATTCCAGAGAGCCCTGAAAACCGATCCCAAAGGTCTGTCACACACCGAATGGGAGCGGAGCCCAGCCCTGCCCTGGCTGCGCGGCACCAAGAGGAGCGAGCAGATCCGAGCAGGCTTCAGGGACAGAATCTCCAGCAGCCACGAAGGTCTCTCCACTCACAGATGCACAGGTCAGTGAGAGAGATGTCCGGACGGGCTGAGAGGGGAGCAGGGTGTCTCCATGACTCAGGCCCCTTTGGAAGACAGCAGCAGAGGCAGCAGGTGGCCAGAGGCTACTAGAGCAGGCAGGAACTTGGCAGGAGCTCCATTACTGAAGGTCTCTGCATAAACCCCCTGAGGGAACTGAGCCTGGGAGGTGGCCCTGCCCCCACCTGAGAACCTGAACTTAATCCCACTGAATTGCAGCCCCACCTGCTGCTGAAAGCCCTGAGGCTGGGGAGCAGCATTTGAATCTCAGACCCCAAGCACTAGCTGGGAGGATCCGCAGGCAAGGTGGGTGTGGAAAGGAATCTCAGAAGTCAAGTAACTGGCTGGGAAAATGCCCAGAAAAGGGGAAAAAAAATAAGACCATAGAAGGTTACTTTCTTGGGGAACAGATGTTTCTGCCTTTCCTTTCTGATGAGGAAGAACAATGCTTACCATCAGGTGAAGACATAGGAGTCAAGGCCTCTGTATCCCAAACATCTGAAATAGGTATCCAATGGGCTCGGGCCATGGAGGAGCTCAAAAAGAATTTTGAAAATCAAGTTAGACAGGTGGAGGAAAAACTGGGAGGAGAAATGAGAGAGATGCAAGAAAAACATGAAAAACGGGTCAATACCTTGATAAGGGAGACCCAAAAATATGCTGAAGAAGATAACACCTTGAAAAATAGGCTAACTCAATTGGTAAAAGAGGTTCAAAAAGCCAATGAGGAGCAGAATGCTTTCAAAAGCAGAATTAACCAAATGGAAAAGGAGGTTCATAAGCTCACTGAAGAAAATAGTTCTCTCAAAATTAGAATGGAACAGATGGAGGCTAATGACTTTCTGAGAAACCAAGAAATCACAAAACAAAGCCAAAAGAATGAAAAAATGGAAGAGATTGTGAAATATCTCATTGGAAAAACAACTGACCTGGAAAATAGATCCAGGAGAGACAATTTAAAAATTATGGGACTACCTGAAAACCATGATCAAAAAAAGAGCCTAGACATCATCCTTCATGAAATTATCAAGGAAAACTGCCCGAGAGCTGAGAAAAAAAATAATCATGAAGTTTACTCTCATCACATTTGACTAAAGGAAGGAATACTCATTTTGGTATGAAAACCTATCTTACAATACAGGAAAGTGGGGGAGAAGG
>CM053771.1:142959667-142984686 GCA_028658325.1 Potorous gilbertii | reverse complement strand
TTCCCAAAGGGAATGGGTGGGGAGGGAGGGATGGGGAGAAGTTGGAACTCAAAGTTTTAGGAACAACTGTTGAGTATTGTTCTTGCTACTAGGAAATAAGAAATACAGGTAATGGGGAATAGAAAGTTATCTGGCCCTACAGGACAAAAGAGAAGATGGGGACAAGAGAAGGGAGGGATGATAGAAGAGAGGGCAGATTAGTGATAGGGGAAATTAGAATGATCTGTGTGGGGGGAGGGAACAAATGGGGAGAAAATTTGGAACCCAAAATTTTGTGAAAATGAAGTAAAAAGTTAAATAAATAAATTTATATTTAAACAAAACCCTTCACAATTTGGTTCCTTATTACTTTTCCTCTCTTCTCATACTTTGTTCCAAGTATGATTTGACCATACTAGTCTACTAACTAATGTCATCGTATATGGCGTTCTGTTTTCCTTCTGGGGAGTACATGTATGTAAGATGTCCCCTTTTCTTCAGGAGACTACAATCTAAAAAGTCATTTTATTTGGGAAAGCAGCATCTTTATCTATCCATCTATCTATCTTTCCATCTATCTGGTGGTAGTGGATAATGAAGGGAGTTTTCTTTTAGGGATTCACAGAAATAGAGATTACAGCCCTGAGGCAGCTAATTGGAATGTTTTTCCAGAAACAATGGTAATATTGATTTGATTTCTGTTCCTAGGGCAAAAGGTAGAAAAAAGGGTGGTAAAGTATATGACAAGATATCCCAAGATGCCCAGGGGGCTTGGAAGCAAAGGTTTAGCTAAATATAGACCTTGAGGCAAGTTTTCAACAAGCCCAACCTCAGGGTGGAGTTTCAATATGAGTACATTAACTCATCCAGACTGGGAGGCATGGTCCAGGAAAGGAAAGGCTATTCTAAGAATTAAGGGAAAAATGAGTAAAGACATGGAAGGGTGAATAGCTTACTACATCTGTGAAGGTGAATAGGGCACTTGGATTGAGCCTCTAAACTTTAGAGGCTTAGTGACGAAGAACAGTGTGATTTTCTATAGGTTTTGATTTCCCCAAATTTTAATTTCTCCACTGTCTGTCATTAAAAATCATTGATATACTGGAGCTGGAAGAGCACCAGAGCCAAAGCTGAGAAACTTCCTTTCATAAACCTTACCTACACTATTTCTCAAGTTATTCATCTGGGACATCCCAGACTATTTTATATTGTAGAGAAGACAAAATAGAAAGTTCAATATGAACAATTATGGAGTAACATTATGTTGCACTTGGATGATTCTGCCAAGAAATCTGGTTTCTCCCTGTAGTATCTGGAAAACAGAAGCACAAAACACCTGCATGCCAGATGTGCACACGTGTTTGCATGCCACGGCTGATCCGTCTAAGGAATGAGTCAAAGACTTTGATTTAGGCCATAGAAAGAAAAGGGATCCATGATGGAACACAGAAGAGGTTCCAGAGCTGGACTATGAATAGAAATAGGTTCTACTATCCTTCTGGACCTCCTTTCATCTTATTTTTTGGTTTTACTTTTCATTCCGTATGACACTTAGGTACTAGCAAAGCTAAGCTGTACTAGTATCTTGATTACGTCTCTACCTCCAATCTGGTAATTACTTTGGATGCTGCTTCCTCGCAGATATGACTTCTGGGGATATTCATTTGATCACAGATTTTCCTGTAATTGGGAAGCATGACTGAGGGTAGAGGAAGGAGGAAATAATGAGTTAATACAACAGATGACCATGGTCATCTGGTTTTTTTTTATCCTTTATTGTACCTTTCTTTGTTTCCAACCATCATGTGTTAATCTTCTTCTACTTCCTCTTCTTACTCATCTTTCTTGTTGAGGGAAAAAAAGCCAACAGCATAGGATTTCTACACAGCTGTAGCCAAACAAAAGTTTGAAGTAAATGAGCAGAAATCTGGTTGAGATTCAAATTTCTCTATTTCTCCAGATGACTCATTCACTATTTGGAAACTCTTCCAATGGAACCAACCTCTCTTTGTCTAACAATGATAATTTCAACTGGACCAAGGATGGCTGGGAAGATATCTCCATCTCCATGCACTCAGGAAGACAGGCTAATGGATAATATGATCTAGGTATAGAACTGGCATTTATTTCCTACACATAAAAATAAATGTTAAACATAAAATCTACAAGGCTGAATTTGACAGAAATACACTTAAATATGTAGCATTCAACCATAATCAAATACATCTGTTATACTTTCCTGAAAGAATGATACTTACACCTCATATACACATATATATATATATATATACACTTATGTATATATGTGTATATATGTATATGTGTGTAAAATTTTGTGAGACTGCAAATTAGGTATTCTACATTTCACCTCAGCTTTGCACCATCCCAGAGACAAGGTGGATATCTTTTGGCAAGCCAGACCAGAGCTAGAGTTCATAGCCTTGTTGGTGGTCATCCGTTCCAAGATTGCTGGAGTAGCTCCCAGGAAGTCCTACTCTGGTTGCCAAATGGTTTTTAGCCATAGAACCCAGGATATCTGAATCTCACTAACTCTCAAAGTGACCTTCAATACTAGTTATGTCCATTTGGGGATCAATATTCAGTAACCTAAGGAGAAACATAGAAAGGTCAACTCAAAACCCAGAATCAAGCTTACCAAAGTAGGACATAGGCATTAGTCACCAAGCGCTTATGGTTATAGGACCAACAGTGTAGGGGAAAGGACAGTTGCCCTTCCCCCTTCCATTCACAGGAAGCATCTTGAAACAGTCCTGATATGACTCAAATCAGGAAAAAGAATAGAGGAGAGGGAGCCAGACAGATTTTTTTTAAGATTCACTATGTCATGGGCTCTTCGTACCTAGTGGCCAATGGGGGATTGCTCTATCAACTCAAAGAGCAAGAGTTCAACAGTGCTAAGTCATATGCATGGTTACCCAAAAGCAGCCAAGGAGGACCATCATCAATGATGATGATGTACTCATCATCCCCAAAACACTCAAGTGCTGAATCATATATGGCAGGAAGAAGGAGGGAAAACCCAAGTTACGTGCCACTCTAATCAATAATTTTTGACCTGGTATCTATTACCAAAAAACACAAATGAAAAAAATTCTAAAAAATGTTTCAATATTATTGGTTTCCTTTGTAATCCTATGTATTTTATTTTATCCATTTAAAAATTATTATTCTGAGAAGGGGTCAATAGACTTTAGCAAATTGCTACAACAATTCTGTGTCTGTAACACAAAAAAATGTTAAGAACTCGTAGGGAGTGTTTTCTCTTATACATGTGACTGGAAAACAAAGATAACTAGCAATATTTGGCATCTAAATCATATTTTAAGGTTTCCAAAGCACTTTGCATATACTATTGCATCTGATCCCTATAGTAATCCTCCAAAATGTGTACCCGAGGAATTGCTCTCCTTGTTTTACAGATGAGAGAAGTGAGGAACAGAGAGTCTGAGTGATTTTTCTGTGTCCAGGATGATAAATATCAGAGGCGGGATTTAAACTTGGATCTTTCAGGATGCTAAGTCTAATGCTTCTTTCATCACACCATGCTTCTTCATTAAGCATACTCCCATCTTTCTGAAGGCACCTAGAAAGAAAAAGGTAAAGGATCTAATTAACTCCTATGCAGATTATGGAGAATGAAATCAGTCACACTGCATGTGCACATGCACATTTATGAATGTGTTTATCGGGAGGATTTAGATCCTTCAGGGCAAAGTATTTTTGTCTGTTAATTGTTTTTCAGGGGTATACAGGAACCAGCCAGAACCAGTTAGGGAGAACCGATTTTTAAAATTTAAAATTTTAGTGTGAGCAATTACACCTTAGGAATCTGCAAATGCTACAAATTGTGACTTGGTTCAGTGTTTTGTTGATTGACTGGAATTAAGAAAGTGATGGAGAAAAACTTCAAAGTTTGTTGTGCATACATCCCTCTGCCCCAGAGAGTCAATTGTTAAACATTTACCAGCACTTGCTTTTCATCCTAAAGACTAAACTCTTATCTTGTCTGATGCTATGCCTATATATAAGACTTTTCTATGTAGGATATTTGCTCCCTAAACTCTACAACTGAAGATGACAGTGTTGATAGTATTGCTTCCTATGAATGATGGGAATTTCTTTAAGTAATTATAATATAGCAGTGATGGCTTATGTTACATCATTCACATTTCTGGACTTATCATATAGAATAACCAAATACGGCTAGCAGGGATTGGACTTAACTTGGTTGCAGAAGATGAAAATATCCTGGAATCAGGCATTTTTAACATATGTGGAGGGGAGGGAGAAAAGATGAGGCGGGGGGAGAGAGAGAGAGAGAGAGAGAGAGAGAGAAAGAAAGAGAGAGAGAGAGGACTTGTTTAGAAATCTGGTGATGCCTTTCACACAATGAAATTCTTTTAAAATATTCAAATTGAAGGATGTGCCAAATTTTGGATGTGTTCTTTCTACATACACACAATACATACACAAATGCATATGCAAATACATATTCATACATATATATACATATATACACATATATATACATATATACACATATATATACATGCATGCATATGTACATATTCACACACATTTCTTTTTCATCCAAGTTCATGGACTCCCTGAAATATCGGGTCAAGAATATCTGTTGTAAACAGAAAATTGTGAATTGCCTGTCTGTTTAGTTCACCATGCTAGAATAGGACAATCCAACCTCAGAATCCTCTAAGTGTTTTCAGTTGATGCATCCCACTAGGGCAAGGATGATTTTGTTGTTTTTTCCATACAATATGGATAATTGATCCAGGTCTCTAGCAGAGGATAATGGTGAGCTAAGGAGGCTGATCAGAATCTATAGAAACCTACGGATGGCATGCCGGTTAACTCTGTACTATCAGGGAAGATGCTATAATGGAAAATGAAATAACAAAAATCCTTCCTCCTGTGCCCCTTTTTCCTTTGCCCCAGTTGATTGCCTTTCTTTGTATAGCTATACTAGATGCATAGCAAAATTTCATTTTTAGGGGAGAAGTAGCATGGTCTGATGAGCTAAACATTGGCATTAGTATCAGAAGAATACTATTGATTTTGAATATCAACTCTACCATTTATTAGCTGTGTAACTGTGGGCAAGTCTTAAATTCTTTGAGTTTCAGTCTCCATATCCTTGAGTAAGTATAACGACATTTTTACAACCAACTTCAAAGAACCATTATGGGGGGAAAGGCTAGAAAAAATGTAAGCTATCATTACTGCACTATTTTAAAAGCAAATCTAATTTCATTTGACGCAAGTGACAGGTAAGATTTGAGAGATTCTTGCAATCCTTTAATTATTCTTTTTTAAATGAGCTTTCATATATTTGAATTCACTTATTTTTTTCAAAGGAGGAAAGGTACTACTATCTACTGTCTTTATTTTAAGTAGACTTCTTGAAAACTACTAGTTTCTGTATTCTCAGAAAATCTTTTTTGACAAGATGACCTTGATTCCAAACCACTATAGTTCTGTGCCTCTGATAATGACAATGATTATGAATGATGATGATAGCTAGCATTTCCATAGTAATTTAAGGTTTGCAAAGTACTTTACAGTAATCTCATTTAATCCTGACAACAACTCTGAGATTCAGATGCTATAATTGTCCCATTTTACAGATGAGGAATTTGAGGCAGAGAGAGGTTAAGTGATGTTCTAAAGGTCACACAGCTAATAAGTATATAAGGAAGGATTTGAACCTACATCTTCCTGCTTCCAAGTTCAGCCCTCTGTCCACTGCATTTATGTAAATAGATGCCACCTTAGCTAATTGAGAGCTGACAAGAGACTTTTATATTACTCTCACAGCCCATGAAGTAGTGCCACAAAGTTACCCTAACTCAGAAAAGTTGCCCTACGTAGACATTTCAGTTTTACTGCTCAGTGACCTCTCCAGGCCTCTAATGGTCTGGCTCTGCTCAATATAGCTGCATTCTCTTCTGTTTGCATTAAGTTGTTTAAAGCATTAAATGTCAGACAAATAGGAATAAATAACCTTGATCCCAAGCAAGTCCCTGGGAATCCATAGTTTTAGAATCCAAGACAGATTCTTTGATAACTGAGCCTACAGAAGTATTCTCTCCTCTGAGTAAAAAGAGAGTTATTAGGGGTGCTTTGAAGTCTGACAGTGGTATTTGGGGAAAAACAAAACAAAACACTGAACCTAGAGTTAAGGAGATCTGAGTTCAAATCCTGCCCTTAGCATGTACTCCCTCTGTGACTCCACACAAATCATTTAAACTCAATTTCATCCTCTGGAAGATGAGGCCCAGATTAGCTCTAAGTTCCTTTCTAGATCTTAATTGTGACCTGTTGATCGTTAGTCTTACTTCTGTCATTCGACCACTCTGAACCTCAGTTTCTTGATCAAAATGGGGATTATACTCTCATTTCCTATGTCTCACTGTTGTTTCAAGGAAAGTACTTTGTAAACAGATGAATTATATGGAAAGGTTTCTATTACACATGTATATTATTCCTGCACATGTCTAAACTCTCACATGTATCTGTGTGTATTTGTGTGTCTGTGTCTGTGTGCACGGGAAAGGTTTTTAAGATTTGGACCTAAAAGGAAGTCAAAGCAACGTGGAACATTTCACAAATATAAAATCACCATAGAGACTAGACCTAATGCACAGGCATATAATGAAAACTCATGATATTCCACAAAGGAAGGTTATGGCTCCTCAAACTCCAATGTATTAGTTAGAAGGAACAGAAGAAGGAAGTAGGAAATCAGCTGAGGCTCTCTTGCTCCAGCCAACGCCAAGTTTTACTATCTGGAAAAAGAACTGGATGACTACTTGTGCTGTTGCTTCTTTGATGGTATCAGAGGCTAGCCTAGGATTACAGTTTTTCCCCACTATCTTTCCCTGGCTTGACCACACCCCCTAATTTATGGAGGCAGATCTATTAGGAACATTATGGTCCTTGCATCCTCTTTAGCCTCTGAACAGAGGATTCCCGCAGGTAGTTGGAAAGAAACCACAGTCAAGTGTGGGAAGCTCAGGACATCCTTCACTCTCTCTGAATCAGCAAAGTAGTGAGGTATGAAATTTCTGTTTAAACATTCTTACTCTAGCCTTTATTTTTTAGGGGAATTGAAAAGTGGGGATCTTCCATGACACAATGAGATTTCTTTTTCTCTTTTAAGGTTCTTTTGTATTTTCCCTAAACTAGTTTCCTAAGTGCCAATATTCATTACTAGTTGGTATACTCTTGTCTGTAAAATGTATCTGTTTTGTAATTATGTCTATGTGCCTCCCTGCCCCCTCCTGCCTCTACCCTTGTCTTGACTTTTATAAGGCGAAATCCACTGTGTTTCAGAGAGTTTTCAATTTACTTGTCAGGACCACGAAGCTGTTCTTTGGCACACTGGAGCATTTCCAAAGGAATAAAGCTGCAGTTAAAAGATTGAAGTTTCTTTTTGTCTTTCGCTCCTATTGAGGCTATCATTTTACATTTTTTTCCCTTCAGCTTAATGAATTGCTTCTATGGAGAGGAAATTGCAAACTATTTGAATCCTGCAAACCTAACTTAGCTTTTTGTGTTTTTTCTTTTCCCCCTCCTGGGTTAAATCTCCCAGCAACCAAAGTACTGAGCAGTCCATAAAATTGTAGGTGAGACAAGGGAGTCTCAATTGAGAGATTTCTTTTTCCTTTCCACCCACCCCTGCATACCCCGGAACTGTAGAATGGGACTGGCATTAGAGAACAAACTTGGAAGAAACTGTAGGCATGAAATGGTAATTCCAACCCATTCTCTATTTGTCAGGCATTTCTACCTTTGCATGTGTCTTGTAATCTATTGCTAAATTCTCCCCATAGCCTCTTTTTCCCCAGCATTTTTTGTGAGCAAAGAATTTAATAAACTAGGCTAGCTCTGGGACTGAGAAATTTCTTCACAGAGGTTTTCCTTATTGCACTGTGGATGAATTTTTCTGATCTTAAGACCAATTTTCTTCCTCCTTCATACCACTGTTGCAAACTGGAAAAGAGATGTTTGTAAAACAACAGGAAATCAGATCTCAGAAGGACAACCTAGACAGATCTATTTGATTTGGAAAAGTCCTGACACTTCAACTCTTTCATCAGATGTGCTTCTGGATTTCATCTCTTTTTATCTGGGAAGAAAAGGTTTTCACTTCTTTAGCCATGGGGTCATAGGGTTGAACTGTTCCTGTTCCTGTCTTTATTGGTTTTGTTCTGATTTAACCTGTTGTTTCAGGGAAGGGAAGACTAATGACTTAATGTTGGCAAAGTTCTTTGAAGATGAAAAGCTCTTTTCATGTGCTCACTATTAAAGTTATTAATATTAATATTTGGAGAAGGCATGCTGCTTCTAATTGTAAATCAACAGTTCCCATCCTTGCCAACTCAATGGTGAAAAAACAAACAGCAGCAGCAGCCACTCAACCTCTTCGGTCCTGGTTCTGCAATTGATGGGTTCTCAAGGCCAAAATCATAATCCTAACAGGATGGGTCTCCATGTACCAAGGTCCTTCACCACAAATGTCCTACTGGCTGGATGTGAGGGAGGGAGAGGAGTGATTAAGGTCCATAAGGATAAAGCAGTTTGATCTCTGGCAGTGTGTGGTCTTAGTAAATGGGAAATAAACTTTGGCCAAGTCTAATTGTCTGAATGAAAAGGTAATTTATTTAAAAGATGATTGCTATGTGGTCTCATAAAAGGAAGACTATAAGCTGGGACTTATTTCAACTGGTTTTGACTTCTCACTGTTTCTGTGATGCAGATGTTTCTGGGAACAGATTTCCTTCTGAAATGTGGACTTTAATTCACTTGGTGAGAGGCATCATAGAATAGAGGACAGTGAGCTGGTCTTGGAATCTTGGAGACCTGGGTTCAAGTTGTGCCTTTGACACATCTTGGCTGTGTGACTCTAGGCAAGTCACTTAACTTTTCAGTGCTGTAGAAAGTGGCAGAAATTGAGACTAGAAATTACAGAGAAATGTGCTGACTTGCATTGATTAGAGAGTTTCCTTAGGAATTCCCTATACCAGTGAAATCACTGGTCTAGTTTCTGTCTTTATCTACATCATGAGGACATTGTGAGAACAAAGAAAATAATAGAAAGAACATGTTTTTTAAAATTAAAGTACATATGCAAGACATTGTTAAATATTATAACTATTGGTGAAGCAGGAGTGATTGGTTTTTATATAGGAAAAAATTTTGAAGATGCAGAGAACTGAGCTTGTTTTCTCATCACCAGCTTCTTTGCCCTTTCCTTTACCTTGTCTGGACAAGTTCTTGATCATATAGTCCCCATTATTTCTCAATAGCTTGCTGAAAGAAGCACCTGTTGTTGGAGTACCATCTCTTTGTGTAGAAGACAGAATGCATTTTCAGCGGCTACAAGAACTTCCAAGCCAGTGAAAATACTTGGCTTGTTCCTCTACTATATGGCATTATAATTGCCAATATTTTGTCTTACGTGTCATACCTGAGTGAATGCCTGAATACCTTTATTGGAATGTAAGTTCCTACTTGCATCTCTCATATTCATCTTTTTCTCCCTCAAGAGTGCCAAGCACAGTGCCTAATATACAGTAGGAATTCACAAATATCTGTTGAATGAATGAAATGGGAGAGTATGAACTTCAGGGATAATCTCTTAAGGTCAGATTTCTCTCTTTTGTTAGACTCGGGGCTTGCTGAAAATACTGATGCAAGAAATATCTTTATTTTCTAGTAAACAGATTAACGTTTCTCAACAACTCTTTGTTTTGAATCTCAAAACCAAACTTCTTTTTGATTTAGCCAACAATTTCTGATGGCAATTAGCAAATATTCAGTAATCTAGTCATTGCTGTGAGTGCCTTGGCTATGCCCCCACAACTACTCACATATGTTCCTCAGGGTCCAAATCTCCCTTTTATTTCTATCTTACTGAAGTTATTAAGTGGAGAAGATGCCATGGCTGTTGCCCTTATCCACAGATTTCAGATGTGGTACCATTTTTATTGCACTTAAGATTTCTGTTGAGCTCTCAGTGATTTTGGGAAAAGATGGATTGATCTTCTCTGTTCCTCTGGTCATGAATAAGCTGGAACAGGTAGACAAGTCTTACAGGAAGGTATGAAACTGACTACTTTTTTCACCATTATTCATGTCCCACTCGCTCTCACCCTGTTCTTAGGGGATATGGATCAGATCTTTGATTTCATTGGTTTGGGCTGCTCTCAGGTGAGAGAATTCTATCTAACTTAGATCAGACCTCCCTCCCTTTTCAATTCATAGTTTTAGGAAGTTGCCTAGAGGAAAAAGAGATTAGTACTTAAGACTACTAGATAGTGCAGTGGATATACAGAGAGCTGGACTTGGAGACAGGAAGAACTGAGCTCAAACCCAACCCAAGATATTTACCACGTAACCTTTGGGAAATCACTTAACCTCTGTTTGCCTCAGTTACCTCAATTGTAAATAGGGGTAATAGTAATGTCTATAATAGTAATGTCTACCTCCAAGGATTTTTTTTTGAGGATCAAATGAGATATTTGTAAAGTATTTAGCACAGGGCCTGGCACATGGCAGATGATAAATAAACGCTAGCATACTGATGAAGAGGATGATGGTGAGATGATTTCTGCAACTAATTTGTGTCAGAAACAGGACTTGAACTCAGGTCTTCCTGGCTCTAAGGTCAACTCTCTATATACTTACTACGCTATGCTATCCCTCATCCTGAGCATATCCCAGAAATCAGAATTTAATTTCTGGGTGAAGTATGTCATGACTCCATTTGAAAGTTGTACCTTTAGAAAAAGGTATATTTTCAAAATATAAGTTTTTAACTTTCAATTTTCCCTGGAAAGCAGACTGGTCCTCCAACATATTTCATATTATGGTCTTTTTTGTTCTGAGAGGTGCAAAATTTTACCCATTATTTTCTCCAGTGGTAAACTTATGAACTAAGCTCTAGGTGGTACACTGGATAGAGTACTATAACCAGCAAGACCTGTATTCAAATCCAACCTCAGACATTTACTAGTCGTGTGCTTGTCTCAGTTTCTTCAGCTGTTAAATGGGAATTATAACAGCAACTGCCTCCAGGGTTGTTGTGAGACTCATATGAGATAATATTTATAAAGTGCTTAGCACAATATCTGGCACAAAATAGATGTTTAATAAATGTTTATCCCTTCCCCATTCATTCCACAAGGGAATTTGGTAAAATTTTGTGATAATACATTTGGTTCTCTAACTTTTTTGTTAGAAAGATGTTGATTTTGCTGAAAAGATCTGGTTCACTGGAAGAGGAAAGACCAACAATTATTTGCTGAGCAAAGTCCCTCTTTAAATCAGTTGATGGATATTTATTAAACACCAACTATGTGACCTATGCTTTGCAAAATGCTCTTTGGGGTATAGAAAAAGAAGTAGACAGTTATTCCCTCCTGCCAGAACTCTATAATATAGTTAGGGGAAAGAGATACATGCACAAGTAATAACAGTTAATGATAAAACTAATGTGATTAAGAGCTAATTCATGTCATACCTATAGACTCAGTTCTTCAGAGTAGAGAAAGCTTGATGAGAGCCACAGCATTGAGTCCTTTGAAATGAGTAATTTGAAAATTGAGAAGGATCTTAGAAATAATCTATGTCTAGTACCCTCACTTTGTGGTGGAGGAAAATGAGATCAGAGAGGTAAACTGAACTGCCCAAGGTAACATGGCTCTTAGGAGGTAGATACAGGGTTTGAACCCAGGTCTTTGAATCTATAATCTTTTCTGAATCAGGGAAAGAAAGGTCAGTTTCCCTTTTCAGGAAGATGAAATATAACTGAATAGGCCAGCCATCCAAAAAAAATGGGGTTATGCCAAGAATTTAGAGGGTGAAGAAATGTGTAAAAAACCCAGATAATAGAATAATGGAATAAACAGAAAGAGGTCAAATGTCAAAAAAATATTTCTAACAGGAAGATCTATTATATAGTTTTCCCAAGAGAAGTAGCAAAATGGAAAACCCCATCATGTAAGTTATTTAAAATAGTGAGACCTGTAATGTTGATCATTTCCAACAGTGCTTGAATGAATACATGGCTAAATCAACCTAGGGAAGGTTTTTTAGATAGTCTGGAGTAGAGGCCAAGAGAACTATAACTAGTAACCCTCAGGAAAAAGGGAAAATTGGGTAAGGTGCTTGACTATCAGCTGGCATATGACTTTTGAAACACAGAGAAGTCGTATCAATCAATCAACAAGCATTTACTAAACAGCAATTATGGGTCAGGCAGTATGCCAAGCACTGGAAATACAAAGAAATAGCAAAAAACAGTCCCTGCCCCCCGAGAAGCTCACATTCTAAAAGCGGGGGAGGGGACAACCTGTACATATATGTATATACGACACACCGATACACATGTACATGCACATATACAAAGTACAAATGAAGTAACTTTAGAGAAGTCACTAACTTGGGGCTGGAGGGGAGGGAAGGAGTCTGAGAAAGACCTCCTACCAAAACTGCCTTTTATTCTGAATCTTGAAGGAAGCCAGTGATTGTGAGAAGCAGAGGTGAGGAGGGAGAGCATTCCAGGCATGGAGAACAGTCAAGGCAAAGGTGTGGAAGCTAGAAATGAACTATTCTGTAAAAGGAGCAAGTAAATCAGTATGATTGGACCCTATGATATAAAGAGGAATTTAATGTGTAAAAGGGCTAGAAAGACAAGAAGGATTCAGGTCCTGAAGAACTTAAAATACCAAACAGAGGACTTTATATTAGATCCTAGAGGTAATCTAGGAAGCCACCATAGCTTATTCAGTACTATATTACTATTGTCCTTACTATTCATAAAACCAAAGGATTTTAGGGTTGGAAGATATCTAATTTATTTTTACAGATGAAGACAATGAGGCTCTGATATCTTTCTATTACTCCAAAGAGCAATGACAGTGCTTGAAATTCCACTGGATAAAAATGAAGGTTCTGTTCAGTTTTGATTTCGGCTTCAATTCCAATTCATTTTTATTCAATTCAATACAATGTATTAATTGGGCTCAGACCATGTGGAAGGGACCACTCTGGGTCCTGAGCAAACCAGATGATAAAATAAGATGCAGCTGTTTGATCTTTGGGATCAAACAATCTAATGGTTGTCCATACTCTTGTGGTCTTGTCCTTAGTAGACTCTGCTTTCTCCTGACAGACCCTCTGTGTCAGGTGGCAGCCAGAAAATTCCTCTTCCTTCCTGTCCCTATTCCCCCTTAAAAAAAACCAAACAAAACAGTTCCTGTATCTATTACCAAAAAGTCCAGTTCAAGAGTTTGTTCCCAAACATGGAGTAGACACTCCTGAAGAATAGGAATAACGGCTCAAAAAAGAATCATCATCATGGTTGAACTCTATCAAGTTATCCTCTTTTTTTTTCTCTGTAACATTAAACAACTTAAAAAATTCCTGGTCAATATTAAATACAATGAAGAGAGTTATCATCCTGCCAATCATTTCTCAGAAATTCATTAGTACTTTATATTTATATCAGCTTACCCAAGGGTCATCAAGATATTGGCTTTTCACAGAAAGCTGCAACATTTCTCCACTTCTGTTGTGCAATTTTCTAAGTAATAATCTGATTCCTAACCAGTTAAGCAATGGATGATCTGAATTTACTGCACACACCCAGATCTATGCTGCAAAAATGATCATACCTGTTCTGTGAAATTCACACTGTGAGGTTAGATATCCCAGGATGATGGTGAACTGCATAGGGAGAGTATGGGCTGGCAATGACTTGGTGAGCATCTAAGCACCATTACTCTAGGAAATAAAGTGTAAAGAGACTGGGAAATAAGATCCCTGAATTCTAATCCAGGCTATTCTATTTTCTTTGAGAAAGTCATTTAACCTCTTCGAGTCTCAGTTTCCTTGTAAAATGAAATTAAATAACCCTCCAAGATCCCTTTCAGTTCTTGCTATCAAAAAATGAGACAGCTTGGTGCCACTAGAGCCCTGGACTTGGAGTTAAGAAGATGTGAGTTCAGATCTGGCTTCAGACATTTACCAGCTGTGTAACTGTAGGCAAATCACTTGACCTCTGTTTGCCTCAGTTTCCTCATGTGTAAAAGGTGGATTAATAATAGTACCTATCTCCTAGGATTGTTGTGAGGATGATGTGAGATAATATTTGTAAAGCATTTAGTACAGTGTTCGGCACATAGTAGGTACTATATAAATCTTAACTATTATTATAATATCTGCCCTCAGGCACTTACTAGCTATGTGACCTTGGGCAAGTCACTTAACCTTTTTCTGCATTAGTTTCCTCATCTGTAAAATAGGGATAATAGCACCCACCTCCTATGGTTGTTGTCAGGAATAGAATGAGATAATATTTCTTACACATTTTGCAAATGTTAAAGTGCTATCTCAGGGCCGGCTATTATTATTACATATATTTTCAGAAGTGGCAAATTTGTGTCTATTTGTCGAGTTTAGCTACCCTTTGTTACAAAGGAGGATTCATGTGTGCCCAGGTGTTCAGTGTGGGAATGATAGTGATGCAACAAAACCACAACAATGAAGTATTTAGAACAGTGTTGCTACTATTGTAACACATATAACATAGTTTAAAAATAGTCTAGGTAATAAAAATTCAGTTTCATATACAAGCTTTTTTGTGTTCTTTGCATGCTGAAAGGATTATATTTGTTGATGCTTGTTAAAATCACAATAAAAAAATGAAAAAGATCTCTAAAATCCTATGATTCTCTAATGTCCCTTTTCATTAATGAATTTCTCCAAGCTGCTTGTATATGGTGTTCATTTTTTCATCGAGATGGGATGGCAATTTCAACTTGTAATAGTTAACATAAACTCAAGAGTTGGAACAGCAAGGTGCCACACAAAGGATACTGGGTTAGGTTCAAACCTGCTATGTGGTATCTGTGTAACCTTAAGAAAGTCACTTGCCTTCTCTGGTGCTCTGTTTCTCCCACTGTAAGACGAGGAACCGGGGGAAGAATGACTTCTGAAGGCCTTTCTGGCTCTAAATCAGTGAATATATGACAGTAAAATGAATGAATCTCTATTCTGAAAATAAGAGTAAACGGAGTTGGGGAAGACCCAGGAAGTTAGGGACTTTTCATTCCAAGATGCTCATTTAGGCCAGTTAGAATGACATTGTCCATATTTTTTTGAGTGGTTTTGTCAACGTCTCTCAGTATATGCACAGCTTCTTGGTTGCCTTAAGGGCTGGAGCCATATCTAAATTTGGCATTGAATACCACACCCTAAACACACTAAAAGCCTGAAAATAACAATTATTTAAATTCTCATGCTCTCTGGGGATTTCTTTGACTGCAAATATTCTGTGGCATTTTCCATCTTGAAGTTTATCTTTTTCTAAGATTTGATCAAGAAGCTAAGCTAGGGTCACTGTAGCTAACATTCATGATTGTGAAAAATGGATGAATGAGCTCTTAAAACCACCCCTTAAAGCTAAATTCATTCATCTATCCATTTAAAAAAAATACTGAGCTTCTACTACGTGCAAAGAATCGTGCTTTGTACTGTGATGGTGAGGTAAAGTACGAATCTTCTCCAGAGCTACCAGAAAGACTTTAGGAATTGTATTTGAACAGTAGATTTTGAAGCCACTTTTGCAAATTGATAGAAATCCACTTTTAGCCTGTTGCCATTTAGAAGTGGTTATGGATTTAAGGCTGGTGGATTTAATAAATCAGGCAGAGCATTCCACCCTATGGATACAAAAATAAGAAAAAAAACCTTACATATTTCCTGTCCTCAAGATGCTTCCATTCTTCTGGGAGAAGGGTAAGTCTAACCAGAAAATATAACTTTTAGAAGATATAGTGTCATGTTGACAAAAAATAAAAATAAAAAGGAAATTCTGACAGAGTGCCTAAAGAAAATCGAAGGAATTAAGATCTCTCAGTTGGAGAGATCAGCCAAGATTTCATGGAGGAGAGGACCCCTCAGTTGAGCCTTGAAGGAAGGAAGGATTTAGCAGGAAGAGATAAGAAAGGAGTACATTACAGAGGGAGAGCAAGAAAAAGGGAAGCAGTGTAAATTAGCTGGATGAAATAAACTGATGATTTCAGGTTAGCTTTCAGTGCTTAGAGCTGGCATCCTTGCCTATATCCTTGATGATTTTATGATCCACGCAGATATTTTCTCATATGATCTGGTACCACCATTCTGTACTTAACTGACGTTGGCACAAAATGCATACTTTGATTTCCTAAAAGCAATTTCCAGATTCTGGAATAATTCAAGGGGAAGGAGGTAGTTTTAGTCACAAGTTAAGAAGAAATACAGAAGAATATTTTTAGAGATCTTTTCCTAGGGGATCATAGTCAAAACAAACAGAAGATATCTCAATAGATTCCAAACTTCTGATATAAAATCTTAACATCACAAAATCTTAGAATAAGAAAAGACTTTAAGAAATATGTAATAACTATCTACTTTATACATGTCATCTCTACAGTATCCTTGAAAAGTGATTGTCCAGATATATCTGTATACCTTTACTGATGGAGAATTCATTATTTCCTGAGGTAGATTATTCATTATCAGGTGGCTCTAATTATTAAGAAGTTAATTCTTTCTTCTATTGAGCCAAAACCTGCCTCTAAGACCTCAAATACTTTTTTTGAAGGAAATTTTATAGTATTAGAAGAGACTTCTAAAAGTATAATATGTCATTAAAGGGACTGAATCATTAAATTTCACTTCTAAATTTCAAACATTCCAATACTCTCACATCATTTTGCTCCCCCAAGAGAAACTTGTAGTATCAGAATAAGTACCAATTGAGCTTAAGATTTAATTGGCACCAAATCAATACCATCATGTATACAATGGCAAGTCTGATATTAGAAAGTATCATATTAATTAGAGGATGAAGTTACTTAGAGAATAGGAAGATGGATTACATGATTTTAAAGCCACTTGTTCAAATAGGGATTGGTAGTGGTGAAAAGAAGAGCAAAAGTGGGGAGAAGTAAAATTAAGACATTAATTAGTCTAACGATACATTCACAAATAGACTTCCAATAGATTTCTTTCTCAAATGAGAGCAAGAAAAAATGTGCTTTCCCTTCTGCCTACTGAAAAGTTACCACTTGATGACCTCTTGTGGGGGGAGATCAAGGGTCAGAGGTATCTAGTTCAATCCACTTCCTAGCTTCATTTCCCAGCAAAGGCTCCTTGGCTATTTACGTGGTATGTGCCATGTAATTTCTGGTACAATGGGGTCATAGGAAGGGAACATTGATAGAATACGAGGTTACTTTGCATGAAGTTGATTGACTTATTTTTTTTTTTTGTAATAACGTTGTTAATACAGTAGAACCAAACCCCACTGTCAAGTTGCCAAACCCCATGGTAACAATGTTCGGCTGTTTGCCCATTTATAATGTTCACAACATTGGAACAAACTGTTCCTTGTTCACTTTAAAATCATTTTTTTTTTCCAGAACCAATTAACATTAACTAGGGGCATACTTAAAACACTCATCATGAAGTCCACTCAATGTTTTTAGTCAGCTTTCATAAAACTAACCTCAAAGTGACATGTTGCATGCACTCATCCATATATATCTGCTTCTCTTTTTCCAGGAGACAGCTTCACCTTCTCAGTTTACTTGGATACTTACATATGTTACTATTTCTTCATGCCTCAAATGTCTTTTTCACACATAGTTTCATCCAGCCAACTACTTGCTAACTTCAAAAAACAACCTTAATAGCATATGAAAGGAAATAAAATTATATTCCTTTGACTACTTTTCTATGAAGACCAATCCTAGCTAATTACACAGCTAACGGAAGTGAATCCTTACTAGCTGGACAAGTCACAACTTCTCTGATAGTCACTTTTGTTTGTAAAATGAGGTAACAGTAGTTCCCTCCCTATAGAGTTGCAATTGTATTTGAATGAAATAATGAATGTAAAACACTTTGCAAAGCTTAAGTCATTATTCAACAAATTATTATTTCTATTATCATTCATAGAAAGAGTACTGGTCCTAGAGCCAAAGAGCCTGGGTTCAAATTCCACCTCTGTTACTGGAAACAATATTAATGAGTGGCATTTTATATAACACTTTAATGTTACAGTGCGGACCAAGGTCTCCCATTGCATCCTGGGCCATCTCCAGGCATCCTGAGGAATATCAGGTCCCTGAATTTGGATGGCTCTGAAGGAGAAGTGAGGCTAATGACCTGCACAGCCCTCCCTCACTCAAAACAAAGTCAAGTGCAAGTCATGTCATCATTTCTCTGATAGCATGTTCTTCTTTGACAACGAAGGACAAACACAACAGCAACAACAACAGTTTCATGTTGTGAGGTTGGTGAGAGTCATAGAGATTAAATAAATTGCCCAGGATTGAACAGATAAGCTTCAGAGTGGGATTTGAACCTGGATCTTGCCTAATTTCAGGTCCAGTACTTATTCCACTACAAGAAGCTTCCTCTCATGTCGCTTTTCGGAGCTCGTTTTCCTCATCTGTAAAATGAAAGCATTAATTCCAAATGCATGAATGATACTTCTCTGCTAGATTTAGCAATAGCAAAGATACTTCCATTTCAGACAAGGTTCCTTGGGGAGGTGGTGATCTTTGGAACCATGTTGTTTCCTTTCTATACCCCAGGCTGAAGCAAGTGGCTTTCTCTGAATCTGCTTAAATTGCTCATTGGAATTTCAAATCATGGGAGATGAGGAGGAAACATAACTGCATACCTATCTGAATTTTGCAGCTTTCAGGAGAGAATAAGATGCATCCGCATTTTTCACCAGTCTTTTCCGTTTCTCATATACCCTATGTTGTATTTTTACATTAAAGTGTCAAAGGGTTGTTATTAGTACTTCATTCATTAAGCATCCTATAGATAGTTATTGAGCAATTGCTATGTTCATGACCCCCCACCTGACACATTTGCATTATTGGTGAGTTAGCAAAAGTGACTGATAAATTAGTATTTTAAATATGCTGCATTTTTACTTGATAGCATGCCTAACATGCATCAGAAATGGTCTCCAAGGACTTATATCACAGAATGGACATCCTAGAACTGACAAGAAAATAATTACCAACAAACAGGTGCTAGAGCTCCCAGAACTGATGTGAATCAGCCTCAACCCTTATCAAGAACTTAGCTCTTTCTTAGGGGTAGGAAGACCAGTACTTCCTCTCTTTCCCATCCACCTAAACTCCTCCCCCCCAACTTTAGCCTCAATATCCTTGACACATTCAGTCTTACAATAAATTCTCTGATGAGAAATGAGAGAATGGTTAATCAATTGGCTGAGCCTGAAGCCACTCATCTGAAGGTGGGTGTCAAGCATGAGACAGGGGAAGCTAGTGACAAAATATTTTACAGAAGAGAAAACTGAGTCACAGAGAAGAGTCTAAAATACTTTGCTAGAGCTTCATTTGGGGCATCAGTGGCTGCATATTCACTATGTCAATAGTGAATTTATTATTTGATCTCTTACTCTCGGGAAAGCTCTACAAAGGTCTTTATGTCATAACTATGAGAAATGTGGTTGGACGATAAGAATCCTAGAACATAGATCATTTAGACTCAGAGGTAGTCTAACTCTGCCTCAGATTACTTTGAGTAAATATGAAGCTTTGTGAGACTCTTCACCCACAAAATGGAGATACAGATAGACCTTGCTTTGTCTACCTCACAGAGCTGTTAGGCATTGAAAGACATATATAAACTCATTTTGAAAACTGTATAATATTATAAAATATTAAAATATAATCATATTAGAAATGAGTAGAGATAGGATACTATTATCTGAAGTGGTTTTACATCCAGATCTGTAAGCATGCAGCAACTTTGACTAGTGTGAACAGTCTGATGGATTTCCACTTGGTTTGATCTTTCAATTTGTGCTACAGGATTGTATGCTCAATTATGTAATGACAAGTAAGCATTGCTACATGTCTTGAATCTTGTATGTGTTGTCACTTGAGCAATATTATCCTTGTGCTTTATGATATCTCAATAGTAAGTATCTATACTGTTTTTATACCTCGATAGGTCTGATGGCTTCCAATCCACTTCACAGACACATGATTTCTATATCTGAAAAGCTATGAGAGTAGAGAGCCAGGGAAGTCAGAAGAACTGGGCTCATCTCTGCCACTTCCTGCCTGGGTGATGTTGAATAAATCACTTCCCCTCTCTCAGGCTCAGTTTTCTCATCTGTAGAGTCAGATTAGATGAGCTCTGAGGTTGCTCCCAGCTCTAACATCCAGTGAGTCTGTGGTTCTCAGAAAAATGAATTTAGATAATAGTCTTATCATTTTCAGGTGGGAGTCACTTTTTCTTCACAAGCCAAGAACATTTTGAATGCCCCATTGCCTGCTTCTGCAAGGGTATTCGTGGCCTGTGGCAGCTGGCCTGTGTCACAATCTACAGATGGTGAAAGGGTGTGCTTTTTTTCAAAAAATAATAAAGCAGTAATCCATTTCTGTCCCAGAGTTATTTCCTGAGATGAGAGCCCTTGAGAGCTCTGGCAACTCCCTCTTTTGAGTTTCCTCCCTGGGCAAAGGGCTTTTCCTCAAGGGATATGTCACTCATATAGAATATAGCTTCAAGAACCCAGCACAGCACGGAATGCACCATATGTTGGGCCTGGGGTTTCCTCCCTCACACTGTCAGTTGGAAAAAGAAAACATATTTCTTCCAAACATTTTTCTAAGTACATTTCCATGAGGAGGAGTGCAGTCTGGCAGGCAGACCAAGGGTCCTTGAGGCCATGAATTGGGCATCAGAATATGACTGCCAGTAAGGACATTTCTTCCAGGGGCACTGGAGAGGAGAAAGGTCACTTTTTGCTGATAGGAGCCTGAGAAAAATTGGACTATTATGATGGATGTATGTCATGTGATTGTAGCTTCTTCTGTAACCCATGCTGACTTAGGGGTCCATGGGTACTTTCTTTGGAGGTCGTTATAAGGAGGGTTGAGCACACTCCACAATGTAGGATGAAAAAAAAAATACTCCTTAGTTTTCAAGCCTCTAAAAAGTAATTTCTTGTATCACGCCTTTGGATAACTAAAGGTGTAAGCTACTTTATGGAAAATTGGTCAGTTGCCATCTGGACAAACTGGGTTAGAAAGTTCATCACACTATTCTCCATGTGCTATAACTGAACTTACTAATTTCATAGCAAGAGGCAGCTGGTGGTGCAGTGGATAGGGCAACGGGCTTGGAGTCCGAAAGACTAGAAGGCAAATCTGGCCTCAGACACTTATCAGCTATAACCTGAACAAGTCACTTGACTCTGCCTCAGTTTCCTCAGCTGGGAATAATGATAGTATCTACCTTTCAGGGTTATTATAAAGATCAAATAAGATATTTGGGAGGGAGAAGGGCTTTGCCTAGGGTCTGGCATAAAACAGGTCCTATATAAGTGCTCCTTCCCTTCCCCATGACCCAAACAAACAAGGGTAGATCAAATTCTTAGACTGGCAAAAAGATGACGGGCAGATAATGACTCCCTTGCTTTTTATGGCACAGTGGAAAGGATTTTGGATTTAAAGTCAGAAGACCTGGATTTGAATCAGAGCTTTCCACTTACTAACTTGGACAAGTGACTGCAGACAAGTTATTTTCCTTAGGTCTATTTGTTTCTTCTATTTCTTCACTTGGAGAGGAAAAGGGTTGGATTAGATAGTCTGTATATTTCCTTTTAGCTTTTATGATGAAAGCAGAGAATATACTAACCAGAAGGGGTCTTCTGAGGTCATAAAATCTCTCCCTGCATCATGAGGCAGGACTAAATTCAGACTGTTCATAAAATCCAGGAAAAGATTATCAAAATCTTCCTTAGCATATCATTCTAATCACTTACTACCATGTAGTAGATTTTTTTAAAAATTGAAATCATAAGAAAATGAAGGTGGTACCAGAGATTCAGTAATAAATTGAAGAAAAAATGTTCTCAAGTTCTCAGGTGATCTATTCCAATCTACCAAACCTTGTATACCAACATCTTCAGTACTATGAAATATAGGTGTCACATAGAGGAACTGAGTATTCCTCTCAACTCTATCAATGTGGCACATTTCTTTCAAATTCCTTAACCATTTGGAGACTTTTACTGCTGCTATTTTATTTCAAGACGGCAAGTGGAAAAATCAATTTGATGTGAAAATTTGATCACCGATATCTGAGTTAACAGATCTGAGTTCAAATTTCAGTCTTGTCACTTACTAGCTATGTGGCATTGGAAACTTTGTAGAAAAGAAAGAAGAGAAGAAAGAAGGGGAAAAGGCTGAGGAGGAGGAGGAGGAGGAGGAGCAGAAGGAGGAGGCGGAGGAAGGAGAAAAAGAAAGAGGATAATTACAGGAAAAGGATGAAAAGGAGAAAAGTATGAATGAAAGGTGGAGAAAATGTGTGCGTTTGTCCTTTGTTGCTGAAGAAGACCATGCCATCAGAGAAATAATGACATGCACTTGACTTTGAGTGAGGGAGGGAGGGCTGTGCAGGTCAGCAGCCTCACTTCTCCTCCAAAGCCAATTGAATCCAGTGACCAGATATTCATCAGGATGACTGGAGATGACCCAGGATGAGGCAAGTGGGGTTAAGTGACTTGCCCAAGGTCACACAGATAGTGAATGTCAAGTGTCTGAGGTGAGATTTGAACTTAGGTCCTCCTGACTCCTGCACTGGTGCTCTATCCACTACACCACCTGGCTGCCCCAGTGGAGAAAATAAGAAGTAGAAGAAGGAGAAAATGGGAAAGGGATGATATTTATTTGTACTTTAAGGTTTTCAAAGTGCTTCATTATTTTCCTTTTCTTGCATTCTTATTAAAAATTTAAATTAATTTTTTTCAATGAGCAAAAATCTATTTTCTCTCCCTCCCACTTCCCTTGCCTCTCACTGAAAAAAAAAAAGTAAAGAAAAGTAAATCCTTTCAGCAAATAAGCACAGTGAAGCAAAACAAATCTCTGTATTGGCCGTTTTTAAGAATTATATGCCCTAATGCACTGAGTCCATCACCTCTCTATCAGGAGATGAGTAGCATGTTTCATCATGAATCCTTTGGAATGGTGATTGATCACTGTTTTGATCATAGTTCTTAGGTCTTTAAAGTTATTTGTCATTACAATATTTTTATTATATAAATTGTCCCCTGGGTCATCTCTATTCACTATGCCTCAGTTCATATAAGTCTTCCCAAGTTTTTCTGAAATCATGCTTTTCATCATTTCTTACAGCACAATAGTATTTTATCACATATACCTTAACTTCTTCAGCCATTCCCCAATTGATGGGAGTTTCCAGTTCATTGTCACCACAAAAACAGCTACACTATATATTTTTGTACATGAATTCATTTCCTCTTTCTGTAACCTTTTTGAGAGTATAGACCTAGTAGTGGTTTGCCAAGTACTTTATATACTTTACCTCATTTGATCCCTTATATCAACTCTATGTGTTAGGTATCATAAGTACTATTATTTCCATTTTACAGAAAAGTATACTGAGGCTCAGGGAGGTTATCTGACTTGCCTATAGTTGCGCAGCTAGTAAATGCCAGAGCGGCATTTGAACACAAATGAGGATAATATTATTTGTACTTCCTGTCTCACATGAGTGGTGTAAGGATCCCATGATAGAATGAATACAAAATATTTTTAATCTTTCTATATACCTATCAGCTATCATTATTTGTCATCAAATGCAATCAATAATCTTTATGTGTTAAAATGAAGCATCACAAAAGACAGATTGACAGCTGCCAACCAGGTGGCTAATTTGAAAGTGTTATCAAGTCAGGTCAATAATCATTTATTAAATGCCTGCTATGTGCCAGGCAGTATGCTAAGTTCTGGATATCTAAAAAAAAGGCAATGGATAGTCCCTACTCTCTAGGAGAAGTTCACAGTCTAATGGGTGGAGACAACCATGTGCAAACAAGATAGTGTGTAAGATAAATTGGTGATACTTGGCCATATTCAAACAACCATGTACAAATAAGATATGTATATATAAAATAAATTGGAGATAACTGATAGAGGAAAGGTATTAAAGGGGATCAGGGAAGGCTTTTTCTAGACTTGTTGAATTTTGGTTGTAACTAATGTTTAGAATAATGAAACTGAAGGATGCTGCATCATCAAAGAAACACTTGTATTCAGTGTATTAGTAAGGCAGGAAAGTGGGCTGATGCATTTTAGAAAGAAACGACAGCAGTGGTTGAAACAAATGAAAAGAAAGGTTTTCTTATTATTCCTCTGTAAGTTAATTAAATCATGAGAGTACCTCATTCCCTATGCATGACACCTAATCAGATTTTTTTTAAAAGAAAGAAAACCTCTTAGATCATAGCTGCTCCTTAATATTTTTACCCTCTCTTTTTTCCCCTACAGCATAAAAAAAAAAGTTCTAACTCTCCAAACAGAGGTCCCTCTCTGCTTCCCTGGGACTTGCCTTTTCTTTAGACCCCAACTTGAGTTCTTCTTTCCTAGATATACTTCTCTTGTGTATACCAGCTTCCTCCCAACTTTGTCTCACTAGTCTATAGAATTCATTAGGTTCCTTGGGTTACCCTTTTATGTTTGCATATCCCCAGTAAGTAGTGTATCTCATGTGAATTTAAATATATCAGATCTGCCAGCCATCAGTGTAGGTACTTCCTCTAACTCACCCATCACCTTAGTACAGATTTAGAGATAGCTGATATCTTGTGGGCCATTAAGTCTTATCTCTTCATTTCAAAGAAGTCACCAAAAACCAAAGAGATTAAATGTTTTGGTCGAAGCTTCAGAAGAAGGAGAAACCAAATTTGAACCCAGCTTCTCTGACTACAAACACAGTATTCTTTTCACAATCTGACTTCTCATCCTGTTAGAGAAACTCCCTCCACCAATGCCAACTGGTAACCTGTTTATGATATATAGTCTGAGATATTGACATGGAAAGTGATTTGTCTCCCCAACTGATAAATGGTCAAAGGATATGAACAGCCAATT
>CM053771.1:142890728-142959567 GCA_028658325.1 Potorous gilbertii | reverse complement strand
CAGAACAAGAAAATGATAAATGCTGGAGAGGATGTGGGAGAGTTGGAACACTAATTCATTGTTGGTGGAGCTGTGAGCTCATCCAACCATTCTGGAGAGCAATTTGGAACTATGGCCAAAGGGCTACAAAAATGTGCATACCCTTTGACCCAGCAATATCGCTTCTAGAACTGTATCCCAAAGAGACCATAAAAATGGGAAAGGGTCTCACATGTACAAAAATATTTATAGCAGCACTCTTTGTAGTTGCCAAAAACTGGAAGTCAAGGGGATGCCCATCAGTTGGGGAATGACTGAATAAGCTGTGGTATATGAATGTAATGGAATACTATTGTGCCATAAGAAATGATGAACAAGAGGACTTCAGAGAGGCCTGGAAGGATTTATATGATCTGATGTTGAGCGAAAGGAGCAGAACCAGGAGAAATCTGTGCACAGCAATGACCACAGTGTGCGAGAGGTTTTTCTGGTAGACTTGGAATTTCATAATAACACAAGAACTTAAAAAAAAAAAATTCCCAATGGTTTTCTAAGGCAAAACGCCTTCCACACTCAGAGAAAGGACTGTGGAATTCATTTGCAGAATGTAGCAGATCTTGTTTGTATGTGTGTGTGTATGATATTTTGATTTGTTATATGATTTCTTCCACTTATTTTAGTTCGTCTATACAGCATTACTATAGTGAAAACGTATTCAATAGGAAAGTATATGTAGATCATATATAGAATTATATGGTGTCTTGGGGAGGGAGGGGGGTGGTGGAAGGTAGGTGGGAGGGTAAAAATATAAGCTATTTGGTAGTGATTGTAGAACATTTAAAAAATAAATAAATAAATAAATAAAAGAGAGTGATTTGTCCATGGTCATATGGTGTATCAGAAGCGAAGTCTGAATTCAGGTGTTCCTGATTCCAGGACTGGCATTCTACACATTACATTGAACCATTCAGTCTCTCCACCTGACACTCTTCCTGGGATCTCACTAAGGGAACCCCACTGACCTTCCACATGAAAGGCACTTTATAAATGTTAACTAAACTAAATGGCATTGAAAACTTTCCCTCTCCAAATGGTCTGAGTATTCTTGGAAGACAGAGACTGTATTTTATATCTCTTTGTGTACCCAGCACCCAGGATGGTGCCTTGTATTTAGCAAATGCTCAGTAAATGTTTATTGATAATAAGAATGTAGTATCATATAGGATGAAAGTCTATGGACTCAGACTCCATTAGGTAGCTGTGAGAAGCCTAGAAATAACAGTAGATTCAGCACTAGACTTGGATTCAGGAAGATCTGAGTTTAAATGTGATCTCAGATACTTAGTAAATGTGTGACCCCTATAAGTCATTTAACTTCTACCTGCCTCAGTTTCCTCAACTATAAAATATTATTGTGAGGATCCAATGAGATGATATTTGTAAAGCACTAAGCACTGTGTTTGGCACCTCGCAGGCACTTAATAAATATTTATTCCCCTTTGAGTTCGTTGTAGCTAAGTTGCTACATAACTCTGGCCTTCAGTTTCCTCATATGTAAAATGAAAGGACTTAAAACTAGGTGATCTCTACCATCCTTTCAGTGTTGAACATTAAGAACTGAAGGTGAGAGTTCCCCCCAAAAAAACATTAAAAAAAAAGAGAGTTCCCAGTTTACACATCTGTAAGTGCATGTTCTCTCCCATGCAGGGCTTGCCAAGATGATGAGTTACTATGTGGATTCAACAGCCAGCAACCCTGCCTCCTACTCCGTGGCTGCTCGTCCTGGAGGACTGGTAAGTTGTATTCTCTTCCTTCCTCTCATTTTCCATCAGGGCCCAGAGACTCCCTTTTATAGATTTCAACTCTCTTTGAATAGAGAGGCCAGAAACTGCCCTGCCTAATCATTTTAATTCACCACTCCAATACCTTTAACAAGAAAGCCCCATGGACAATAAACTCCACAGGGTCATGAAGAGTCAGACATGACTGAGCGGCTCAACCACAACAATCATTTAAACCTAAACTCAATTGTCAATAAAGTGAGTTCAAAAATTCCTTTTAGAAGTCGCACAGTGGATAGAGAGTGAGACCTGCTGTCAGCAAGACCTGAGTTCAAATGTGATGTAGGACAAGTCATTTAACCTTTGTCTGCCTCAGTTTCTTCATCTGTAAAATAATATAATAATAGTATCTACCTCCCAGGGTTGTTGTGAGAACAAAATGAAATAAATAATATTTGTGAAATGCTTTGTAAACTTTAAGGCACTATGTCAATGCTAGTTAACTCCCATTATTTTGGAATGGTTAAGATGGAGTATTTGTCTTTCCTTGGATAAATGCACAAAATAAAAACCCTAGACTGATTTCGGTTTCAGAGGACCACAGAATGTGTTTTACAGAATTTGCTCCAAACACAATTTCCTGTGGACAGTTAGTGTCTTCTGATCAGTTGAACCTGGGTTGGTTTTTCAGGGGTTGGTTGCCTAAATCCTAAACCTTCAGATATCCATGACATTTTAAAATTAGCTAATCTAAGTAGAGAAAGATTTTCTTTTTTTTTTAATTGCTAGTCTCTTTGTTTTTTCCACTTTATAATATTTTATTTTTTCCAATTACATCTAAAAATAGTTTTCAACCTTCACTTTATAAGATTTTGAGTTTCAAATCGTTTTCTCCTTCCCTTCTTCCCTTACCCCTGCCCAAGATGGCAAACAATCTGATATAGACTATGCATGTACAATCATATTAAACTTGTTTTCACATTAATCATGTTGTGAAAAAATCAGAACAAAAAGGAAAAACCATGACAAAGAAAAAAAAAGAGAAAACTTGATGCTTTGATCTTCATTCAGACTCCATAGTTCTTTCTCTGGATGTGGATAGCATCTTCTATCATAAGTCTTTTGAAATTGTCTTAGATCATTGCGTAGCTGAGAAGAGCTAAGTCTCCCACAGATGGTCATTTCACAATGTTACAGTTACTGTGTACAATGTTTAGAGAAAGATTTTCTGGGAAAAGCTCTAGATTCCTGGAATGATAGGAATGCTGAAACAGACAATGAAAACTTTTAGTATTACACGCCCTATTTACAGGTAGAACCTAAGCCATTGGCATGCAAATTGTCTGGGATGTTGTTGAGAGAATTCATGCATCTGACCTAGGACTGACCTATAAAGACCTTTTCAGACCTGAGGAGTTTTGCTCCATTGATTATACACACCAGTCAGTCAGTCAACAAGTATTTTTTAAGTATTTACTAAGAGCCAGGCACTGTGTTAAACTTCAGGGATACAAAAGCAAGGTAAAAGACTGTCCCTGCTCTCAAGGAGCTCACAATCTGAGGAGGGAGACAACATACAAACAACTTTGTACAGTCAAGATATACACAGGATAAATGAGAGATTATCAACACAAAGAAAACACTGGCATTAACAGGGATGGGGAGAAGCTCTTGGAGAAGGTGGGGTTTTATCTGGGACTTGAAGGAATCAAGGGAAACCAAAAGTAGAAATGAGGAGGGAGAATTCTAGGCATAGGAGACAGCTAGTGAAAATTCCCAGAGTTTGAGGGACAATGTTAGTTTGACTATTATGAATACCCAAATTAACTACAAAGCTCTTATGAAGGAAGACATTATTTACATCCAGAGAAGGAACTGATAAACAGAAGTGTGTATAGAATGATTTTTACATGCACACACACACATATTTCTGCCTAATAATAGCTATCTGGGAGAGTAAGAAAGGGGGGAAGGGAAAAAGGAAACAAAAAAGTTTAGATGATAATTTTATTATACATTTAAAAGAAATAAGTTGTAGATAATAGATTTGCAGTTTCATGTGCAATCACCTTTTAAAAAAATTAAACTGTTATGGAAATACTTGTTTCAATACATAAATTTAAAATTAAATAAAGAGAAATTTTTAAAAAAAGAAAGAAAATGCCCAGAGTCTGGAGATACTACCAACAGATATGCAAGTATCTCTCATAAATCTCCCCAGGAGAGGTTCCATAGAGGTTTCCTCTATCTGCTACATTTTATTCTAGTAAATTATTCCTTACATCTAATCTAAATCAAATCTCTCATTTATAGATTCAGAGATGAAAGTTTTTATTGGTGGATTCTTCAACTTCCTCTGGAATTAAAAAGGCAGAATTTATTTATGTTTTTTACAAATGAATCAAATCTCTTGTTTTTACTTTAGTACTGGATATTATTTTGTGATTTTTGACAATAGAACTCTTAGGTAAATCTTTGACTCCTAGAGTCATCTACACAAGTATAACGTATTTGTTTTTGGTGGCAGAAGCAGGAGAGACTTGTGGATAAAAAGCTGTTCTAAGTTCAAGGGGAAGGATGCATTTAGGGAGGGTTAATAAATCGCTTCTCACTAGTTGTTCTGCAACTTTTTCTCCCACCTTCCCAAAGCTGTTCCTGTTCTCACACAGACACCACTCACCCCCTAACAAATTAAAACAGTTGTGTCATACCTTTGATCAGAAAAGTGTCAAAATAAACTCAACCAAGAATTCATTCAAGTTGGCTTAATAAAAGGTTGCAAAGGGACTTTTAGATGGGTAAGGTCACTCTGTGAACCTCAAGGAAATTACTAGGAAAAAACTAATTCTGCTTTTTGTAGAAATTATCTTCTAGGGCCCATATACAGGGCATAAAGTTATTCTTAATGGGGGAAGGGTTTTTAAGGATGTAGTATAGAGATGTACTAAATAAATATATAATTGTGTTCTCATTGCCAAATTCAATTCAACAAAGAATTTATAGAATATATTCCTAATAAGTCATGTCTCCATCAGAACAGCAACCCAATTAAATAAGAGCTAGATTGTCACTTTCAAAATATATCACCAGGATCCGTATTTTGCTTTGCTTCATTTTGTACATTGAGGTCAAAAAGTACTACTTCCAAGTATGTCAAATAAAGTAACATTTTACACCTAGCATATTCAGATCCAGTACCAAGGCTACAAGAAATAGAAATGTAATGTATTTAAAAATCATATCAATCCATTTGTTAATATTGAATGTAGGGAACCTATCATTTCTTGAATGCATTGACTCTTCTGTATACCAATATACACACAGAATATATGAGTTTTGATCGTTTTTTTCCCTGTCCTTTTCATTCAAATAAAGCTATTGGAGTGAAAAAAAGAAAATTAGGTAAGAGATCCTGACCAACATAAGCCATTTTGTTTTCTTTAGAATAATTCAAATTTCTAGTGGTTTAGAGAAAAAGATTAGGTATTAGAAGCAAGGCCTCTCTTAATTTTAACATTCTCTGACTATCTTGAAATATATTTCCATACTTCCATTCATTCAGTCTTTCATTAGATCTCAATTTCTCCATCACTGAAACATCTTAGTCAATTCTTTACCTCCACAAAGGATGCAGAATGTTTAGAGAAACTGAGTAAGGTCTATCTATTTCTTTATTCTGACTCACTCTGGAAAACATTCACCTAGTGTGAGCTCAAGTTCAATAAACCAGCACCATCACAATAGATAACCTCTAACTTTAGGCTTAGCAGGAATAAACATTCAAATGATTTATAACTTGGGGATGAGATATAAACTCAGGGGCATTAGCATTAGTCAGTTGGTTAAGAGGGATAATTGAAAACAAAGCTCACAATCTCCATTCCAAATCCAGGGTTTCATGGAGGGGTCTCCCAAAACTTTCTCCACTTTCCTTGGACCTGCAGAGAAAACTGTAAAGCGAATAAACTTTGCCTTCTCACATTTTGTAGGGATTGAAATCTGGAATTCAAATGCTAATACTTAATGAAGTGAACTCAGCAAGTGTGTCTTGACTCTGACATCGTCACACCAATAATAAAGATGATGAAAATAAGTGTTTATATCTGTACCCCATTGAAAAAGAGTAGAATGAGACAATTATAATTACATTTTCTACCCTTCATAAATAGATGACAAACCTCCACATCATCAATACAGACCCCAAAATGTTCTTGAAAAATTTAACAAATAAGCATATTGGAACTGGAGTTTTATCACAGATTGCACAGTTCCCCCCTTGGACATAACATTGGCCCAGAAAAATTTAAGAAGAACAATATTCTTAATAGATGGCATCATGCTAGATGCTCAGAACTCCCAAACTATGTAGAATGAAAGTCTCAAAATATACAGATCAAATGGGAGGAATCAAAGTCATATATAAACAGGATGGCATAGATATCATTCCCATCATCCTATCTGCTATTGTTGCTGTCCTGAAAATACTTTCAACAAGCCTGGAGAAGATAAACTTACATCCCAACATTTTTATTAGTCTACAAAAAAAAAGAGGAATCATTTCATCCAACATAAAGCATAAAAGAACCACAGGAGGATAGTAACTTGTTAGCTAGACCTTTGACATATAGAAGGAGGATAACGACAACAGCTAAAACAAAGACATTTATATAGCTTTTTTAAGGTTTACAAAGCACTTTACAAACAATATCACATTTGATCTGACTCTGATTCCTTGGAGGGACAGGTTATCTGCCCTTGTAGTTTGAGGCAGGTATATCATTGGTGGGCAGGTATAGGAAAAAAGAATGGAATGGAGGTTAGCTTATTTACATTGATAGAATGGGAAACATATTTGTTATTTCTGAATATATACTTTCATAGAAAAGCAATAGATATGTAGTTTTATGTTCATTTCAAATTCTTTACTCTCTGGCTCTAGCCATTCATTTTTTAAAAAATGAAATTAAAATTTCCAATTAGCAAACATTTATTTTCTCTCCCTCTTCTCTCCTCACTCCAACTGAAAAGGAAAAAAATAAAATCTTCTAACACATATATGTAGTTAAGCAAGAAATTTGCTTTTGTGCATCTGGCAGAGACTGACCTGTAAAGACCCTTTCATAGCTGAGGATTTTTTGCTCCACTGATTTTATATACTAATCAGTTAGTCAACAAGTTTTTTTTTAATTTTATATATACATATTTATTTATTATATTTCTATTAAGTATTTACCATGCACCAGGCACTGTGTTAAGCATTGGGGATTGTTGTGGTTGTGTTCATCCTTCACTGCCAAAGAAAACCATACTATCAGAGAAATGATGACATGACTTGCACTTGACTTTGTTTGAAGTGAGGTAGGGCTGTGCAAGGAAAGGTAAAAGACAGTCCCTGCTCTCAAGGAGCTCACTGTCTAAGGGCTGTATGACAACATACAAACAACTCTGTACAACCATGGGGTAAATGAGACACTATTAACAGAGGGAAAGCACTGACATTAACAGGGATGGGCAGAAGTAGAAGATGGGATTTTATCTGGGCAGGAAGCCAAAGAAACCAAAAGATAGAGATGAGAAGGGAGAATTCTAGGAATGGAAAACAGCTGGTGAAAATGCCTGGTGTCAGGAGATGCTGCCATAGACATGCTATAGACACCTCTCACAAAGCTCCCCAGGAAAGGTCCTATAATCACCCTTTATCTTATTATTAAGGTCCATTCCTTCATTGACCATTTAAAAAAGAAGATGTTTCATTCTGCATCTTTAATCCATCATCTCTCTTTCAGGAGATAGGTAACATACTTTATCATCAATCTTCAGGAATCATGACTGGTTACTGTGTTGATCAGAGTTCTTAAGTCTTTCAGAGTTATTTGTCTTTATAGTTGTTATTGCACAAATAATTTTCTTAATTCTGCTTACTTCACTGTACCTCAGTTCATACAACTCTTCCCAGTTTTCTCTGAAATTGTCTCTTTCATCGTTTCTTAGGGAACATCAGTATTCCATTACCTTCACATACCGTAATTTATTCAGTTATTCCCCGGTTGATGGGTACCCTTAGTTTCAAGGTCTTTACCATTATAAAAAGAGCTGCTATAAATATATTGGTACATGCATATGCCTTTCCCCTTTGATCTCTATGTATAATCCCAGTGGAGATACCACTTCCTCAAAGGGTTGCCAATTTTAGTGATTTTGGGGACACAGTTTCAAACTTCTTTCCATAATGGTTATACCAATGTACAGCTCCACCAATAGTTTAGTAATGTATCTGTTTTACCGTAGCCCATATAACACTTGCCATTGTCTTTTTCAGTCATCTTTCCCCATCTGATTGATGTGAGGTAGAATCTCAAAAGTTGCTTTAATCTGTATTTCTCTAATTATTTATATGACTGTTGATACCTTAGATTTCTTCCTTGGAGAACTGCCTTTTCATATCTTTTGGCCAGTTATCAATTAAAGGATGGCTCTTTCTCTTATACGTTTGAACTGATTCCTTATATATCTTGAAAATCAGACCTCTAATGGAGAAACTTACTGCAAAGATGTCCTCCCCCACAGTTACTCATTTCCCTTCTAATATCAGCTGCATTAATTTTGTTTGTATAAAAGCCAAAATGTTAGATAATCAAAATTTCCCAGTTTATCTTCTGGGATTTTCTTCAATTTGCTTTGTTTGTGAGCTCTTACTCTATCCCTTGATTTGAAAGAAAATTTCTTCCTTTTTATAGAGTACCTACTATGTGTCAGGCACTATGCTATATACTTTACAAATCTGATAGAATCTGGTGCTCAGGATAACTCTGGGAGGTAGGTAATGTTATTCTCCCCCTTTTACAGATGAGAAAACTGAGGCAGACAGAGATTAAGTGACTTATTTAAGGTCACACAGCTAGTAAACATCTGAGGCTGGAATTTAACTCAAATTTTCTTGATTTTAGACCCATTATGCTACTTACCTCCTTCATGAAAGATGATTGATTGATTGAGGCTCAACCTATGAGTGAAGGAAGTATGGATTCAAGGCTTGCCTCTGTTGCATATTAACCAAAAGATTATAGGCAAGTAGCCTAGCCCCCAGTGTCCCAAGCAGTTTTCTGACACTATACCTTACAAGATAGCTGCTAATCTGCCTTGGTAGAGGGATCTCCCATTCTAAAACACTTCCCCCATTAATGAAATCTGATGTTCATTTGTAATAAGGATCCCTAAGAAGGAAAGTGTTCAGAGGGACCAAACTGTAAGAACGTTCAACATTCTAAGTGGGGATTTATGAAGCCTAATCTCCCCAGTTTTCTATGTCTCAGTTTAAGCCTTTGTGAATCAGAGGTAACATTAGCTTTTCTTGATATATGTAAAATTCACACACATTCTCTTAATATCTTATAGCAATGCTTAAAATGATCTTAATGACGTTATTTGAAATGCGCAGCAGAGGCAGGTAACTACCTTCAATGTATAGAGTAGTACAGTAGCTATCTCAGGGTCACTTTGGCAAAAGCAGGACTTATTTTTTCCTCTGGCAAGGCCAGTGTCCCTGGGAGATTGTTTAGAGCAAAGTGATGTCATGGCAGGGGAGGAGGAGGAGAAAGAGGGTGGAAGTCGTTTGGTCATTGTAGAGGCCAGAGATGTACTTTTCAGGTACTTATATGGCCTTCTGTTAGGAATCCTTTTATCCAATGGGAGGAAGCTTCTCTTCCTGTTATGCTACCCCAGCAAACATATTTAGTCTTTGAAAGTCCCTCTGAGTCCCCCATTCATCCTCTGGTGTGTCATTTTCTCCCTCATATCACCTGGACTTGTTGAGCATAAACTTTTCTTCCTGAGGGCAGGAGTGGGAGGTAGGAGGGGAAAAGTAGGAGTTTAGTTTTAACCTATATTCAAGTCCTTGTCTATCACTCTAGGTGGAAGGATGTAGGGGAAAAGCCACGGAAATTAGCCATCTTTGTGTCATGTCAACTTTAGGAAGCACCTTGAACTACTCTGAGGGAAAAAAAAGAGGCCTTTTTGAGGCCTAGCCTTGTTCAGGGAGCACTAGTTGTCCAGAGTGCTAGAAGATTTAATTCTGATTTCTCTCATGAGATGGGGAGAAGGGAAGGAGTGGGAGACAGGGCTGAATTAACTCTGACCAAAAGGATGAGCAAATTTTCTGTGACATTAGCTGGAATTAAGGGTTTGTTGACACCACTAGGGGGACAGACTTGGGGTGGGAAAGGGATAGAGCTTAGCCATTTAAGTTTTCACTTCTCTTCTGCCTTACTCCAGCTACTTGGTTGAGCCTTGAAGTAACATGCACATTTGGGGAAAGGTCTTATCCTGTGGTCATTTTGTATTTCTTTGTTGACCTTTGTAGATCACTGTCCTCCCCACTCCTTGGTAGGGAGGGTAAGGGTCGCCTGAACCTACCTTTTCTCTGTTTGACACCCTTCTTTGATTCTCTCAGGACACTATTTAATCACCCTGATGCACAAAATTATAAACTGACTTGTTGCGTTATCGCTATCTGCCTGTGTCCCTCATCCTTTCTACTAAAATTATAAACTCTCTGAGGGTATGTACTGTACCACTTGTATCTGTAGGACCTATTATTAGCACAGGGCTTCACAGTGAGTAGGCAGTTAATAAATATAAAATGGGACTTGTTCAGTTTTGCCTCAGGTATCCTTACCAAGCCAATCAGCTTATCCTCTGGTCCAATCACCCTTTCCTCTGTGTCCCTTAAACTCTGAACTTTGATCTTCCTTTATGTTGGCCACCCATTCCCATGTCCTCCTCATAGTTTTTGGATTCTGCTAGGTGGCTTTTTGGAGAAGACTGGGAATTTCCACTTAGAAAAGAGTATTCAGCAGAATCTCCTAGAGTTACCAGAAGTTAAGGATAAGGATGATCTCATTCAAAAACCCACTGGCTTCCTCATGCTCGGCCACCAGAAACTAACTCCTTGCAGCCAAGATCAAAGCTCTCTTGCCATAGGCCAGTAGTTTACAACCCCATTGTGTAAACAGACCTGGTTCTCTTATCTTGAGTAATTACCCTTTAATTGGGCCTCCTTGGGAGCAACCCCCCACTTGCCCACTGCTCTGGTTGTCTACATAGCCTTCACCTTTCTTCTCTACCCTTACATGTGTTAGTTTTTGGAAGTGCTGACATAGAAATAGAGCCTCTCCCCTTTCTAGGACTTTCACTCAGAAGGCCTGGTTTGTTTTTCTTTACCAATAGTGGTTAGACCTAATAGATTTTCCTTTAGTATGAGAATCCTGAAGGAGAACTGGTAAGCAATCTGGGATCTGTGACATGGAGACATGGGAGAAATTCATATTACAAATGCTGCCAGACAGAAGTATTCCTGGGGTTTTGGTTAGAAGTGGCCACTAATAGAGAAGACTTTGCTATAAGGTTGGAACATGAGATAAAGAGATTAAACTTTACAAAAAAAAAAATGAGGCCTCCATTCTCAGAGCTGAGAGTCTATTAGGAGGCTGCATCTTATAAATGAGTGAACATGTGTATGGGAGTACTTTCACCCTCTGTAGAGGTATTCTCCCCCAGTTCCTCTCCATACATTAAATATTTTGGAAATGAAGGTGATATAAGAGCAAAAGAGAAAGAAAGTTAAAAAAATAAAATGCAACATAATACAATCCAGGGGACTGTATCTTTTCAAATGGTTCAACATCTGAAACTGATAGGATTTTATCAGTGAACTTGATATTAAAGAGGAGTTGGAGCTCTACTCTCAAGATGATGGAGCCTTTTTATCTGTCTTGTCTCTCCTGTTAGGATACGAGCTTTTTAAGAGTGGGTACTGTCTTGCTTTTCTATTTACTTCCCCAGGGATAGATACAGTGCTTTACACATAGTAAACACTTAACAAATTCATTTATTCATTCCTTTCAGGTCTTCAGAACGATTGGATTTCTCAGACAAATGTCCTTTTTCTGTGATTTTCAGTCAATAAAAGTCCACATAAAAAGGAGGCAGTCCCTCATAAGTATATTCTAAATTTGTTGTTTAGTCAGTCATGCATTCTATATAGTGCTTACCTTATTGCCTTATAGTTTCCTAAATGGTCTTCATGCACCTAGTCTACCTCATCTCCAATTGATCATTCAGACCATTTTCCAGTGTAATTTCTGACTACCTCATTCCTCTACTTAAAAATCTTCAGTGTCTCCCCTTGCTTATTAAATAAAATATATGCTCCCAGTCCTGGCATTGAAAACCCATCACAATCTGGCTCCAACATATGCTTCTGTCTCTTATTACTGCCTTCCATCTTTAGGCCCATTTTTATACCATCTGCCATGGCTGGTATAGACTCTCTTCCCTCTCCTCTCTCCCCACCTCTGTCTGCTGAAGTCCCTTTCTACCTTCAAAGCCCAATTCAGTTGCCACCCTAACCATGAAGCATCTCCATTGCAGCTGAACATGATTGCTCTCTCCTCAAATTTCTCATGGCATGTTGTCTGGATCTTTCCTTTGCCTTTCGTGGAATCATAAAAAGTTAGAGCTCTGATGGATGGATGTGAGAGGTCATGTTGTAGATCAACTTTCTTATTTTGCCAGTGAGGAAGCTTATCATACTTTCAGTTATATCAATGATTATTTGTATACATGTTTTATCCCCCTTCAATTAGTTTGTAAACTACTTGAAAGCAGTATCTATTTGAGCTCTCTTAGTATACATGTAAAAGATTTGAATCGAATAGTTTTTTATGATAGATCTTTAATAACCAACTTGTAATTGACATATTTACTGTATGAATTACTCTTTCTCCAGATATGTAACATTGTCCTACTTCCAAATGACAGAATTCTGGAAATTGGAGATACTTAGAATTCCTTCACTCAGATTCTTATGAATTCTTTCAGAATTGTACCCCACAATCTTGTGTCATTCTCTTCATTCTCCTTTATGGGGGAATCAGAGACTACCCTAGAACCCAATTATTCCACTCACTGACTGAGAGACTTCGATTTCACATCAAATGAGGGACTTCTCTGTGATCCTGGTTACCAGACACTGCCATTTAGCATAGACTTCAAGCCAAGATCAGTTTCAGGGAGACAGTGTCAAAGCCAGGCACCCAGGAGTTGTGGCCTGATCTTTAACAAACAGCCTTTGTCACCTTGCAGTCCTTTCAGCAGGTCACTGATAGGAGCCTAATTTTCAGCTGAGTCTTGATTCTCAAGTGCGGCCTCTGATGTTATCATCTGAAAAGCCATCCAGACTGACTGGATTGCATCACCTCTAAGCTTTGCATGTTACTACTGGGGAAAGAAGCTATCCCCATGGCCAAAGCTCAGCTGCCAGTCGTATGAAAAGTGCAGTACAGGTCTATGCTAGGAGTGGAATTACCTCCTCTGGAACTTTCTCTTAACTTCAAATCCTTTCCTATTTGAAGCTCTTACTCAGTTTGTCTGACCTGCCGTACACTTTCAATGCTAGGGTTTCTTACCCTGAAATACATGGATCCCCAAGAATATATTTCAAGGTGTGTGTGTGGCGGGGAGGGGTATGTGTGTGATCTTAGATAAAAAAAACTTTTATTTTAATATAATTGTCTTCCTTTGTAACATGTAATATTTATTGTTTAAGTTTAAAAATAAGAAATGTAAATAACATAATTTTAAATGTCAATAACAACATTTAACTATTTGTACTTCAAAGCATGATTTTGAAGAGTTTGTAGCCTTTGCCAAATTACCAAAGGAATCCATCCCACAAAAAGCTTAAGAACCTCTGCTCTATGCATTGGGGTCTTGGAGACCAAGTCTCAGCTTCATCACCCATTGTTTGAAAAGATTTCCTGATCTAGAGTCTAAAATTAAAATGCCCTTTTCCAGTTTCCTACTCTGACTGGCCTTCTCCTTCTGATCTCTGCACCACCCTGGTTTTCCTCCTCCTCCTCCCCTAGCTTGACGTGAGTGCCCTTTATAGATGTTCAGCTACTATTGTGTCCCCTTTTTGTCTCCTATCTCCTAAGATGAGACAGCAATCTTCCTTCCAGTTAACACCCCACCCATATAAGATAGCTTCCCAGTGCCCATCTCTTATGTGCCAGCCTGGCTGGCTACAGCTTCTGCTGTGCTGACCTTTAAGAATTAACATTTTCTAATACATTTTGGATCTTAAAAGGGCTTCACAGTCAGCTGTGATGAGATAACCCTCCTAGCGCCCCACTGAGAGACAAGGAAACAAGCCTGGTTATCTTCATGTTTCTGAAGCAGTGGTGAGAAGCGGGATGATTGCTCAATCATTCAGTGAGTCAGTACCCACTGTTGAAGGGGCCAGTTGATAGGACTTAAAGCTAGAAGGAACCTTGAGGCCATCGAAGTCAACTTTTTCATTTCACCTCAGAAGAACTGAGACCCAAAGTGGTAAAACAAGTTACCCAAATTCACCTAGCCAGTAAAAGTAGAAAACAGGACCCAGATTGGAATGTACTCAAGACTCCTCTCCACCGAGGAACTGTGTTTTCTTAACAACAAATCTCTGATGTAATAGCATAAGTATAATCAGTCTTTTTTCAGAGATGAGAAGCGGAATATTTAAGTGATTTGTCTTGGGTCACACGGCTGGGAAACATTTGGGAGAGAGGAGAACTGAAACGCAGGTCTTTTTACTCGAAAGCTAATGTTCCAGAATGGAAGATACTACAAATTCCAGTTAAGTCTCTCCATCTAAGGTGTTCGTGAATAGATTCCAAACTTCTCTGACCTTCAGTTTTCTCTTCTGTCAAAGGAGAATACTGATATCTTGCTTCTGTTTACATTGTGAGAAAAAACTGAAAGAGAAAAAAATACTCTGTGATATTATGTAAAGACTATCACATGTACATCAGTATTAAAGCGTTGAAGTAAGTCCTTGGCCTCCTATGATCAACGCCTGAACTCCTGATTCAGTCTAGCCATTATCCAAATGTTGGTTTCAACTAATTCCATTGGTTGAAATGGAATATTCCACATGTTGAAATATGAATATATATATATATATATATACACATGCATAAAACATATATATGTATGTATACTTGTGTGCAAGCTGTATTATCTCTCCCTGTAGTGTAGGAATGGATCAGCACAAATTGTAAAGAGATAAAATGTTACAAGTGGACAGATCCTTGAACTCATCTGTTCCTCCCCCTCTCAATGTATAGATGAAAAAATGAATTCAGAGTAGTTAAGTGATTTGCTCAATGTTGCACAGCTGTTTGAGTGAAGAACTCAGACTTTGTAGATCTTCTACTGCCTGGTTTAATTCTCTTTCATCACTCCATGATGCAATAAATCACTGCTCCTGGAAAACAATTAGAAAAGAAATTATAAATTACATGTACAAAGAAGGTTTACAAAGTTAAATACCAAAATTATTTTCCTTATGACAAAATGGTAAGGTAGCTTCCACAAACATTATTATTCCATCTTACAGACCAGAAAACCAGCTTGGTGGCTGCATAGTTTAGAACCCAGAAGATAGTAGGTATTAAGTATAGACTTAAACTCAGACTTTGGACTCTAAAGCAAGTATTTTTTCTACCACATCCTGTTGATGGTGTACCAAGGACAGCACTCACGTATTAGTTCAATACTGTCAACTTTGCAGGTAGTTTTAAATATATATATATATAGCAGTTCAACCACATTCAAAAGTCATATGATGACAAATACCTTCTTTGAGAAAAGTTTATTGTGTTGTATCCAAAATACTTGGATCCAGAGATGAATCAAAGATAAGATATACATCAACTCTCACATAATGTACCATAGGTTCAGTAACATACACAGCAGAATAGAACTGGATATACCTCTATGGGTATATAAACAAAATATGCAAAATACATACAACTATATATATGGATATATATATATACATACATAACAAAATAAAAATGGTTGCTAGCAATTTTGTTAAAGGCAATATATGTATACATATATACATACATACATATACATATACATATACATATATATATATATATATATATATATATATATATATATATATGTATGTATTTATTCCATCTCTCTGCTTTGGTCATTTTTTCTAACTGTGCCCCATGGCTAGAATGCTTTACCTCTTCCTTGACTTCCTTTTAAGTCCCAACTAAAATCCCATCCCAACTCTTCTCAACTCATCTTAATTCTAACCTCTCTTATTGACTTACTATTTATCCTATATACAGCTTGCTTGTATATCTGTTTACTTCTCATCTTCCTAATTTGATTGTAAGATCCTTGAGAGCAGGGACTGTCTTTTGATCCTTTTCACATTCTCAGCACTTACTGTAGGGCCTGGGCCCATAGGAGGTGTATGACTAACTGATACATACAGTTTCTATATCACTGGGGCTATATTTGGCCTTAGGCCAAGGACCTACCTAGCTTTATTCAGAGATGTTCACCACAAAATTGGCTTTAGGGTGTTGAATTTTGTGGCCACAGAAATGCTTTCATTTTGTTTTTCCTCTAATAGTATCTTATTTTCTCCAGTTACATGTAAAGACAATTTTTAACATTCATTTTTAAAAAGATTTTGAGTTCCAAATTTCTCTTGCTCCCCCAAGATGGCAAGCAATCTGATATAGGTTATATATGTGCAATCATGTAAAACATTCCACATTAGAAACTCTTGAAGACTATTTAGAGAGCTATTCTGGTGGAACTTTACTCATATAGATAAAAATTATGGATCTTTGAAGTACTGAGGTGATATGACAGCTATAGAGATGTTTCTATGTGTGCATTATTTATGTTTTGCCTACCTTCATGCTTCCTAAAGTTCCTTCTCCAACACCTCCTCATCATGTGGGTGTAACCTCAGGTTCTTGCAAGTTAAGTAAGAAAAGAACAGATTTTCACAGTTTCCAAGAAATTGGCAAGGATTTGAGTTTAAATCTAGTGATAAGCTACATATCAAAGGACTAACCTGCTAAATTCAGTGACTCTTTGTTAGGGAACGAATTGGTTACCAAGTGATGGATGTGTTCAAGCCAGACCAACTCATTGTAAAATCTATTTCTAAGGAGGAAATGCCTTTATTGATGAAATTATGGATCCTGGAGGTATTTATGTTGTTGGTTTTGTTTTTGGACTGCATCTGTGAGAGCTGTGAAGTTAAGGATGAACACAATGGATTTAGAGGACAATGTTGCTAAAAGAAGCTAAATAAATAGGAAAGGACTATAGAGGTCCTTCAATGGCAGGGCTATATGGGGCAATAGTATAGAGAGTAATTACATTGTATGCAACAGTAAATGATAAATGCATAAACTGTTATATGAGACACATACAGGAGGGTCACTAGAGAGAAGGAGCAAGGGATACTTCCTGGAGGAGGTGTTATTTGAATTTGGCTTTATAGGATAGCTAAGAGTTTAGTGGCAAAGAAGGGGAGGATGGGCATTCCATACACAAGGAATATCCTATTCAAAGGCACAAAGTCATATTTTAGGAGGCAGAAATCTATCCAATATGTCTGAAGTTGTCCTTATGTCCAATATGACTGCAGCATAGAATGAAATGATAGACTGGAGAGAGTAAGGCCAGAGCAAAGCAAACAGAGGAGTTAGTTAACTGTCGCAAAAGTTCAGGTATGACCGGGTGAGGATCATGTTTAGAGTGCTGATACTGTATATTTGTTGTTTAGTTGTTTTCAGTCATGTATGACTCTTCGTGACCCCATTTGGGCTTTTCTTGGCAAAAATCTAGAGTGATTTGTCATTTCCTTCTCCAACTTATTTTACACATAAGAAAACTAAGTTAAATGACTTGCCTAGAGCCATATAGCTCATAAGTATCTGAAGCTGGAGTTGAACTCAGGTCTTCCTGACTCCAGGATTGGTACCTAACTGCCCCGATACTATGGATAGGAAAAGAACAATTGATTTGAGAAACAGTTCTAGGGAAGAATCAATGTAATCTGGAGTGTGGACATAGGGAGCAAAGGAAGAATCAAATATGAAGTTAAGATTTCAAGATTGTGTTGCTGGGTTTGGTATCATTGGCAGAAATAAGGACGTTTAGACTGATAGGTAGAAAGAGCAAGATAGTGAGTTCAGTTGTAAACATGCACAATTCAAAGTGATAGCAGCACATCTAGGTAGAGAGGTAATATAGACAGTTGAAGATATGATGAGAGGCTAGAGATAGAGATTTGAGAGTCACTGCTAGAGAGATTATAGTTGAAATTCTGAGCCATAATCAGTTTACCAAGAAAAGTGGTATCATGAGATAAAGGCAGAAGACCAAGAATCTAGTCTTAAACAATACCCACAGTTTGAAAGCAGAGAAGGAAGGGCCAGAAAACAAACAAAAGGAACAGTTGGAGAGGTAGGAGAACCAACCTGTGTAGTCTCACAGAACCCGAGGCAAGAAAATAGAATATGGACCTTTTTGTTCTTTGTATCTCTATCTCCAGTGGTTAACACAATGCCAGAGCACCTATCTGCAGTAAGTAGATGCATAATAAATGATTGTTGATTGATGGATGGATTTCAGGAAGGAAGAGTTGACCAGAAGCAGGTAGCTGCTAGATGGTTAAGAAGAGTAGAGGTTTTCATGGCCTCGCCAACACAGGTGGCTTGACAAAGAACACATAGCTTTGAAGTGTTCTCTTCATACCAGCTCTCTTGATGCCACTGCTCAGAAATCCCACAGCTTCCTCAGAAAAGCCACAGATTGGGTGATTTCAAGACAGGAGAAATGTAAAATGGCGCCCACCTCCAATGGGCACATGAGACTATTACAAGTGCAGACTTCTTTCAAGCAACCATACATAGGGCGAGTTCTGTACTCTGCCAAGTGTTTCACTCCTCCCCTTGAAGGGGAGGCAGGGTACAGCCCTTAGCTAGCACCTGAACACTGTCTTTGCTAGGGATAATTACTCCTTCAGTTGCACGGGGATTTATCTTCTCTTTCCATCTCTCCCCAGATCCTGCAACAAATCCAGCTGCAGGTTCTTCTCTGCCAAGCTCTATTTCCCCCTTCAGGTCTCATTTCCATACCTTACTCCTCTATTATTTTTCTCCTCTTTATATCTCACTCTCCTCTCACTGAGCTCTCAAAGGGTCATTTCCTTAAATAGTCCTCCCTGCCCCACTCCAAAAAGACTTTGATGAGAAGAGAAAAAGACAGAAAACCTTCTAACACACCCACAACACTGTTTATGTAACATCCTGTCTGAGTAGTTGTTTAAAGAATAGATAGGAGTATGATTGGTAAAATTGGTAAAATTTAGGAGGGAGGACATAGGAAGGGAAACACCTAAATAAAGTCCTAGGGGAGGGGGAGTATAGAGTGTGTATTTATGTACCTATACACTTACACATGTATGTAGATAACATGTGTGTTTGTATGTATGTGCATGCCTTCCTGTGGTTTCATTGGTATTGCCTTTGTTAATTCAGGTATATTATGCTGTATCATTCCTGTGCTTTTGCTTAAGCTGCTCCCTAATGCTGAGAATGTCTTTCTTCCCTATGGTCATCAGTTGTATTCTGAGCCATTCTTTAAATCAACACTTAGTAGGTTACATACATGCACACTGATGTTGATATTTTATAAATTTTCTGCACCTTGTCCTTCCCATTTACATTCTCACATATGTGTACATGCATGTAATATGTGTGTATAGACTCATGTATACACATGAGTCTTCATGCCTATGTACATGCCTGTGTGCATATGTAATAGCAAGGACCCCAGCATACATAGGAGGACCTGCTGTACAGGTTCTTAGATCTGCTTTTCTAAAAGTAAAGCAAATTTTTAGGGATCAGCAATCACTTTAATCAAACACATATACAAATTGAGAAAAATATAAGCTGAAAAATAAAGACCAACAGACAGGGCTTCCAGTTCTCCGACCATAAACACTACATACATCACAGATCAACAGACAGATCCAACTGTCTGGCCATTACATGCATACATAATTACCAGAGAGAGAGGCACCAACATCTGGGTTTTCAAAGCCAGGGGGCTCCTTAGCAGCTGCCTAGAGTCTCATCTGACCAAACACTTCCAATGAGTAACCACCGAAGTAAAACATCACCTCAGAGTATTTATTCACTTTTCAGAACCAGAGGGCAAGACTCTCTGATCCAGTGCCTCAAGAGAAATTAACAAAGGGCACTGAGGCCTATTAATGGGCAGGGAAGATCTTCAACTCTTCCCCACCCCCACCATTAACCTTATATTAACATTACATTATGCACATACACCTATATTCATACATACATGCACATACACATGCATATATAACACACACATGTGTATATACATGTATACATATACATATAAATACACATATGCATACATGAACATTGGAGGTAGCATGTTTGGTGCATATAGAACTGGCCTTGGAAACAGGAAATCCTGGTTCAGGTCCCATCTCTGATGCAAACTGACAGCGTGACACTAGTCAAGTCACTTATGGTCTCAGTGGCACAGGCATTTCTCTAAGATCATAAGTCACAAAGCAAGTCTACATTGTGAGAGGGAGTTCCTCACTATACTAATAAGATCTGGCCAAAATTCAATATAAAACAAAAAGGAATCATATACTTTATTTCCTATTGTCAGTCCCTCATCATATCACCAGTTGTCTTGTTATTACTTTCAGATTTACATGTCCCCCAACTGAACGTGACTATCTTCTCCAACATTTGCAATGGACTTCCTTTTCCCCTCTGCCTCTCCAAGTTTTGCTCATCCTTCAGAATCTAGCTCAAGTCTTACCTTATCCACGTAGATCTCTCATTTTCTGAACTTCTATTTCTAAAACTAACTTTCATACTTCATTTATTTACTGCCTGGCTTTATGACTTAACTGTTTTATGATTAGTTCTAGGCTCATCCTACTTAAGCTTCTTAGTTCTTTTTTATATCATGGGTTCCTTGGGCATTGGAAGAAGCCTATGGGCCCCTTCTCAGAACATTGTTTTTAAAGATATAAAATAATGTGCATAGGAAACCAGTTATATTGAAATGAGAGATCCCCTGAAATCTACTTCTGGATACTGATGGATCTCAAGTTCAGAACCTCTGTACTATATTGCAAGCTCTTTGAACATGTCTTACACTTAGAATCAAGCCACCATAAAATCAATAACATCACTGTGACAAAATGGACTAGAATTTGTTTCTGGACCATCAAAGGTCTTTTTTTAAAGAAATTAAAGGTTGGAGAATACAAATTTTTGAACTCTTAGTATCTTTTTTCTCCTGAACCAAGACAGTTGCATAATGAATTGAAATCAACGATGTAGATCCCTTGAGTAAAAATGCCATCTTAATATTTTTTGAAATGGTTATTAAGTGAATTCACTAAATGTCTAACAAATATACAGGTGCCTGGATAAGGAAACTATGAAAGGCACATGTTGGCCCAGTTGTTTGTGGTTTTTGATAATGGCTCATTATTACATCATTCTGTAAAAATCATTCTCTATTCCCATTGAGAACAAAAAAAAAAAGGAAATTGGAGTCATCAATACAACAAATGCTTATTGAATTCTACTTTATGGGGGAAGCCAAAGAAATATATTCACTGCTTTGCTGAAAAACAAGACACACACATGCTTGAAACCATTAGAAAATGGTAAAAATAGTATATAATAAGGAGTTCATTTAAATATGTTCAAATGGAAATGTCAGTGGAGTGTCTTCAACTCATATTTAAGCAAGAACTTTTTAGAGGGTGTGAAGCTAGCCTTAGAGAGGTTATTTGGTTCCTTTGTCTTATCGGTGTGTGTATTTCTTCTACCTTCCATGCCTTTTCATTCTGTGCAACTTTTGTCTAAGTTCTTCCATAGGTAGAGGATCTGCCAAGCAAAATGGTTCTTGAGGTTCTTTTTGATATTTCATTGGACCACTGAAAAATTGGGCTGCTTCTTATCCTTTACTCTTAACATATAACCAGAAATTCATGTCCTTTTTCATTAATATATGTCCTTGGTTCTAGGTTGTTCACACCTATTAGAAGGATTTTCATTTCTCTTTAGGTGACCTTCATTTCTGATTCTTCCAAGATAACTACATCAAAGACTGAAGATGCTAGAGAGTTAGAGAGTAAAGGGTAGGGCTGTGAACCCAAGACTGGAGTGGCATGCAGGTGCTAGCTCTTCACTAAGCCTATATAAAGGCAACAGGAAGTAACCCCAGGGTAGTTGGTGGTTGTTTGGGAGGTTTGGTACTAGTTTGGGTGTGGTGATAGAAGACATGCGGATGAAGAATTCATGAAGAGCAGTAATTTGGTGCATAGCATAAAGGTAGCTTTGATTGTGAGAGCTTGGAACAGCTGGGAGAGACAGAGAGATTCTGTGAGTGTATATGGGAAGAACTTTATAATAGAACAAGTACAGGGGTGACCAGTCCTTACTATACATTGAACTGTGATCAGAAAGAGACTGTGAGAGGATGACTAGGTTCTGTACGTCAGTGTCCTTTTCCATATCCCTTTTTCCTCAGCAATACAGCATATGTTGACTGTCATACAAGAACTGTGATAAGAGGATATTAGCCAGATTTTGTCTCCTTCCATTTATCTGAATCAAGCATTTCTATAGTTCCTCCAGTTTTTTTTTTAAGGCAGAAAGTGTCCAGGGGTAGGGTGTATAGTGATAATTGATAGTGTTTTAACATCTATGTTTGTAGCATATAGCATCAGTGGAAGGATACCAGTGTAGAAACTGATGACCTTGGGCAACAGCAAGCAACCTGGGATCATTGAAAGCTAATATATAATTTCCCAAATGCGATCCCTTCCCATCCCCATGCCCACTTTCCAACTTAACCAAATAGACTTACTCAATGAACTGTCCATTCAACTGCATGTGGTAATATTAGAGAATATGACTTTTTAATTTTGTTTTTCTGAATGAAGTGGAAAGTTAGACCAAAGTCTTTTGAGTGAATTTGGGTTTCAGTTAGTCAGTATGCAAGCATTTAATAAGTCCTTACTACATGTCAGGCATGGTACTAAGAAGAGAAGGTGCAAATATAAGCAAAAATAAAGATGGTTCCTATAGTTAATAAACTTACAATTTAATGGCACATTTAAAAAAAAGCTGAAAAGAAGAGGATTGGGGAAGGAGGTAGCAGAGTAGGGGCATAGTGGCTTAGTTCAGAGCATCAGAGAGGATGTGTCTAGGGCCTTTTCTCAAAATGGAGGCTCTGGGAAGAAAGTACTAATGAAGGAAGGAACCTTCAGGAATAGAGGTAGGATGCAACAGAAGCATGATAGTTAACTCTGGAGAATTAGGGATGACTGGTCTTGGACCCTCCCCTAAAATGGAGGTTTTAGGAAGTCAAAGAATTCAGAGAATATAGGAATTGGAAGGAACCTCAAAGTCTATCTGGTATAACTCATTCTAAACTATATAAATATACCTTCTACAGTATTACTAAAAAGGGATAGATCTAACCTTAACTTCAAAACCTTCGGTGAGAGAGAACCCATTACCTCCCAATGTGGCCCATTTCCCATTTATGCATTCATAGAATTTCCCAACATCAGTAGGTCTGCAATGAATACCCATTTTTCCTGATACTACTCTCTGGGGCCAAGGAGAATCTTCCATATGAAAGTTCTTCAAATACTTGAGCAAAGCTATCATGCCTTCTCTCATTTCTACCAGCTATAGTCCTTGGACTTGGGCTCCATCATCAGCTCCCAAGAAATGTCTTCACCACTAAACTCATCATCTTGTTGAATTGCATTAACTTTGGTACTTGCACCTCTTCAGTACCATCGAGTGAAATGTTCATTTATTTCATGTTTGAAGTTCATCCCTTCCCCATTTCACATTTCACACCGACCATACTTCCTCCTTGTCATATACATGTAAAATATACTTGTACACATACATATATATGTACATCTATTCATGTAAGTTGATCATTTGGATTCATGTGTGTATTTTCATATTTATTCCTTTTAAATTTCCTATTATTAGGACTTTTCATTCTAAGCCTAGGATGGCCCATTTGAAGCCTGACTTTGTCATCTACTGTGACAATTATCCTTTCATGCCAACTGCACTCTTGAGAAGCATGTCATTGATGTCTTTGTCTGAGTCAGTCAAGCATTTATTAAGCACTTACTGTGTTCCAGGATCAAAGGATCTCAGTTATAGAACTGAAAAGAAAGATATTTATATCTAAAACCTCTTCATTTTAGAGACCCATGATAGCCAAGTGATTTATCCAAGGTTTTGCAGACAGTAAGCATAAGAAGCAGAATTTGAACCCAATCTGACTCATGTAGAGCCTCTACTCTTTCCACTGTCTGAAACTATCTTCCTGTTGATGAGATAACAGCAGATCTGTTCCACTTTATGTCTGTTTACTGTACTCTTTCCAATTTCATCTAAAATTACTCTCTGGATGATTAAGCTTTGAAATGCAGGTGATGCCTATATCTATTTATCTAGCCCTAGTTTCTCTTTTCGGCTTCAGTCTTATAACACCACTCTCTATTGGATATCTCAAATAATATTTACCATAAGCACTTAAAATGCAACATGAGTAGCAGCATGGTATAGTGCAGAGGTGGGGAATCTGCAGACTTGAGGTCAAAGCTGCAGGTTCCCCACCCCTGTTATAGTGAGTATCATGCGAACTTGGGACAGGAAGACTTGATTTCAAGTTCTGCCTTAAAAATTCAGCAGCTGTGTGTTTGAGCAAAACTTCCCCTCCTGTTAAATGAGGGGAATCACATCAATTGGGGAATAGATGAACAAAGTATTGCATAAGAATGTTACAATAGTAAAGTACCATTAGAAATGAAATAACTTTTTCAGAAAAACCTGGGGAAACTTTGATGAACTTGCACAGAGCAACAAGAAGTAAGGAGAACTGGGACAGCAATTTATATAATTAGGTTACGAAGCAAAAAACCCAAAACTTCGAAAGGTTTAATGAGAACCTTGATCAGTGCTATTTGTTTCTGTTCCTCAGTTGTATCTGACTCTCCATGAGTCAGATGGTTTTGGGGCTTTCCTGACAAAGATACTGGAGTGGTCTGCTATTTCCTTCTCCAGTTTATTTTACAGAAGGGGAAACTGAGGCAAACAGGTTTAAGACACACAGCTAGTGTCGGAGGTCAGATTTGGACTCAGGTCTTCCTGGCCCCAAGCCCAGCTTTCCATACCCACTGAGCCACCTAGTTACCCCTACTGAGTCACCTAGTTGCCTGATCAATGCCATAGTCAACCATAATTCCAAAGGGTTAATGAAGAAGGTATGCTACCCAGGTCCTTAAAAGAGGTAATATGCTCAAAATGCAGAATATAGCACACATTTTCAGATCCTGTCCATATGGGAATTTATTTTTTTTGACTATGTATTTATGGTCAAAAGGAGAGGAGAGATACTGTAGCCAAAACAAACAAAAAAATTGAAAAGAAAAGGAAAGGAAAAACAAAAGGGAAGGAAGAAAAGAGGCTTTTTAATGCACAGAAAAAAACAGAAGGAAAGTCAGACAGAATTCCGGACCAGCAGGACAGCTTTCAAAATTGCATGTTGAATTTATCATATATTTACAAAGAAAATCAAGCTGTATGTAATGGAGATCTGCGGTTTCATGTTCAATCCTCTTTTTCTGTTCTACTGTTTATGTGGAAACGCACATTTTATCTGATGTTTGTGAAGTTCAGAATAAAAAATAAGTTTAAAAATCAAATAGAGGGGCTTGGGCACAGTGAACTAACTCTAAGGTCCCTAAAGCCTCTACATCTATAATCCTATGATCTTATGTCATAAACAAAGCTCATTATCTGTCCTTCAACCACACTCCTCTTATGAACTTCCCTGTTTCTATGAAGGGAATCATCAGTCTTCTAGTCAATCAGGTTTGCAGTTTAGTCATTCTTCATTTTCCTTTGCCCCACATATTCTATCATTTGCCAAGGTTTGTTGATCTTATCGGCCCATAACCTCTTGCATCTGTCACCTTCTTTCTACTTACACAGTTATAATTGTGGCTCATTTCCTCATCACCTCTTGCCTACACTATTCTAAGAGCCTCCTCATCGATCTTTCTGTCTTGTCTCTCTCCTTTTCAGTGGCTCCCTATTACTTCTAGGATTGAATACAGATTCTCTGGCATTTATCTGCTTTCACAACCTGACTCCAACTCATCTTTCCAGCCTTATTAGAGATACCTCTCCTTCAAATACTCTATGGTCTGGCCAAGGTGGCCTCACTATTGCTTCCACTTATGGCTTTATCCTTCATCATCATACTTTTGTATGTGCTGCCCCCAAACTTAGAATTCGCTCTGTCATTTTTTGCCTCTGGGGAACTCAAATTTCATTCAAAGCTCAGCTGAGGCACCACCTTCTCCCAGAAGCCTTGCTTGATTTTCCTCAACTGTCCTTGCCCTCAAACTGCCTTTTGTAGAACCCTCTGTAGGGTCTCTACCTCCAATTCCAACTCACAAGTTGTGTCCCCAGAGGCCAGCTACACCAGGTTCAAGGCACTCAGTGGGGCCATATTCCCCAAACTATAGCTTCCAGAGTATTCACCTTTGATACTCACCCAGCTGCCACAATTAACTCAAGCAAAGGTATTTATTGTAGTGGAATGGGGAGAATAGTGACAATGCTAACAAAACAAAACAAAAAGACTCTGGGGTTCATTTTCTACAAATATGCACAATGGCAGTGGGAAGAATGAGTGGGCACAGGCAGAAAGTTCACTAGAACAGAGGCAGACACATGGGAAATCCACATGAACCAGCAACATTTCTCTTGGGTATTGATGGCTTAGCTGGGCTTACTGGATCAATTGACTCTCCTCAGCTTGACTTGCAATGACCAGGGCTAATACTCTTATGTGGGCACCTAGATGGTGCAGTAGATAGCCCAAGCTGGCTGGGAGGAATACCTGACTTCGAATCCTACCACAGACACTCACTAGTTGTGCTACCCTGGCCTAGTCACTTAACTCAGTGTCTTCATCTGTAGTATGAGTTGAAGAAAGAAATGGTAAATAACTCTAGTATCTTTGCCAAGAAAACCCCACACAGGATCACAAAGAGCTGACAACAAATACTCTCTTGACTACTAAAGCCCGTCCTGTCTCCTAACTGGGTTTATTCCTGGCTGGGTAAAGTATTTCCTTTTTGGTGAGTAACTCCTCTCTAAAAGATACCATGGATGGGAGAGAGAGAAGTTCCTTTATTCATCTCCTGCTGTCTCAAGGTAGAGACAAAAGGGAAAAGACAGAGTAATCCCTCTCAAGAGATGGATTCTTCCTCCAGAGATTGCTCTTTTTCCCCTTGCCAGATATCACTGTTGGTAGAACTAGCTCCTGTCTCAAAGATGTCTTGTTTCTTTAAAACTCTACAAGGATTGGGGTCAGTTCTTGGCCTGGCAATAGCTTAGCTGCTCTCTAACTCTTTCACTTAGGTAAGAGAACTTTTTCATATCTCATAAAGGAGTAACATGGTATAAGCCCTTCTTCTTAAGGTTTAAGACCTTAAGGTCTATTTCATTAACCAGAATTAGATGAAATCAAAGGAGCATCCTCATCTATACCCTCCTCTATACTGCTACCCTTGTATTTATTTATTTTGTATACATATTTGAGGTAAATTCATATTGTCTTTCCCAATAGAATGTAGGATCCTTGAGGAAGAGGGCTATTTCATTCTTGTGCTATGTCTGGTGCTTAACTGACTGACACAAAGTAGGCACTTGTTAATTGATCCATTTCTATGTTCTTTTAGCCTCCTCCTTGTGGTGACTCTTTTGCATCTGTAAGAAATGATGATAAAGTCAACCAATATCTTTACTTTTGGCCATTTCTCATTTTTCAGGGTTGAGAGCCTGTTTGAACAGATTACATTGCAGCTGCTATCATCTCATGCAGTATCTTCTTGACTTTATCCTATTTTTCTAATTTGGTAATGATTGTAACTTTTGCACCAATTAGTTGATGATCTGACTGTACACAGACAGCTGATTCTGAAATGACTGCAACTTCTCTTGCCAGTTGTTTCCTGTCAGTTAAGATAAAGTTGATTCATTTTTGTTCAGTGTTCACTACGTCCAATGTTTGCTGTCTTTCACTATGCCCAATATGTTTCTGATGAACCTTCTGAGTTGTCTAGAAGTTTTTGACTTCTTTCATCTCTTGACCTCAAACTACATTTTCCAACATGGTCTTGGCTTTCCTCCTCTGTGTCCACCTTTGTATTAAAGTTTCCTTCCATCATGATGCCTGTTACTTTAGCTTAAAGGATCCATGTCAAGTTTATCATGCAATTTCTCCACTTTGCCATGGATAAATACATATAAGCTGCATCCATCTTCTTGGTGATCCCTTATTTTATGTTCATCATGGCAGGTGCAAGGCAAATGATTCCCTCGACATAATGTTTCTTTCTAACTTTGAGCACAAGATGAAGTAAACTCCAACAAATTCTTTATTCATTTATCTCTCTAAAAAAGAGCCTATGAGATTGCTTTCCATTTTGGTACAAATTCATAACTTATTCTGGTTTACTTTACAGTTAGGTCAGTAGGATCTGAACACTTCCTGAAGTATTGTATGACCAAAGGGCAGAAATTCAACAAAGTCCTACATCAGGGGTATGGAGGTGACCCAGAGTCCTCTACAGTTGTTGCAGTAAACATTCTGATGAGTTTTGCCATGATAAAGAGACACCCAGATTGGTCCTGATTAAATTCTCTGTCTCTTCTCTGAGTTTCACCTAGTTCTATAAAAAGAGGCTAGTTAGTAGCTCTAGGTGACAAAATATTTTGTATAGCTGGCCCATGAAACAGATAAAATACAAAACAGCTCTCAGCCTTGGTCTTCTTTGTCAGCACTAAAAAATCATGCATTTCACAAGACCAAAGGATTTGCAGGTGGAAGGGACCCTAGAGATAATTTTGCCTACCACTCTCATTTAATAAATGAGAAACTGCTTTCCTGTCCAGGCCATGCTTTTGACTCTCCTCCCAAACTTTGGCTCTGGTGCCTCAAAAACTTTTTCCACCTGGACACTCACTCCAGTTCTGGACTCTACACATTGTAAGTTCCCTCTGTCCCTTTAGCCTTTCCCTCTGATTGAGAAATTCCTCCTCAAGCCTCAATTTTAAGGAGGATGCCCAGGCCACCTATTTTTCATTCCTTGCTAGGCACCACTTGAGTTTCCTCCTGGCCTTTCTCTACAACTCCTGCTCCTCTTCCCCCTTCCAGCTTCCTTTTATGTCTTCCTTCATTAGAATATAAACTCCCTGAGTGAAGGAACTTTTTAAAGTTGTATTTGTATCTGTATTTGTATCTCTAGTGCTTAGCAAGGTACCTGGCACATAGTAAGCAGAACATAATAAATGTACTTAATAAGTAGTAACTTGACTTGACTTGAACACTGGGAGTTGAGGGGATTTACTCAATGAGCAGAGCTGTGATTCAAACCCAGATCCTCAGATGCCAAATTCAGTGTTCTCTTAGATAATAATGAGTTCTGGATTGGTCATCAGAGTTCTAGTTCTAGTCCCAGCTCTGCTATTTCCTAGGTGGGTGATCTTAAGCAACTTATGTAATGTCTCTGTATTTCAGTTTCCTCATCTGTAAAATGAAGTGGTTGGTCTAGAATCAGACATACAGCCCAAGCCACATGTGATCCACAACACTCTGGAGTGAAGCTAAACCAGATTAAGATATAATTGGAAATATTTAACAAAAAATAAAAATACAAATTTTTGTTGTTCAGTCATTTCCTGTTCTTTGTGACTAGATTTGGGGCTTTCTTGGCAAAGATATTGGAGCAATTTACCATTTCCTTCTCAAGCTCATTTTACAGATGAGGAAACTGAGGCAAACAGATTTTCTCAGGGTCACACAGCTAGTAAGTGTCTGAGGGCAGATTTGAACTCTTCCTGACTCCAGGTCTAGCACTCTATCCACTGAGCCACTTAGCTGCTCTGTTAAAAACACACTGGAGTGTTACTCCATGGTTTTCTAAGTCAATATGCTTCCCACAGGGATCCTTATTAAGGTTGAGACCCCTTTCTATTTGAGTTTGTCACTACTGAAATGACCTCTTAAGTCCCTTCCAGCATTAAATCTATGATTCTATGTTGTGGTTAAAAAAAAAGAGAGACTTGGACCTGGAATTTTAGAGTACCTGGGCTGAAGACGGAGTTTTGTCACTTACTGCCTGTGGAACCTTGGACAAGTCACTTTCTCATTTGATTATTAGTGTTCAGCCTAGAAAATGGGAGATTAAATTCGAAGATGTCTACGGTTCCTTCTGACTCTCAGTCCTATGATCTTAGTAACTGAATCATTGGTAATCTAACATGTTCTTTGCTTTGTCCAGCTGGTGAGGTGGTTCACATACTGCTTGGACTTTTCAGAGTTTCCCCGAATATCTGATCCTCCATTTTTACTTCTTCCAAATTCAGCATCAGCTTCTCAACTCTGTTTAGTGGCGTCAGCCCTCATAATTTCCTTCTTCTTATTATTAGCATAGAACCATAGAATTTTAGAGTTCAAATGAACTTTCAAGATGATTTTCTATATATCTATATTATATAGACAAAAACCTGAGGACCAGAGAGTCTTCCCAATTTCACACAACTTACTAAGGGTTTTCCTCCCAGACTTATGATTTATTGCTATAGGGGACTCTAGATGAGGAACTTAATAATCATAATAGGTAACAAATACACCACACTTACTATATGCAAGGCACTGAACTAAGTCAGCACTTTACAATTATTTTCTCATTTGATCCTCTCTACAACCGTACAAGGTGGGTGTTAATATTATATCCATTTTGCAGATAAGAAAACTGAGGCAGAAAAGTGAAGTGATTTGCCCAAGGTCACACAGCTAGTAAGTTTCTGAGGTTCAAATGCCTGTGTCCCTTCACCTTCAAGTTTCAGTTTCCTTATCTGTAAAATGGGTACCTACATCTCAGGATTACAAAGACAGTGTAAACTGCTAAAGCTGTATACATGCAACCTATTATTAGTTTTAATAAGCAAACTCATTATTTGTCTTTAAGTATACTATGCGATGCTTGTGTATAAATGAATCCTTATAGGAAGCATTTGTTCTTCCAAGTAGCTAAAACATCACCCCAGGAACTGTTAACTTGTGTTTTCATAAAGAAAAATAAACCAGAACAATTTCACAATTACCATGATGATGTCAAGGAAGACATCTTCTAAAAACTTAGAAGACTGATCAATCCTGCTTTCAAAGGCCTGAAGGTGAAACCTGCCTAGTGGATGGTAGGAGGGGCAAACCTCTGGGGCATGTATTTTCAGACTGAGATTACAGATTTGGAGCTAAAAAGGAACTCTAGTTTCATACCCTCATCTTACAGATGTGGAAATGAGGTAGAGAGTTTAAATGACATGCTGAAGGTCACACAGGTAAGTGATGTAGAATTTGAATTCAGGTCCTCTGACTCCAAAGTCTCTGAATTGCCCCTGCTGTGTTGATTTACTTTGGCTAACATTTTGTTGCTATTTTTACAAGGGAGGGAGTAAGGAGGAGTCATTGGGAAGTGATAGTTAATGTAAAATAAAAGAATGTCAATAAAACATGTATTTTTTTAAAGGAGGAAAAAAGTCATCTTCTCCCACAACTCTCCTATTGTACCCAGGCAAATGTTCACTGTACACTACACTTTAGCTTATACGAAGAAATAACAACTTTTGCCAGGATTATTATAGGTTGTCTCCTCTTCCCTGGTCTTGTTCTCAGATTGTCTTCTCCTCAGTGGTACAATAGCTAGACAAGAGGATATGCAAATCACCCCAAGAAAGCTCAAATTGTAGGGAGATGTCCCTAACACCCTTAGTAAACTTAGTGGGATCTTCTGAGTATCACCCCAGGTTCTCTTTAACCTGAGTGAGATCCAAAATGGAAAATGGAACATGTACTCTAATTGTCCTACTAGGTGAGGCAAGCACTTCCCTTAGGGGAAAATCAAATTAGTCAAACTCCCAAATATGAAATCATAGAAGTTAAAGTTCTGACTCAGAGAACATAGGTTCAAATTTCAGCTCTTGTTTCTTACCTGTGAGACTTTAGACAATTAATTTCATTTATCTGGGTCTCAGTTTCCCCATCCATAAAATGAGAGAATTTGGTTAGATAATCATTAAATGTTCATTTTGACCTTAAATCTTGTCATCTCTCAGGTCATTTTCAGTTCTATGTATCTAACCTCCTTGAGGTCAGGGACTGTGTATCTGTGGCTTATCTCAGTAGTTCTAGTTATACTATGTAGTCACTATATTATATATACTCAATGTATATTATATATTTGTAATATATAATATATACTTCATTTATTATATATTTATAATATATATTCACTGAGTTATTAATGAGATTTACATATCCCAGAAAGCAGTAAGTGCCCAAATGATGTTTGCTGAATCAATAAACACTGAAAGTGCCAACTTTACCCTGACTACTATCAGGGCCACCCCAAATTCTGAGTTTATGGAGTTCAAGTTTTTAAAATTTTATTTCTTAGGGGATTTTCCTTCCATAATTATAGTGTTTGCTTCTCATTTATTTTTTGGAACCCGAACTTTCTTCCCTTCTGTTTTTATACTGCCCTGTACATGCAAAAGTACTAGCTGAGGTGAGCAAGGGAGGAGATTGAATGGAGAGAGACTTCATCTTACTAAAAAAAATAGTCCATTTATTTTATTCCTAGGCAGGGCGAGTTAGTGTAGGGGAAAGGGGATAGTTCTCCTCGGTCTTTTAAACTCTTGATAGCAGTAAGGTAAAGTAAGCCAGAAGTTCTGTTCCCTGGAAATGTAGCTCATTGGAAATTAGGGGCAGGGAAGGGAGTTGTTAACAATCAACAAACATTTATTAAGCACCTAATGCATTTCAGGCACTTGGTTAAACTCTGGAGAAGGGAAAAAACACAACCAAAAAACCCAGTCCTTGACCTTTCTCCCCCGCCTCACTCTCCTCTCCCTCCCTCCGTCCCTCCCTCTCTCTCTCTCTCCCTTCCTCCCTCCCTCCCTCCCTCTCTCTCCCTTCCTCCCTCCCTCCCTCTCTGTCTCTCTCTCTCTCTCTCCCCCTCTCTGTCTCTTTGTCTCTGTCTGTCTCCCTCTCTTCATGCATACATATATATTTACTAGAAATTTGCCAGTTGTTACTTTTTTTCAGATGTAAATAACCACTCCTAGACTGTTAAACCTATTTACACCTTACCCTCGTTATTTTAATGGGACCAATGACTGATCTATCTCAGCACTATAATGTTGGGGTGAAGTAGGGTTGGGTGGATAGGAACAGGAGTTATGTACTCTAGCGTAAGTCAGACTCCCGTTCTCACTTGACCTTCTTCCCTTAGCTCTTTCTCTCCCTCCTTCTTTCCTTGCACTCCTCCCGTTACTTTATTACGGGTATTCATGGATTCATTTACCCCTAGGAACTTAAGGGAAAAAAAATCTTTGTGAATTCCAGAGTCACTGGTACATGTCCTATAAAACTCTGCCATCCCTGCTCTGAGTGAGGGAGGTGGTACATCTCTCTCAGTACAGCATTCAGTCACTAGAGTGTTTCCAACAAAAGAAATGTCAACAATCACTGCGTTAGGATAAGAGAATTTAAAGGTCCAATCAGTCTCATCAAAGCAGATGCTTTTATAAAAACCTTGGAAGTGGATGTCTGAAAATGCATCCTTTATTACATAATTTAGATATGTTACGACACATTAGCTAGCTCCCTGACCTTAGGGAAATTTCCTCACCTTTCTTCAATTTTCGTGGTTGTTCATGACTTCTGACTCTTGTGATTCCTTAGACCATATTGTCCATGGAATTTTCTTGGCAAAGATACTGGAGTGGTTTGCAATTTCCTTCTCCAGTGGATTAAGGCAGTGATTTGCCCAGGGTTGGTTACACAGCTGGTAAGTATCTGGTAAAGCTGAAATTTGAACTCAGGTCTTCTGGACTTCAGGTTTAGTGCTCTATCCACTGAGTCATACAGCAGGTTCACCTTCCTCATCTGTAAAATGGGAATAAGAATTCTTTGGCCACAAAACTTATATGGGGAAGACCAACTCTTGGCAATGCACGAATCTTTCACAAATGTTGGATCTGTGCTATCTACTTCCCTGTCAACTGTGATGTCCGTTTTCTGATGTTTTAAATATACTTTACAGATAGCTAGAAATCAGTCACCAACTTCAACCCATCAATTATTTACTACAGCAAATTATGATTGAATACCACACAAAAGCATATGCATAGATGCACATATACATGTGCACAAAAATACATACATGCAAAACAGAACACATGCGTATACATATGTACATGCATATGTGAAAACCCTTAGTATAGTATCTGATACATGATAAGTGCTTAATAAATGCTTGTTGCCTTGTCTTACCTATCAGTCCCTCTACAGGCTTTAATGCCAACACAAAAAGGAAACTGAGCTCACTTAGGGTTTGCAGGTTTCTGTCATCTTGTCACTAGACCCTGTTCTTCTGATACTTGAACAGTCTTTTGACTTCTAACAAAAAATTACTGAATGTGTCCTATTATTCAGGTGGATGTGCTACTGTGTAGAATTGGTTGCATATTACAGGACACAAAACTTACTAATCTCAAATAAATTGCCATTAAATGCTGATTAAGTAGATACACATTTTAATAGCTTATTCCAGATGTGGAGTCATAGATATACCTTTTTGTTTTGTAGTTGTTTCAGTCATGTCTAACTTCATGACCCCATTTGGGATTTTCTTGGCAAAATTACTGGAGTGGTTTACTGTTTCCTTCTTCAGCTCATTTTACAGATGAGGAAACTGAAGCAAATAGGATTAAGTGACTGCCCCAGGGTCATACAGCTAGTAAGGGTCTGAGGTCAAAATTGAACTCAGGTCTTCCTGCCTTCATGCCTGGTACTTTATACATTGCACTACCTAGCTTCCCAGAGATGTACCTTAGCAGAATCAGAACTAAGAATTCGGTCATTTTTTTATACTATAAGATTCTTAGAACAGCATTATTTCTCCAACTTTAAAGTACAACATAAATAATAACATCTAACACTTAAATATCACTTGACAATGTGCAGAGTGTTTTATATAAATTATCTGTTCTTCGTTTGCTTTTACTGTTAGACTTCCTTTCTTGGAGCCTTGGACACTCAGTATTTTGTATGATATTGAAACAGTTTATCAACAATAGAATTGAGGCCTAGAATTTTTAGAACATAGGGAACTCCCAGGTGAGGAAAATCCCTTAATCCATATAAGTTAGCACTTTCTCTGCATTCCATAGTTTTAGAGAATTGCCTAAACCATTGAGAGGTTAATTGACTTGCCCAGGGTCACATAGCCAGAACAGCAATCCCTTTCATGGTATGACTTTCGATATCTTGATATATTATGAGTTGGCATAATAAATTAAGAGGGAATTTGGGAGGAGTTTTGAGGAAGCTTCAGGTGACATGTGAAGGTTAGCAGACGACACAGAAAAAGTTTAGAAACTCAGAAATGCATAAAATACATATACAGCATTGTATAATGTCAACCCAAATTTTACGATAAGGTGCTATAAACACCCCATAAAAGAAAAAGAAAAAACTTAGGCTTCTTCTCTGGTATGAAGAGAGGGCCAAAAAATTTTACATGAATTTTCCAGATGGAGGGAGCACTGTGTCCCTAATCCTCTCAATATGGTATGGGTAACTGTATATGTTGGTGGTGGGAACGCTCCACACTAGTGGCATTAGCTTTTCTAAGAGCAAAGTGACATTCATCCATCTGAGATGACCCAGGTGCAGCACTACCTACAGGAAGGGGCCACCTTTGTGGCACCAAGAGTTGTTTTTAGATCTAGGCTTTCATGATCATTTCTAAAAATTCATTAATGTTATCACTGAGCCTTGGTTTGTGGCAGTGGCTAACTTTATCCCTTCTCCTCCCCTAAACTGAAAGCCAGGGGCAAATTTACAACCCAGGCTCCTGGCTTTAGAGCTGGAAGTCATCTTAGAGAGAGAGCAGTCTGGTCCAACCCACTCATGTCACAGATGACAAAACTCAAGCCAAGGTTAATTGACTTGCTTGAGACCACCCAAGTAGGGAGCAATGGAGTCAAGATTTGAACCCAGGTCCTCCAATTTCACACTCAGAGATCTTTGCCACTGTACCACACTTCTGGGGCTTCTTTGGGAGAAACTAACCTGGAGCAGCAAGAATTCTGTCTAGAATAAGAAGAACTGGGTTTCTATACCTCTGCTGCTTAACAACTATATAGCCTTGGACAACTTACCTAATCAATCTGTCAATTAACAAATATTTATTAAGCACTTTTTTTTTTTTTTGGATGAAAGGGACCATCCCTTGAGTAGCTACTTAAAGAGGCCTATTCAGTGAATGAGTCTTACCTCACTCAAAGTGAGTAAGGAAAAGACTTTAGCCTAAAAGGGTCAGGGTCTCCCATTGAATCTTGGGCCATCTCCAGTCGTCCTGATGAATATCTGGCCACTGAACCCAGATGGCTCAGGAGAAGAAAGTGAGGCTGGTGATGCTGCACAGTCCTTCCTCCCTCAAATCAAAGTCAACTGTAAGTCATGTCATCATTTCCCTGATGTCATGGTCGTCTTTGAGAATGAAGGACAAACACAATAATTAAGCACTTACTATATGCTAGCCTCTGGGTTAAGTACAAAGAACAAAACAATTATTGACTGCAAGATCGGTCTTTATTTGTTCGTTTGCAAAAGGGGAGTAATGATACTTGCACTATATGAAGTAAGGGATGATTGTGGGTATCAAATGAGAGTATAAAATAGTCCGTAAACAATAAATTATAGGTAATGTAGTATTTTTCATGCTATATTACATTTTTTTGCTACTGATCAGTCTTTCCAGTTGTGTCCAACTCTTCATGATCTCATTGACTTTCTTGGCAAAGATATTAGCGCGGTATGCTAGTTCCTTCTTCACCTCATTTTAGAGGTGAGGAAACTGAGGCAAACAGAGTTGAGTGACTTGCCCACGTTAACACAGTTAGTAAGTAGAAGAGGTCAGATTAGAATTCAAGTCTTTCAAACTCTATTCTTGGTACTCTGTCCACTGCTACATACATGTATATGTACATATACACAGACACATACATAGATGGATATGTATATATGTGTGTTTGTACCCATACACATGTATATGTGTACATGTCTCTGTGTATATACATACATATATACCTGCATATATAAGAGAGGGAGGGAGAGAAAAGGGGAGGGGGAGAGAGTTACATATATGTGAACTATTATAACTATTAGGTCCCTATCCAGATGCACGTGGATGATCTGGGGATTTAAAGTCAAATGAGACTGTAAAGGTTATTATTCCTTTTAGAAATGAGGAAATTAAGACCTAGAGAAATAAAGAGATTTGTTCAAGGTTAAATAGGTTGAAAACAGCTTCGATTTGTACCCAAACAAAGGCTCTACTATACTGATTGCTAATTAAAGACACTTTGCTAATTCTAATAAGATTTTGTTTTCTCTTGGGCACAGAGACAAGGACCTGTCAACACCTATGAAGATCCTCGGATGACCTGTGGCTTTCAATCTAGTTGCTTCCAGCAGAGAGCATGCTACCCATCCTGGGATGAGATGGCCACTCAAGAAGTGCCAACTGGCCTTGAACACTGTGGAACAGGTAGGATCAATAAAAAAAGGGTCTAGGGAAAGACACCAGGTTAGGAAAAGACAACCAAGATGTAACAAGACTTCTAATCCTCTGGAATGGGCTTTCCAAAGGAATTACTAAGGTGGGGAAGAATTCTGTGGTTTATGTGAGCGTGGACATGGTTTCTCTCAGTTGAACAGAAGTAGACCGTGGGAAATGGGAATGGGAATGCATTGGTAATATCCACCCACTGGTGGCAGGAGGACCAAGTTGTATCTGTTGAGGCTGCTTTAACTAAAATGGTCTTAAAGTTCAATTTTCCAGTAGTTCAGACTATAATTGTTTTTATGATTTACACCAGTTTCAATTTGGCTGGTGATAGACCTAACAGTTTTTTTAGCCACCAATTAATTGATATATGAATAAAATATAGATGCATCATTTATATTTGGGGCAAGGAATGTGGGGAGAGGGAGGGGGCTTAGATATTTGCTTAATTGACAGATATAGCTAAATACCCTGACTAGGAAACATAGGAAGTGCTTCCCTTCAGTGTATTGCTTGCTGGATCTGCCCAAGGAGATTGATATTTAAGCAAACACTTCATCACTTCTTCAAAAAGCAGAATCTAGTTTATAATGGCAGAATGCTTTGTAGGATTATAATCAGATGATCTGTTGACCCATGAGAAGTGGAAGGCCAGAGATTCTGGATGCTTAGGGCTACTTTTATTTTTACCTTGGGAATTGTGGGAATTCTTATAAAACACATTGCACTTTTTATCTGCTTGCCTCACTTCACTGATCATGAATTCCTGAGTTGATAGGACTAGGGGATTACATTAGAGGTGGTCTTGAGAACATAGTATTGAATGAAGTAAGCAAGCCCTAAGTCTCATAAGCAAAACCTGAATTTTCTCTTCAGGTCACCTCAATTAATGGGTTATAGTTTATTTTTTTAATTTTATTTTGTATATTATATTTACAATATAAATATTTTATATTTATATTTTATATTTTTTATTTTATTCTGAATAGTGCTTACACTTCATCCTAAGTCAGTGAAAATATCTGTAAAACCCAACAGCATGTTTTGACCCAATGTGCCTCTGTTCCATACAGATCAACAGTTAGGAACTTCTATTTTTTTTTCAAAAATGTATTTTTTTTTAAACTTCAAGTTTTTAAAATTTAGAGTTTCAAATTCTCTTCCTCCCCCCAGCTCCTCCTTCTTGCACTGAGAAAAATAATGTGAAGTCATGCAAAACATATATTCCATATTAGCCATGATGCGAAAAAGCAAAAAAAATAAAGAAATTGAAAAAAAAATATTTCAGTTTGAACTTCGAACTCATAATCTCTCTCTTTGAAAGTAGATAGCATTACTCATCATGAGACCTTTAGAATTATCTCATGTCATTGTATTGATGAGAGCAGAAAAGTCTTTCAAAGTTGATTAGCATTACAATATTGCTATTACTGCTTACAATGTTCTACTGATTCTTTCACTTTGAATCAGTTCACTGGAGTCTTCTCAGGTTTTTTCTGAAACCATCCCCTCTGTTACTTTTTACAGCACAATAGTATTCCATTATAGTCAAATTCTGCAACTTGTTTAGCCATTCTCCAGTTGATGGGCATCTCCTTAATTTCCAATTCTTTGGCACCACAAAAAGAGCTACTGCTATAATTACTTTTTGTACATGTGCCTTTTCCTTTTTTTCCCCTTCCATCTCTCTGGGATATAGAACTAGTACCTGGGTATGCACAATTTTATAATCTTTTAGGCATAGTTCCAGATTGTTCTCCAGAATGGTGGGGCTACTTCATAACTCCATTAAAAGAGCATTAATGTCCCAATTTTTCCATAGGCCCTCCAACGTTTGTCATTTTCCTTTTCTATCTTGTTAGCCAATCTGATGGGGATGAGATGGCATCTCAGAGTTGTTTTAATATACATTTGTCTAATCAGTGCTGATTTAGAGTATTTTTTCATGTGACTATTGATGGTTTTGACTTTTTTCTTCTGAAAATCGTCTGTTCATATCCTTTGATCATTTATCAATTGGGGAATGACTCATAGTTTTCAAAATTTGACTCAGGTATTTTTAAAACAAAAAATTAAATTCACTGCTTGTTGGAGGAAAAAGAAATATGAATGAGGGAAGGAATGAGAGAGGGAGACAGAGAGAGAGATGGTGACAGAGAGAGAGAGAGAGAAAAGTTACAGAGACTAAGAAAGAGACAGAGGGATATGCAAATAGAGGCATAGAGTGGAAGAAGTAGGAAGGAAAGGTGGAAGATGAGAGAATGAGTGAAAGAAAGATAAGAGAGATGGGAGAAAAGGAGGGCAAGTGTGAAGGAGGGAAATAAAGGTCAAGATACTGTAATACTAGAGGATCAATCCCATCCTTTTTCTGCTTACCAGTTTCTCAGTCTGAAGCAGAAATGGCATGATACTGGATTATAGGAGTCCTGTTTTTTGCTCCATTTATTCTTGTTGACTTTTGAAATGATGAACTGTCAAATGATAACTGTTTTAGTCACATAAAAGAGCAAAGGCACTACCTGTACTGAACCTTAGACTGAGAGACAAGCACTCTGGATTGTAATATCCTGCCTGCTGCTATGAAGAAGGTGATAATGGTGGTGGTGGTGGTAATAGCTGACAATTATATAGCCCTTTAATTAAGGTTTACCTAGTACTGTACATACATTATCTTACTTGGTCAATTTGAAGCTCCTGACCTGTCATTTCCTCTCTGTGTAACCCAGACATAAAAGTACTAGATATCTACTTATTACATGGGGATTCGAGGAAGGGACCAAGCATTTATTAAGCACCAACTATATGCCAGGAACTTTGCTAAGTGTTTTACAAATATTACGTTGTTTGATTCTCACAACAATTTTGGAATTAGGTACCATTCTTCTCACCATTTTATAGTTGAAAAACTGAGAAAAACAGAAGCTAAGTGCCATGTCTATGATAATGCAGCTAGTGTCTGAAGCTGGGTTTGAATTCATATTTTTGTGACCACAGGCCCAATACTCTATCTCAGCTGATAAGAAGATATTGAACAAGTTCCTAGATTAGACTCAGAGCCTAGAAACTGGAGTTCTTTAAGAAAAATAACTTTTAGTAACATGTCCCCTGAAAAAAGGCAGTTATGCTCATGTTTCCTAAACCAAATCAGTAATGGCTTAGGTTCAATTCTCCTTCTGTGACAAAGGTCGAAGCTTCCCTACCATATATATCTTTCATCTCTTAGATCTTTGGAGCTGTTATAACTCCACCCAGACCTACATTCTAGCAGGAATCAAAATGCTAACTCTCCCAACCGAAAGCTTGACAATCCTGCTGTCTTTTCATGGCAGAGAAACTTCCTTCCTTTTTCTCAAATTAGATGGGACTTTAGATTTAATGAGGTTTAATACTCTCTCCCCACAAGAGTTTTCCAAAGGGAGAGGTGCTCACAAGAGAATGCATGAGGTAACATATATGAAATACATAAGACATCTAGGGATGAAATTGCTTTTAAAAAGCGAGGTGTCATTATAACTGGAAAGTATCCTAGTATATGTTCCTGTCTACAGGTCACTGACTTGTAGTTGGACGTTGGAGTTACCCAGAGCTGCTCAAGCTGGGGGAGGGGGTGGAGAGTCAGGGCAAGAATCCTCTTTTACTAGAGTGACAGCTATTTCTCAAGTAAGGCAACCTGAATTTGGACTCAGAAATGCCACCAAACTTTCACTGGAGCTGTAACCCTAGCCAGTTGGGGGCAGTCTCTGCTGTGAACAGAATGGAAATGCCTCCTTCCATCCAAGGCTCCATCTAATAGATGAATAATTGACCATGGCCTTGGTTCTGTGTGGGCTTTCCTTCTCCTCTATTAGAACTGTCCAGAGAAAGGAGGGGCATGCGTTTATCTGGGCTGCTTTTCAATTCTTTAAATGGTTGGGTGTAAGTTGGGAAAGGACTGGTACTGGGATATGAGGAAGGGAGGTAAAGACAAGCACCAAACCAATGAGTCCTTCAACTAGAGTACATTTCCTTGAAGTTGGGGAGAAAGAGAAAAGGAGAGGGAGGGAGGGAGGAAAGAGAGAGGGTGGGGAGAGAGAGAGAGAGAGAGAGAGAGAGAGAGAGAGAGAGAGAGAGAGAGAGAAATATTCTACATTTTTTCATTTTCTTTTATCCTATTTATAACTCCAGTCTCCTCAGTCTCAGTCTCATGGCCACTCCTCCTCCCCACCCCTATTCCCCTTCAAGAAAGGATGAATGGACTTCTTTTCACAGTGCCTGAACATCTGTTGATGACTGGAATACCCAACAGGAGGGGGTCACTGAAGAATGATTAGGCCCTCTCATTGTAGCTTTCTCTTCCTCTTTTCCTCTTCTCTGGATTCACAAAGAGCTTAGACTCAAGGGAGATGGGGCATTTGAGGGGAGAGAAACAGATGGAGGGAGGGAGGGAGGGAAACAGAGAGAGAGAGAGAGAGAGAGAGACAGAGAGACAGAGAGACAGAGAGAGAGAGAGAGAGAAGGAGGGAGAATCAGACAGAGACAGAAAGAGATGGGGAGTAGGAACATGGAAAAACATGACTAGAAGAGTGGTAGGTAAGCCGTGGGACTGAGTGAAATACAAAGACAGGGAGAGAACAATTAGAAGGGGAAGGATATAGAAAGAAAGAAGACATGTAGAAGTGGACGGACAATAAGGGTGGGTGTAGAAGGGTAGATGGATAATGAAAAAATGAAGAGGAAGAGAAAATATTTTTTTAAATGTGACCCAAGGAATAAAAGGAAAGAGAAAAAAATTAAGAGAGATGTAGGGACCTAGAAAAAGACAAGAGGAGGGGGATAGGCAAAGACAACGAGAAAGGGGGAAAGAAAGATGAATCTGAGGACATTAACTATAGGGCTAAATAAAGAAGCCACATTTGCATGCAGTTGCCTGTGCAGCTGTACATTTCTTCATGACAATCTTGTAGTCATCATTTTCTTTCATTTCTATCTCCTCCTTCCCCTACCCTCTCCCTGCCTCTTCCCCGCCACCCCCATCAGCCTGGAGCCATTAGCAAGAACCAATGGAGGCTGAGCCCAGGAGTTCCTCATGAATGAATGGACCCTTTCTATCTCAGCTTCTCGTCATCCCTCAGTCGGGAGCCTTGTGAATCAATGGAGCCCCTTACACAAGACACGGCTGCAAAGTCTGTTTCTGTTTATAGTCTGACTGGAGTGGATCCTACTGACCCCGTACTCCTCTCTTCCCTTCCTCTATTCCTCATGATGAGGGTTTTCACTCTAGCTCCACAGTAATGTTTATCCTGTCATTATTCATTTTTGTATCAGTTCCTTGTACCATTCCACTAAGATACCATTACCAATTCCTCTCACTTAGCAGCATGGCGCTTTCATGTTATAGCTCTATTTAGAAAGGGACACAGTTTATAGTTTACAGATAGAAAAATTAGGTCCCGAGGAAAATTCCAACTTATTTGGAGTCAAAGAATCTATTTTGGAATTGGTGTTGGAGTACAGGTGGTAGTGTTCTGAGCTCTAGCTGAACTCCCTGAACACATTGGATCTGCTAATTATGTGTCAGGTGACAATATATATAGTTCAATTCAATTCAACATTTAAAAGCACTTACTACTGGAAAAGCACTCCTAGGCACTGGAGTTAAAAGGACAAAAATCTGAAACAATGCCTGCCCTCAAGGAGGATAATTTTTATTTTGACACTGCTAATGATGATAGTGTTATTACAGGAAGAGAACACTATTAATTAACCTTCAGTGTGAAATATCCTGGAATAGTTTTCCTAAGGCAGGGGGAGTTGTATTTTTGCTTATTAATCCACACAAAAGGGAACTTCCTTGTAACTAAAGTATGCACTTGAAAATTAACTGGTTAGTGTTGGGGTGTACTGTGTGGTCATGGAAAGAATGGATGATTACTGAATTAAATTAGATGAAGCTAAGTACCTGTACCCCACCTCCCCCCACTCCCCACCTCAAGAGAATTAACTTAGCATCCTTAGGATCTTTGTGGCTATCAGATTGAAAATCATTTTAGGTTGTAAGTTAAATTTTTTCCCCTTCCAGCTTTAATACAGGTTTTGCTCTTTCACTGCACTGGAAAGATATAATTGCTCTCTTCTCAAAAGAGCAATCCAAATTCAAAGTTTCTCCTCCTCCTCTTTTTTCTTCTTTTCTTTCTATCTATAATTTGTGTTGAAGTATCTGGATACATATGTTAAATAATGCCTGTATTGCATTCACTCTGAAAATCAGTCATAGATGCATTGAGGACATCCATGGGTACATTCCTATGTTGTGGTTTAGTTGTGTTCAACTCTTCTTGACCCCATTTGAGGTTTTCTTGGCAAAGATACTAGACTGATTTGCATTTCCTTCTCCAGCTCATTTTACAGATGAGGAAACTGAGGTGAATGGGGTTGAGTGACTTGCCCAGAGTCACACAACTAGTATCTGAGGCCAGATTTGAACTCAGGAAGATGAGTCCTCCTGACACCAGGCTCATCATGCTCTAGCCTCTGTATAACCTGGCTGCCCTGTATTGGGTGTGATAAGGAAATATAGAGAAATAGGACACAATGATACTTTCCCAAATGTAATTTTTAGTCCAATGAGAAAGAGTGTTTAGCTAGAGAAAAAATTCCAGGCAGAATGCGTTAGATATTTTTGAGTACAAGGTAGATTCAACAAGCAGGTGTTTTTATATTGCATGATGACTAATTTCTCCTTTTTAAACATTCACTAGCAAAATTTCAGAAAGAAAGAATGCCTTTCCCAAATAAACTGAGAGTTCAGGAGCAAGAGATATCTCAAGTGTCCAAGCTCCCAGTCTCTTCTGGAGTCTTCTCAGATGGCTGGGCGGCTGGGGGAGATCAAAATTGGGCGAGTGTTTGGAAAGGGCTCTCAAAAACCAGGTGGAAAGCCTCAGAAGGACAAACAGACTCCTACAGCCTGGCTTTTAAGTGTATAAGAATCTGAATATGATGCCAGAGAGGCTTGTTAAATAGAGAATCACCTTGCTTGGAAATGTTTATTCTGATAGCAGGTTGATTCTTTCAACTAACCATCTCAGAATAGCTCTGGGATTTATGAATGGTGTTTTTAACTGTCTCTATTGAGGGTATCTAGAGCATGTTCCTATCATTTTATCCTTCTTCCAACCCTATTTCAAGTTTGTTTTTTTCTTGGAAACAAGTCTCTTATCGTTTATATTCCAGGGTTGTTGAAGTTTGATTGTGTCTCTGTAGAGAATAGGTGCCTACATTGTGACTTGGACAAGACTTCATCTAATCTGAACTCTCACATTTTATACATGAAGAAAATGAGACCCAGAGTGGTTAAGTGACTTACTCCAAGTCACTCAGGTAGTAAGTGGTAGGACCAGTATTTGAACATAGGTCCTTTATCTTCAAATCCAGAATTCTTTTCACTACATATTCCCTTGTAAGTTGGAAAAATACCTTACCTGAAGTGATTTGAGCCCTGAGATTACATTAAAGTAACTAGTCTGAAAACTATTTGAAAGAAACATTTTGCTTTGAGCATTCTTTAGTAGAATTAACATATCCTCTGGGAACAAAATCCTCTTTAATAAGGTCAGTCTGGATTGGGGGAAGTTTTGGGCCCCTTGCAAGTGGGTTGGAGTAAGAGAAGCTGGTGGTGATCTCTCAGGCATAGACTATTCATGGACAAGCTAGATCTGAACGTAGGGGATGAACTCTTAGGTCTTTTATTGTCTATTCTCCTGGGAGAAGGGTGGGCACCATTTGAATCATGCCACTGGATGGAGCTTAAAACAGAGATTTAGAAGTGTCCCAAAGATGGATGAAATGGCAGAAATGTTACATGTCTCTCTGAAGTAGAGGAGGGAGAAAATTGCTCTGTTCAATGTACCTTGGAATGTAGCCTAGAATACTCCTGTATTATTTTTATGTATGGTGATGAAGTTTCTGAAAGCGGTTGTTGGACTGTATCCTCTTCATTATAGGAATTCAATGGGCTTAGAACTGGAAGGACCTTTTAAGATCATCTAGATTGGCCTATTTTATTAGACATGAGGAAACTAGAATAAAGAGAAGTTGAAGTTTGTCCAAGCTAAGTTAGTGAATCAGAAAGAATCTGGTAACTACTTTTTGTAATGGCATGTGCCTAGGATACAAAAAAAAGCAGAAAAAAGTCACTACCCTAAGCAGTTCATGTTCTAATGGGGAAAAAGTTCGCAGATAACTAGGTACTTACAAGATACATTCAGAATAGACAGAAGGTAATATCAGATGGAATGTCTTGTGAAAGCAACAGCAAAAACATCAGAGGTATAGAGTTCATGGTGGGACTAAGGTATATGAACGCTGGAAAGGTAGGAAGGGCTAGGTTGTGAAAAGCCTTAAATGCCAAAAAGATTTTATTTTTGATCTTAGAGGTAATGGGGAGCCACTGGAATGTATTGAATGGGGGGGGTTGCATGATCATATCTATATTTTAAGAAGATTAATTTGTCAGTTGAGTGGGAGTTGGATTGGAGTGAGGAGAGACTTGAAGCAAGAGACCAATTAAAAAGCTATTGCCATAGTGGAGGCAAGAGGTGATGAGGACCTGAACCAGAATTGTGTCTGTAGAAGTAGAGATAAGGAAGTATTGATGTTATGAAACAGAAATGACAAGATCTGGAAATGGATTAGATATATGGGGTGAGTGCAAATGAGCATTACAGGATGATCACAGGTCATAAACCTGGGGGTCAGGGATGATAGTTTTGCCCTTAATGGTAATAGAGAAGTTGGGAAGAGGGGAGAGCTTTGTGGGAAAGGAGGTCTGTTTCAGACATGTTTAATTTAAGATAGATGTCTATGATTTGAAATATACAAAAGGCAGTTTATTATGTGTAACCATCACAGAAGCATCAAGTGAAAGAGCTAGAATTCATATCCGGTGCCCTTATATAAAACATGTCATAGGTCCAGTGTGCGTGTACCAGTGCCATTTGCTTCCCCATTTCATGGAATGAAGAACAAAATGTATACCTATCTATTGTGAGCACACTCAAGATTTTCCTTGGTATCTTGATTTTTCATGAAAATCAATCTAAAACAGAAGAGAGGGCAACTTGCCTTCATTTTCATTTGACTCATTTTAATTTCTTTGAGGCCCTGGGCATGTGGGCTGGTTCCTGTTTTCAGGATCATTTTACTAGCACCTACTGCATTAGCAATTCTCAGCATGAGCTGAAGGGCATTAGATCTTTGGAAAGAAAGTGTTGCTTCATTTAATTACATTACTTGGATTCAAGAAAACAGCAGGGCCTGGGAAACGTCAGGCTAGATCAGGAAAACCTACTTTCTGCTCTCCCCTACCTCCAAACAGGCTGCCAATCCCCTGTCTTTAACCTGTCTTTTTATTTTTTTAAATGTAATCTGGAAATGACTTTTCTTCAAGCCTCAGGCCACTATCCATGACTAATTTGCTGACCCTCAGCTAGTGGCTTTGCTGTGTACTGGTCCCATTTTGTTTTAATGAAAGGAAAAGGAACCACAGTGCGGACAAGAAAGAGTGATTAAGTCATGGCCTTAAGGGAGACAGACTGGTAGAGTAATGACTGTAAGATTACAAGATTTCAAAAGCTTTGGAGGAAATCAAGGCCCAGAAAGTGACTCCTCTAAGAATCTAGCTTTGGTAGGCAGATCTAGAATTAAATCATTGGATTCTTGCTTACACATCCCTGGATGGCTATTTCTCAAAACCCTGGGACTCAACAGCAACTGCCTGGAACTCACAGGGGAATAAGCAGGACTGGGGCTGGAAGGGGGGTTGAAGTTCTCTTAACTTTTTCAAACCACAAATATTTAGTCCTAGTTGAGAAAAAGTCCCTAGGGCATGGAATCCTTATTTGATTCAAGCAGTTTGACCCCTCCCTTGTAACTCTTATACATGGGGGCTGAGCTTGGGAGATGGTGTTCACTGAAGTCAGAGACACTTGGCTCTGGCCAAGAAACCAGAGCCGAGCAACAAGGAGACTTCAGCAGGCTGGATGCTGCTCAGATCTGTCTGTGAATGGAAATCGTTGGGTGGGTGGTTGATGTGAAGAGCTGAAGTTCAGCAGAAAGGAGTGTATGTATGTGTAGGGGGGTGGGAGTGAGATGGAGCGTGTGGGGGATGGAATCTTGGAAACAGCCTGTTTTTCTCAGTGTCTGGCAGCATGGAGACTCTTACTCTCTCTCCAGATGTTCGCTGTGTTTATAGCTGCTGAAGCAGGAGACCAAACTCCCTCATTAATAAGTTTCTTTCTTGCGCTGTAGCCAGGGGTCTCAGCACTGAGCCTGCAGCTGGAAAAGAATTGGGGTAGGGAGGGGGAAGTAGGAGAAAGAGGGAGGAGGTGTGTTCATTCCCCTCCAACTCCCCCCCCCCCACCCCTGCAGTTCTCCCAAAATACACTAGCACAAAAAAAGAAAAACACCAGCAGATTTTTTATTTCAGAGAGTAAACACTTGGGCCATGGGGGTCTGGAGGTTATGGGAAAAGAGGAAACCATCAGCCTAATCAGGCAGGCACACACTTCCCCTGCTGAAATAAAACAGAAATCATTGCTCTGCAGGGCTGGTGAGAAGGGGGGTGGTTAACCCTGGTGCTGCCAACAAAGTGAGAAGCTAGACAAAGCTAGGAACTGAATCGGAGAGCTCGTTCATTGTTTGGTCACTATTCTGTAGATCCTGATGTAGGAGAAGAGGGCTTGAGAGTAATCTACTCTAATCTACCATCACTGGCACCTCTGAGTATGATGCCATCCTTAGGAATTCACAGTAGAGGATGGACTGAGAGGAGCCTGTCTTTTAGAAAGAGACATGCACACATATACATATACACATATGTGTGTATGTATACATACACATACACACATATATTCTAAAGCTATGAATCTTACAAATGTAACTCTATATCTGCTAGCCAATACAAATATGAAATGTTAATCAATTTTTACTTTTTATTATGATAAAAAGAAAACGTTAATATTAAAAGCATTTATATATACGAATGTATACATACATATAAATAAAATTGACACAATATGGATTCTGTACATAGATTGACTTTTGCAAAAGGTTGGTAGATGGTTTAGATAGGACTAGACTAGTCTAGTCTAAGAGATTGTTAAGAAAACATTGCCCTATACCTGTTTACATGAGAGAATGCATAGCTTCTATTAATTGTATGAATTTTAATGAATAAATAGATTTTGGGTTTTCTTTCTTTCTTTCTTTTCTTTTTTCTTTTTTTTTTGGAATAAGCCTATTATATGCCCTTTAGCTTTTAGTCATTCTTTTTCCTCTGAGTTGCCTGTCAGGAGAGTACAAATGCCTTATTGGCTAGAGGTCATAGGTCAAACATAAGACCTAATTGCAGATTGAGGAAAAATTACCTTTCCATTGATGTATGGTACAACCTTTGACTCTCAGAGGCAGCTAGGGTTAGTGGCCTGATGCCAGGCAGTTAGGAGCTTCCAGTTCAGACCCCATGGTCTTCTCAGTCAGCTATGGTCCCTTTCTCACTTGTAAGAGATCTCAGGGGTATGTTTTGCTCTGTCCACTCGTTGGCATCATAGTTGGCCTCACTCATGACCTCTAAGGAATTGTTTGTTTCTTATGGGTCTTCTTACGGTCCAAGAAATGAATGTTATTAATGCTTGAATTTATTCCTGCTGATAAAATCAAGCCTCAAGATTTTAACAAGCCCTCCACACTCCTTTCACTGATGTAGAAATGATCATTTCAAAAGCAAGAAAGCAGTTTAAATAGCTATGGAACCAGTTATGAATTACTCATTCTCTTAATTTCTTAACTGTCTGATCCCGGAATTCTTTTAGGCTCCACTTAATTTCTTCCAGACACAGACCTTAGGTGTCCAGTGCATGAAATAGTGTTGATATCTTCTCTCACAAACTCTCTGTTACTACCTAGGTCTGTCTAAATTTAAGTGGACTTCATTGTGAATTTCACTGGTTCACTCATTCAGTAGCTATTCATCAAATGCCTACTATGCAAAGTACTGAAGTGCTGCATGAGATATAAAGTTGTCTAAGACGATGGTCCCTGCTCTCATGCAACCTGTAGTCTCTAAAGGCAGAAAGCATGGCTTCTTTTTTCCCCTTTTCTCTTTCAGTGCCTCCTTATATTTTTCCTATGAACTCAACATGTTGAAAAAAATAATCGTCATTCTTTAAGCTCATAGATGTCAAACGCTCTCTTTCCTCTTCTTGGGAAAATTTGCTTTGTACTGTAGGAAAACTACACTTTGATCTGCCTTTCATGTAGATTCCATTAAACAATAAGCTTTTCCACAACATTACTATCTCTAGGAGGGAAAAAAAATGGTAACGTGAATGGGAAAGTCAGTGCCTGTGAAGAGGATAAATCCCGGAGTCAGAGCCCTGTGAAAGTATACACTAACAGCTGACCAGAGCAGATAAAATACTGGGACCATGTAAGCGCCCCAGGACATACAGCCTTCCCACGTGGGTCACACTTTTGGGGAAGATCAGTTCTCTAAGCTTTGGCCTGTTTTCTCAACTATCTGTCAACCTGTTAACAGCATGGTTTCTATCATAAATACACGCGGACAAAAGGAAAAGATTTTCAATCACCTTGAATCCAGGGAGCAAGACTGTCTCTCATAGAACATTGGAAATACAAGGGTGAGAGAGTAGTGGTCTACTTGAAAGAGTCCTGAAGGTGTAGTCAGAAGATCCTGGTTTGTCCATTTACTAGCTGTGTGAACCTAGGCAGGCCACTCCCTTTGTGAGCTTCAGTTTTATTATTATTTATGGCATGGAGCCATTAATGCCTATACTTGCTAGGGGCTATGATGACAAATAAAATAACTTAGATTTGAAACCATAGGCAGCTAGGTGGTACAGTGGATAGAGTACTGGGAAGTCAGGAAGCCCCACGTTCAAATCCAGCCTTAGACATTTACTAGCTGTTTGACCCTGGACAAGTCACTTAACCCTGTTTGCCTCAATTTTCTCATCTGTAAAATGAGCTGAAGAAGAAAATGGCAAACCACTCCAGTATCTTTGCCAAGAAAACCCCAAATGGGGTCACAAAGAGTTGGGCGTGACTGAAAAGATTGAACCAAAACATGTAAAGCCCTATGTAAATATCGGTTGCTATAGTTTAATCCTTTCTTTTTTCTAATGAGGAAATTCAGTTCATGATTTCCCAGGGTAATATAAATAGTAAGTGATGGAGATGAGACCTGAGTTCAAATCTTTTGACTTCAGAACAATATTTAAAAAAAAAAATTGTACATATAGATTTGCCGTTTCATGTGCAATCATCTTTTTTTTTAAACTATATACTGTGTTATAAAAATGCTTGTATTATTCTATAATTTGAAAATAAAATAAATAAAAAATTAAAAATATTCTGTCTCTACCTGAATAGCCATAGAAGAAGACTTTAGCAGGTTAGATGCCCCTCCAATCTATTTTTGCATGGAAATCATTGGGTGGGAAGATGATGTGGTATTTTCATTCCACATTCAGTTATCAACTACTTTGAAGTGTGTAGCTAGCTGCCTTTGGCATTGCCATCATTGAAGAATGATGGAAGTACCCAGTAGAGCAAGTATGGTCCTGTTGCCTGGTAAATAGATGGGAAGTAGTATGTTGCAACTGAGGATTTGGATTTAGGTTTTATGTTTTGCCTTTGCCACCTAAATTCCCTTGGTTTAGTCATATATCCATTCTGTTTTTGGGTCTATTTTCTCCCTGAAAAACAAAGAAGTTAGACTAAACAGGGTCCCTTCTAACACTAGATCTATAATACGTTTGATTTTGCAATGGAAATTGTCTGTGACTTCCGGAAATTGAAATATATGTGGAATATATACTGAAAACTATCCTAAATGCCATTATGTTCATTTCAATCTAACTTGAACACACCGACATGTCTTGCTGAGGATTATTGTTTTAGGCATTTCACCCATTCACTCCTTGGAGGTTCAGAGATTCTAAGCACTTCCCATAAGAGTCAAACTTTTCTAATTCTCCAATTACACCCACTTTGGGTTTGGTTTTACACGACAGTTCAGTTTTCTCCAAATGTCAGATGCAGGCCCATGGATGTCTACATTGTCTTGCAGACAATCTCTGCTCCCAGAGCCTATATCGTTGAGTTCCTGAGCTCACCTTATCACAGCTGGACTTCTTGTAACTTTTAATGACTGTAAGAGAGGGTCTATGACTATGGGGCAGTCTGGTATGTAGATTAAAACAATTTTCCCATACACATTTACATTCTCCAATCAAATATATATTACCCCACTTGCATTATACTTTCCAATACCCATCTCACTAGTTTAGGAGGAGACAAATATTTTATTTGTAGTAGACCCAGACGGCTGCCGACTAACACATTTTCCATGATAATCAAACCAAAAAAGAATTGGAATGGATGGAGAGCCAATGTTATTTGCTTGTTTGTTTTGATGGGTCAATCTGATTTAGTTTATTCATTCATCCATCCATCCATTCTCTTATTTTTCTCAACAAATATGTACAAATGATTATGCTGCTAGAGTCATTGAGTGGTTTTACAAAGATGATGTGACATGGTCCTCAAGAAGCTTATAATCCAATTAGAAGGGTATGACACCTAGGTAGCCTATGATAGTTGCATAAGAGAGGTACAAAGAAAACAGTAGGGAAAAATCACCAACTACTGGAAAGATTAGGGAAGGCTTCATGGAAAGGGTGTGACATGAGCTGAGTGTGATGGGAAGGGGTAGGATTTCAAAAGTCAGATTTGGGAAAGAACGGCATTCAACCTACAAACAGCAGGGAGAATAAAGGCACTGGGAGTTATAAAGTACAAAAGGTATTTGAAAAGTGATGTCATTGCTTAATATAGTGCCTGGAACATAGGAGGTGCTTCATAAATTCAAGTTGACTGACTGACAGTGTGACGGTATAGTGTTTGAAAGGTAACTTGGAACCAGTTGTGGAGAACTCTGAATACCAGTCGTCATCATTGTCATTGCTGCCATCATCATTAGCATTTAGCAATACAAAAATTTTGTAGCACTTTGAGGTTTACAAAGAATTTGGAGTTAGCTAGGTGGTTCAGTGGCTAGACTCAGGAAGATCCGAGTTCCAATGTGCTCTCAGACACTTTCTAGCTCTGTGATTCTGGGCAAGTCTCCTAAAACTCCGCTTGCCTCTGTTGCCTCATCTGTAAACTGGGAATAAAAATAGTACCTACTTCCAAGTGTCATTGTGGAGATAAAATGAGATAAAAATTATAAAGCCCTTAGAGTGTCTGGCACAAAGTAAGTATGATATAACTGTTAGCGATTATTATTGTTTATAGTCCATCACTGGGACTGGGCTCTAAGTCTTATTTGTCTCTTATAATTTAGTAGCGCTCGGCAGAGATGGTACTGCATTAAACACAGCCTCAGAGAATTCAGGGTTATGGCTATGCCCTGATATGGTGCAAGAGTAAGAATACAGTGAAGATTATTCCTTCTAAAGTGTAACTGATCAAAAAAGGTTCGGTGATTCCCTATTGTCTACCAAAGATTATAGTAGCAACAATAGTTGGCATTTATTTAGTATTTACATGTACCAGGTTCTCTGCTAAATGCTCTACAAGTATTATCTCACATGATCCTCACAATAACCCTGGAAAGTGGGCGTTACCATGATCTTCATTTTACAGTGGAGGAAACAGCTAGTAAGTGTCTGAGGACAGATTTGAACTCGGGTCTTTCTGACTTCAGTCCTGGTACTCTATCCACTGCACCGCCTAGTTAACTCCAATCTGCTACATAAAAGCTAATAATCGTGGAAAAGATGATGATGACACCTGGTATTCGGAGTTCTCCACAACTGGTTACAAGTTACCTTTCAAGCGCTACTTTTTTATATGTCCTATGCTCCAGTCATATTGTCAGTCAGTCAACTTGAATTTATGAAGCACATACTATGTGCCAGGCACTGGATCATTTACCACTTCTCAAATATATTTTGTACTTTATTACTCCCTGGGCCTTTGCTCCCTCTACTCTTTTTAGGTTGAAGGCCATTCTTTCCCAAATCTGGCTTTTAAAATCCTACCCATTCCATCACGCTCAGCTCATGTTACATCCTTTCCATGATTTTTTTCCCTGATCTTTCCAGTGACCAGTGATTTTTCCCTACTATGTTTCCTTGTAGGCAACTATCATATGCTACCTAGGTGTCTTATCTAGCTAACTAGAGCTTCTTTAGGGCAGGGACTAGGTCTGAGTTATCTTTCAAAGCACCTTAGGGGTTAATATAAGTTTATTGACTGACTGACTGTGTCTCTCATGTGAAAAATAAAGCTAAAAAACTCAAAGAGATTCAGCAACAGAGTTGGCCACCTGATGATAAAGGTTTTTTTTTCATCTACAGCAATTTATTAACTGTATACTAAGGCCAGCAAGGTAGACAAAGCAAGCACAAATATTTATTAAACATTTACTGTGTTCTAGGCACTATGCTTTGGCCTGCACGGAAAAATGCAAGCAAAAAATAAGACAGTGTCTGTCTTCAGGGAGCTTACTTTCCAATAGGGGAAGAGAGAACAAAAAAGAAAGCTGAAAATGAGAAGGGGAAAGAGATGGGACCATAGAGGTGAAGTCTGAGACACAGCCTGGGAGGGGAATGAAGTATGACCAGCCTGAGCCCATCTGCAGAGTGGAGTGCCCTGGAAGGAATTTGTTTATCAGGGAAAGAAGACTGGCATGACCCAGAGAGGGTCCAGAATGAGAAGGCAGTTGAGTGATAGTGGTGAGGTCCAGAGTCGTCAGCACAGCCAGGATGGGAATGAGGAGTGTAAAATGCTGTGAACTGCACTAAAGGAAGGAATATTCATACTAATGAAATCATGGGTCCTTGAAATTTTCATAGATAGTTGATGTTGACTGATATTTGCTGTGCTGAAGTTTATACAGATACCTTACACTTGTGTTCATGTGCAAGCTAGATTAGATGAGTTCTGAGTTCCTTTCTAAAGTTTTTTTGAAATATTCAGTGATGGTGATTAGATTGGAAGTGGGGATATTCTGGTAAATATTTAATAATCAGCTCTCTGGGAACACAAAAAAGTAATGTACTAAGGACACATTTTGAAATTTAAACTGCACTATAAACATTTTTTCTCCATCATTTTCCCAAGTCTAGACAAACAAGAAGACAATAAATCAAACCCTGGTCTGTAGCATTTGCCAATTTCCAAGGTATAAATGCTCACACTAAAAATTTGATAATCAGCTCTTGAGAGCCAGTAAGAGCTGGCACATCTGATTAGAGATATAACTTCTGAACAGGAGGGTCCTTAAAAGTCAGTAGATGAGGAAACTGAAGCCCAGATAGGTTATATGAGTGTAAAATTACATAGATCTGGACTGGTGGAGGAGGGATTTGAGCTCTTTCTCTCCAAATCCAAATCTAGTACTTTTCCTTTTAAGTCCCACAGAGCCTAGAGATGGGAAGACTGGTTAGAGGCCCCTGTATTGCCATAGCCCAGTCAAGAGGTAATGAAGGCTTGAACTAAGATGGTGGCAGTGGGAATAGAAAAGAGGTTGAATGGACATGAGTAGTTATTCAATAGAATAGAAGCATGTAGGTACATACAAGTTTACATGGCTGCTTTGAGAAAAATGGTTCTCTTGATATACTTATGCTTGGACCTAAGTCTAACATTCTCTTTGCCCTCTACTTCCCCTTCTCTCGACTGCCTTTATTAGCAGACAGAGTCTCTGAGCAATATTAAACACTAAAAAGTTCCTGAAAGGTTATACCCTTGAAGCTATACACAATGTACATAGCACGTGCTAAAGTTTACATAGACTCCTTAGACCTCTGAACAGAGAGACTAATTGTGGATAAGCTGCTTTTCAGCATACAGGATGGGCTGTTCCCTGTGGGTTTTACTATCAAAAGGCTTTTAAAAGTGCAGTGTAGCCATTGTTGAATATTTCACAATGAATTAAATACCATTTCTCTCCTCGCAGCTGTTCCATGTGAGTGAGCGAAGAGTGCATTTTTTTCCCCTGGCAGAAGACGTCTGCTTTATAAACCTAAGCACTGGGGGAATGAGATTACTTGTGTGTGAATTCTTGGGAAGAACATCCCTTTATTTTAAACTCAATGTGATGCATGGCTGCTGCTCTGGAGAGGAGGAAGAGATGAGGAAGAGAATTCTATTGAAAAATCTCAGAGCAGACCTGGATGGAGTCAGGGAGGCCCAGAGATCGTGCATTTTCTTCCTACCTCTACACATTTATTCGCTTTTCTCCTAAGGCTGCCTAGCTCATTCAAAACACTGATTGCCCTATGGAGAAGGGAAATTCTTTTTTTTTCTTCCTTTTTTTTTTAAAGTAAAAAATTAATCATTTTTCCATCAGTCTTTCCAGAAATCTTTCTTTGCTTTTCAGTTTCCTGGGAATGATAAGATCTCTCTCAGTTTTTTCTGCACCTATTTTCATGTAAAAAAGTATTAGATTATAAACTTCACAAAGACCACTCCTCCACCTCCATAATACTTAGGGCAGTAACCATGATTTTTTTTTTTTAATTTTTGGCATATTGAGCTGCCAGTCTTGCTAGACCTGAAGTAGAAAATGCTATGCTGAGATCACACACACGCACCCACACCCACACCCACACCCACCCACCCACACACACACACACACACACACACACACACACACACACAACTACTACTATTACTACTAACTCCAAGGCCCCTCCCCAGTATCTCCATTTAATTCACAAGCCATCTTCAACTCAGACATCTCCTTGACTGAAACAGAGACTGAACTTTCGGTGAGCAGTGAATTGGAACCAAGTATGAAATTGATTAGGCTCAAGTCTTAGTTGGTGCAGACTTAATACCATTCTTAAAGTGTATCAAGGGATGGCCAGCTGTTCTGCATCTCCCTTGAGACTAGAACAAGAGAAAATGGGATTAAATCACAGCAAAGGGGATTTAGCCTAGCTATAAAGAACTTTGACCCTAGAATGGGTTATTAGAGGGGATTGTGAATTCTTTCTCCCTGGAGATTCTCCAGAACTGAGCAGGCATCCACCCATTTGGAGGTGGTTTAGGTATTTTCAATGAGTTTTGTAGATTCCTTCCAGCCCAATCAGTAAATGATACATTTGCAAGGAATGTAAATGCTCAGGGAACTTTTTTTAAGGGATTTTTTTAGGGAGCCATCATTCAGTGAAATGCTGGTCAGCTATGCAAGGAAAAAAACCCTTATTTTTCAAAGTTCTGGCATGACTAACATCTGTCTTGGTGAGAAGAGGGCAGAGGGAAGACTCCTACCATCTAGTTAGATCAAAGGGCACAATTAAGACTATAAAACTGTGATCTAAGGGATAATGGAGACTGAAATGTTAACCCCAATATAATAGTGGTCTCTAAACTTTCTTGGTTCAGGAAAAAACGAAGATTTTTTTTTAAATTGAAGAGAGACTCAGTATATATGTACTTATAATTATAAATTATATACACAAACTACTATACTTTATCTATAATTGTATACATAATGAAACTTATTCAAAAATTAAAATTTAAAAAGGTTGAAATGAAGATGGAATAATATTTGATCCTGGAGGTGATAGGGAGCCATTGGAGAGTTTTTATTTTTAAAAATAGGAGGAATGACATGGTAAGCTCTGCACTTTAGAAAGATTGCTTTGACAGGTGAGTGGAAAATGGATTATACTGGAATAAAATTTGAGACCAGTTAGAAGACTATTGCAATAGTTCAGGTGAGAGGGAATAAGAACCTATATCAAAAATTCAGAAAAGTAGGGAATTTTGAGAAAAGGATAATATAAAAAAAGTCTTAAATGCAGATCTTAATTCACCCATGCCTCCTCTGTCTGTGGATCTTCTTATCACACCCAAAAGGAAAAAGGAGAGTGGAGGTGAACACTTTTATCAGTCACTGATCCAACATTATCTGAAGAGAACTGCCTGCCATAGTCATGAGGTAATTAGATAACGCAGTGGATAAAATGTTGGACTTGGACTTGGGAATATTTGAGTTCAAATCCATCCTCAGATACTAGTTGTGCAAATCACTTTTCTGTGTGCCTCACTTTCCTCATCTGTCAAATGGAGATAAATAATAACTTAACATCTCATGGTTCTTTATAAGGACAAAATGAGATAATATTTATAAAGTATGCTGCAAACCTTAAAGTGCTATAGTTGTTTTATTGTTTTTGTTAATATATTATTGCTATTAATTTGATCTGAAGGGGTTAGGAGTTAGTAAGATGGTGTGTATAGAGAATTTTCCTAATGCTGCGCTGGGTTATATTAGTTATATTATATATATGTTATATATATATATAGTTATATATATATATGTTATATATATATATATATATATATATATATATATATATATATATATATATATATATATAGTTATATTAGTTAGGATATAACTGTCCTGTAAGAGTCTAGATTTGAATGGAGGAGCTTTTACAGTTAAGAGAGAGGGGCTGATTAGGGAAGCTTTGGGGGATAAAGGTGGATGTGATTGTGTTGGAGAGAGGTTCAAGTATTGGCTACCACTGGGGGAGGTTGGGGTGTCGCCCATATTCCTTCATTTGTATTGGGTTTATTATACACTTCCTGGAATCATGCCACAACTCCCACTCTGAAGACTGAAGCATTATGAATCTCTTTTCCTTACATCCTTCCTTCGGTTGCCCAGTAGTTGTGACACAAGTGGTCCATGGAAATCATTGTCTTCCTCTTTCCAAAAGTTGAGAGAAGTTTGCTATAGGATGAAGGTGTGGCATTTTGAGTTACATGTATGCACACACAGGTTTCCATTTTCCTATCTGTTTTATTATCTTTGTATCCATTGACTTGGCATTGTATCCATTTTGAGTAGAATTTTACCCTAAGACCCAGATTTGTTCATTTGGATTGATCTTGAAACCCATTAAGGAGAATGAAGCTGTTGCTAAGATGCTTGAAAAGAACTCTGGAATTAGAGGTAGGAGACAGAAGTTCAAATTCCACCCCTGTCACTTTTGACCTTTTTGATTTGGGCCAATTCACTTGATCTCCCTGGGACTCAGTTTCTGCATCTGTGAAATGAAACAGTTGTACTAGATCGTCTCTAAACTACATTCCAGTGCTCGATTTATGATCCTGAAATTCCGCAAGACTCACTAAAGACTTGAGGCAAATATAACAGTAAGATTCACTTTAGATGAAATGATGCTAGGTTGGGGGACACATCTGTAGAATATGGATAGTACACTTCCTATTTTTTTTTTATTATTAAGGCTATCCATCAAAGAGTTTTCTTACATCCGTAGTTATTCCTAGAGTCTCATACCACCTGTGATTAGAACACCTTTCCCATTGGTGCCTTATATATGTTTACTGGAATCCTTTTGATGTAGGTGGTCTTTGCTTCTGACACCTCGACCTTTGGGACCACAGGATTGGGTTGCAATGTCCTCTATTCAGGATTGCCTTTGAAAGCCTGCTCCGGGTCTCACAGGGGCAACCGCTTTACTATCAAGTGCTGGCATTATCTCCAGTAGGAACCTCCCAGCATCGAGGGCAACTTAAGGGTTTGATCATGATTACAGCTAGTGCTGTAAATACATTTTGAATGATGAGAATCAACTCGGGGCTGAGAGATTGCTATTTCCTTTGCTATGGGCAAAGTTGCATGGGGCAGGCAAACTAGAAACTATGGTCCTTGTTGTCAAGGCACCAATTATCCAGTTGAGGAGGTAAGAGATGGTTAAACGATGATGATCATGGTTTTTTTTTTCTTTTAAATTTTTTTTAAATTTGTGGAATAAAACAAGCATTTCCATAACATAGTATAATAAAAAAGAAGATTGCACATGAAACTACAAATCAATTATGTACAACTTGCCATTCCTTTTAAATATCTAATGAAATTATCATGTAAACTCTTTTTTCTTCCCTCCCTCTACTCTAGAGATGGCTATCATTAGACACAAATAGGTTTATATTCACACATACACACACATTCATACATATGTATGCATATATGTAAAATTATTCTACACGTATTCATCAATTCTTTCTCTGAATGCAGATAGTATCTTTCTTCATATGTCCTTTATTTTTAATTTGTGTTTTTATAATAGTCAAAAAGACTTAGTCACTCAAAGTCATTTAAAAATTACTGTGTATGTATTCATTTGTTTCTGCTCACTTTGCTCTCTACCATTTCACGTAAATGTTCCTACAACTTTCTAAGATCATTGAACTTGTCATTTTTTATAGTTCTGTGGTCTTGGGTAAATTGTTTCTGGCTGGGCTAAATCAGGGTTCTTAAGTTGTGAACATCAATATTGTCAAGGGGGTACAGGAAATATTTTGTAAATGGTTATGCTATCATATTAAAATTAACTAATATCCTCATTTTATTTCTTATGTTTATGCTTGGGAACTTCTGATCTAAATGCTCTCTAAGATGTCCTCCAGCTTTAACTTCTTTGATCTATGAATTTCAGCATTATTTATTAAACTCTTACTGTGTTTTGCTAGGTACCATGAGAGATGCAAAAACTAAATTCCACTCTCTTCATCTGATAGGATAATACATACACAAACAATGGTAGGGATGCAAAAGAGAGATGCAAAACTAAATTCCACTCTTCATTGGATGGGATAATACATACACAAACAATGATAGGGACTGGAACTATGATTTCATTCATATGGGAACCTCCCAGGTATGGAAACTCCCTCTACCAATGTGGGTCAGTCCCTTCTTTGCAAACTTCAAATTCTAGAATTTCCTAGAACAATGGGAAGTTATGTGATTTTTTCCAGGGTCACAAAGCTGTATGACCTTCAACCCAATTCCTCCTGACGTTGAAGTTTTCTTTCTATTGTTTTAGTTTGTATTGTTTGTCCTTCATTCTCAAAGAGGACCATGACATCAGGAAGATGATACCATGACTTGCAATTGAATTGAATTGAAGTGGGGCAGGACTGTGCAAAGACACTAGCCTCACTTCCTCCTCCAGAGCCATCTTGGTCCAGTAGAGAGATTTAGATCAGGATCATTAGAAATGGCCCCACACCTCTCTACGTACCATGCATGTTGTCTGTCCTATAACAATGTTCAAAATAATTCATTAGAAGGGCATAACAAAAGTGTGATGGGAGTGCTATTGGAGAATACAGTGAGAAGGATAGTTATTGAGCCTTTTTTACAAAGTATATACTCTGACTTCGATTTACAGTTCTGGAAAATTTAGGATACTTGCTCATTACACACAGGAAAGTACAAGGCAGCACATGATGAAGATCCAGTGAGTGGTTCAGTCTATGAATTATGAGAACTGAAGGGAAGTCTCACTAGGGAACTATGTGAGGAAATCAGTGAGGAACTATGGATGGGGAGTGAAATATACCCTCTCCAGCTTAGTGGCTGTGATGGCTGGTTTTGCTTACATGTTTTTCTTTGTGACAAGGAAGAGCTCACTGGGTGGGAGATGAAGTAGATGTGACTGTGGTATAAAAACAAAAATTTTTTAAAAAAAATAATTGAAGGGGACCCTGTTTGAGGGCTTTTATGTACTGGTTCCAAGTTGCTTTTCCTGGAAACTGGCAGCTGTAAGGGAGACTTCCTTGGAGAGCCTTTATTATGGTTATTATGATACACTGTCCGTGATCAGAGGAGGTCCAATCTGTTGGCTCTTAATTTTGCAATTTTATTAAAGTTGAGAATCTCTGCTTTATGTATCTTAATTAATTGTTATTCTTTGGGATTTGGACCCTTAGATGATTTTATCACTTCTGGAGAAACCGGGCCCCTCCTCCATCCCTCTCACTGCCTTCAGAGAGCTGATCAGTCTCTGCCTAGGCTCCCCAAACTGAATGAGATGTTCCATTCCCCCGGCCTGCTGCTCCTCACTTCATTAGTGTTCCCGATGTTTATAAAGTCAAGATAATATTTTTAGGTTCCCGTTGGAGTTTCCTGGGCAGCCTCTCTCTAAACCACTTAGAAAGTTTAGAAAAGAAGGTCACAGAAATGTTAGTATTTTTTCCATCAAGCTTTGGGTAAGCAAATCATCTTAAGGATGATGTCCATAGACCCTTCTGGATAGAGTTCATTAGATGATGAGAAGTTCCTAGTTAACATTTTCACCTCTTTTTCTCTAGTTTGTTCACAACTTGGAAATAGTGTAGATAATTTAAAAAATAATATGAATTTTAGACTTTTCAAAGTGCTTTCTCAGTTTATATGTCTACCATTCACTACACTTGGTCTTAGAAAAGAACTAAGAAAATGCATCTTCTTCCTTTACATAAATGGAGGACTAGGGGTCTTAAAATCAGGCCTCATACATTAGCTCAGAGTTGACTTTGAGCAGCCATTTACTCAACCTTTGTCTGCTTTTGTTACCTTATCTGTAAAATGGGAATTATCATCCTGCCTTCCAGGGTTGTTGTATGAATAAAATGAGAGGATATTCATAAAGAACTTTGAGAACCAAAGAACACTTTACAAACCTTGACTATTATTGTTTTAAGTCTGATTTTACAGAAAGAAGCAAAGACCAAGGAAAGAGCAGCCCATCTTTTGCAGGATGAGTTTGTTGTGGTCTTAGTTCAAATGTGTATTTCTGATTTTTTCTAAATAAGCTTGCTCATCACAAAAATCAATCTTGATGTTTCTGCCTTCAGTCATCCTTTTGTCTCTTGAGAGTCTGTTTCAAAAAACTCCAGAGCCTAAAATCTTCCCACCAATACGACTTTTGACAAGATTCAGAAATTTTGAATCTTTTAGTAAATTAATAATATTTTATATTTATGCCATGTTTTAATAGGGAAAAGGCCTAGACCTGTGATTTCATTTCATAAAGGAATGGTTAGATAAATAAATAATCTCTGCCAATGTAGTTCTGCACCTTATCTGCAATTTAATAGTCTTACAGAGTTGTCTAGATCCCTAAAAAGTTCAGCTACTTCTCCAGGGATGCGTATAAAATAACTTCAGAAGTAGACTTTGTGCCCTCACCTCTTTTTATTGTTTTAATACATAATCAAATTTATTAAAATATGTTGTTTATAAAAGTGAGCAAAAAAGCATTTAAGTGTTTGTGATGAGCCTAGTGCTAGGAATAAGATTTAGAAAAAAAAAAAAGGAAGGCAGTCCATACTTCTCAGGGAGCTTATATTTTAATAGGTAGGAGAAGTTGGGGCCAGGACAAAGTTTGGAAAGTTATAGAGATGGCAGCTGGAGCCATAGGGAAGTAGATTGACATGTCCTTTTCAGTAGCAATTACAGAATTTGGTTCCAAAACTGAGAAAGGGGTGAAGGGTATCTCAGAAGGTGAGTCCATGGTGATAAGGAGTCGGTTAGTGAGGAAAGTGAAATCGAGCTGGAGCCTGGTCTGACCTAATATAGTGTGCTATGTGAGATCCTTACCAACCAGGGCAGGAGGATCCTCAGGCAGGTTCACTTTAAGGTTTACAAGGTATGTTGCTGATAACAGCCTTATGAACACAGTCAACACAGATTTAGCGTTGGAAGACTCTAGCTAGTCTCAATAGTCAATCCTAGACCATCTCATTTTAGACATAAGAAAACTCCAAGTCTTGTATTTAGGAAGGGGCTAAACTGTAATTTGAACCCAGGTGGTCTGATTTCAAATCCAGTGCTCTTTCTACTACTCTCAGTATATAATAAATGAATATGTTAAAGATCTCTGATACTTCAGCAATCTATATCAGGTGTGGTAGCCCCCTCTACTAATTCATATTGCAACTCATATTTGATAAAGTAGGCATTATTATACCCATGTCACAGAGGATAAAATGAAACTCTGAGGAGTGAAGAAAAACATTAGCTCCTCAAAGACAGATGTTTTCGTTTTGACTTCATATCTCCAGTGCCTTACACTTGGTAGATATTTAATAAACACTTCTTCGATTAGATTGAATAAAAGTGACTTCCCCAAAGTTAAACAGATATTAATGAAGTAGGATCTGGAATGGGACCATCTGACTTCCACTGCATCCCATAGAGCCAAGAAAGGAGAAAGCCCCCCTCACCCCAAAGATTGGTCCATCCTAACCTGAATGCTTCTGAAATAATCACTTCTCATCTTTTACTCCAACATGAAAATGTATCTCTTCCTCTCCCCATCCCTCTTTACCAACTTCTCCCTATGTCTCTTGCTCACATACGCATTTTGGTGAAGAATTCGAGATATGTGACTTTAGAACAATGGAACATTTCCCAGAATTTAATGGTTGTTTTTTTTTATTATTATTTGTAATGCCATGTCCAACTCATACTGCAGTCTGTGTTGGAACAAATTCTGCTTTTGTTCTTTTATTCTGAAATCCCAATATAAATATATAAATAGAAAAGGCAATAAAAAAAATTACGTGTTTTCTGTCCAGCTGCTCTTTCATTCCAGTGCTTCCCAAGATTTTCCTGATTGCAGCTGCTACTGAGGGTTGTGTAGCCCTTAGAGCACAGGAGCTCAGTTCATGTCTGTTGTTCCCATGGGAAGGAAGGTTAGGCTCTGTCCTTTCTCCTTCTCCTTCCCTTCCCAACTCCACTCCCTCTCAACCCCCAACTGCAGTTTCATCCCTCCTCCGCTCTCCCCATGAGTGCAGTCAGACCTGGGATCTTGCTGCTTCCACCCCCAAATGACATCTCCGATTACTCCTGCTCTGGGAGCTGGAGTGAGTTCATGGGAAGTGATTGCATTCGTAATTGACTGACCCACCACACAATTCCACCCTAACCCCCACCCCTTCCCTCCTCAACCAAGCCACGTTCATGGTGGGAAAATGATGACTTATATGCCTTACTGTGGAAAAGTTATTTTTTTTTAAAAGGGGCTTAATAGAGATTTTTAAAGAATCGTGACAAGTGATTTGGAAAAAGAAGGTGTGTTTTTAATGGGTCTTTGGAGGAATGAGTGAGAGGAATTTTGGATGCTTGGAGTAAATGTGACCAAAGTTTGTATCCATGGATGTCATCATTATTTTCTGAATGTTGGACATGAGTTGTATAATATATAAAACTAAGGAGATAGAGTTTCAATTGTCTGTGAGTTCCTAATTTAAAGTAGACAAAATTGCAGAGTGAAGAAGCTATAAAACTTAGACTCTCTCCATGCCTACTTTAAGAGGTTTTTTGGATGGTCAAATCAGATAACATATGTGAAAGTACTCTGGGAATTGTAGGATGTTGTACAAAAGAAGGAAATTGTTACTGTTATTGGGAAAAGACATGTTCACAAAATCTCAAAGTTGGAGGGGACCTCAGAGGCCATCCAATCCAACTTAAATTGAACATGGACCCCCTCTCCCAAAAGTGATCCTCCAGTATTGAGTATTCACTCTGGAGTGAGAGGATTTGAGTTCAGATTCCAACTCGGATAATTACTTCCTATGTGGTTTGGGGCAAGTCACTTAACCTCCCTGGGGCCCCAGGGTCCACATCTACATTGGACTAGATGGTCTCAGAGTTGCCTTTCGTCCCTAGATCTCTGATCTTGTGATTTCTTAAAGTGGCCCATTCTATTTCTACATACTTTTAATTATTAGGAAGGCCAGGTAAGTGGCATGGTGGATAGAGTACTAGACTTGGGAGTCAGGAAGTCTTGTCTTCATGAATTCAAATCCTCAGACACTTACTAGCTGTGTGGCCCTGAACAAGACACTTAACACTGTTTGCCTCAGTTTCCTCCTCTGTAAAAATGAGCTGGAGAAGGAAATAGTAAATCACTCCATTATCTCTGCCAAGAAAACCCCAAATGGGTCACAAAAAGTTGTACATGACTGAAAAATGACTTAACAACAATTATTAGGAAGATAATTTTTATTACATAAAACCTAAACATGCCTCTTTGTAACTTTGACACATTTCTTCAAATTCTGGGGTCAATCATAGCAATTCTAATATATTTTTCATATGAAGACCCTTCAAAAAACATGAACACAACTACTATTCTCTACCTAAGTCTTCTTTTCTGCAAATAAACATATCCAGTTCCTCACCTAAATCCCATATGGCATGTTCTCTAGCCTCACAATGGTAGTTGCCTTCCTGTAGACCTACTTCATCTTGTCTTCCCTAAGATGTGATGCTCAGAAATGAATATCATTCTCCAAATGTGGCCTGGTGATAGATGAATAGATGAATGGTTAGACAGACAGACAGACACATAGATAAATAGATAGGTAGATAGATTACTTATTAGATGCTTATTATGTACCAGATGCTATGCCAAGCCTAGGGATACAAATTCAAGAAAACAAGATAATTTCTGCCTTCAAAGAGTTCATATTCTAGTAGATGACAACCCAAAAAAGTCTGGTGGGGGAACCTACAGGGTAGCTTGGTAGTATAGCAGTCTGGGCCCCAAGAAACATAAAGTGGGGTTCACCTCTCACAGCCTGGGGTTTCAGGGACAGAGACCTTAGCCTGAAAGGGCCAGTGTCTCATATTACATCCTGGGCAATATTCATCCAGTCATCTTGATGAATATTAGGCCACTGGACCCAGATGGCTCAGGAGGAGAAAGTAAGGTTGGTGACCTGGCCTAGCCCTCCCTCACTCAAATCAAAATCAACTGCAAGTCATGTCATCATCTTGATGTCATGGTCCTCTTCAAGAACAAAGGACAAACACACAACAACAGCAACCCAGGTTCTGATAGGAGGCATGGAAGAAGATGGCCTACATAGGCCATATTCACACAATGCTTCCTACAACCAATTCAGGACACATTCCTGGAAGAGTTTTGTTAGATTTGCTTGTGACGAGTTTATATCCTGTTTTCTTATTTTTTATTCCAAAACTCAAAATCCTCATGATAATGGGAGAGCCGTTAACTTCATCTACTGAACAAACTGTTTCCTAAGTGTCCACTAGAGGAATTGAATTAGGTCTTTTAAAGATAGAACTGAGGTATGTGGTAGCAAAGCAAGGGAGGAAGGACCTCTAGCCTCCAAAAGCACACTTTCTGACATTTCATCGCCAAACCTTGTCACACTTAATTTATTTGTGAATATTTTACAGAGTCAGAGATTTCAGCAGGTATGTGGTTTGCCAGGACAGCTACCACTGTGGAGAGACAACATTCCTAATCCTAGAGTTTGCATGTTGGAGGTCTGATGGTGCAGGTCTTCTACTTGCTCGGTAATCAGGACAAACAGTAAAGCATATCTTTTTCTTACTGAAATTGAGATGCTGGGAAAAGATGGGAAAAAACGCCTGTAGAAAGTCCTCTCCCAAAGCCCATATCATCAGAGAACCTGGGGTTATGCAAGCATTGTTGTCTGGTGTTTTCTTGCTACGAGGCTGTAGTTTTTGTCTTAAGGATGGGAACCATTCAGTGTCTTCAGCTGTTTTTTAAATGTTTGGCGGCTTGGCAGAGCCCAAATTCATATTTTGCCAAGTGTTTTTTTTTTTTCTGGTAATTCTGAAGCCCAAGTGTATTTTAAGGGAAACAAGTTGTATATGAGATTATTGTACAGTTCACTCATCCAACTGCTGTTTTGTAACTGTTAAAAGGGGCCAGAAAGATGAATGAGTGATCTTTTCTTTTTTTTTTCTTTCTTTTATTACTTTGAGGCAACTATTTGTATGTTCCAAAGAATAAATTGACCATAAACCTCAAAGACTGAAGCTTGGTTTGAAAACTTAAGCTTAAACACCACTGACAAGTTTAGAAAATGGACAGCACCATTCTCTTTACTTTTTTTTTTTAATCTGAGTGAGCATGTGTGTGCCCATGCTTGCGTGTTTATGTGTGTGTATGATCTGAGATGACAATTTCAGATGGAGACAACTGTGACATTGAGCCCATCCATGACCCCATACTGATCTTCACTGAACATAAATAGAACATGGATGGAAAATCTCAATCCCCAACCGCATGTTTTATTTTCTAGCCCCTGTCTCGGCAACGTTATTAGAACTTAGTTATCTCTTTTTTGTTCTTTGAGGAGTTTGCGTTTTGTCATCTGCAAAGGCCAGAGGACTCCAAGGGCTAGTTCTGATCTTCCTTTCTAGGTTTATTGGCCTGTATGCTATTTTCTGACCAAATCAGCCTCCTTACTGTTCTTCCTACACTATATTCCATTGCTCATCTCTGGGTTATTGACCAAGTTATTTGTCCCGTGAGCCAGTGATGATCGGCCCCCTCTTATCTACATTTAATCATCCCTAACTTTCTTCAGAGCTCAGTTCAAGGACCATCTTTCTACAATCAACCTTTCTAGTCAATTACTCTACAGTTACTTTGCATTTGTAGGGAGATTGAGAGTCTTTTGACTGACCAAAATAGAGCACCCAGGGGAAAGAGGTTTGCTGCTGACAAATACTCACAAGGAAGACAGGAACGAGATCTACGTGGCTAAAGAATCTTGTCTCCTCAGCTTATCTATTATTCTTGCTCAGCTTTATTTGAATGCTAAACAAGAGAGGATCTTTAAAAGCCTTAGAGGAAGAAAGAGACGTATATATAGTGCTAGACTGGTAGTCAGAAATATCTGAGTTCACATTCTGCCCAGGACACTAGGGGTTTGACTGTGGACAAACCTTTTAACCTCTGGGCCTCAGTTTCTTTTTCTGTGAAATAGGAACGCTAATAAGGAGTAAATGAGATAACATCTGTAAAATGGTTTATAAACCAGTGAGTTTAAAACCAAATGGTTTTATAAACCAATTATTATTATTAATCCCAAGGGAGATGGTTATTTACAACTTTGAGATTATTTGTAGCTTTGGAATCTGTACCCAGATTTAGGCACCATAGCCTGGGGTCCTCCTGATTGGCATTCTTCCGTTGGATCTTGTCCCTATGACAAAACAGCTGTCAGTTTACCCTTACCAAGGGGGATTTCATCCACTCTACCATATTGGCTTGGAGCTGAGATGGCCAGAGAGGAGCCTAAAGACATAAGATCAGAAGCAGTTAGCAGGGAGCTAGCCAAACCCGGTAGAGACAATGCTCCTGCTAGTCACCAGCCACCATGAGACACATGTCCAGAAATCTTGTAAAGACCAGGAGAGCAATGACCCTCCCATAAACGCCAGACCCAGAGGGGAGTAAGCCCAATCAAAATGATGTCTTCTATCACTAGAGGATATAGTCTTGCAGTACTAGAAGCCTGAGTTGCCTCTCTATACATCAGCCCTGGTCACAAATGTTACCTATATACATACATACATACATGTATGTCCTTCATTTGTCCTTCGTTGCTGAAGAAGACCATGCCATCAGAGAAATAATGACATGACTTGCACTTGACTTTGTTTTGAGTGAGGGAGGACTGTGCAGGTCACCAGCCTCACTTC
>CM053771.1:142759131-142890228 GCA_028658325.1 Potorous gilbertii | reverse complement strand
CCCTAGGTTTACAAGTCAAGAATTACCTGTTAAGCACTTAACTATGTGCCTAGTACTGTGCTTTGCACTGGGATATAAATACAAGTGCAAAACATAAAGAAAGAAGAAAGACAGTCCTTACCCTCAAGAAGTTTATATTCTAATGGAGGAGATCAATACATAAAAAGAAGTGGACAAGGGAGGGACATGACTGGGAAAGTTAAAAGACTCAGGAGTAGCTATCCTGCAGAGGAATGAAGATATGGCTGTCCTGCACACTTTCCTTAAAATGGAATTCCTGGGACAAGCAACCAATCAGAGGAAGGGACCACAGGAGCAGAGTGAACTTTGACACAATAAGTATAAAAGAATATTACTGTGAATATATTCTTTATTTTTATTTTTCTTCTTTGGAGTTTTATTAAATGCCTTTGCTTTGAAATTAGTTGTGTCTTCTGGGCAACTAGAGAAAAGGTAAACACATCATCAGAAGATGTTTATGAGCTGTGATTTTGCGTGGATACAGACGTGATAACAGCTTGAACCTAGACTAACATCTGAGCTGGGGATAACCTAGATGTCATACATCTATCTCTTTATTTATATTTTGTATTTCTTCATCTATGTTCCTATCACTCCCTCATCTCCTTTACCCCTCAATAGAACATAAACTCATTAGAAGGAGAGACGACTTCATGTTTTTTCACTGGATCTTCAACATTTAGTGCATAGGTTCTTACTTTATCATATATAGTACGTTCTTAAAACTTTTTCATGAATGAATGAATACATCTCATTACCCCCTCTACTACAATAGCAGTATTTTCATACTAAGGTATGGGTGACTTACTACCAAATATTTTGCATTCAAGCAGAATTTTAGAAATTAGGTACCAGGAGGTCAGAGGGTAGGTCTGTTTTACTCATTAGTATGAAGCTTAATTATTTTTTGGACGCATCCTCAGTAATAAGAGTGATGACAATCTAGCCCAGAGCTGTGGGGCTGTAGCTGTGGGTTTTGCAGTTTTAAACCTACACATCTCATGCCTCTTTACAGTGGTTTTGGTCAGAAGAGAGCTAATCAGGAGACCAGCATGGGGAGAGAGGCGTGTTATTTAATTAGCTTTACAATGGGCTGACTTGAAGGCACGTGGTGGTTTTAATAGATGGAGATAGATGTCCTTTTAGCTGGGCTAATTGTTAGGAAAAAGCGGGGTCTTTGTTCAGGCCCAGCATGAGAGCTCTGATCTCTTAGAGCCTAGGGCTGCCCTGCTTATAATTTTAGACAGAGCTATTCAAGGTTTCTCTGTGCAGCAAAAGGAGAACAAGAACATTATTGTATAGCCAGAATCACTCCCCAAACCTCCTTAAAGCCCTGAAGAAAAGAAAGAGACCTAGAGAGGACCCAACCATGTGCATAGTAGAGTTTCTCCATCATTTATTTGCCACGGTTGTTGGAAAGGGCAAAGCTGCTCTTTAATCAGATTGGGACTGAGGTGGGTGACTTAACAAAACACCCCCAGAAAACCAATTAACTCTGCTTCCCCAGCGTTGCTGTCTTAGTCCTTCTTGCCAAAATAGAGCAGGCATCTAATATGAAGGAGACAGTGCTTATTCTATGTTGCCAACCCCAGTGGCTGGGTGCCAGTGACGGGTACTGCCAAAATGCAGATTATGTGGCTGATGCCCCTCAACAGCAACTTATGTGTTGTTTGAGGGCAATGCAAGGAACTGAGATGTCTTTGGCTGAGCCAGCAGGTAGAGAAAGGGGCATTCTGAGATCCCTTTTTCTAAGAGAGAGAGACCAGAATGTATCACGGCAATCAGTGAGCACATGTAGCTGAAACCTTATAAAGTGTATAAAGTACTGAATTTGGAGTAGAAAAGACTTGAGTTCCGATTCTGCTTCAGATACTAGCTGTGGGACCCTGGGCTAGTCGTGTAACATCTGCCTGCCTCAGTTTCTTCATCTGTAAAATGATAACAATATTACAATTCTTAAGGCTGATGTGAGGATCAAATGAAATAATTTTGTATAGAGAGATTTGCAAACCTTAAATTAAATATAAACATTAACTATTATTGTTAAGTCTTTGAAAGCATTGAGGATGGCCTTTGAAAGTCTAGGTTGTGACACAGTTATGGTATGGGTAAGATCTGCAACCTGGAGGATGGGCAATTTAGGTAAATCAGATTTAGGAGGGAAATAGTACCGGTCAGGAGAGTTTTGTTATAACATTTATGTAGCAATAGATCAGTGCTAGCCTAGGGATGGACAGGAACCTTCTCCCACTAAGTGATCGCAGCTCTAGATTCATGGATAAACTTTCAAAACTTCTAGATGGATCTTTGCCTTTAAAAAGAAGGTTCAGAATTTTTCTTTTCTTCTCTATTTCCTTATGCCACACTCCTGGATTCTGAATGAAAATTCCTTAAAGCTTAAATTTGACTCAGGTCCTGGGTATCCTCAAAAAGGAATCAGGAAGGTAACTCAAGGTACAATTCATGTAAGGTATATGGCAACTCTTTATTTTCTCCATGCAAATAGAAATGCTTCAAATACCAAAGAATCATAAACATCCGTTGATGAAGACTGAAAACATGAAGAATAAATAATTCTTGGATTCTGCCCCAATTAGACTCTGATAGATTAGCTTTATCTTGCCTTGACTGGAACCATCACTTCCCAGTCACCATTTCCAAACCATGCTTCTGCCTCTGTATCAGTCTTTCTCTCTTCCAGCTTCCCTTCATGGGTTGTCTTGCCCCATTAAAATGTAATCTCTTTGAGGGAAGAGATTGTCTTGACATCTTATATTTGTATCCCCAGGGCTCAGCAAAATGCCCTGGAACATAGGTACTTAATAAATACTTTATTATTGTTTCATTCACTCTTCCTATTATCTTCTCTTGGGAAGGTGATACTTAAAACATTAAGACAAAAAGCATCTTGTAGGACTCATGAACACCTTTCACCTTTACCTTGGCTCTATTCTATCAGAACACCTCCCTCAAGATCCATATCTTCTAGAAAACCAGGGCATGACTTTGACCCATTCTCTTGGAAGTGGTCATCTTTTTCCTCCAAAAAGGGTTGAGTACTTCTTGAAGTGCAGTTGACACTGAGACCTGACCTCTTAAATTCATGAGGTTGCCTTCAGGGCTGAAAATGTCCATCTCAGGATCACTTTTTGCTCACCCATGCTCAGGAGAAAGAAAATACAAAGTAGAAGAAGTTGCCAGAGTCTTAAGAACTTGTCTCAGGCTCACCTAAAGAGGATATGTGCTTGATTCCATGTGTGAGCAGCCATACAGTTGCTGGGTGAGTAGGAGGAAGGCCCCTTTCTAAACATCGAGAAAGAGTTCCATTCCATGTGTTAAGGAGAAAAGAAAAAGAGAGTGACTGTGGAAGCTAGCTCTCCTTTTAAAAATCTTCTGACTGGGCCAAGTTTTTGGTTCATTGACCAATCATTTTTGACACAGCCTCCTCTACTGCTGCCATCATCAAGACCAAGGGATGATCCCCAAATCCTTCAGCACTGAGTACAAGTATTCCCAGAAGTGGCTGGGGGAGTTCAGTTTTCATTTGCCCGTGCAATGTTGTATTCTCCATTCTCATTCCATTTGTACTCTATGCCGCAAGTAGAAATAAATTTCTTTTAGTTTGTTTTAGCAAAATTGCTTCTCCTTCTGACACCAGTCCCTAGGAATTTCAGAAGAAAAGCCATCTATGACAATTGAGAGATAATCCTTAGGTGCTTTGGTAAAACCTGCAGTTCAAAAAGTGGGAAATGGAACAGATGCAAGGCTATGGCATGAAGGATTGTGGTTTGTGGGCCCCTGAAGCATGTCTGGTAGTATGTCAGGAATGATAGTATCAGATTTAGAACTGAAAGAGAACCCACCAGTCCAATTCCCTTGATTTACAGATGAAGAACTTGAGACTGAGAGGTCAAGTGACTTGCTTAGGGTCACACAGGTAGTGATTGATAGAGGTAACATTTGAATTCATGTCTTCTGAATCCAAATCCAATGATTTCTGTTTCTTTTTCTTTTTCTACTGTCTCACACGGTCAAAAGATCACTGGTCTTATAACCAGGTGACTTGAGCTTTGAGTCCCAGGTCTGGCCCTTGTTAGCTGTGTGACTCTAGGCAAGTCACTGAACAAGCCTTATCCATAAAATGGAGGCCCTTCTCCATACACGCCTCACCTTTAGGGTGGTTGTGACGACAGCTCTGTAAACTCTAAAATGTCAGGAAGATGGATTATTATTTAATTATGATGATCATGATGATGGCTTTCCTTACTCAACTGACAAAGATAATAAACGGATCCCTCATCTGATTGCTTCGTATTATAATACTTTTAAAAAGGTGATGCCACCTGTTTAGGAAGCATTGGTGCCATGCCTTGCCTGGAGCATGTATCAGATCTGAAACTCAGAAGGAAAAGTAGTGGAGTACATGATGTTGTGGATGATGTCATTTAAGATATTGTAGGACCGGAAAATGGAGGTTATTGTTGTTGGGTCATTTTTCAGTTATGTCCAACTCTTTGTGATCCCATTTGGGGTTTTTTGGCAAAGATATTGGAGTGGTTTGACATTTCCTTCTCCAGTTTATTTTACAGATGAGGAAACTGAGGAAAACAGGGTTAAGTGACTGGCCTAAGCTCACAGAACTAGGAAGTGTCTGAAGTCAAATTTGAACTCAGGAAGATGAGTTTTCCTGACTCCAGGAAACTGTGCCACCTAGTTGCCTGGTCATATTTTGAGAGGGAGGGATTAACAGATGGAGAACAGAAGCATTACCTTGGTATCCACAAAATATTAAAAGGCAATGAAAGCATTTAGGAAGAAGTCTGTCATAATGGAAAGGGATCACAGATATCAAGTCAGAATTTAGGTTCAAATCCCAGCTCCATTTCTTGTGTGATCACGGACGTCTCTTCTTCATTTGTAAAATGAGAGGATGGGATCGGATCTTCTTTATAGCTCTAAATTCCATGAAATCAAAGCTCTACAGCTTTTACACTAGTCTTTGTGTAGGCTGCTCAGTGGAGGGAACAAGGATTCTAAATTTTCTTAACTTCCTCTCCCCAAGCCTCACCCCAAGGACACTCCCTGTTGTTTTGCTGAGGATACAGAGTGTAATGTGAATGCCGGACCACTTTGGGAACTGAAATTGCTGTTGCTAGCCATCTGGCCTCCTTCACTGGTGTGAAATTCCCTGAAAGAAAAGACCAAGATCTTGTTTTTTCCCCCCTCAAATTTCTCAACATTATTTAAGATTTTTAATTCCTGGAAAGGGATTTCTCTTGGGAACCCACCACAAGAGAGTTGACTGCCATTTATTCTTTCCTCCCACACAGTCTGTTGCCAGCTCTCTACCCAGATGCACCTCCCTCCTCTTTTCTCCCATCCTCCTCTCAAAATCTTTTGTGATGCTTTCTATCCACCGGTTTTCTATGATAAGGTCTTTCAAGTTTGTTTCTCAATCAAAGAGAAAAGACAAGTTCTTTATGGATCACATGAAATTCATTTTCACTGGGAAATGAGTTCTGTATTTTCTACTCTCTCTAGGTTACCTGTAATATTCCATCCATAGAAATATGACAATTCATTGATAGTTCCATTGTACATTAGGTTTAAACCTGCACTAGGTCAATTAAATGATGCCTTCTTAGACATCACGCAATGTCTCTTCTCTCAGTGTTTGACTCACTCCTCTCCATTATACTAATTCAAAGGAGGTGAGAGGCCTAGGGAGTGGGGGAAATTTTCCACTGCAGGGGAGTCGGTCCAGATAAAGGAGATCTAAGCTAGGGTCTGCTCTGCTTCATTTGTCCTCACCAGGATCATTTGCTATATTCCATCTGGAGATACTTTTTCACTGATGATGATGCAAGAACCAGGGAAAAGAAGCACAGCTGGCCTTTTTGCAGCTAGAAGACTTAGTCATCTTTTTAAAATATAAAATTAAATATATATTTATATGTATGTGTATATATAGGCACATATAGGTCTTTATGTATACTTATATATAAATACATATATACATACATGTATATATACATTTATTTTGGTTATGCATGGATATAGTGTATATATATATATATATATATATATATATATATATATATATTTGTTTTGGTTATTCAAGGCTATACATGCATGTATTATGTATAATATATTCCATACATATATGCATGCACACATACATTATACACTCATACATGCATCCATGCACAACTAAATCCAACGTGAGCTGGAATCTAAGGAAACATTGGCATTTCAACCTACTTGGTGTTTCAGTCTGTCAAATTTCCATTTCTAGCACCTTAAGCATGATTGCTGCTCAGCAAAAGCTAAACAGGAATAACGATGTTGGATCGTTATCGATGCTGTTTCAGTCTCCAGAGTCACTCTCATGTCTGTCTGTGCAATTCAGAATCCATATGAGGGATTTGATAGAAGGGAAAGGAAAGGAATAAACATTTACTGTATATAGTCCTTACTATGTACCTAGCACTATGCTAAGTGCTTTTTCCAAATATTATCTCATAGAGCCTCACAAAAACCCTGTGAGATAGGTGCTATAATTATCTTAATTTTACATTTGAGGAAACTGAGGCAAATAGAGGGTATATGTCTTAGGCAGAATTTGAACTCAGTCAGACCCCATGTTCTTTCTATCTTCTGTACCACCAGCTTCCTCTCAGTTCTAAAAGTGTGTGTGCATGTGTGTGTGTGTGTGTGTGTGTGTGTGTGTGTGATATGTGTGTGATATGTGTGCTGGTATCATGAGTAAAGTTTTAGAACAGGGAGGAACCTCCGTCTAACATCCTTATTTTACAGACAAGGAAACTGAGACCCAGAGAGATCAGGCAGTAAGTAGTGGAGCTGAAATTTAAGTCCAGATTCCTACTGTTGTTGTTCAGTTGTGTACAACTCTTTGTGACTCCATTTGATTTGTTTATTTATGGTCATTTCCTTCTCTGGCTCATTTTAGAGATGAGGAAACTGAAGCAAAATGGGTTAAGTGACTTGCCCAGGGTCGCACAGCTGATAAATGTTTGAGGCCAGATTTGAACTCAGAAAGAGGAGTCTTTCTGACTCCAGTTCTGGCACTCTGTCTACTGTGCCACTTAGCTGCCCCTAAGTTCAGACTGTCTAACACTAAATCCAGTGCCCTGTCTGCCCTATCACCCTGCTTCTATCGAGGGTTTGAAGATCATTCTTAATTAACTTTCTGCATTGCTAGATTCAGGCTAGCAGGTGGCCCCCCGTAACAGAATAGAGGCTATATGCTCCACTGGAAAGAATGTTGACTTTTGATTCAGAGAACCTGGGTTTGCATCCCACCTAACACTACTCTGGGTCCCAATGTCCTTATAAGTAAAATGAAGGAGATGGAATAGATGGTTTTTGAGCTTTCATCTCTAAGACTGTGGTCTTAAAATGTGGGTGCTGCTTATGAAGGATGGCAGGTATAGGTCAGATTGATATTTCTCAGATCATCATAGATGAAAGCAGGGCATGTTGTATTCATTAGCCAATCTTAGAAGGTCAGTGTTCTTAGACTCCAGCATGATGTGTTCAGAATTTTGTTGGGAATCTATTGTACAGACATACCCCATGAGGAAGTAAAAAGAGGAAAACAAAAATCATGTGTGCGTACTCCTCATCACAGCTCAGGGGCAACTCTGAATCCTGGGTCTACTACCCCATTTATTTCTATGGTATAACATCTGCCAACTTTTCAGCCGCAGTGCCTTGGTTGGCCATTAGTGGTCAAGAACTCAATCACCGAAAGCATGATTAATATGTCCATCATAACCTAGCTAGTAGAGAGAAATTACACTTCCTTAGTAAATTATTAAAAAGAAGTAGTAACTCCTCATTTACTTTTCATTTTCAATTAATAAGCATTTATTTTCTTACCTACCCTTCTCATCTCTACCACATTTGAGAAAGAGAAAAACAAAATCTTTGTAGTAAAGACAGTCAAGAAAAACAATTTTCTGTGTATATCTTAAACACAATTGTATATCTCATGCTATATCTTGAGTTCCTCACTTCATTGGCAGGAGGTGGGTAGCATGCTTCATCCCTGGCTCTCTGGAATCACAGATGGTCATTGTTTTCATCAGAATTCTTAAATCTTTCAAAGTTGTTTGTTTTTACAAAGTTGCTCTGATTGTATAAAGTCTTCTCCTGGTTCTACTTACTTTACTCTATCGGCCCATACAAATTTTCCCAGGTTTCTTTGAAATTATTCTTTCCATAATTTCTTATGATGCCATAATATTGCATTATATTTGTATTTCATAATTTGTTTGGCCATTCCCTCATTGATGGGCATCCTTTTTATCTCCTAGGCCCTTGTAACTACCAAAAGAGCTGCTAGAAATACAGTTTTGGTATATATGGGTCCTCTTTCTCTTTCTTTTATCTCTTTAGTGTATAGGCCTAGTCTCTTAGTGTTATGATTTTTCCCAAATTCTAGGTCCTTTACAGTGGAGTGAGATTCTAAGTGGATTCTGTGAGTGTGTCAAAGCTGCCAAATCTTAATTCCCTGTTTTAATTGTAGACCCCAGAATAGCAACCACTTTGACCACTGAGTCAAAGGATATGCAGAGTGTGTTGACTTTTGGTGCCAAGTTCCTAATTGATTTCCTAAATGGCAGTTTATATCTATATCCACTAACAATGTGCCTCGAACATGTGTCATTTTCCTTTTTGGTTATCTTTGCCAATCTGATGATTTTGATATGGAACTTCAGAGTTGCTTTAATTTGCGTTTCCCAAATTATCAGTTTATGAGCATTTTTTTTCCATGTGTCTGTTGGATTTCTTCCTTTGAAAATTACCTCTTCACATCCTTTGACCATTAATCAATTGGATAATTTTCTAAGTCATTGCTAAGTTTCATGGGCTCAAGCCAGTCTAATGAGTGGTAACCTTTCACCATGCCTTCCTCCATTTACTCTTAAAATTGTATGATGGGAAGAACATATGGTGTATGCAAAGGGGCTTGCTGCTCTAAGTTTAAGGAGGTGCAAGTTGGTATAAAATGCACTGGGCAAACCAGTATGTGTTTATCAAGGGGGTGGGGAAATCTGTGGCCTTGAGGCCACATGTGTCCCTTTAGGTCCTCAAGTGTGACCCTTTGACTGAATCCAAATTTCACAGAACAAAACCCCTTAATAAAAGGATTTGTTCTGTAAAACTTGGTCTCAGTCCAAAGACTGTACCCAAGGACCTAAAGGGCCGCATGTGACCTCAAGGTCTCAGATTCCCTATCCCTGGTTTATCGCAATCGGTTCCTTACTCGCACAAGGAGAATATTAGCCTTGTTGTGTATACTTCCCCTCTCTTTTCGGCATATGACATGTGGGGCAAGTATACTGAACTCTCTAGATGAGGTATTTTACTTTATGCCAATGAGATCAGAGGATCATAAATTCAGAGTTGGGTGTAATTTCTAACCCCATTATTTTATAGATAAGGAAACTGAGACCTAGGGATATTTTAAGTGGCTTGCCCAAGGTAATATAAATAATGAGCAATAGAGCTAATATGTGAACCCAAGTCCTCTACCTTCCAATCTGGTGGTGGTTCCATGACACCATGATTCCTCTCCCATGTAGGACACTCAGATGATGGGCATAACAAATTCATTAAAAATACATGAAAAACAATTTAATTGTGCTATAGTGGATTTGGGATCATATTAGTGTTTATATTTCTTCCACTGGTGTAGATTACAAGTCTTCCATACCTTCTCATTTCAGGCAGTCGTTAATGCTCTTTCTGATGTCCTACCATGATGACAGACTTGGAAGGTTTCCTCTGGGTCTCTTATTATCTTGAGGGTAACTATATACTCTTGAGTTGTCCATCTGTTTTTTTTTCTTATTTTTGGTTTGATTCTGATTTCACGTATATTTTTCATTGAGATATGAAATATGTAATTAAGATGATTTACATCAGGCAATTATGTAGCATAATGAGTAGAGTTGTTGTTGTGTTTGTCCTTCGTTCTCAAAGAGGACCATGACATCAAGACGATGACACGACTTGCAGTTGACTTTGATTTGAGTGAGGGAGGGCTGTGCAAGGTCACCAACTTCACCTTCTTCTCCTGAGCCATCTGGGTCCAGTGGCCTGATATTCATCAGGACAACTGCAGATGGCCCAAGACGCAATGGGAGACCCTGACTTATAGCACTCTCACTTTGAGTGAGACACACCCATTCAATGAATAGGCGTCTTTAAGTAGTTACTCAAGGGATGACCCATTTAATAAAAAAAGAAATCAAACTGAGAAAAGACCCGCAGGGACCCTGGGTGAAAGAGAAACAAATGAATAAATAAGTACTGTACCTAGAGACAGGAAGACAGCTTAAAATCCAGCCTCTGATACTTTGTCAGCCTGGGCTAGCCACTCACCCTTTACCTGCCTCAGTTTCCTTATCTGATAGCACCTACCTCCCAGTGTTGTGAGATAATATTTGTATTATCTTAACCTTAAACCTTAAAGTGATATACAAATACTAGTTATTATTATTCTTAGTTTTCCCCCAAAAAAAGTTCTATGGGAGTAGAAAAAAAGGAAAAGTAGTCAGAGATTAAAAAAAACAACAACCTCTTGGGGCAGAAGATAAGAAAAACTCAGACTCTTAATCTGCCTGTATGCATATGCATGTACATACACACATCCATACAACTGGATTGCCAACAACTCAGATATTAGATAAACTAAATCCTCTTCTTTTCACCTGCTTATTTATTCTAGGCATATAGGCAGGGTTGTCGTCTCCAAAAAATCAAATAACATTAATCTAAGTATTAGGAGGTGAGGGGAAGAGCCTGAGAAATATTCTCTAGTATTTCATATTAAGTCATATGATCATAGCTTTAGAATGAGATGGGATGCTATTGCTTGTCTAATCCAGTCCTCTCATGTTGGAAGAGAAAACTAAGGTTTGCCCAAAGTCACATAATTAATAAGTTGTAAAGGCAGAATTGGAGCCCATGTGCTCCGGCTACCAATTTAACACTTTTCACTGTGATACTAGCCTGACAGATTTCTACTCTGATTTTACCTCAAGATCCCTGTGTTCAAAATAAACATGGGACCAGTCTCTTCCTGCCACAATTTTAATCTACATCTGTTGCTATTACTTGGTGTGCTGCTTTTCCTGAAATTCTAGGCCCTTTACTATGGAGTGAGAATCTAAATGGATTCTGCGAGTGGATTGAAGCTGCCAAGTCTTAATTCTCTGTTTTAGCTGTAGTTCCCAGAATAGCAAGTTCAGCTTGGGTCAGGCCCCTGCTTACCCTTCCATTGTACTCTGGGGTGTCCTGCTCTATTTCTTCTTCCCATACCAGCATTCCATTTCCTGTTGGGGTCTTTCCTCTTTAGGGCTATCTGTTTCCTCTATTTGATGCAGTCATCAAGAACAGGGGCTCAGCAGGAACAAGCCAATATACTATCTCCTAGGATCTTAGATCATCGCAGGTCAGAGGTCTTCTGTCCATCCTTTTCATTTTACAGATAAGGAAACTGAGGTCTACAAATGCTATGTGACTTGCCCCAGGTCATAGGAAGTAAATAGGAGAACAAGAATGAGAAGCCCCATCCTTCTGAATTCAGCGCTCTTTCCTCTGAGCCACGTTGTCTTTATTTAGGTATCCATCTTTCATCTCCGGTGGTAGATTTGTGTTCTCATGACAATTGACTTAGCTTTTCAAATACAAATTGAGAATGACAGAGAAGATTCCATAATTTTCTTAATTAAAAACACAAAGCACAATTTCAGGGAACATCTGGTTAAAGTTTGATGCTGTCTTTGTACCTCAAGAGAAAAGCAAGCTGAGATCGGATGAGGTCTTTAACCATCTAATGGGAGCAAACCACCTGCAGTATGAAGTTTGGGCCAAGCTTGTTGTCCTCTCAGGGGACTGGAGCTCTTTAAACTTAGCCTATGGCTCCCAGGGTAGAGTTCTCTGTTTTTGATGTTTGATACAACATTATCAGTCTTCCTATCATATATGTTAGTAGTATGCATGTTCCTCTTCCCCAAAACCCTAATTCAATTCAATTCAACCTACATTTATTAAGTGGAGCCTCATGTCAGACATAGTCTGCTTAGATTAGAGGCTGGTTTCAATGGTCCCAGGGGGCAATAGAGCATATTTGCAGTGGCCTATTGAGTAACCTGTACACTTTGCACTTTTCATGGATGGGAGGGAGGGAATCACTTCTCACTGGAGGAAAATCTGTTCAGTGCCCTAGCTACATGGAGACATGCTTAGTTTGCTTTATGGAGGTAATCTGATACTAGGTTGGAAGGAAACCTGTGGGTCTCTGTCAATCAAGGTAATAGCCCTTGTTTGGTATATACTCTTGTCTTTTGGTCAGGACATTCTTATTCATTGCAAGAGTGAAAAGTTGTGTCTGAGCTAGAGGATTTTCAAACGCTACTTGGACTAGGGATTAGGCAGATCCATCCCACATTGTTGGGACTGCAGATGTAGTTGAATGGTTCATAATTATAGTCAAAAGAATCTGCAGACAGCAACAGAGGCAGTCCAGACCTTCCTTCTCAAGTGCATGTTCCGCTCCTTCCTTCCCTCTACAAAGGACAGTGTGGGTGTCATGAATTATGCTCACCAAGAGAGAGCATGTACAGTGCAGAGAGTATTGTTAGCTTTCTATAAATTGAGAGTCTGATCATCTTTCTCTTTCTATGTAAATCATATTCTGCTCCTTGTTTCAACCCTTCCTAGTAATCGACTTAGCTGAAAGACTAGTTTCTGTTGCACCAATGCTTTCTTCAGGAATAATGTTAATAACAGTTAGCTTTTTAAGATTTGCAAAGTGCTCTCCTTCTCTCGATGTACATATATATACACATATATACATATTCATATACTATATACGTATATATATATTTATATAATATATATTGAGAGAGAGTTTGCAAAGTGCTCTCTCTCTATCTCTATATATCCATATAGATATATAAAACTATATAGATACATATACTATATATGTTATATATGCATAGAGAGAGATACCTATACCTATATTTGCCTCTATATACCTATACATACTATATAAATACACACACACACAAACCTTCCTTTGATTCTCACAAGAATTTTGTGAGATAAGTTCTGTTGTTAACCCCATTTTATACAGAAGGAACCTGAGGCTCAGAAGTTAAGTGACTTGCCCAGGGATGTACAATCTGCAGGTGACTGAGGCAGGATGTATATTTGCTACAAGTCTGGCAATCTTTTTACTACACAGCCTAGGGACCTGACAGTAGGCTTCTTGTCCTAGGTCTTCTTCTGACTAACTGTGTGATCACTTCACTTTTATGGTCCTGAGTTTCCTCATGTATAAAATTAAGGGTTTGGAATAGAGGATCACCTTGAATAGATAGGCACCTTGGTTTATGCAGTAGATAGAGAGCTGGACCTAGAGCCAGAAAATCTGAGTTCAAATCCAACCTCAGACATGAGTTGTGTGATCCCAGGCAAGTCACTTAACCTCTGTTTGCCTCAGTTTCCTCAACTATAACATGGGGATAACAGCAGCACCAACCTCCCAAGGTTGTTGTGAGGATCAAGTGAGATAATCTTTGTAAAAAGCATTTAGCACAGTACAGGGCGCATAGTAGGTGTTACATGAGTGCTACTTATTACTCTTCGAGGCTCCTAATTGAACTAAGAAGCTGCAATCCAAGGGCACAGATCCAAAGGGGCAAAACACTCAATCCACTAGAATAGACTAGAATCGTCCTATAAAACTCAAACAACTGCTTCTCTTAAAAAAAAAATGCTGAGTTTTTAAGAAACACCTCGATAACTCTGATTCTGGGATAGGAGTCCTGAAATTCCTCATGAGGCTGTCTGTCATTGGGATGCTTCCAGAAAACCGGGACTGAGCTGTAAGCCATATGGAACTCACAGAGGAAAGGCACAGATTGTATTCCAGATAAAGACCCTCATTTCCTGCACAGAGAGGGTCAAGGGACAGTTTAGGTGAAGGGATAGATCTAGCTGCTTTCTGGGATGATGGCCACAAAGGTAGGTGTGAGTGAGCCCTTGTGGATTTGACCAGTGCTGCACTTTGTTTTTTATTGGGAATAGTTTGGAAGAAGAAATGACCTCTGGTGTTGCTTCTCGACGAAAATAAAATCAACCCCTAGACTTGTTGTTATGCTATCTTCCAAATAAAGATGGTAGGGAGAGGTAAGGGTTATCATCTCCAAAGCAGAGATGAGGTTATGACATCAGAAGGTAAAATGATGCTTCCTGACTCACACATTTGTCTTAACCTGTAGATTGTGTATGTGTGTGTGTGTGTGTGTATGTGTATGTGTGTTGGCAGCCCAGTTTAAGATTTATTTTAATTCTCTTTCATCTCTTAGAATCTCCATTTTGTTGTTGCCTGACAATTGTAGATATTTAAACCCCATGCATTTTTTCTTCCATAATGTGCTTGAGTAATTGACCGAACCTGTCACATGGAAATAACTCACTTTAAACTCAAAGCTCTGTACCCTTTTTCTGTGCATGACAGGGACTGTGTGTCTTCTCAGAGAAAGACAACCACAAATGTAGCAACTCAGCTTGGACAGGTTGTTAATAAGACTTTCTTTTTCTTATCTTGTGCTTATACCAGTAAATTGACATGTGAGTCATAATAAGCTCAATTTGGATAAACCGTTAGTGGTCTAAATGTTTTTTTGCACCTACCTACAATAATGTGCTAAATTTTAAGCTAAAACATAGAGATTCTTCAGTTTGGTAAATCAAGCCCTGGGCAGCATTAAATAATTTATTAAAGATGTTTTTTTTTCTTCTCAAAAGGAAGAATTCATCTTAAATGATCTTTTGAAATAAGTTTTTACATTTAACCTTCTAATCCAATTATTTAGCAGGGTGAACGAGGGAACTAAAGAATATATATGTCATTTATAGTCTTTGTGTGTTTAATGCTTTTACAGATGCACTTTTTAATGGCAGTTATTTGCTAGACACCATTAGCATCTCTTCTCTGGCATCCTTTTCCTGACCTGGTCAGACATGATGTTATAACTCTAGAGAGTTTCTGTACTTGGCTAGATTTCACTGCTTCTGCATGCATTTGACTCTCATGCTCATCAGTTTTAAAGAATGTTAAAAAATAAAGCCTCACTTCCCCTGTTGTTACTTTTTCCCTGAGTATCTTCTAGAATATAAATTCTATTTTAAACCTAATTCATCCTTGGGACATCTACTGGTGGTGGATAGAAAGCGAGATACAATTATCTCTTTTCTTCAGGGAAGGAAACTGAAGGATGAGTGATGATCACGTTCTAAAGTGGGACCTGAGTGAGCATGATAGACTAGGACAATGGTCCCCATAAAATAGGGGCCACTAGGCAGCTGAGCCTGGAATCAGGAACACTCACCTTTCTGAGTTCAAATCTGGCTTTAGACACTCACTTAGCTGTGTGACCCTGTCAGGTCATTTAACCCTGTTTGCCTCAGTTTCCTCAACTTCAAAATGAGCTGGAGGAGGAAATGGCAAACCACTCCAGTGTCGTTGCCAGTGGGATGATGAAGAGTCAGATGACTGAAACAACTGAACAATTCCATTAACTTTTGAAGTATAGAGACCTCTTTTTAACATTGAGTTTTCACAAACCTTCACATATTTGTAACTGCATTAACACTCAAAATTTTATTGACATTAAAGATAGATTAAAATAATTCCTGGTGTGCTTATGGATACATATCTCCCTTACCATAACCCCATAAGGCCCACAGGTTGGGAACCAATAAATTGGACATAACTGAAAGTTCTGATCTGTTTCAACTATCAGGAAAGAGCCCAGAAAAAAATAATAGCTAGTATTTATATTATGCTTTAAGGTTTAGAAAGCATTTTCCATGTTTTCTCATCTGATCCTCACAGCTCTGTGAAGTACATGCTAACATTATCCTTGTTTTACAGATGTGCTCAGGGTCACAGAGTCAGTAAATTATCTGAGGTAGAATGCAAACTTAGGTCTTCCTTGCTCCAAGTCAAGCATTCTATGCACTAGGCCACCTAGCTGCTTAAACTGCTTAAGCTATGATGAATCAAACCTTTAGATCCTTTGCATGACATCCTAATCTTGTATAGTTGGGTAGATTCAACACTGATAGGCCCTAGTAGAGGTGGGGACAGAACCAAAGGTATTCTTTACTAAGGTATAGGTTGGCTTAGATGGACCCTGAGGTACCTTCCAGTTCTTATATTCCATGACTTTCTGTGGCACCCATTTTGTCAAATTGTACAGAAAGTTAACCTGCTTTATTGACTTACTAAAGACATAAATCATTGAAAATTATTGGGAGAATTCAGAAAAGTTCAGTTAGATTTAAACAAAGAGAGAAAATTGTGGCATTATATAAAATAAAACTACAAGTATGTTTTATTAGTGAAGTATGTTATAGTAATGTACCATTGAGATAGGTATCTCTTGGTTAAATGATAAAACTAAAATACTTCTGTCTCAATTAATGACACATATAGCTTGTGAAAGGAGAGGACATTTATTTTTAATTTGAGTCCTCACTGAGTACCATCTAGAACAGCTTATCAAAAGATGGTCCCCTCAAGTGTTACATCTTTGCTTGGATAATCACAAATGTAAAATTCTTTGTTTCAGGACTGGGTGACAGAAAGAGTAGTCCCTGAATCTTACTTGTTACCTACTATTGTGCAATGAGTGGAAGCCTTATATAATGTAAGTGTTAAATTTGTAGTCAGAAAGACTGCGGTTTAAATCTGACAGTTATTAGTTAGTTGTATGATCAAACATATAGTCATTTAACCTCTCAGCCTCAGTTTCTTCATATATAGAAAGGAGATAGTAATACCTGTAATATCTATATCACAAGATTGTTATGAGGTTCAAAAAAAAGCAATTCATGTAAAGCACTTTGCAAATTTTAGCATTCTATAGAAAGGTCAACTCATTAATACAAGATCTTGCCCTCTGGAAGAGAGGTGTTCAGAATTTATTTTTTTTACCAGGATTTTTTTTTTGATTGCTGTTATTTTTAACCTTAAATTTCTCAAGAAATTTCTGGCCAAGGAAACTCTCTTAGGAATCTAAATGTTTACTGGAGAATTAGAAAAAGAGATAGACTTCAGGGAGTTTTGTTTGACAATAAGTAAGGAAGTAGGAATTCACATGTGGATGTAAATATCCCAGCATTTATCCTGGTTACTATTACTCTTCTTATCAATAGATGAATAGAAAAATCCCCCCTAACAAAGAATTGTGTTGTGTTCCTCAATTTTTGTATTCATTTACTAAGTCAATGCTGCTTCAGAGCTGTTTTCCATAGAGCACATTCCACTCTGTTCATGTCCGATTCATTCATCAGCTGTTTTCCCCATATTTTCCCAGAATGAGAAAGTGTCTGTTCTTGTCATTTGGGGACCAGCATTGTTTTTTCATACCTTTTGGAAACACAGATGGATTGCTATGGACTTTGTCCTTCAAAAACCGGGATTTCCACATGCAAATATCTCTCTCTGGTCATTGGAGGGGGTGTAATCTGGCAGTGAGAACAGGGGTCAGCCAGAGATTTGTATTCTATTCCTGACTCCACTGCTGATTTACTATGGGAAACCTGCAAATTACTGATGCTTTGAGGAGACCAGACTGGTTTCAGATCAAGGTAAAGGAGGTATGTTTCTTATCAGAGACAGAGGAAAGGTTAGAGTTGTCAAATGGTTGAAGTTCACATAATATGCATAGAAATCAGGAAATGGTTTTTTTAAAATAGTTCTCTCTAAGATTGTTCAGGGCAACTTAAAAACAACTTTTAGAAAGATTGGTCGTTCTATTGATACATTTGTATAAGGCCTAACAACCCGTTGCTCAAGGGGAATGAATGCTTTGGGATGTTGTGCTTGGAGTTAGCTGAAAGCTCAATTCACGTACCTGCTCTGACAGTTATGTGACTTCGGGAAAGTCATTTATCATCTCTGAGTCTCAGTTTTGTCCTCTATAAAATGGAGATATTACTATTTTAAAGCACTAGATACGTAATTTATTAGTATAAACCATGTAGAATTATAACTTTAAAAGTGTCCAATTATGAACTTAAATGAGACACTATCGTATCAAGCATCTGCAGTTTCCTAAATGAAAGGTGATGCATATTTTGATTCCTAAAAGTCTGTGAGTGATTTACTCCGGAAATGCAAAAATCTCGGAGCTTTGGAGTCTTATCACAGCATGTCTGCCTTGGGGAGACCGAAGGACCTAACACAAAGGAGATGAGCTTGTGAAGAGAAAGACGAGATTGAGGGAAATGATCTAACCATTAGAAACCAGAATAATTTTAGAAAAAAACCAACAACCCATGTTGGCCAGTTGGCCAACTATTTTAAACTATTTTAATGGAGAAAAGGGGCTGGATATCCAGTTTGGATCCTATTTCTTCCATACATTGGAGGGGGGGGGGTGCTGGTTGGTACTTCTTGTGTGTATTTGGCACTAGAACTAAAACTGAGTTGCTTCTGGATTTGCCTTTACTAGAAAAGCTGAAATCCAGGGCTTCGCTGGATAAAGGGGGCATTGCACATGCTAAAGCAAGCCACCTGTGAATTTTCCCAAAAAATCCTTCCTATGCTTTAAAAGAATGAACTCACCACCCTAAATCGTGACTCACTAGAAGGCTGGAGTTCCTATTTGTCAAGTTCTCTAAGGACATTGGCTCCAGGCGGTGTTGCCTGAATGCACTGTCCTTCAGCCACATGCCTCACGTCCTGTGTCTCAGTCTTTATGAATGACTGATTGATCAACACACATTGTTAAAGTATGTGTAGCGTTGGGGGCAATCCCTGACGTGCGTCTGCAGCTGGTGACAAAGCCCTAAGGAATGCATGCAGGGAATGAGATGTACTTTCCTGAAATGAGGTGCAATCTTCTCCCCACCCAGAGGTTCTCCACGAATAGCTCACCCCTGCCTTTTCAATAGGGACTGTATTGATCCGGGGCTTTCTCGCTCCTCAAGGGAGCTTCCCACGCGTCGGCTTTAGGAGCGCAGGTCCTTTAGTGCCGCAAAGAAGCCGGGAACCGGAGCCCCGGCTAGCTGGCGAGCGGCAGAGCTCGCGGGCCGGCCCAGCCCGGCCCAGCCCAGCCCGGCCCAGCCCAGCCCAAACGGAGTCTCCCCGGGCTGGCCTGGATCCGAAACCTTTCCTTTCGCTTTTGACCGCCCTGGGGGGATTGGTTGGCCGGCCATGTGGGCCCAGCCCCCTGTTCTGCTCCGCCCCTCGGCCCCTCCCTCCTCCCTCCCTCGCAGCCTGGGCGATCTCTCCTGGCTGGCCCTGAGCTTCGGGACGGATTGAACGGCCGCTACAACCATAGCACTACCCGGAGGAGGAACGCCCTAAAGAGGAGGGGAGGGAGAAGAGAGAGAGACAGAGAGAGAGAGGGAGAGATCGAGGGGAGAGGAGAGCCAGCTAGCCAGCCAGCCGGGCGGCCGGAGGCGGAGAGGAGAGGAAGAGAGGGAACGCGAGAGAGGGACCGGGAGCGAAAGCAAGCCAGGGACGGAGAGAGGGGCGCGCTTACTTCTCCGCCAAGTGCCAACTTTCCCTGGAGAGAGTGTGCAGGGGCGCGGACCTTCCTCTGGGAGAAAGCCAGCCCAACTTGAGATTGGAGAGAAACGGGTTCGCTCCTTTCCCTGCCCCTTGATTCTGACCCCCTCCCCCCAATAAAGAGGGGGGAAAATCATCCTCTTTACGACCCAATCTGTCCCCACTCCCTGGCACCATGAAGGCGGCCGTTGATCTCAAGCCGACTCTCACCATCATCAAGACAGAGAAAGTGGACCTGGAGCTTCTCCCTTCCCCTGGTGAGTGGTGACTGGTGACTGGTGACTGGTGACTGGCCAGGCCCCCATATGCTCCCGGTCTCAGCCAGGAGAGATGGGGAGGCCTCGTCCTCTATCCATTCTTTTTTTATCTTTTACCCCACCAATCCTACCCCCTTCCAACCCCGCTCTCCCTCCCACTCCATGTGTTCCTGCAGAAGCTTGGGATGCTGATCTAAAGGACAGGGAGGAAAAGAAAGATGGTTGGTGGGCCTGGGACCCGGTGCTTCTCCCTAGGGACATTTATTTTCACAGCTGTGTTTGTATGTGTATGGGGGGTGCATCTTATATGATTCCCTCCCCGCCCCCCCTCCCTATTTAGTGCTCCGGAAGTGTGTTCCTGTTCCTTAAACTTTTGTGAGAAATGGAATCTGTAGTAGGGGGTCAGCCCTTCTCTGACATTGCCTGTTGGAGGATACTGGGGATGGTGGAGAGGCCACCTTTGAAGGCCCTAGGGAATAGGGCAGAAAGACAGTCTGGCCTACTTGAAAGAAAAATTCAGATTTCCCCCTGTCTTCGTGATGGTCTCGGTCACATCTCTTTTCTATTTAACTACTTCCCCCCGCTTTTTTTTTTCCTTTTGGAATGAGAGTAAGGACATGGAAGGAACTTTGAAAATATTCTGACCCCTCACTTGAGGTCACACATTTTTACCAACTCTCCTAGTCCATCACCTAATTTTGTCTCCCTAGAAAGCCTTTCTCGCACCAAAATGTTACAGCTACTTGGACTAAAAATGCTTTGGAGAAAGAAAGGGGGAAAATAAAAGAGATTGATTTTTGGTCTTTGACTTGATGTTGTCCAACTTTTTGCTTTGTAAACTATTTGAAATGGAGCGGGGGAGGAAGGGAATTTCATTTTCTCTTGGACATGTAAGTTTTGGCACTCATGAGTTTTAACTAACTGCATCCCCTTACTGGACTTCTGAAAAACACAGTTTGAGAGAGGAAAATGCTTTCTTTGAGGAACCAGAGGGTTTGACTATCACTTGCTGGGGTTAGTGGTTTGGGAGTGGGAAGAGAAAAGAAATGGGGACAGGGTGTTTTTTTGGGGAAAAAATGATGACAGTGGTATGCTATTGAGGTTTTAGATTGTCAGTAATAAACTGAGCTACTTACCTGCCTGTGTGGATTACATTTCTTTTGTCATAAGGAAAGTGTTGCCATTTCTCTAGATTTAAGCTTGTAACCCCAAACCAAGTTGATTTGACTGTGATGTTTTCGTTATGTAGAGATTCCCCCAGAAAGAAAAATAAAATGACCAGTATTCCATGCCTGCAGGCATCCTGACTGCAGCAGTACTGAAATTAAAACGGAAGGCACACCGATTCAGGCACAATTGGAAAGTGAAGTCCCTTTGATAACTGTATTTTTTTTTATTTGGTTATCAAGTTTTGAGGGAGCTAGAGTAGGTTCTACTCATGCTAACTGATATAAATGACAGAGACTACATGGTAAAATGACAGATGACAGCTCTAGTAGAAACCCTCCTAATCATTTGTGTGTCGGGGTGGGGGGAAGAGGGAGAGACAGAGAAAGGAGAGAGAGAAATAAGGATGCAGAGATGGAGTGGAGGGGACAGAATGAGACGTAGAAACAGAGCAAGAGTTAGAAGACAATATTGATAAATAAGGGGAACTTACCTGTAATGTATTATAGATGCCAGGAATGGAAATGGTTCAGCAAATGCCACACTTATGGGAAAGACCCGAAAAAATAATTTTCAGTGTTTTAATTACAAGCATTAAACATACTTATAATGTGGGACAGTAGATAGAATTGGGGGATAGGGAGCTCTTATTCCTTCCAGTGCCATTATGAGTAAATCTTGAGCTAACAACAGCAACAATAAACTCTTTATCCTCAGTCTCCCCACCTATAAAACAGGACCTAGATAATGCTGCTTGATTTGTGGGGATGAAATAAAAGACATCTTTGAAGAACCACTGGTCAAATTCTATCACATTTCATATAATTACAATGATATTTTCTCTCAAGAAGTTTTCCAAGATGCATTTATTTATTTCAAACAATATTCAATTCAACAAAACTCTACCTCCCAAAAAATATTGATTTGGACAACCCTTTGGAATTTATCATAATGGGATTTGGTTTCTGCCAATATCTTGCTTAAGGGTGCAACAAATATTGTACAAAATAAAATATTCAATTATATGTAAATGGTGCCTTCCATTTTGGAACCTTAGAATGGCTTCTTTTATGAATGTTGCCCTCATACCACAGAGAAGTAAATGGAGGCATAGAAAAGGTAAGTCACTTACCCAAGGTCACTCAATAAACCAGTAAATATAGGAGAAAAGCACTGGATTCCTGAGTTCCTGATGCTTGGCTCTAACTAATAATGGTGCTTGTTCACTATAAGTTTCTAGCATTAGATCCACAGCTAAGGGTCTCTCAGTTGAAACTTTTACTCAGATTTGCCCTTCCAAGTACAAATACTGGAAGAAACTTTGATTGTGTATGCCTGTCTGTTTTTTGGTGTGTGTGTGTGTGTGTGTGTGTGTGTGTGTGTGTGTGTGTGTGTGTGTTGGCGGTGGGGGTTGGGGAAGAGGCATTGCATGAGCAAGGATTTGCTTTGCCCATCAGACCATGTAGGACTTTGGTTTAAAGTTTAACTTCTCTTCTCACGGTAGTGGCAGGGATAGACAGGCTTCTTTGTATCGGAGTGGTTTAAATATTTATCAGAACAACTTCTTTGTGTTACAGCTTTTCTTAGGTTCTTACATTGTACCTAGTTTGGGGGCTTTATCTGATTGAATTTATTCAGTAAGAACTGTCCTAGAATACAGTAATATATGAAGAGAGATGGTATGGTGAACTGGGAAGGGGCTGGGATTGGTCAGAAAGTCTGAGCTCTATTTCTACCTCCTCTGCTGGAACCTTCCCCAATATCATTAACTGACACATTCTTTATGCACTCTTGTGGTGCCTCAACTTCTCCATCCCTATTGCATCCTCACAGAACTTTTGAGAATTCAAAATATAAATTCCAAGTATAGTTACTAATAGTGGTAGAATTGGATTTACTTGGCAAGTATAAAGAAGACCTTTTATATTTTTCCCTTCAGATTGCAACACTCCCAACTGTGACTTTCTTGAGGCTTCGTGTAGTGAAAAGGAGATGCCTCCTTTGAGTTTGCTTCTAATTTCTCGTTAGTGTAACTACTACAGAAAAGGTACTAAAGATAATAGTCAGATATGAATAAATTTCTGATACTTTATCCTACTTTTCTTTCCCCTTCTTCTGTATCCTCACCTCCCCCCTCCCCCGTTTTCTTGCTAAGCTGATTATAGTACTTAAGAAAGAGTTCTAATTTTAGACTTTTGAGTTATTTTACTCATGTTAAAAATGAAAAAAAGAGATATCCTCAGCTGAAAGTCTCTCTCTTTCTCTCTCTCCCTTCCTCCCTCCTTCCTTCCCTCTCCCCTTTTTTCCTCTCCCCTCTCCTCTCCTCTTCTCTCTTCCTGGCTGTTTCCTAAGCATATTTAGTCCTTACCTTTCTCTGGAGATTGACAACAGTCTCAGCAAGTTGCCTTGCTTTCTGTGGTACTGAATCCTATCCGCAGGAATTAGATGATGATGCTTCACCTGTTTCATCGGAGGCCATTGGTGATGGAGGCACAGTGAAACGGTACTGTTTCTGGAGTCAGTAGAACCCTGGATTGGAGTGTCAGCTCTTACTAGTTATGACCCTGGACAAGTCTTAGTCTGCTAAATGCCAATGCCTCCTTCAAAATATGATTATGAGAAAAGGACTTTCCAACCTCTAAAGCTCTCTATAAATGAGAGTTGTCATTAATAACAACATCCTGTGTGTTAACCTCTATGCTATGCCCTGGGAGAAATACAAAGCTTAGATAAGACAAAATCTCATCATGGAGCTTACTTTCCACTAGCAGAAGATAGACACATAGGTAACTATAAAGCACAATTTTATGTGACAAGTTCCATAGAATTACAGAGTGCTATGCGAGGTCTGAAGGGCTTCCTAATTATTGGCAGGTATTCTTCAAGGAAAGCTTGCTGAAGAAGGTGGCATTTGACTTGGGCTTTTAAGGATGGGTAGGAATTCAACAGAGTGGTTCATATTTGTGTTTCTTGAAGTGTGAAAAGTTGGGGATCTATTCTTCTAAGATCTCTTTTATTTCAAAAATGTCAAAGTGGATGGGGTGCTGAACCTGAATTAAGGAAGATTTGTGTTCAGATCTGGCCTCTGACACTGGCTTTGTGTTTTGAGCAAGTCATTTACCCTTTCGTGCCTCAGTTTCCCCAGATGTAATGATGCCTACCTCCCAGAATGGTGAGGATAAAATGAGATATTTGTAACATGCTTTGCAAACCTTAAAGCATCATATCCATGCTATCATTGTTGTCACTGTGGTTATTAATATTTTCTAGGTGCTTCCGTTGGGGCTGCCTTCTCTTCATTCCCCATTTGAAAGGGAAGGCAGCATAGACACATCATGGTGGCCTTTTATTATCCTACGCTTGGTGACTGTTTCTCTGCCCTGTGGAGCTTTGCTTCTTTAACTCACCTGAGCACATGCTGTTAACCAGGGAGAGCCTCAGCTATGACTCAAGATGCTCCAATCATTATGGTTTAAAGGCTACCTGAGCTAGACCTGTCATTCCCAGCAGAAGCCGTTGCCCAGGCAAGGGAAAGACTAGCTGAAGTAGGGTATTTGAGTTTCACAAGGTCGAAAAATGCATCATGTCCAGTTATTGTAAGGCATCTCACTTTATTTATTTATTTGGTTGGCAGAACTTGCATTCCTGGCATTTTTGGTTGGTTTGTATTGCTGTTTTTGTCTATGTAAGTTATTTTTTTTTCTCCCTTTAAAGAGGCCAGACCACCCTTGCAGGAGCATCATGTCCCACCAGGAAACAAACCAAACCCCTTGGTCAGACAACCAGAGTCCACCCAGACCCCCTCCTTACTGCCTCCCCCAGCAGCTTTCTCTCTACCTCATCAATCTCCTATCCCCCTTGGCCCTCCAAACCATGGGGGCAGTGGAGGTGAGTGAGAACTGCTGCTTTGTTTATGTCAGAAGTTAGAGGGTCAGGGAGTTTCTGTTACTTTACAGGTCCCAGATAAATCCACTTTGGCTGTAGTTATAACAGAATTGCTGAGGGCCCACAATTTCTCCCCTTTCTATACTACTTAGATAAGTTAAAATTTCTTATTATCTGGAATCTGAGTATATTGTACAGCTAGGATTGGCTACTTAGCTTGAGAGATAGATGAATATTTATCAGTTAGGCAATGGAGCCATTGTCCTTGATGAGATGGCTCCTGGACCCTCACATTTAGGGCATCTCAAAGCCCCTGGGAAGGTATTTCCCCTCTTCTTATTTATGAGAGACAGGAAACCCTGGACATATACTCTAAACAGAAGGGTTACCTTAATCTCAGAGATTCTGAAAATCAGTATGAAGACGGGAGGGGGTGAGTAGGAGAATGGTAACGGGGGTCGGAGGTAATGATGCCTGCTTGGTGCTTCAGGGGATTAGGGAATGTGTAGGAATTCCCTTCTATCCTAAATGCTTCCTGTGACAGCATGGCCCCATTTAGCCAAACTTGATTTCCTTATTATTACTCGAGTGTTGCTGAAGGCTTGGTGAGGTGACCTGTTCCTTGTGCTGTACCAGAGCCGTGGAAACCAGATGTGTTGCATTAGGAAGACACTTAAAAGTCCAAACAGCACTTCCCTGGGATCACAAGGCAGGGAACCAAAACTCATGTTCTCTCAATGACTTCCAGATGCAGTTTGCTGTCTAACAGGTGGGAAGGTGATGCTGTACACTTCCAGGGCTGCATGTGTATGTCTCCTGAGGCTTGAGAACTTTCACATTCTGAGGTCCTTCACTGTGGATTCAGACATGCATATTCAGTCAAGACAGATTTTGGATGGCAGGAGAGGTAGATTAGTTTCTCCATCATTTCCCTCATCAGAAGATTTTTTTTTTGATCCTCCCCCTAAAAAATTTGTCCCTTTTAGGATTTGTGGGAGGATGAACATAACTGTATTTGCTGTTTTGCTCTCTTTCTTTCTGGAAATTAGGCTCAAAAATATCTTATCATCTATAAAGGCAAATTCTCAGGGTTAAGACAGCATTAGCTGAAAAGGGGAAGTCCCTCAACACTTATTTTGCTAGCGGTAACTGACATTTATATGTATTGCTTGCATTTGTATCATGCTTTAAGCTTTGCAAAACGTTTTTTGTTTGTCTTACAATACTCTGTTGATGTAGGCCCTACAGGTATTATTATTCCACATTATACATATGAGGAAACTGAGGATCAAAGAGGTGAATTACTTGTTCATAGTTACAGTTTATACTTTTTAGAGTTGTTGTATTTTTTTGTCTCCAATAGAATTTATATTTGAGAAAAGGGATTTCCTTCCTTTCCCTTCCTTCCTTCCTTCCTTCCTTCCTTCCTTCCTTCCTTCCTTCTTTCTTTCCTCTATACTTGACACAGTACCTGGAACATAGTAGGCATTTAATACATTTTTATTGATTAATTGAGGTGGGATTCAAATCTAAGCTTTCTTGACTCTCTATCTAGCATGCTATTTCTATATAAAATTGTGCATGTACAAGTAGGTCTCAGACATATCACGTAAATGCCTAATATGACATGTAAAGACCGATACAACTTGTTCATAGTTACAGCTAATTGTTAGGGTTGTTGTACATAAAACTGGAGATCTCTGTTATGAACAGCTTGCTTTTCTTCTAAAGTATATAATAACTTCAATCTATAACTTTCAAAATGCTTCTACTTGCTTGTAGTTCTTTACGGCTTTTCTTTTAAAAAGATGCTTCGGTCACCTTCTTCCTCTTCCTCTTCCTCTTCCTCTTCCTCTCCTTCTCCTTCTCCTTCTCCTTCTCCTTCTCCTTCTCCTTCTCCTTCTCCTTCTCCTTCTCCTTCTCCTTCTCCTTCTCCTTCTCCTTCTCCTTCTTCTTCTTCTTCTTCTTCTTCTTCTTCTTCTTCTTCTTCTTCTTCTTCTTCCCCTTCTTCTCCTTCTTCTTCTTCTTCTTCTCTACCCTATCTCTATTTCTCCTCATTTTTCAATCTCAAACCCCCTAGTAGAAATAAAGAGAGAAGAAAATCAAAGTCGTAAGGGTCAATACAACAAAAAAGGATCTACTTAATACTTTTTAGTGGGATTTGCTTTACAGTCAAGTGCTGGCATTTTATATTTAAATCCAGAAGGAATCTCAAAACCATCTAGCTCCGAGGCTTAAGAGAGTCAAATGACTTGCCCCAGTTCACACAGGGAGTATCAGAGGCAAGACTTGAACCCAGGACTCTAGCTCTAGAACTCTTTTCCACTATGCCATGCTACCTCCTTTTCTCAGCTGTTTTCCCCAGCTTGATGAGAGAGCTACTCTTTCCAATTATAGAATGATTTGACTAAGTGCTGGCAGAAAATGCTTCATATTAGCATTTATATCTTGAATTTTCAAATGCTAACAAATCTTATGGCCTATATGATCATCACAAGAGAGAAAAATTTGTTAATCTACAGATTTCCAAAGGATTTGCACTTCTGTTTCACCAGAGATGGGGGAATTCCCAAAAGGATGGAGATTTGTGTCCATAACCATCCAGGTCTGTTGATGGTATTTCCAACCTAATGGGACAAAAAGACCATTCCCAAATCTAGAATTTTTCCTTGCCACAGTTCTCTAGTTATTTTTTCTTTTTTTTTCCACTTTGGGTGGAAATTAATTCCTGTTAAAAACTCATAAGGGGATTTTCCAAGTTGGATTTTTGTCTTCAGAGTAGGGCACAAAGGTGACAATATCGACCATTTCGCCTATGCTTTGGGACTAACTGCTTTGCTATTTTTTAAAACCATTGTGTATTTCCCAATCTTCAGGCAGATAAAATTTTATCTGCAGTAAAGGCTGAAGCAGTTCCAGTTTTATTGGCGAGGGGCCATGCTTACAGCCTAACTCAAAATATTGTTGTTGAAACAATAAATATTTATTGATTCCTTGGCCCATTCCTACATTTTCCCCAGGTACTTTCCAATTTTTTCTATTTGGATTCAAAGTCCTTTTCTGTAGCATTTCATTCTAACACTAGGATTTGTGAAATACTGTCTTAGATGCTGCTTCTAGGCCCAAAGCAGCATTATTAACTTTTAGGTTTTTGGGTTTCAGATCTAGCTGACCCACAGATCTAACTTAGAAACTTCTGTTCTGTTTGGTTCATACAGACAAAGTTGAGATGCTGAGACAGTTGAAATAAGAGTGTGGTTGCTTCTCCCTTCTCTGTTCCCTGATCATGGGTTATATTTTTAAGTGTACTTGCAGTTCAATATAATATCTATCAGCACCTGAATACATTTTTTTTAAAAAAGAAACGGCTGAAAGCTAACCTCAAGAAAGTTCACTTGAAGCATTTAAAACTTTGGCAGCTTTGTGGAGCTGTGCAAAACCGTTGATATTTACTCGGTGAGTTTCTGTGGGTGAACAGTAAACTCTTTGCATGCCTTGTGTGTGAAAATGAAGAGTGTTGAGTAAGGGGAAATATAATTATTACATTAGTGAACACAGGTAGAATTTTTTCTTTGTCACCATTATGTAGAACATTGAAGGAATGTCATTTCTAGGAGTATAGAAATATCTTTTTTTTTTAAGATAGAAAAAACATCATGCTGCCACTTTCCCAATCTTTTTTTTTTTTTAATGTAAAAATGGAAAGATATGGAGGCAGGATTGCAAGATTTCAGTTCTTAGTTTCTGGACAATTTCTACGATCCCAGCATTACACTTGGATTTGAGTTCTAATATTAGTTGACTCATTGGATATTTGGACACTACATGACATAAACGTCTTTGTAATCATCCTCTTCCCCAAACCCCTACCATACGGAAGTGTGTGGTCAGGAAACTTGATAAGACATGGTCCTTGTCTTCCAGGTGTTTCCATTGCCAAAAATATACCAGAAGCAGGGGTGGAAATATTGTTAAAATTTAGGAAAAACAAATGTGGATGCATATTAATATTTTATTAATTCAGGACTGGTTTGCTTCTCACCTTCTTACTTCCACTTTTGAATGTTCAGACTACTTTAAGGGGAGTTGGGGGTGCAGTTTCATTGAAGAAGTAGGATTTTCCAGGAAACTTTTGAAGGAGGTCCGTTGGCAGAGAAGGGCAGGAGTCATGTGGTAAGAATGCTTTCAGTTAGGGGTTTGGACTAAATGATCTCTTAGGTCTCTCCCAGTCCTAACATTCCACGATGATAAATAAGTGTGGGATATAATTTGATGGCAGAGAGGGAAAGGTGATTTCTTTCAAGTTCCAGCTAAAATCTCATCTTTTATAAAAAGCCTTTCCTAGTCCCCCTTAATGCTAGTGCCTTTCCTCTGTTCATTATCTCCAATTTATCCTGTGTACATCTTGTTTGTGTTTATTTGTTAGCATGTTGTTTCTCCCATTAGACTGTGAGCTGCTTGAAGAGTAGGGACTATTTTTTTTTTTTTTGGTATTCCCAGTGCTTAGTTTGGTTCGTGGCATGTAGTAGGAGCTTAATAAATGCTTACTGATTGACTGATCCACTGTACTAGTAGGTAGAGCATATTGATGGGGAATAACAGGATCGGAAGGGAGGTGAAGGAGCTGCCCCAGTAAAAAAGACCCTTCAAGTTAAGGATGATTTCAGTCTTTATAGCAAGGACAATTGAGAAAACTTTAAAGCAGTGGGTAACAAGAAGATTTTGAGCTTATTTTTCAGATCATCAGAATGACCACTAAATTTGGTGGAATACCACTAATTTCGGCAAGTGGTGTCAAGGCACAAATGGCAAAATAGACCTTAGATAAGGAAATAGAATTTCTTCTGCATGTTATATATATATATATATATATATATATATATATATATACACATATATATAATGTATATATATACACATATATATGTATATATATGTGTGTGTGTATACATATATGTATACATATATACATACATATATGCTAGTGCAATACATGTGTTATTAGGTGACTGCATTCAGCATTTTCCTTCTTAGTTTCTCAGAGAAAATAGTGTTATTAAATTGGATTTTTTTTAAAAAGGAAACAATCTAGTAAATAGTATCATGTAACTTTTGTTACTTTAAGATACATAGTTCCATTCATCCAATTTAGAATTTAACACAACAGAATTATAGAAACATAGACTTAAAACCTGAGATGATCTTAAAAGTCATTGAGTCTTCATTTTGTAGATGAGGAAACTGAGATCCGGAGATTAAAACTGACGACCAATATCTAATGGCAGAAAATGGATTCAGATCTGACCTTTAACTCCCAATCCTGCCCTGCATCACTCTGTGATGCTTAATAGCTCTTTTCTTTGTAAAAGAATGTAGTCATGTTCCAAGGACTTCATGTGCCCCCAAATTTATATGGTATTAACAATTATGTTGTACACCACAGTCAAGTTCCAATTTGAACAATGAAGGGGTTTAAGCAAATATAGAATTAGGTAGAATTTTTCTCCTTGATTATTGTTAACCTTTGGTAACACATATATTAGAATCAACTAGGTTCAGAAAGTTGTTTAGTAGTGTCATTAAGACAGTCTCCCATGATGCATTTCTATTAATGTTTTATTAAAGTATGCTCCATATATTTCTACACTAAAGAGTGCTACATATATCTCTAAGCTGAATGTGAATTAATTTATAATCCCCTATTTATTTGTATGTCTATAGAATTTATAGTGATATATTTATCGAGACATTTCCCAGTCTTTAGTCAAGTTTTAGCCTTTATAGCACTGCTGTGAGAGACATGATACAAATATATACCTATGCCCATAGATATAGGATCATAGATTGAAAGCTGGAAAAACTAGTCAATATCATCTATTCCAACACTTTCATTTTAGAGATAGGAAAACTAAGGAGGCTAAGGGAGGTGTTCCCTCAGGATGTTCCTTATGTACCTTTCCCAATAGGTTTGGCTTACCAGCCTGACTGGGGGGAAGGGGGGCGATAAAGAGATGACTTGGGAGTGACTGCTATCTTTTCTCCTCCCTCTCCCTTCCCCCAGCTTCAACCTTCCATGAATCTTGAAGGAGTAAGTGGCTGCTCAATGAACCAGCCTTGAAATCTTGCAACCCCTGAAACAGTGTAAGCCTCCTAATATAATGCTCTTTTAAATGCAGATGCTAATGTATGTTGTCTAGTATGTCTCCCTTCTCCTGCTTCCCTGTACATTTTCTCCCTCTCCTCTCTACGCCTCCATGAAATTGCATCCTTTTTTCCCCATAAGCCTTGGTCACAGTAGCTTTAGGCAATGGATTATTAGAAAGCTGAGCTTTTAAACTGAGGAGGAAACAACTCAGCTGCTGTGTCTGGTCTAGAGGAAGGAGCTCTAGTTTGGGGGTCCAGAAAGGTAATGCAGCCAACCCAGCTGCATGCTTAGGGCTGGCCATGTGATCTGGCTAATTAGCTTATTTCATGCAAGCTGTATCCCTCCCTATCCACAGCCCCATTCATAAACATCTCCCTCCTATAATGAGAATGCACTCTGGTCTAAACCATTCCTGCTAGCTGCTTGTCTTGAGGAGTCAAGTGAGTTGGGGGACAATGTCTTGGGTTATTAGCAGAAGAATATACCTGAATCTGGCCTGTGCTGGCTAATGTGGCAGTGTTCTCTATGGGGTGAAACCAGTCCACCTCCTGTTCTTTTGGAAAAGGCTGAATTTGTCTCAAGGAGACTGTTCTGCCTGCTTTGGTTTTGCCTCATCTGGGAGTGTTAGGAATGTGTGATGCACACAGATAACATTGCTCTTCATAAGGGCTGTCTACTGCCTGCTTCATATGCAGAACTAGTGTGGGATTTTGTTTTACTCTTCAGTGGAGGGGTGGAAAATCTGCAGCCTCAAGGCCACGTTTGACAGGCTAAGTCCTCAAGTGCTGCCCTTTGACTGAATCCAAATTTCATAGAACAAGTCACCTTAATAAAAGGATTTGTTCTGTAAAACTTCAACTTAGTCAAAAGGTCATACCAGAGGATGTAGAAGGCTACATGTGGCCTTAAGGCCTCAGGTTTCCTACCTCTGGTAATTAGCCCTCCTTTTCTTTAGAAGTACCAGGTCCTCTAAGGCTTAACTTAAACAGTACTACAGAAGTCCTTAATAATAAGCTGTATTTTTGAGAGGCAGTGTGTGGAAGCAGACAGAGTGTGGTACTCTTAGGATTAAAGGGATGGGTTTGACTTTTCATGATCAGGGGCAAGTCATCAAACTTTTATCAATTTCCTCATTTATGAAATGGGTAAAATAGTACTTGTACCATCACCCTTGTAGGGATATTGTGAAGAAAATGCTTTGGGAAACTTAAAGCACCACACAAATGAAAACTTTCTTGTTATATTCCCCAGTGCTTAGTGTGGAATACTGGGCATCCTTCTAGAGCAGGGGTGGTGAATCTTCAGCCTTGAGGCAACATGTGGTTCGCTAGGTCCTCAAGTGTGGACCTAAAGGATTGTCCACCCCTATTCCAGAGCCTCCATTTTGAGGAAGTTCCCAGGTCAGCCATGCTCATTTCTTTACTCCTTCCCTTTGTTTTCTTCCTCATTCTCCAGACTTCTCCATATTCCAGCAACTTTCTTAACATAGAAGATACCTCTGCCCTTCCGGGTACTTTCTCATTTTCTCTTCTCCTCTACCTTTTCATCCCTTTCATGTGCTCTCTTCCTCCATTAGAATGTAAGAACTCTCTCTCTCTCTCTCTCTCTCTCTCTCTCTCTCTCTCTGTCTCTCTTTCTGACTAGGTAAAAGAGACCATTCTTTGTCTCATTTCTTAGTCAGCCTTAATTACCAAATGAGCCCTACCTCAATTAAACTGAGACCTATTAAAGACCTTCACTTAAAAAGACCAAGGTCTCTCACTGCATCCTGACCCATATCCAGTCTTCTTGATCTATGGATTGCCACTGGACCCAGATGGCTCCAGAGGAGGGAGTGAGGCTGGTGACTTTGCACAGCCTTCCCTCACTTAAATCCAATTCCTTGCATGTCATGGCATCATTGTCCCGATGTCATGGTCCTCTCTGAGAACCATGGAAAGAAGGGAACAAGGGAAGAACCTGTCTTCTTTTTGCTTGTATTTTTATTTCTAGTGTTTACCACAGTTCCAAGCACACAGTAAGTGCTTAATAAATGCTTGTAGACCTGAATAACTAGTTGTCTAAAATCAGTCAAAAAGATTATCTCTATGAGATTTGTCAATTAGTAGATACATTTCCTTTCTTTGTCACATTTCATCTAACTGATAACTATTGGGGTAGGTAGGTGGTACAGTTGATAGAGTGGATAGAACTTTCTGAGTTCAAACCCGACCTCAGACATTTACTAGCTTTGTGACCCTGGGTAGATCACTTAACCCTGTTTGCCTCAGTTTCCTCAACTGTAAAATGATCTGGAGAAGGAAATAGCAAACCACTCCAGTATCTTTGCCAAGAAAATTCAAATGGAGTCAAGAAGAGCCAGACACAACTGGAAAGTAATTAAACAATACTGTTTTCATGAGGAGATACTTATCAGTAGCTCAGAAGTAGAGAATAAAAGTTCCTCAAAGGCAGGAACTATTTTTTGTCTTTGTATTTTCAGTGCCATAGCACATTATTTGCCACCTAGGCATTTAGTTAATGTCTGTTGACTGACTGATTAGTTGATTTCCCCAGCTTATGCCCATATCTTGCTTAGTTTTTGCATTATATGGCAGCTTGACTGCACACATAGCCCTAAGAAACTTGTAATACCTGGTAGTCTCTGGCTTGGGGGCTTCACCTGTACAGCAGAATCCTTCAGATTTGTGTGGGATTTTGTAGGTACCGCACAACATTTAAATACCATAAAATGTTTACAAAATTAGGAGGAAGCTGCCAATCCTGTCTTGGCTGGCAAGTAGAGGTGGCTCAACACTGAGTTTGAAGGAAGGGAAGGGCTTTGGTTTAGTGTTTCTCAACTAAGAAATAAATTGCTAAAGTTAAGTGTGTGTGTGCGTGTGTGTGCAGTTATTTTTTTTAAGTGAGGTCATAGTCAGTTTCTTGCTCCTAAACTTCTTTGATCATCATGATACATTTCATGCAGTGACCTTGGCAATATTACGCTAATATGGATGGTTTCTTTTGAATCTTCTTTCTGAGCTGTATCTAGAGCAAGGTGCCTGGGGCTTTTCCCTAGGGCGATGAAATGGAGAAAAGAATAGCAGCCCTTGCAGTATTTTAGATAGTATTTATATAGTTCTCACTTGATTCTCACCACTATCCTAAGAGCTGGGAAATTTAGTAGTTGTTTTTCGTTGAGCCTGTGTCTAACTCTTTGTGACCCCATTTGGGGTTTTGTTGGTAAAGATACTGGAATGGTTTGCCATTTTCTTTTTCAGCCTATTTTGCAGATGAGGAAACTGAGGCAAACAGAGTTAAATGACCTGCCCAGGATCACACAGCTAGTAAGCATCTGAGGTATTTATGAGAATTTTGCAGATGGGGAAATTGAGGCTGACAGAGAGGTTAAGTGATTTGCCGACAGTTGCCCTCTATTTGAGATCAGATTTTAATTCATTACTTCCTGGTGTCAAGTCCGGAACTCTATCCACTCTGCCAAATATCTATACTACTTTAAAGTTTGCAAAGGGTTTACATATTATCTCATTTGAGTCTCACAGCAACACTGGGAAGTAGAGGTTTTACAAATGAAGTAGTCAATGAATGGTGAAGTGACTTGCTCGGTAGGACACAGTTAGTATGTGTCTGAAGCTGGACTTGAACTCAAGTCTTCCTAACTCCAAGTCCACTTCTGTAGTCACTGTTGTGCCTGTGATTAGCACCAGTAATGGTTAAAGTAAGAAGATTCCAAGTGTTGAGCTCCACCTCATCAGCGCCATTCTCATTGCAGGTGAGATCTTCCCTGGCTTGGTCCCATCCTGATCTCCTTTTCTATAGTGGACCTTCTCAGAGGTGCCCTGGGTCCCTCTTTCCTGATGTTAGGGTGGTATATCATAGTCCATGTTCTCTCCCCCCACCCCTCACTCCCCTATCCCCATCTGCAGAAACTTTATGTCCAGAGATCTTTTCCATCTCATCCCATGCCCTGTAGAAAAGTTGATTGAGGTACCTTTCACAGTGCTTGCCCCAAGCATGAATGGCCAATAGAGGAGGGAATGCTATTGTTTGGAGCACCACAATCACTTGTTGCTCAGCCGTTTTTTATAACCCTGGTGCTAGGACAATTGTGTCCTGCTTCTGTTCTTGGCTGCCTGACTTTAGTTATGTCTTTGATATTTCTTAACTTGTCAAAGGAGGAGGAGAATGCAACAAGGCTCACACTGAGAGAGAGAAGGAAAGAAGGAGAGAGAGAGAGAGAAAGAGAGAGAGAGGGGGGGGAGAGAGAGAGGGGGGGAGAGAGAGAGAGAGAGTTAATGTTTGTCAAGTACTGAGAGTTCTTGGTGATAACTGAGCATTATTAAATAATGGAGGGATGAACTACAGGGGGGCTGAGAGCAGAGTGTGAGTGAGATATACATGTGAACTTCTTAAGTCATGTAGACAGGAAATACATCCTTCACCTTACACAACCTAGGGAGATAGTAGTTCAGCATTACCGTATTCGTTGACATTTTCCAGTAGTAAAAGATTCATCATATCCATTTCATGCCCTGGCGTTTGTGATCTCTACTATAGTCCCCAAGTAATCGTTTAGAAATTACTCCTGGATTCTGGTTTATCCATCATTTGAGAAATCATCAAGCATCTATTTCATACCCACTATGTGTCAAGCCCTATGTAAGGTGCCATGTACACAGAACCAAAAATTAGAGTCACTGCCCTCAAGGAAATTAAGTTCACTCAAGGGAAACAACATACCTATATCTATATTTATCTCTATATAAAACAAGTACATACAAAATATATACAAGGTAATTAGAAGGGAAGGTAGGGAAGGTACTACCAGTTGAGGCAGTCAGGAAAGACTTCATTTAGAGAATGGTACTTAAGTTAAACTTTAGAGAAACCTAGGAATTCTAAGAGGTGGCAGTATCCAAGAGGGAGATGAGGAGCGAGCGCATTCCAGGCGTGGAGGAGAGCCATTGTGTGTGTTGGGGGAGTTTGGGGAGGATAGAGAAGTGGAGACTGGAAACAAAATATCCTATGGGAGGTAAAGTGAGAATAGTTTGGCTGGACCATAGAGCGTATGAAGCAAAATAAGGCTACAAAGGTAGACTGGGGCTTGATTGGTAAGGCTTCTGTTACCAAAAGCAGGACTTCATATCTTATCCTAGTTTCTGTAGAGAGCTGCTGGAGTTTTTTAGTGAAGGAAAGTGACAAGGTTTGAAAGGGAAGTGAGAGGTAATGTGAGGCTCTTAGGATGTGCAGTGACGTTGTGTTTGTGAGGCAGGTCATGCTTTGGGTCCCACATTATCAGGAGAAGAAAAAAAAATCAATATGCCTAGGAAAATCTACCTTACGGGAGTAGTGTGGAGAGAAAGAACTTCAAAGTGAAAGGGAGAAAACATTTCAAAGTCAAATTTCTGTCTTCTGTCAGAGTTTACCCCTCCCTCCTCCCCCATTTTCCAGATTGAGAAGCTGAAGAAAGTAGTTAGGAATTTGGTCTTTGCCTAATATCCCTCCAAGAGAGGGAGTGTACAAACAAGAACTCTTGATGCAAGAGGAATGTTTGAAAAAATATATAAACATAACACACAGAATGAATCAGCGTCTGCTTGATGGACCTAGAGTTAACCTCCAATTTCATTGGTGATTAAAAAAAAATTCCTCTATTTTTGGATTCTCAGAAGCTCCCCTTGGAGGCATGAATGTATCACCCTATCTTTCCCTTCCCTCTGTGCCTTTCTGCAGTGATTAGGTGGAATCACTGAAATTTTGAGCCGGTTAACACACTCTTAAGAGGCCTCAGGCAATGGTCAATGAATGGAATACCTACTTTGAAAAAACAAAATCATGTAATTAGACTCCTGAGCCAAAGACACATGGTTTCTATCAGCTGTGCTGCTTGATGGCTTGGTGTGGAGAGTGAATGATGAACAGAAATGAGTCAAAACTCCAATTGCCTATAACTTCTCTTCCTAAGAAACAGCTATTTTTCAACTTTTCCATGAATAGTCTTATCCAAGGAATGGCCTTTTGTATTTCTGAAGGCTGATGCCATAAACACACCAGGCTGCTCTAAGATGAATAATTCAAAAATTTAAAAAAAAAAAACATATGGAAGTTCTCACACAGCTCCTGCTCTAATTATCAAGATGCATTTATTAAGCACTGACTGTGTGCCAGTTACACAGACAAAAAATGAACCAATCCTTATCTTCATTAAAGAAGTCATTTAAGTAGTGGATGAATTCTTTAATACCTTCAAAGACTTTAATATTTAATAAGGGGCATACAACATATACATTAAGAAGCATATGCTGGATGAAGTATGACGAGGGCAAAAGTTGAAATCTGAAATACTTTATGATAATGTGAGGAGGGAGAGATCACTTTCACCTGGGGAAGTCTAGGTTGACTTCATATGAAAAATGTGGTCCCTAAGCTAGGGGCTGAAAGAAGAGAAGCCATTAACAAGCTATTATTAAGCTCCTACTATGTGCATGGTGGATACAAAAACAAAGAAACAGCCCTTACCCTCAAGGAGTTTAGATTTTTCAGCCTGAAAGCACCTTGCTTCCTGTGGTACTTTAGGGATAGGGACTGGACCAGTGATTTTATCTATAGGGCAGACTACCTAGTGGGGAAATGCCCTCTACCAATACAGCTCAGCCTTTTCTCTGTAGGTCTTCCTGGGTTCAAGGATAGCTTTCTATCTACTACTCCTTGCTGCCTCATGGTTGGTAAATTACTGCTTTAAAAATGTTAACAGAAAGTTTTAACATCACTTCCATTGGCAACCTTATGTGGCAAGAAAGCTCTGCGTGTCTCCCCATTATGAGATCAAAACCCTGGAGCACTGAGAGGGAAACTACTTATTCTAGTTGAGCCGGACTAAGACCTCCTTATCCCCCAATGTCTCTAAATCATGGTTCCTGCCTGTCCCTTCAACAATTTCCCTCCATCGTTAGGGATAAGAATAGTCTTCTTCAGGATCATGCAGAAGCTCATATTCTGTCTAAGCCCTCATTTTTGTGGGCCATTATCGTTAGTGTAATAGTTACTTGTAACAACATCCATTCTGTGGTTGATGTCTACATGGTAACACAAAGTTTCCACTGCAGACACCCTCTTAACCAATTGGGCCAAGGTACTTACTGTGGCCATGTCACATATTCTTTTTTTCACACGCATTTATGCTAAACTTGAACTTTGGTTGAGGGAGTTTCCGGTTCATTATTCTCAGTAATTGACTCCTATCACATTGTTGAAGCCTCAAGATTCACTCTTAGGATTTAGGGTATTTCTAGAAGCATTTTCTTGGTTACTTTGGAATAACTAGTTTCTCATCAGTTAAGAGAGGGAAAGCAATTTGCCTAGTAACACACAGTAAATCATAAGCATGGCCAAGATTAAAACTTGAATCCTCTTTTGTAATGTTTTGTGGCTTCCTGATTCAGGCTGTCTTCCAAATGCTGAGGTATTGGTGGCATACCCATGTCTGGGATTGTTTGGACCCTGACCCCCTCCCCACATCCACCTTTTTTTTTTTCCTCTCACAGTGGATGCCAAGAGGACCATTCTTGATTCCTGGAGACTTTTTCTGAGACTGCTGTGTGATGGAAGTCTTCTTGTAGCCCTAAGAAGAATGCACCTCTCGCTTTTGCCAGCTGCCAATTGCAGTTGTTGATTTAAAGCCAGGATTTGGCCTCCAGAAAAGGGGATCCTGTGTCTTTAAACAGCTGTGCACCAGTGTGTGTAAATGAGCTTGCTAATCCAGTGACTAATTCAGTGTATTATAAAACTGCAGTGAGCATGCTGCCAAGCCAGGCCCTCTCCCAATTGGAGTGCGTGTGTTAGACTCGGTTATTTCTTTGAGTTCTGCAGCACGGCCTGTCTCTGAAATGCATTCTCTTTCATCTTCCCTATCTGAGGAAGTGGAAACAGGACTCCTCTTCTTGCCCCTTTTCACCTCCTTCAAGGCACTTCTGGCTGTTGCTTTTCCTAGACTCCTCTTTCTCCTCCTCTGGCCCTCCCTTCATCTCCCTCCTCCCCCCGGGCCATCCCTACTCATTTCATTCTCTATGTCCATTTATTTACTCATCTGAGGGTGGAGAATGCTGACTTTTGAGTCAGGGCTGAGGGACCAATCAGAGCTTCTGTGGTACATTCCAAGAGACAAAACTCATGATCTGTCTTGGAAAAGAATTTTCCAAAAAGATCCCTTTTTGGTTACAAACAACTCAGTGACTGTGCCTTCCTCACAGTGGCATTTCCACTGAGTTCCGCAATACCTGGGCCATTCTATTTGCTGTGCAGGCTTCAGCTTGTTTCTGTTTTCCTGCTCCCTGACCCCCTATACGGGTCCTTCAAGTTCTGGGGGTGACATTTGTCAGAGGCAGATGATGACTTTTATCTTCATTCCTTTGAAAATCTTATAAAATGAGCACTAAGCAGATTTGTTTCTCCAAAATACAAGTTGGGGCAGGCATTTTTCCCCAATGGGATTTGGGATTAGGGGAGTTTTTGAGATAGGTATTGTTTAGATTTATGGTATCTGTAACACTAACAGCTTCCTCATTTCACAGTGACCCTACTCAGTTGGCCTATTCTGTCTTCTTGTTCAGGAACTTTTGTCCAACTTCCATCACTGACCTATTTATTTTCATGGGATTCCAATATCATTCCTCTAATTGTAGGGATGTTGGGTATCAGTAGAACAGTAGAAAGTAAGCTTCTTGAGGGCAGGGACTGTTTTTCATTTCTGCCTTTTTAATCTTCAGCACCTAGTTCAATGTCCTGTACCTCATAGGCATTTAATAAATGCTTGTTCAGTTGAATCGGTTTAGAAGGTGAGATGCAACGGAATTAAACAATTTGACTGTATGTTGATTAGCAGGTGAATTGAGAAGGGAACCTAATAATAAATGCAGAAGTGAAATGAAGGGAACTGACATCTGAACTAAGGCATTTACCTGACCTCTGTGATTCTCTGCCTGCTTCCCTTGGTCCTAAGGGTGGGTACTCATGTGGGTGGCCCCTGTTTGATACTCTATGTTCTTGGGTAAGAGTTCATTTTCTCCTCTTCTCATTCTAAGCTCAGTCCTCATTCTGATGGTCCTTTTGGTCAGGACTCCAAGTCTTTACAGAGATAATGAGTCCTTTCACTGGCTGTTCAAAGGCACTTCAGTCGGGGGAAGGCTTGAGGCTGTGGTGGCTAAATTTCCTAATAGCTTCCGGATGATATGCAGTAATTTGTTAGGCAGGGATGAGAGCTCTTTATCCTACAGTCTCTCTCCCTTTCCCACCTGACCAGGCACAAGAGGAATAGTTGTGATCCCCTCCCCCAAGATCATTGAACATTTTCCTCTTATCTCTAAACCTATCAAGCACATCGATCTGGAGATTGGGGCTGCCTGGCGACTTACTATTCTCTTGGGTTTGCTACAGAAAAAGCCATCCGGTCCTGTCTACTTCAAGGCTGGCTTAGGCGAGACTCAGGGGCATCTGTGGGATCAGTGGAATATCTGACACCATTTTCTTGTCTTTGCTGAAGTCTGATGGGTTCAAACACCATTGTCAAGAGGGAGGAAGAGAAACTTACAGGATCTATACAATGAAGAAGATTTGTTGAAGCAGGGTATTCCTTTACTGCAGCTCAGTTGATAGCTGTATCCTTAGATAAATGCACTGTCCTTGTAGTTCTTCATGACCATTTTCATTCCAGTATAAGGCCATTAGCAAGAAAAAGTAGATAGGACTATCTCTGGAACTTTTCTATTGCAGGGATGAGCTCTTTTGGGTTAGGAATGTGGCCTCATTCATAGCTTGGAGTAGCTTGACTGTTGTCTAGAGTAGTCAGAGTGAATTGATCTACTGATATCCAACATTCCTACAGCAGGTTCTTTAAACTTATATCCTAGCTCTGTCACTAATCCCTGTTCCTCTTCCCTGGGGAATTCCATTTCCCTATTCTGTCTGCTTGTCTGTCTCTCCCCTCTCCTCTCCTCTCCTCTCTTTTTCCTCCCTTCTTCTCTCTTACCCTCTTCTCTTCTCCTTTCATCTGTCTTCCTCTGCCTCTCTCCTGTCTTTCTCTGCCTCTCACCTTCCTCCTCCTTGTCATCCTCTCTCTCCTCTTCCTCTTCTTCTTCTTTCTTCCCCTCCCCTGCCCCTGTCATTTTTCCATGACTCAATTTCTGCCGAAATGTTAAGTATCTAGCACCTTGGAATTCTTTTGTTAAGTGCTAGACATTCAAGAATCTAGAATTCTCTTTCTCCTCCTTTTGTTTTCATTTTGATAAATCTTAACATGAATAGTCCCCATCACTAGGTTTAGAAGTAGAATTTTTTCATTTTGGTTAGATTGTCAAGAGTAGCCCTTAAAATGAATTAAGTGTAGTAAAAGTTAGATATCTTAAAGAGGCAGCTGTTAGGTAATAGGGTGATATCATGGAAAGCAGTGGCTGAATCAGGAACCCTGGGTAATCGTCTTTAGTAGTACCAATAACTGAGATCTTAAGAAGGACACTTGTCTTCTGTGGACTTCAATTCAATCATCAGTAAAACAAAGACACTGGACTGATTTATCTCTAAGATTTCTTCTAGTCTCATGATTCTGTGACTGCCTTTTAATCTCTAGTGTGCTGTTTGGATCTCTCCCTTCAAGAATCGAGTCATCCATTATCACATCTCACCACTTTGAATGGAAACTCATAACTTGAGTTAAAAGAAGGGAATATTGTTGGTATGTAGAATCCCAAATGTGGTTGGTATGCCTTCTGAATGGATTATTTCAGTTATTTGGTCTTAAGAATCTAGTTCAATTTGGTGATTATATCACAGCTAAAACCCAAAGGAAATAGCTTCCCCAAATAATAGGAGAATTTGAATGTTGGCTAGGTTTGGTTTTGTAAAAGAAGCATTATCTTCATGTCCTTTTTAAAATTAAAATAATTCTGTATTTAAATAATGAAAAAGACATTTCCATTTTTACGTTCAAAAATACAAAAGAGGATTCTATATGAAATTGCAAATCTCCATTTCATGTTACTTCCTTTAAAAAAGCTATAATAAATTCCACATATTAATTTCAAAACTGCCCTGTTTTCTTTTTAATTCCCTTTTTTAACCTTCTGTATATTTGAAAAAAATTTCAATAACTTTTCTTTTGGCAATACTAAATTTGCTATCAATAAAGAAAGAAAAAAATGGTAAAAAAAAAAAAAGCATAGTCAAGCAAAATGAATTCACATAGTGGTCATGTCCAGAAAAGTATGTTTCTTTCTATACCTTACATATATCACTTCTATGTCAGAGGGCAGATTCTCTGTCTTGTTTCTATATAGATTTTCCTTTGGAAGGAGGAGTAGCCCATTCTAGGTTATTTTGGGGGTGGTATTAACATAGCATGAGATCTAAGGGGAAACATAAGAGTTAGGCCCTAAGTTCTTTCCAATTTTGTGATTTTGAAGGAAAGAATGGTCTACAATTGCTGCTTATTGTCAGATCTTTGCTCTCCTTTCTTTACCCTTTGTCTGTTCTTTGTTCACCCCAGTTACATTGAATTGCCAAGGAAGAAACCATTCAGCCAGGAGAAGCACCATTAAAAATTTTATAGCAAATTCTGTAAATTCCTTTGCTCTATTTGGCCTGGGCTATGATTTTGTGATGCTTCATGAAGCAGGAGGGAGGATTAGAACAAGAGAAAGTGTCTGATGAGGTGCACATGGTAATAGTCCAAAGCAAACGCAGACGCTAAGAGGTTAAGTCATAATAATAATTAACATTTTTATGGGGCTTTAAGGTTTGCAAAGCACTTTGCAAATATCATCTCCTTCAATCTTCTCAACAACCCAGGAGGCAGGTGTTATCGTTATCCCCATTTTATAGATGAGAAAACAAACTGAGGATGACTTGCCCAGGGTCACACAGCCAGTATGTGTCTGAGGCTGGATTTGAACTCAGGCATTCCTCACTCCAGATCTAAGCAGGCTACCCAGGTGAGTTTGGGAATAACCTCAGCTATAGCTAGTCAAACATCCAAATAATTAACCAGGTCTGAGGATGTCTCAATGATCTATTTGTATATCCTAAGTACCTCTTTGATAATCCATGGGTGTGACTCTTACTGGAAATCTTGAGTCATTCATTACCTAAATCCAGCAAGTTTATAGTAGAATTTCCAATTATTCTTCAGAGCCAAGTATGCATTTTTGGATAGCCTATCCTGTAAGTTTCTGAAGTTATGGAGCAGAATTCTTGGTGTGCATGCAAACTCCAAAGTAACCATCACTATCCTTTTCAGTAAATCTGGACGTTTGGTGTTGGATTATAAACTGTAGCTACATTTAGAATAGAAGACCTAGAAGCTGCTGAGCCCTAGGCTTCAAAGGAAGGACTTCCTCAAGTTCCCACCAAACATTTCTTCTAATGTCAATTCACACTGACCATAGGTATCTTATCTCTCAAGGTGTAACTTTCTATAGGTTTCTTAAATTATGAAGGAATGGTTCCATCAGCAAGGGTGATAGTAAAGTACTAGCAAGGTACCAATAGAGTCAGAGAAGTGAACTTTGTTGGGAACATATGATGAGAATAGAATACGTCTAGAACGGGAAGAAGCAATATTTGTCAAAGTAAGGCATTAGAGTAGTTCTGTTAGGATTCTGGAGGTCTACATTACCACTCAGAGCTCTGATGTTTATGGCATTTTTGTGAGTCAAACAATTCACTCTATATCTTGTTTCCACCAGATTCTCTAAGGCAGATATATTCCTCCAGTGTTTATATATTACTCCCTTACCTCTATCTAAGTTGTCCTGGTTCCTTTTGTTTTCCAGGTTGCTATATAGATTGTCTTCATTTCCAGAATATTGGTTCATATGATATCTGGGCCAGTGGAGTGGGCCCTAGGGTCCATTTCTAACCACATATTCCTTGGTAACTCACCAGCTTTGTGGCTCAGCTTCTTAATCCATAGAATTGGAAAAGTAACACTTAACCTGATAATTCTTCAGGGGATGTGGTAAGATTGACTGAGAAACTGGGTGCTAGAGGTAGACAGGGAGATGATAGAATCTTTGACTGTTCCAACCCAGTTGACCTGACTCAGGAGTCATGTGGAAGTTAGAACTGTGAGAAAACTGTTCCTGTTGCATAATTCTTATTGCAGATATAAGTGGGAGTTCTACAACTCAATATACCTCTGTACTATACTCAGAACATTTGGAAATGTGGAGATTTAAACTTTGTAATTGGACTTGGGATTCTTGGACATCAACAGCAGGACCTTTTGTTAAATCTTGAGAGAACAAGACACAAGATGCTTACTCTATACAGTGAAGTGATGCCATGGGTTGATTACTGGAACTGGAATCAGGATGATTTGAGTCCAAATATGGTCTTGGGCACTTAATAGCTGTGTGACCTGGGGCAAGTCATATATCCCTATGTCTGCTTCAGTTTCCTCATCTGTAAACTGGGAATGATAATTCCACCTAACACCCCCCCCCCCGCAAGTTGCTATGAGGATTAAATTTGATATTTTTAAAGTGCTTTGCAAATCTTAAAGTACTAAGGTATTAAATTGAATGTTAGGCATCATTTTTATCAAATAGAGTAGTCTTTTTCTGAAGCGCTGTTAATGAAAGATCTTCACTAAGGTCATAGCTCTCTTAAAATGCTTCAAACAGGACTTGCCTTTGCTTTAACCACACCCAGACTCCTTTCATTCAGTTTTTGGTATCTATTTCAGGTTTATCTGACTGTTGCTGGCCTTTGGGCAATCCTGAAGGGGATTAGGAATATTAGTGAGGTATTTAGAGAGGATTAGACCTGATTATCACTCCAAAAGCTGTTAAAATCCAAGTTGAACTTTCCCAAGATCTGGAGAAACCAGCAGAAAGAGAAGAACTAAAGAAAAGGCTACTAGGGTTTTGGAAATCTGCCTTGTAGGCCCCTTTCTACTGATTCCAAAATAGAAATATAACAGTACTTCATATTTTTCTGTCACTGTCGGATATAACAAAGTACTTTCCTTATGATAATCTTATGAAGTAGGAATGCAAGTATGATCATCTCTGTTTTACCGAGGAAGACACTGAGTCCTAGAGTGTTGTTAACAACCTTGTAGTTACGTGACTAGCGTCAGATCCAAAATTTCAACTCTGGTCTCTGCCTCTTTGTCACTTGGGGTTTAGTCAAGTCATTAGGTAATTTTTTTCCTATACTTGAAGAAGTTAATCTTGGAATATTGAGTCATTTTACCCTGTGCCCTTTCCCTTTTCTAAACAGAAAGTTGAAAGGGATCACACAGCCCAGGGTCCAATGGCTGAGCATCTGGCCTCTACTGTAATCTATGTAGGCTGAGCCCACTGGCCCTGCCTTCTTCATGCTTTCGTTATGCTAAATAGTGCCCCATCCCTGATCTGCTGCATTTCAGGAAAAGGTGACTAGCCATCCTAGAGTATCTGAAATAGGGGTTCTTAATCTGGGGTCCGTGGACCCCCAAAAGATCTGTGTATAGATTTCAGGGGATCTGTGAACTTGGATGGGAAAAATATTTATTTTCCCTCAACTCTGAAATTTAGCATTTCTTTCTTTTTTGAATTCAAAGAAAAATAAAACATTTTTCTGAAAAGGCTTCACCAAAATAACAAATGGTTCCATGACACAAAGCAAATGAACAACCGCTGGTCTAAAGAGATCTACCCTAAAGGAATTCAGGACCTACATAAGTAAAAAGGACTTTTACTCCCTATTCCACCCTACAAGGGGAAGGCTTTTTTTCCCCTCAGTGACCTCTTCCTAACTCAGGTCCAGTTGGGGACGTGCATGAAGGGCAGACGTCCAGTTCCTCCTGTCTGGCTGAGACTGACTGTGGCAGATATAAATAGATTAAGACTTTGTCTGCATCTATTGTTCTATAACTACCCATTGTTCCTCAAAGCTTTTTTGTAATAACCACTGCTCCTTTATTTTGCAGCTTTCTGAATTCCAGTTATCCTTCTTTCTGTATTGGTTGTGTGTATGTATAACACCCCTCAGCTTGCCAAGGCTTGGCAAGAGGTATGTGGAAAGAATGATGGGCCCTGGAGAAGTCAATAAGTGAGGCAGGGGGATGCCATAAACATAGTGTGACTTGATTTCAACAGAGCACTTGACAGTCTTTCCCAAGATCCTTGTGGGCATTAGTGTAACAAGAACTCTAAATATAATAACAACACTTAATTTAATAAAAATCATATTTAACAATGAATGTCTTACATATTTCACTATAAGGTTTGCAGATCATTTTATAGTCGTGATCTCATTTGTTATTCACAATAAAGCAGAGGCTCCAGATATCATCATTCCCATTTTACACATGAAGAAAGTGAATCTCCAGAAGATGAAGTGACTTGCCCATGGTCACACTTTAGAACTCATAGACAGAATGCTATTCAAGGACCTCTCCCTCCTGAGTCTGGCACTCCCTCTTTCTCGTAAAAAGAATTCTAGGAATTGGAAGAAAAGCTAGAGGTTTTCCTACCAGAGGAAAGGGCTGGATCTGGACTCAGAAGACTTGAATTTAAGTCACAGCTATGTCACTTACTGGCTGAGTAGTAACCTTGAGTAAGACCTTCATCTGTGGAAGGGAGGGATTGAATAGATAACGCTAAGTAGTGGTATGCCGGTGGTAAAAGTTTAAGTATTGACTTTCAGGTTTAATCTGCATTATTAAGATTTTTTCACTTTCTTAATTCTAGATAGTTAATAAAGCACTAAATCTTTTAAGCCCTAATTTGTAGCATTTTATGGATTTCCAAGGTGTAAATGCTCATATCAGAAATTTAACATTTGGTTCTAGAAATCTGGTACTGTTTGGCTCCAACATTGGTTGTTCTTCTTTCTCCAAGAGGACCAAAATGACATCACTATGCTAGAGTCAAGTTACAGTGTGTACGACTGTGGCTGATCAGATACCTTTGTCTCTAAAGAAACTTTCTAGTTATTTAATTGTGGCTCTTAATAAGGAATCAATTTAATGACTGTCACCTCAGGTTCAACATGTCTAAAACTGAACCTTGCACAGTTATCCCCAAATCTGCTCTTCCTCTGAACTCTTCTGTTCATCCTCCAGTCACCCAATCTGAAAATTTAGGAGATAATGTGTGTGTGTGTGTGTGTGTGTGTGTGTGTGTGTGTATGTAGTGTGCGTGTGTAGTGTCCTGCAAACCTAATAGCACTATATAAACATTAATTCTCCTTCTTCTCTTCCTTCTCCTTTTTCTTCTCCTCTTCCTTTTTCTTCTTCTTCTCCTTCTCCTCCTCTTCCTCCTCCTCCTCCTCTTCCTTCTTCTTTCCACCACCTTGCTTCTTATTTCCATCATTTGTCAAGTCCTCAGTTCTTTTATAATTAAAATATTAATATCTTCTGGTTTTATATCAATTTAATTTCTGAAAATATTATCCCAACTCTCCTACCAGTGAGACACCCCTTGTAACAATAAAAAAGAGACAGCAGTTCAGCAAAACTAACCAGCACATCAATTGAACTGGGCACTGTTGGCAGTGTTCCACGCACTCACCTTCTTGCTAGTTCTTTCTTTGTAATGTCTCATGAATCTTTTCTTTCATTTTCATTCTCACTGCAGTCATCATAATTTAGGCATTTGTGAGCATAACTGACATTTTATATACATTATCTCATTTGAGTCTCACAGTTACCCTGTGGGATAGGTACTTTGGAGTATTAGGTCCTGTTCATCCTGGAAAGACCAGAACAACCTAGAGTATATGCAAGGGAGGATGACTAGGATGGTAAAGGGTCTGGATCTCCTAATTTGCAGAATAGCAGAAGGAACTGGGAATATTTAGTCTGGAGAAAACAGTATTTAGGAATGACATAACCTCTGCCTTTAGACATTGGAAAGGTGCCACAGGAAAGAAGGATTAGGTTTATTCTGTGTAGTGCAGAGGAAAGAACTAGGACCAATAATAAGACATGATATAATTAATAGCATTTATATCGCACTTTTTGGTTACAAAGGGCTTTCACATCTATTATCTTATTAAGTTCCCAAAACAACTGTGTGAGAGAATCCTGCTCCTCCTCTTTCTAACAGATGGAGTTTAGTTAAGGGCCAAGGCCACCTGGTTAGTACACAGGCAGGACCAGCACCAGATTCCATATTTTCTATGTCCTACACCAAAATCTGCCTTTATGTAGGTGCAAGTTATAAGGAAGAAGATTTTGGCTCACAGTAAGAAAGAACTTTCTAACAGTTTCAGCTCTCCATAAATGGAATTGGGTGCCTCAAAAAATGAGTTCCGCATTACCAGAAATGTTCAAGCAGCAGTTGAATGGCACTTCATTGGGAATGTTGTAGGAAAGATTGCTGCTCTGAGAAGAAGATTGGACTACATGACCTTTTCTTCCAAGTTCTAGGCTCCAGTGATAGAAAAATATTAACTGGCATTTTTATAGTGCCTACTATACGCCAGGCACTAGGCTAGGCATTTTATAACATTATCTCATTCAATCTTCACAACAACCCTGGGAGGTAGGTGCCATCATTATTCTTGTTTTACAGATGAGGAAACTGAGGCAGACAGTGGTTAAGTGACTTTCCAAGGGTGACACAGCTAGTAAGTGTCAGAGACCAGATGTGGTCTTGGGTCTTCCTGACTCTAAGTCCAGTGATCGATTTAAATCTAACTGTCTCAACTTAAGTATACTTTTAATGATTGTTTTTCATGAAGTTGGCAAATGTGGTTCAGCGTATACAGGATGATGCATCCAACTTTGAATGTGTAGTAATAATATTGATGATATTAATAAAAATCATGGTGATGATAGCTAATATCTCAAAGTGATTTTCTCATATTATCTAATTTGGTTCTCAAAACAATCCCGTATGGTAGTACTCTTGATGGCAAATATTTGCCTCTAGTCTGGGACCTATTGCATTGTTTCATCACAAGTGGTTGGCACATTGGCAATCAGCTATCCCCTTCCTTCTTTTTTTCTTGGTTCTTCCCAGAACTAGTATGAGGGAAATGGGGCTGAAATGTTGTGAATTTTCCAAGTGGTTTTCCATGGATCAAGAGCAGATACTATGTAAGGATGGATTTCTGTGTGCTTTTGTCTTCTTGTGATTTATTAAAAGGAAAACACAAATGCATAAAAAAGTTTCAGAATATAAGAAAAATGTCCATTTTGTTTTTCTTTCTGCAGCATCAAGATGGGGGGTTTCAGAGTCCTCTATAAGGGGTTTTTGAAGACCAACTTTCATCTCTAAAAGGGCTTTTGATTTTCCATTGCAAAAAGGGACCCTTCCTCATTTAATATATATCTAATATTATATACTGTATATAATATATTATTTATTATATTATTAATTATAATATATATTATATATAATATATATGTGAAATATAAATAAATGAGGGAAATAGATGCTTTTGAAAAATTACAGACCAATGTCAATTTTTAAACATCAATCATTAATTAAAACCAAGGCTCTTTCTTGAAAACTCCTTCTAATAGGGATTGGTTCATTCTCTGTACTTCAGTCCCTAGCATCTAGAAGAATGTCTGGCACAGTCTGGTGCTTAATAAATGCTTATTGATTGCTTGAAGCATTTAAAACCTGTGGGAATTACGCAGGAAGAGAGATCTGCTGAACTGACAGGGCATGTCCTTGCTTTAGTTGGTCCATTGTGTATATCTTTGGATGAATAGACTGTTCTTGGAATTCCTTGCGGCTCTTCTCATTCCAGAATGAGGCCATTGGCAAGAAAATCTAGAGAGGGCTATCTTTGGAAATGTTCCATTCCAGGAATGAACTCTGTGGGGTTAGGAATGTAGCCTTATTATTTGGGACTCCTAAGCTAGACTGAGAGGGATATGTTCTTTAAATTCATGTAGTTTGACTCTGCTACACCAAGATCCTATGTGATTTCCCTTCTTGCTCCAAGACATCTTTCTCTGTGTCTCAGTTTCCAAATTTTTTCTCCATAGGCAACTGCTGTCTAGTTACATCTACCCCATAGTATGTTAATCTATAATTACATGATAGCTGAGGGAGCTTAGTACAATGGAAGCAAGCACTGGCATAGTGACTAGGGGACTTGAGACCTAGTCCCAGTTCTGCAAATAATTGGTGGCATGATCCTGCTTCCCTCCTCTCTCTGGGCTTCAGTTCCTTCATCTAGAAAATGAGGGGGTTGGTTCTGAAGGGGGAGACCAAGATGGTAACTTTTCCATTGGAGGATAAGTTGAAAGCAATTCAGTAGTCTGAAGAAGAAAAGGCTTGATAAAAGACTTGATAATTATTTTTCATTATTTGAAGGGGTCTTATATGAAAGAAGAATTATAGTTGTTTTTCACTCCAGAGGCTAGAACTAGGTATAATTGTTGGGAGTTGCTGAAAGACAAATTTAGGTTTTTGAAGTAAGGGGGGAGGGGCTGACACAAATTTCTGAACAATTAGTTACCCCAAAGTGGAAATCACCTGCTCCCAGAAGCTGTGGTTGTAGGGTCTCTGGTAGAGATCTTCAAGTAGATCATTTCTTGGGGACATTCTATAAGCATCTCCTCTCCAGGTATGGATCAGACCATATAACCCTTGAGTTTCCTTTCAGCTTTTAAAATTCTGTGACTAGATGATCTAGGCCCTTTTAGAACCAAAGATTCTGGGATACCTTTGCCTCTCTTGATTCCCTTATCCATCTTCCTTTCTCCCTTCCTCTGTGTCTTCACTCCCTTTCTTAGGAAACCTCCATTATCCTCCTTTTCCCCCTGGTCTTCTTCGGTTATGGCTCCTTTTCCCCCCTCTCTTCTCCTACCTTCTGGCTTTCTATTCTATTTACACTTTCTATTCTTGTTCTTTGATGCCAGATTTCTGTTCTTTTCTCTTCTTCCTTGTTCTCTCCTCATTCCCAAATCCCACCTCCTCCTGCTTTTTCCCAGGGGCTAGGTCTGGAAGACAGGAGCCTTAGCTGCAAGATGCCTGTCTCTGTGTTTGCTTCCTGCGTAGGAGGGAGAGGCAGGCCTTGAGAAAACAGTTCAAAAGTGCAGAAAAACTTCAAACGGGCCAGCCTAAATAAATGGCCTCTACTCCATTTGTTTTACCCGTATTGTCTGCTTTGCCTCATCAGTGCCCACCTTTCCCAACTGAACAGAACTTTTGATTCTCAAGACCCCCTCCTACTCCCCACCTTGCCTTCTAAACAGAATGTCAACTGGGTCTGAAGTCCAGCCTTAGCACAAGACCAACAAATGTTCCTGGTCTGAGAAGTTGATTCAGTGGAGGAAAGGGAGCAGCCTTTGAGTGTTTCAAGTCTCTGGGCTGTAGCAGCTGTCTCTATGAAATGTGCTGGGGATTAAGAATCATCCCTTCCTCCAAATAAAACTTTTTTTCCCTAACAAGAAACTGGCAAAAATGAAGAGAAATGTATTTATGTTTTCCATCCATTTACCTTCTTGTCCCTTGCAATTTAGAGATGAGAGAGGGAAGGAGGGAAAACAGAGAGGGAGAAAGAGACAGAGAGACAGAGACATAGAGAGAGACAGAGACAGAAATGTCTTCAAAAATGTATCCACCCAAATGAACGAGCACCCCAGTGGGAAGAAGTAACTTGGCATTAGCCTTATAGCACTCTTCCCCCCCCAAAAAAAGTGGCTTGAGAGATAGTGGCAGGATAGAAGATTTTGGATTTTTTTAAAAATCCCTTCTTGAATGGAATTATTTTGCGATGGTATTGGTGCTAAGAGCATTATGGCCCTTTAGATAAAGATGGGGGCAGAAGATGAATCTGACTCAGAAGTCTGAATGATGGGAAGAGCCATTTGGATGTACGATTCATAAGACCCTTGGAATTGGAAGGGTTGTATTTGTGTTTTCTATCCAGGTAGAGTAACGCTTATTCTTGTACACTTTGAAAGGAGGAATAATTACTGTACTATAAAATTTGAGACCCCTCCAGGATAAGGGTAGATACTATATAAAAAGTCACTCCAACCCATGTAAAGCTCATTTGAAAGATATTATTATAGTTTTTTCCCCAATATAGAACTTTCTCTTAAAAGCAAAAACAAGAAGTGAGGCTTCAATGGTTCTTGAAACTATAGTATTTAAATGACCCTAGTTAGTTAGAATTTTTATCCCTAGGGCAAATATTCCTTTAAATGGCATATGAAAGATTTACAAAATTAAAGGCATAGATGCTTAGGAAAAGGTGCAGGTTGGTTTTCATCAAATGGTTAAATATGGCAAATAGTTTTAGGAACCAGAAAGTCACATCTTTGTTTTGTGTCACATTATCTTTGACATTTTTAAAAGTTTAAAAGACTGAGGGGTCGGGGGAAAGGAAGGGAGTTTAATGCGGGATCTAGAAGGCAGATTTGTGGCAAACCTATATTAGATGGTGATAGTCACTTGATGAGGGAACTGCTGACATCAAAAAGACCTTGTAGTTACAAAAAAGAAAATATCCAGGATCTCAGTATTGCAAGGGACCCAGGTAGGGGGACCCTTGCTAGTCTATTCTCCTGAATGAATCCCTTTAACATCCCTGACAAGTGATCAGTTAGGTTTTGCTTGGATACCATCAGTACCAGGGAACTCCCCACTTTCTACCTCCCCTTACATTTTATTTTGAACATCTCTAATTATTAGAAACATTTATTATATTGTTCTGAAATCTATCTCCCTGTGACTCCTGTCCAGTAATTTTCCACTTTAAGGCTACATAGAGCAAATCTAATCTTTTACTTTTCCAGCCCTTGAAATTTAGTAATCATGTAGTATGTAATGGAAAGAATCCTGTATTTATAGGCATAAAACCTGCATTAAAATTCCTGCCTTTGCTACATATGGCCTATGTAAATTTGGGTTAATCAAGTATCTTTTTGGTCTTAGTTTTCACATCTATAAAAGGAAAGGGTTGACATATCATGGATAAAGATGAAAAGACTATAGGAAGATAGTCACACTAATAAGCTATTGCTGAAATTATAATTTGATGATTTACACTGAAAAAGTCACTAAACTTTACATAACCTTTACCCCCATGATACCGTTGCAAGGTATACAATTCAAGGAGAAAGAGAAACAGAGGTGCCATATATATACACACTTATATGTGTGTATGTGTGTATATATATATATGTATGTATGTGTGTATGCCATACATATGAACTTATACATATATGTGTATATATATGCACGAGTATATACATACACATATATATATATATAATATATATCAATTGTAATTTCTGTAGTAGCAAATAAGTAGAAGGTAATGGGTATCTATTAATTGAAAAATAGCTGAATAAATTGTAGTAAATGAATATAAGGGAATATTACTGTACTACAAGAAATGGTGACTATGGAGAATTTAGAGAAACTTGGGAGGATTTACGACTATCATTTGTAATTTATTTAAATATTATCCTGGATTGTTCTTGCCATGTTTTAATTGATAACTTTAATTTGTGACTTGTTCACACATATGAACTGATGCAGAATGAAATAAGTAGAATCAGGAAAGCAATTTATATAATTCCTATAGTACTATAAAAGAAGAGTGCAACCCTTCAGAATTATGATTAATATAGTCGTTAGTCATGACTTCAGAAGATGGATAGTGAAGCATGGCCTCTGCCTCCCAGAAGAGATGCTATAGGATCATAGATTTAGAGTCAGAAGACATCTCAGAGTTTGAATCCAACTCCTTCACTTTTATAGATAAGGAAACAGAGACAAATAGTGGTTAGGTGACCTGCCATGGGTCAGAGAGCTAGTCACTATTTGAGGTAGAATTTGAATTCAGAGGTATTTATTCCAAACTCAGCATTCTCAAACACTTCATTCAATAACTCTAGTGGTATTCTATACGTGCTGATTTTATTTTGCTTGGCTGAACTTGTTACACAAAAGAGAGTTCTGTTATGGATAAAAGTTGAGGGTGGGGAAGGGATAGTGATCTTTAGAAAAGGAAAAAGTATCAATAAAACTTCTTTTTAAATGAAAGTACTGGATTAGATTATCTCCAAGGTCTCTTCTAGTTCAAAATATCCATGACTCTTTGTCTCCTCTGTGTTTTTTTTTCCTTTTCTTCAGGTTAAACACCCTCAATTTCTTTCGTTGATTCTCATGTGTCATAGTTTAAAGTCTCTTTACTATATAATATTTTCCCTTCTCAGGGTAGGTTCCAATTTGTCAATGTCTCTCCTATTAAGAGGGCACTCAGAATGAAATACAGTAGGACAGAGATAGGGCTTCTGTCCTTGTGGCTCCCACTTTGTTGTCACTTTTTTCTCTTTGCTTGCTTGCTGGGAAATATTCAGACTCTTTATTTCTTTACTATACTAACAGCCTTACTGAGATGAGTGCAAGACAATATCTCCATCTTACTGCTTCTCCTTTGGGGAATGGTGAGCCCTTCAATGACTCTCAACAGATAACCCCAGAACAAAAGCTTCTTGTGAACAGGAATAGGATGCTTTTGTGGGAGTTTATAATATTTAGCATAGGCATGTATGCACAAGTCTATGTGGATATATGTTATCCATGTTATATGAATTGAAAACTTGTCTTTGCTGCTTGAGAAAGCCCAATATCCAGAAGCCATTCCAGATGGGCACAGACATTCAGTTGGCTGTTTCCCCTGTGAGGCCATTTGCCCAAAGGAAATGGGAGATTTAACCTACTCTATGGAGAAACAAGAAAACTTGGCTCCGGGGTCCAGGGGAAGGTTCTGCTTTCTGGCTTGGATCATGAAACGGAAGAGCCTCTTCTGGGTTTCCCTAAACACCTGGAACTGATTTGGGTTTTGCCCTGACTCAGTAAAGTTTGCTGAGGTGGAGGAGGAGGGAATAGGAAAGAAATAAATCCAGCGATTAAAAATAGCTTTCGCATGTCAGGTGCCTGACTGAATTTGGGAAAACGCATTGGAACTCCTTTGTCTGGCAGGTCTGAGTTCTTGCTGCCGAATTACAACTGCTTTCATTTGTTTTTCCTGCTCCCCACCATGTAATGGTCAAGGGCTCATTGGAACCATGTGTGAGTCTAGTGAGTCACCAAAATCCTCAGCACTTCAGTGGGAATAATGTGTTAAAACTCCTTTTGGGGAAGGGGAGGGAGACAGACTGAGGTCACTTCCTACAGATGTTAAATCCACTTCTATCTGGAGGCTTTTTTCTCAGGCTACTCTGCAAGGACCAGATGATTTCTCTGTATCGTCTGGGGCACGTATTGACTTCTCTCAGGATCATACTTTTTGTCACAGAACAAACTTCCTTCTAAGAAGTGGCATCTCCCTCCAACTTGGCATGTTGTATCCAAACAGTGTGAATTTCCGTCAGTGGCTGTGTGGATTGGCAGTGGAACCTAAGAGGTTGTAACAAGAGACCCAAGCTTGCATTTTTGGTCATGTCAGGTCATCAGAGGGTGAAATGGGATTCGTTTGTCCATCCTTTTCTTGACTCCATTTGAATAACATTTTGCTGAGTGAGAATATTAGGAGAGCTTGAGAAAGATGTCAAAAACATCATTAGCATATTATTTAAAAGGAGAAACAAAAATGCAAACTGTACAAAGAAAATATGACAGGCGCATTTGGTGTTGAGTACTGTTGGGAGTTTTGACTGAAGCAGGTGCGTGACCAGACTGCTTAAACAAAGAGGTAGACTTTGGCCCAACAGGGTGAAGAACTTCTAACAATTGCATCTATCCCAAGGAGAACGGGCCACGCTGAGAAGTAGTGATTTGACCATAATTGGAAATCTTTAGACAAAGACTGGATGAGCGAGTGCCATGTCAGTTGTAGAGGTGATTTCTGTTCAGGTAGAGTTCATCCCTGTGTTTCCTCTTAACTCTGAGAATCTGAGATGTTGTTGCCAAGTGTTCTAATTGTTTCCCTGGTATTCTCTCCTCCACCATCTTTGTTCCTCTTACTTTAGACACACACAATGATTATGGCATGGGATTTTCTTTATTTAGGTGGAAGTGTTAGAATGAAACACTATTTTCCCTGTCTTGGATCAAGCCTAGTCAGAAGCTTCATAAAACTTCTCATGCTTTTTGCTATTACTGTGGTAGTGATTTTCCAGCAAAGGTGCTGCTGTCCTTAACCAAAATAGGTCTGTGGCTCAATTACGTGGGTGGAGGTGGAGGATGTATGCTATACTGAAGACTTACTACAGATCATTTCATGTTCAATTTTTCTCTATCTGATGAACAAGAGATAACAAAAGCAGCTAACTCCAAATGCCCATTTACAATAGAAATAATAGCTTGCACAGGTAAACCGCCACAGAATTAGAAAATACTCTTACAAGGTATGTATACTCATTTTATAGATGACAAAATTGAAGTCCATAGAAATTAAGAAACTTGCCAAAGATTTCCCATACTCCAAGTAGCAGAGCCAAGATTCTAACTTGGCTCATAAAGTTTATAAGTGGCTGAACTTTGACTCAAATTTAAGTTTTCTTTTTCCACTGAATCTACCTTAAGAGTAATTACCAGCACCTTTGATGGGCAAACCTCAAAGATGACAATTACAGAGACCCAAGTTTTCCATCCCCTTGGGCATGTGTAACCTACTAGTGTTGGGCTAAAGCAGCAAATGTTTCTTGTAGTTTGTTGATTTTGATGATTTTCATCCCTTTTTTAAACTGCTCTGAGCTCCTGGAATTAACACTCAGTTACAATTATCAACTCATTCTGTTTGTAGAATATGGGAATCTGGATGAATATCTTCACCTTTGGCCAGGGGAGTTATTAAGTAGTTTATATTTAGCAATTCAATTTAAAATCAATTTCTCCCCAAATCACTTCTTGATTTATACTAGAATCCTTCCTGTCTCAGTCACAAGACCTGGATGGATGAACATAGGAACAGACAACCTAAAATGAAAGGCATGGGGAAAAAACCTTAACATTTTTCTGCTTTCTTAAGGTAATAAGTGGAAGATGTCTTATTCTCTTTGGATTTACTTGCATCCAGTAAGTTTTTGTACCAGAATTCTTCTTTGAAGTGAGGGATAGACAGAGACAGAGAGGCAGAGACAATGAGAGAGACAGAAAGAGATAGAGACAGTTTTAGAGAGAATTTGCCTTGGACTGGAGAAATTTGCTTCCTGCAAGCAAAGGCAGGGTTCCCTAGAATCCGTATGGGAAATTTACCAGATCCTCCCAGCAGCTGAGGACCTTCTCTGCTTTACAATACTGAATGCCCTTTCTCCACAGTCTTGTCCTTTCCAGTAGAGCAACTGCTCATTCATTAATTCATTCATTATGAAATATTTTTGGAAGCCAGAAAGCTTCTTCATGGTTTCCTTTTATTTAGCAATGACAATTTAAAAAAACAAACAACCCCCTCCCCTGAAACATTGGTTTCATTAGCTGCAAGTTGTACCATTTCTAATTCAGGTGACCCAGAAAAGTGAACCCAGTAAAATAGAGAGACAAAGCATAACCTCCTATTCCTTTTTTTATTCATATGCTTCAAACACCAGTTCATTGTGATTCTAGGTTTCTTAGCTCTAGGAAGGAGCTGGATTCTTCAAATGAACCTATTTTCAAAGACACTGAGAAACAAGGCAACCCTGTCTGTTCTTTGGGTTCAGCATCTTGGTGTGTCTTTGTTGTATAACAAAATATCTTCTTTCCTGTTAGAAAGGTACCATACCAGTTCTGAGTTCTATGTCATTGTGTAAGTTCTGGGCCAAAGCTTTTATCTTTTTGTTACACTCCAATAAGTGGGAAGAGGGAAGGTATAGAGCAGGGTTGTGGAAAGACAGGGATAGAACCAGTGTCCTGGAATCCCTACCCGTGGGGACGCCCTATCAGATGGCCACACAATTCCTGTGATTGTCTCATGGGATTATTCATTGGTCTGCTTCAAGTGGTTCCTTGGGGAGTGATTGGAGAAGGAATCTTGCCAAGTTTAGAAGGCAAGTCTTCACCATATCCAAAGTCATTGAGAATGATATTCTGTATAGTATTGGTGACATATAACGTCCTGATTTGAAGAACATGTCTTTTAAATGGTACAACAAAACCAAATCAAACCCTTAAAGAGTTCTTCAGAACCAAATAGTACCCTCTGAGTTACATGTGAATGAACTGAAATCCTTGTTTTATATTATCCTTGAAACAGGCATGAAGTAGGGAGAGGGGGAAAACTTCTTTGAGATATGGTTAAAATGAAAAAAAAAAGTTTTTCTGCTTTCAAAATGCCCTGTCGATGAGGATAGAGACTTTATAAATCACCTTGACTTAGACTCATAGTTTTCATAGGACAAAGACCCCCAGGCCCATTTGCTCACTAATTCCTCTACATCAATAGTAAGGGTAATTATAATTAATAAAAGTGCAACAGAAGCAGCAATAATAGTAGTAGCAGCAGCACATTTATATAAAAGCACCGTCCACCTCAACTCACTTGATCCTTGAGTAAGAGTCATCAATGTTTAACGTAGATTTGACGACCAGAAAGTTAGTCCAAAGCTTAAAAGAACAAGCCAAGTCTTAGTGCTAAAGAGCCAACCCTGAAACTAGAAACACTTGAGGGGGTTCAAAGTGCCTCTCTGATATACACTGGTTTGTGACCCTGGGCCAAACATTCAGCTTCTTATTACCTAGGCAACTCTAGGACTGTAAGTTGCAGACCTTCAGAGAGGATGCTGACCTGCATTGGTAGAGGGAGTTTCCTCATCTGGGAGTTCCATGACCCAGTGAAATAATTGGTCCAGCCCCTGTCCCTTTGTTTTTATTGGTCAGCAGAATCCGCTTTACTAATATCTTATTTTTTTCTTTTTCTAGAGGTTATAGTTTCATGGCCATAAGAAGTTCATTTTAGTCCTTTGAGACAAACATATCCTACAAATTGATGATCTTTGTAATGGCACAACTCTGACTTGGTCACTTGAATTTAATGGCTTCCCTTTGCCCAACAAGGGAAGTCCAAATGTTTTAGCCAGTCCCAGCTCCAAGTGTCCTGCCCTGCCCAATGCTCCTATTTGGAAGCCATCTCTTCCTCATAGCTCTTTGGGCTACTTGGTTACACTTACCATATTCTAATTTGTATTATAATTATAATATAATTATAATTATATATATAATATAAATGTATATAATTATAATTATATATATATAATATAAATGTATATAATTATAATCAGGGACCCTGTTTTATTGATCATTTTTGCAAATGCCTTCTCCCCCTCTAGAACATAATGCCTTAAAGATGGACTTAATCAAATTAGGTATCATCAAAATTGTACGAATGTGTCTAATACATTTACAAATTTGTTAATTTGTTTTGGTAACTGATATACTTCTGTTATCCTTTGATCAAGCAGAGGTAGAAAGACTTAATGACCTCAATCTAGAACGAACTGAAATGATTGTCCAGAGTGTATGATAACGATCCTTTGAGAGAGGTGATAAAACTTCAGATGACTGTGGCTCCCTTCAGATCCACCCCTCAGCCTGTATATGATTCACATTATTGTTTTTAATCAGTATACTGATTAACACCAACCAGGTAACACAGTAGGAGTCTCCTCTTGTGATTTCACAAAAGAAGAATCTGCTTACTTAGAAACACACTTATAAAAATATACTTGCTGATAAACATATTTATTAATTTGTAATTTGAGGCACAAAAAGTAAAACCACTGCTGTGTGTGTTTATGCTCATGTTATGTGTGTTTATTAGCTGCACTTATGGTACAGCTAATACTTTCCTTCCTTTAGAAATGCTGCTAAGGCTCTGACCCCAACTGTCTGAATCCTTTGGGATCAAGGGTGATGATATGATTCCTAGGGAGCTCCAGTCCAAGTGCAGGTGTCCCCAGTGGGCTTGGATAGCTCTTTCATCAACTGGGTCATTAGATATTTTCCAAGAGATGTGGTATTTTCCACTCAATCAGAGAGACAGATCTGGGCTCAGCCTCCAAAGCCGTTGTGCAGCTGGCACTAACAAGGTGGTAGCTGGGTATGTTGGTGATGGCATTGAAATGGCTGGGCAAAAATAATCCCAGCTGCTTCCCATGAAGGGAATGACTGAGAACCTGGAAATGCAAGCTCTCCAAGCAGGAAGCAACAACCCATGTGAAAACTGTCAGCTCAGCAGCACTGTCCAGACCTTCCCTTTGGATGCAGTTTTAAGATACTGAAGCTAGGGAGCCCTTTTTCAATGTCGGTTGAACCTCTGTGCTTCTCCTTCCTCCTCAATTACCCTGGGTCCTTCTCCCCTTCCAGGGGTCAGGTTTCCCAAACTCTTCTGTTTGGTAGATGCCTGAGGCCTCTTGGCTGACTTCACCCTTCAACTCCACTTGGCAATCAGCTGCAGACCTACTACTCCACCATTTGGCCTGTCCTATATTTTCCACATGTGCTGTCCAGTCCAACTTCCGCCTTCAGTAAAGTCCTTTTCATCAAATCATAAATCTGAAGAAAGGAGATGGAGGGAACAAAACAAAGCAAAATAGAACCTTACATAGCCTAAACTCACCAATATGGGAAGAGATTGGGAGTGGAGAGGAAAATTAACCAGTTCCATGCTGGAGCAATTCCACCAAACAAGTATATTTATTGAAATTCTATTGTGCATTTTTATTGTTGAATTTCTCTCTAAAAATAGAAATTGCCTTCACCCTCAAGTGAAGTTTTTGGTTCTCAATAGGGTACTAGTCTCTAGTGACAAGGTCTTAGTTTCAAAGGTCAAGAAGTTTCTGGATGAGCCCCATTGCCAATATATCTTTTTAAAACATCTATGTGTATGTGTGTGAGGATTTATGTGTTTCTTAGTGACTCACTTACTGATTGCTCATTGTTTGAAGGTCTGATGTTTATGTAATCACCATCTTCCCTCCCTTACCCTCCTTCCCCTCCCTCCCTCACCCCACTTACAATCTGGGATTTTCCATCTTTTGTCAGCCTTCCTGGAGGATTGTTGATTTTTCCATTAGATTTTGAGGCATGTCCCAGAGTGACCCAAACCAAAACCACTCCCTGGGACTTTAGGGCCCCCAGTACTGAGACAGGGCTTGGGACAACAACTATATCAATTCCTCTTTCCCTTTGGGAACAGAACATAGACCCTTAGCAGTTTTCTTGCAGCTTTTCTGATGGCAAATAAAAGAGATAACCATTGTCTCAACCACTCTCTTGCGTTGGAGTCTCTCTTCCCTTTGTGGTTTACCAACAGTACATTTGTTCCAGTTGCCATCCCTCCCCCCCAATCTAATACTGCCTAAAGAATTAAGACCTTATTTAACTCTCCAAAGCCCAAAGCTTACTAACTGGGAGTGTTTCACTTTAGCCTATCGCAGCCTTTTAGCTCTACCAGTTTCACATTGCTGACTAGATTCCAGGTTAGGGTAGGGCAAATGACCTCTGACATTAAAGTGGATAGGTGCCAAGGCCTTAGAGAAATTAGCCAGTAACACTAGCAGAAATTTCCCAATCTTTCTGCCTTTACTTATTAGCTTGTCAGAAACTGTACTTTTGAGTGAACTCAAAGGTATTTTATTTCAGCCAGAAATCCATGTTCTTTTAGTCAAAAGATCTCCGAATTGAGGCTGGAAGAGATCTCAGAGATAATATATTCCCATTTCATCATTATACAGATAGGAAAACTGAGTCTCAGGAAACAGAAATGAATTTGCTCTCAAGAACCAATTAGTTAGTAACAAGATTCAAACTTAGGTCTTCTGCTTTCAAACCAATCTACTTTACTGCTATGTCAAATTGCTTTACTTAATGATATAGGGACATAGAAAGGACTAGACATAAACAAAGGACATGATGAATGATTTCATAGTTAAGACCCTCTCCAGGGGGTTCCAATGTGTCTGCCTTTCAGCCTTATTTCATTGTCCTCCCCTACAGGTGCTCTATATTCTAGACACAATGATCTTCTAGCTAGGTTCCCAAAGTCCACATCCCTTTCTGACCTTTCTGCAATTATACAAGACTTCCCTCTTGCCAGAAATGTATCCTCTCTCATCCCCACCTCTCAAATCCATCTTCCATCATGACTCACCTTTAAGTATCAATTTCTTTATGAAACCTTCCCAGTTATTAGCTTTTCATCCCCATTCCCCTATGGTGAATATACTTTTCTTCCTCAATTACCCCTCCCTGCAAGTTACCTTGTGTCTTTTTATTATGTACACAGAACCTGGTATATAGTAGTTAATTAATAAATGTTTCTTGATTTGTACTCTTAGTAAAATGAAAATTCCTTTAGTAAAGACACCATTTTTTTGTGATAATATTTGCCAGCTTCTAGCATAAAGGTTTGCACATAGATGCTTAATACATGATTGATTAATTAAGTTGGAATGAGATTCCTCTGGTCATAGTTAGATCTTCTGTAGTCTGTATAAGGCCTGGGATATATCGGTTTATAGAAATGATTCTTTCGTTTGTTGTTGCAGTTGTTTTGTGTTATTTGTTTGTTTGTTTGTCTTTCCTCGGGCCTGAGACTTTAGCTGTCATGGAAATTTGGGGAAAAGAAATGTCCTTCAGTGCCCATCTGTTATTATTCTACAATTTAGAGTCTTGGGAGAGTTCTTGGGGTCCTAGAAATCTGGGCTACAGAACTTGTGCGTGTCAGAGATGAAGCCTGATCCTAGGATCTCTCCTGCTCTAAGGCTAGCTCTTCATTCATTAGGTTGTGCTGCTCTTTGATGTCTCACACATTTCCTCTAAGGTTAAACCAAGTGTTTCCTTGACTTTCTGCCCCTTTCTTGAGCTTTCTTTGCAACTGAGAGCCTTCAGGGCTGGTTATTTATTTATTCATTAATTTATTTAATTCTGGTTATTGAACTTGCTTGTGTTCCTTCTGCTTCTTACAGATATGGAATGTGCAGATGTTCCCCTCTTAACTCCAAGCAGTAAAGAAATGATGTCACAGGCACTGAAAGCCACTTTCAGTGGTTTCACTAAAGAACAACAGCGGCTGGGAATTCCCAAAGGTATGCTTTCATTCTTGGGAGAATAAACGTTGGGCCTAGGCCTGTTGGAAGATCTGGTATTCATGCCACATCAGTCTTTTCCCAACAATCCTACTAACCCACACCCTTTTAACCTGGGTGACCAGGAATGTAACATCTCATCATCTAATGTCTCCAGTGCTATCTTACATGGTCATTTTTTTTTCCTTTTGACCAGACCTAATTTCATCATGGTGGATAATTCCTGGAGAGGAGTTCCATATATCAATGTAGATCAATACCTCCTCTTCAAGTTATATTTTTAGAAAGTTTGTGGAGGCACTGAGGGGTTAAGGGACTTGTAGAAGGTCAAACATCCAATATGTCAGAGGCAGAACTTGAACCCAGGGCTCCTGACTTGGAATCCAACTGTCTCTCTATTCTCTCTTCCACACCACCTCTCTGTGTTCATCCTTTATCACCTCTGGAATAGTTACAAATGCCTCTTGATTGGACTGTGTCACAGATGCCAAAATTACTTTGGGCCCTAATATTTTGTATCTTTGCAATCTCTCTACAATTAGAAGAAATACTTGTGAACTGGACCACCTCAAAGTTAGGGATCCTATTTAAAATATTTGAAAATAGATTATATAAAGACAGGAAAGAGAAGTACCTGGAAGAGAATTCATCAAGCCTTTGTGGAGGAAGAAGACATGGAAAACTTGAATCTAGGAAGATAGTTTCTTCAGAAGTAAGGAGGAAAGGAGGGGGGCAACCATTTATTAAGTACCTACACTAAGTGTTCCAGGCAGGTGCTGAGCAATTTAAAAATATTATTTCATTTGATCCTATACAACAATCCTGGGAGGTAGATGCTTTTCTTTATCTCTGTTTTACAGTTGAAGAAACTGAGGCAGAAGTGAATTGACTTTTCCAGAGCTACACAGCTAGTATCTGAGGCTGAATTTGAACTCAGAGCTTCTTGACTCTAGGCCCAGCATTCTATCTGCTATACCATCTTGCTGCCACAGCGTGGTCCCTGAACAGGCTTCATCCCCTTCTGACAAAGGCATTGACTCCCTCTCCAGAGAAATCCAAAACTTAGCATTCTTGGAATAGGGCTACTCATATCAAATGAGATAATATTGGTAAAGAACTTAGCACAATGCCTGATATAAAGTAGGTGCTTAATAAAAACTCATTCCCTCCCCTCCCATATATATTTACCCTCATATAGCACTTTGTCGTAGACATCAATCGACTGAAAGATAAAGTGGGTACCAATCACTTTGAATTTCCATTTGTAAACCAAAGTTATAGAAAAGGACCAAAATGAGCTTTTGGTGTTGGGCCTTCTTCTATCCTTCTTCCTGGCATTATCAGTATTTGTTAAGGACTGGTGTGATTATGGGAAGTTCTAGCTGGAGTTCTAACCAGGGGTTATATATATATATGGTGATCTGAGTTGAGGGTAGAAGAAGGGGGTTTGTGTATATTTTGAGCAATGTAGCAACTTAATAGAGATATTATTAGGACTGTTATTCACCTGATTATTTCTGATTGTCATGCATGCTACTAAAATAATAATTGATACATTTTAAAATAAGAATTGTAATTTTACCAAAAAAAGTCAAGAAGTGAAAGATAGAGCAAAGAAAGACGTGCTGTGAAATAGTACCAGTGTCATGAATAAAAGCACTTTTCCACACATCTAGGACATCAAAGTGATGGGGATAATTGAAATGAGACAGTAAGAAAGCTAACACACATATGATCTTGGATTTTTATTTTCTCTTCATATTACATTTTCATTGAAATCTTTGTCTAGAATGATAAAGGGTAGTGGATATTCTGAGTATGTTAGTTATAGATGAGTTATGGCATTTTTCTAGCTGGTAACATGGGAGAACAATAAAAAAAAGTGGGAATAAAATAGAAATGGGAAATAATAGCCATATGATGGCACTGATAACTGATTTGTAAGTTTCACCTACAAAATAGTCTCCCCCTCCCACATGATTGGCTTTTGAAACCTTCTAGATAGTAATTTGCTGAGCTCCATTCATTAGGGTGGCAGAAACAAAGGGTTAAAGGAGTAATCTGATGGCTTGATGTCTCATTTTGCTCTCTCAGATCCCCGGCAATGGACAGAAACCCACGTTCGGGACTGGGTAATGTGGGCAGTGAATGAGTTCAGTCTGAAAGGTGTGAACTTTCAGAAGTTCTGCATGAGTGGAGCTGCCCTTTGCGCTTTGGGCAAAGACTGCTTCTTGGAGCTGGCCCCTGATTTTGTTGGGGACATCTTATGGGAGCATCTAGAGATCCTACAGAAAGGTAACAAAGCAGGGAATGACTGGAATTGGTGGAGGCTTATTAGGGGGTTAACAATGTGAGAACCAGTAAAACAATGCCACTATCATTGGGTATCCATTCAAATAAAGTTGAATAGGATCCAAGTTACTGTGGTGTCTAATAATTTCAACATCGCACCTCACTTTCCATAGAATTATTTGATAGTAAAATGTGATTTTAAAAATGTAAATTTAGATGGTAAACCTTCTGCCTTAGAGTTCTTTTGGGGTCTTTAGGTGATCTATGGGCACCTCATTTTGATCAAGAAGGATCTGTCCCCTTTCTGTCCTTACTTGCTTGTTTATTTCTCATGCAGGTGGGGAAAGGGAAGGCATCTTTCCTATAGAGAGATCTAGAGTCTTTTGTTCTCTTCACATCCTTGGCCATATGGATGGGGAAAAATGGATCAAAACATGTTTGACTACTTAAAAGTAATTTGAAATATGCCTTACTTAATACTATTTTCCTGGCTCCTAAATTTTTGGCTGCCCTTAGATACAAAGTAAATTTGTGGAGCCTTGCTTTTCAGTGTCTTCAGGGCTCCCAAGATGTGTAAAGTTGGGACTTTATTTCTGAGCTGCAGCAAGGTTTTATTCCTCAGCTTCTTTCAGTACTTAAGACCCTATCCATAGCACTTATCTCCAACCTCAAGCATTAAAAAAAATATTTTCTGAAAAACTGGTGTTTATAAACTGAACATACATACGTAATTTATAACAGTGACCACATTTCGCCCCCATGCCTAGCATTTCCTCCCTCTCTTCCAGGATCATACCTAGTCATGTCTATGAGAGGGCTTGGATCCCTAGGGTTCACAGGAAGGTCAAGTCTGTCAACCATTCACCTGATTGTAAGTGGAAGAGTCCAGTGCACCTTTCACATCTGGGAAAGGAACCGTGGGTCACCTTGGGACACTGTGTTGCAACCTTGTAATGACATGGTCTCCCCTACTAACTCCTTCCAACCTTTTAGGACCAAGTGACTCATGTACCACAGTCCTGGCTGAGTATAGAAATGGCAGCAGGAGGCAAACTTGGGTGTTTTTACTCTTATTTTTCTGAATTTCTTCTTAAAATAAATTGTAGTTACCAGCAGTCAGCAGTGCCCTCCAGCTGACTGTAAGGCTAGAAGCCGGCTGCCCTCTCTAACCCAGTCCCACCCTTTCCCTGTGGTCACCAGTTCTAGCCCTTGGCAGACTCTGGGGGAGGGGGAAAAAGCTCAAGGTTAGCACTTTTATTTTACACAAGACCTTGCTTTGTTCAAGAATATTTTCCATTCTATAGTGCCCAGGAGAGAGACTCAAATTAGATTCCTCTGGGAGTTGTTATCCTTAGCGCTTTCCTCTGTCCTTTGCAAAATAAATAAATAAATAAACAAATAAATTAATGAATAAGTGAATGAATGAATGAATAAATAAGTTATAAAGTAAGCAATGAAGAAATGGGTAAATCTTCTCTTTTCTTCTGTTCTAGTAGACCAACATACAGCTGCACAGACTTTCCTGATACCCTGACAGACTTCCCATGTACATAGAGAAAAAAAATGCCAGTTTATGGAAGGAAAATATGTAGCAGGCACATAATTCAATCCACCAATTCATCAGCCATTTATTAGATGATAATTATTTGTTAGCTGTCATGCTAGGTGCTGCGGGCACAAAGACAAAAATATACCAGTCTCTACCCTCAAGAAGCTTATATTCCTCAGGGAGGAAATGATGCCTATAGTTTGTGTACTCGCTTGTTAACACAACAGCAAATTTGACCAGATTAGTCAACTGAAATGTACTCCACTAATGTACTTCCTATCTCCTTTCTAGCTGCAAAAACAGAACTGCTGGGATGTGAAGTTTAAATTCCTACTTAGTGGTTAGGTAGTTAGCTGGGGAAACCTACTGATCCTTTCAGGCCTCTTGGAGACCACAGCTCTCTCTGGTTGCTATGCCTGTTTCCAATCAGAAAAACAGAACTGGACTCACATTTAATGTATTTTGATTACAAAAATCTGATCACCTGAATTGACTTTTCAATAAAAGGGTCGGTAAAATACAACTGGTGAGAACAAAGTAGAATTCGGCCATGGCTGTTCATTTGCACACAAGCTAAAGCATTTGGTAAGGAAACTGGAATAAACTAAAAATAAATGTAAATTTAAAAAAACAACAACACAAAAAACAACCACCCAGACCCTGTAAGAACAGAACCTCAATGTTTGGAGAGGGAAGGGTACAAGGCTGAGAAATAAAGGGTGCTGCTGCTCTTTGGATCTGATAAGCCAAAAAGCATGAGTTTAATAATTTTGTTTGAACTTGGAACTGTTTCCCTGTGCAGGTATGGGCCTGTCACCTGTAACCTTTTTTTGCCCAACGTACAATCAAATATCACAACAATTTTCCCTCTTTCACCTCCCTAAAAAGAATTCTACATTATGCTCACAATTCTATTTCTACTTCTTTTGTCTGGCACAGACTCATTGAACATAAAATCAGATACCCCCATGACAGAATTGACATGGGATTTAGTCTCAGTCTAGTTATAGGATTGTAAGTTGACTAAAGCTGCTCTAAGGAGATAATTTCTTTCCTTAGTGCTTTCTTTTTTTCTTTTCTCATTATTAAGGATTAGTTTCCTGCTTTTGTGTGTTTTAATTTTCTCTCTTCTTATTCAGGATTAGTTACACCTCAAGTTTGACCTATCATACCAGTGTCCTACCTGGTCCTATATCTGAAATATTAGGGTGGGATAAAACACTCGGGCAGATTCTTCATAAGGTGATTAAAACTGGCACCTAAGACTATCAAGAGAGGCTATGGAATCTGCATTCTTGAAGATTCATAAAAATAAGAAAAATTACCATCTTTCTTAGATGGTTCAGAGGATAGCCTGCCTAGACTAAATGGCTTCCTTCTCTATATTTTAGCTCTTTGACCACATGATCATAGACTTTGCCAACTTCATCTAGGTTAAGGGCCTGAATTTCACTGAAATCACTTGGTACTCTCCAGGAACCTACATCTGATTTCAGAGCTACTGAAATAATAAAATTAAATGTCCTCCTGTGACCAGTGACCTCACTCCAGACAAGGCCGGGGGATTTGGGGCAGAAAAGGCCTCAATGAATGAAAATGGTGATTTCATACAAGAATGGTTGAGATCCCCATGGTGCCTGCATCCAAGGTCCTTTTGGACTAAGTATTGCTTCTCTATTGACCTTTTCCTCTTATCTGCTGCAGAGGACATGAAGCCGTATCAAGTGAGTGGAGTCAATTCTGCCTATCCAGAGACCCGCTACACCTCGGATTACTTCATTAGTAAGTTCATTGTCTCACTGGTGCACGATTACCCTTCTTCCTATGATGTGAACCCAGGGAAAAATTCCTATCTTGAGAGCATTTTTTCCCTCTTGACAATCCTGGAGGAAATGAAAGATTTTTTTCCTATGTTTATTTTGTGGTGTTTCTGTTTCTTAAAGTGGAGATGGTTTTGGATGGCAGGTAGAAAGCCTACTTTATCCCATCCTACTCTAGGAGTGGATTCAGGAGTGTGCACCATGCAGCTTTAAATCCTGTTGGAGAAAGGAAGACATACACACACACACACACACACACACACACACACACATACATGGGAGAGGGAAAGAGAGTGTGAGAGACAGAGACAGAGAGAGAGACAGAGACAGTGAGAGAGAGACAGAGACAGTGAGAGAGAGAGAGAGAGAGAGACAGAGAGAGAGAGAGACAAAGCAGATGGAAAATGACCCTTCAGGGGAAGGTACTAGCAGTTGCAGGTGGAGGAATGGAGATTTTCTTGGTCTAAGTCCAATTTGCCAGTCATTTTAATTTGAACATTTTTCTGTACAACTTTTGTTCCTGCAGGTTATGGTATTGAGCACGCTCAGTGTGTTCCTCCATCAGAGTTCTCCGAGCCCAGCTTCATCACTGAGTCGTATCAGACACTGCACCCCATCAGCTCCGAGGAGCTCCTCTCCCTCAAATATGAGAACGACTACTCCTCAGTCATCCTCAGCAGGGACCCTCTCCAGGCAGACACCTTGTCTACTGACTATTTCACAATAAAACAAGAAGTTGTAACCCCAGACAACATGTGTATGGGGAGGACCAGTCGTGGTAAGACCTTCTCTCTAGATCCTCTCCTGTTCCCAGGAATGTCTGATTTCTGTCCATTTCCCTCTGTCCATTTCCCTAATTCTTTTCTTCTTCCTTTTGTTGGTATTGTGGGGACCCTCATATTCAGTTTTTTCTATCCTGAATAAGGGGGTGTTAAAAAGTTTTCATACTGGAATTTTTAGCTTTATCATTAATAACAAAGCTCAGTGAGCGTCATTGGGGTTGAAATCACTTAAGCTAGCTTTCTTATTTTAGAGGGAAAAAGTGGGTGAGAATTGGAGCTGCTTATTGTAGTGTTTGGATTAGTCTGTTCTCAGGGTGGAATTTGCTCTGAGTCGACGATTCACCCAAATCCACCTGAGCAAAACATAACAGCTTCATACATTTCCCACTTTTGCTTTCAGAGTGTCATTGGATCAAATTGCAGATTTGTTGTAACCTGACTGTGGGGATTTCTCTTGTCCGTAGGGAAATTGTTACATTTTTGTGCTGTCCTTTGTTTGGACATTCTCAGGACAATTATTTTGGGATCTCTTTGGAGCCCAAAGATTTGGAGTAACCCAAACTGTCAGAGTACACATTCAGGTAGAAAACCAGTGAAACAAACAGTGGGGGGATTCTAAGAAGACTGACTCGTTGATATGCCTATGATAAAATAATGCACTGGGAACATAGAAAGTGCTTTAAAAATAGGGCTGGCTGACTTAGAGAGAACAAATAAATATAAATTAAAGCAAATTGCCCCCTCCCCACAAGCCTAAAAGTCAGAATATAGAAAAACATACAGAAGGGAAAAAAAAGGATATTAGGCGAAGTGATCAGATGGTTTTAATTTGAGCAAAGTGTAGTCCATTAGGGGTCTAAAAGAAGATTTGATTACTGAGGCAAAACAAATTGGATTGGAAGGAGGAAAGACAGGAAACTTTTCAGATGAGTTAATAAGGTGTGAATCAGTGTTCAGGGGGCAACTTGCATTAGATAGAGGGTAGGAGAAGATTTCCTCAAGAATTTCAAGAAAGAGCTTAGGAGTAAAATGCCAAATGGCATTTTCTTCTAAATTCTAGTTGAAAGACTTCTCAATGAGCTTCATGAATTGCCCACAATCGTGTCTTTATTAAGTATCTTGGCTTACCCTTTTCCTTGAGAGGCCTCACAAGTATCTTGTTAAAAAGTGAAGGAAAAGCCCCTTTAGAACCAGAACTAGTCATCCACCTTTCCCATAACTTCAGAGAATGCTTAAGTTGTTTATGTTTTAAGCAGTAGGGGAATTTGTGGGACTAGCTTTATCTTCCCCTTTTGGCATCTTATTTTTGGATTTGGATTTGTATGTCATTATAAGTAAATGCACACATGCATTTACCTATATGCATGTATGTATGTGTATGTGTCTTTTCTTTCAACAGGTCAGAACATTAGAAAGACTTTCTTGTGAGGTTTCTGTTCACAAACTAGGCAAATGTGGCAGAGGTTAGAGCTTGGGTCTCAGATGTATTGTAAAGCTGGGCTGATCTATTCAGAGGATTCTAAACTTGCTTCTTTCTTTAAATATATCACCCCTTTTGTGTATCTGCCCCCTTTCCCTGACTACTTCAGCTTTTTCTTTTCCTTCCTTCCTTCCTTCCTTCCTTCCTTCCTTCCTTCCTTCCTTCTTTCCTTCCTTCCTTCCTTCCTTCCTCCCTCCCTCCCTCCTTCCCTCCCTCCTTCTCTGTCTATCTATCTATCTATCTATCTATCTATCTATCTATCTACTTTTCTAAGCAGATGGGCAAGGGGGAAGCTGAAAAAGGAGATTCTTACACACACACACATACAAAAATGACTCTCTCCTTACCCTTTGCTTCAGTCTTGGAAGATTCAGACCACAAGAAACCTCAGAGGGAGGTTGGTGTTGTTACAGTGCTATTATTTGGGTGTTGAGTCTTCAAACCAAACAGACCTCCATTGGTTCAGAAATTATTAATCTTGGCCTCCAAAAGTGAAGTTTTATAAAAATTAATCCTCATCTTAGTCTCTTGAGTTAGTTGCATGAGAGCCCTACTGTTTGCTCCTTTAGACCACTTTGATTTTGGTTTGTGGCTGTCTTATTCTGAAGCATGTCATGATAGTCTTAGTGGCAGGTTTTGGTGGGGACTCTAGTCCTCTCATTTGAATGAACATAGTAGCATAGCAGATAGTCTAATCTAGATGGTTCCAGCTCACTATGGAAGAAAATGAGAGGAATGAAGAGTTTCTAGCTCCAGGTTTGGGAAACAGAGTTGAATATACAAGCAGGTTACTTCTGTAAACCACCACTGTCCCCACCTGCATCTGACTGTGGTTAAAAATGCAGTAATAGCACCAAAAGAGTGGTTTATTGCTCTGCCCTGCACAGGCTTGTTGGAACATCACTTTCTACCTAGCCTGGGTCAACTCCATTTTTCATGTTCCTCAGGAATACAGTGCATTGTCTAAGAGCTTTTCCAAATAAGACCTGAAGGAGCTCCATGGACTGGTTGTGCTGTTCTTCTTGAGAATGGAAATGAACTGAATATTTTTTTGTCCAGTATCTGAGGCTACAGCAGACTCTGGGTTTCTTTCTTTTGTTGGCATGATTGCCTGGAGAGAAAAAACAAAACCCCAAATGACCTCTAACTTTAACAGGTTCCATGATATAAACAGCTCTCTAATGAGTTATTTATACCTTAAAGGGTCCTGTTCACTTTTAGGACCCAGGAGTGGGTCTGGCATCTGGGGTCATGGATTATGTTGCTAAGTGTGAATTTCTGGATGGGAAAATCCAATACATTTTAAATGCCAGTTGAGAGTTTATAACTTTAACAGCAAACCAGATGGATAGACCCAGTAATCCAATGGTTGAACTGTCAAACCTTTCCACTAAGTCTTTTCAATTTAATTCATTGGAATTTGTCCTCCTTTGGATGACTAGGGAGTTGAAGGAATTGTGGTGTAATGTAGTCAACTCAAAATTATCTATTCTAATGGAGGGAATCAGTGGTTCAGATAACACAGTGAGTAATTCTTCAAATCATTTATTTGGCTTTAGAATATATTTTCTGTTTTTGTTGTTGGAACTGGACGTAGGGCAGGGTTGGGGGGGAGGGGAAATAAGGATTTTTCCATCTATCTTACCCCACCCTAATATTCATTCAGTTGTCAAGTTCTCTTGATTCTATCTCCATCATTTCTATTGTATCCACCCAGTTCTCTCCATCTCTGTGGCCATCATTGTAACTTAGGCCCTCATCACACCCTATTTGAACTATTGTAATGGTTTTGTGTGACACTAACTTTCCCTTCTCTAATTGATCATCCTTCAACCAGCTGTCAAAGTAATTTTCCTTTAACTGTGTCAGTCAGAAACCTTCAGTAGGATGCCAGTGGGATAAAATAGAGGTGCCGGAATCCAGCTTTAAAAACCTACAAGCAGTCTCCAGTTTACCATTCCAGTCATATCTCATACTGCTCCTCTTTGTTTTAGCTAAATGGGATTAACTTGTTATTTTATGAATTCTCATCTCCAGCCTCTATGTATCTGTACAGAAAGTCCACCATGCCAGGAAATACATTCCCATCTCTCAAGAGTCTCATTTCCTCTATAGCTCAGTTCTGGCACTGACTCCTTCACGAAGCCTTCCTTTGTCCTTTTCCAATCATTCCCTCTTCCATTTATTAGTACTCACTCTCTCATGTTGATTTTCTTAGAGGTTTTTGTCTGACCTCTTCTTCCCCCCTTCATTATTCCTCATTCCACATCATGTTTATCTGCATTAGACTTATCACAATTCCACCTTGTAGATTAGAAATTCCTTGAGAGCAGGCATCATTTTTTCCTTTTATCCCCAGCATCTAACACATTGCTTCATATATGCATACATGCATTGTGTATATATATATATATATATATATATATATATATATATATATATATATATATACACACACACATTTCCATATAGACATATGTGGTATATACACATGTGTGTACAGACACACATGTGGCCTTATGTACAGTGTATGTCTAAATACATATTTATAAATACACAGTGCCTATATGTATGCATGTGTACATATGTAGATGTGTGTATTTGTTGAATTTGTAGGGGGAGTGCAACAGCATTTCTTGTATTAGCTCTATTTAGTTTAGGTGCATATTAGTTCAGATTCCCTAAGTAATGGCAGGGAAGCTGGCCCAAAAGCTTACTGGTTTGCGGGGGAGACACTAAAAACTTAGTGTGAATGATCTCTAGATGACTCATTGAGAATTGATAGCATATACATCCCTACATTCACAATCACTGCCACCCTTCTGCTTCCTGTTATGTTGAATCAAGAGGATTATATTTCCTTTCTTAGTACCACATATTGACATACATATGTATATATGTGTGTATACACATATATTCAAATAGACAATATATAATTAAATAATTGATTTATTTAAAATATTAATTTATTAATAAATAATCAAATGCATTTATATATTTAAAGTAGAACATTGCAGGCATTTTGATAAGCTCCTCATCTTTTCCATGCAGCCTCTTTCTTTTGAAATTTGGTGTCAGTGTTTGGGCTTTGAACAGTTTTGCCAATGGAAATTTCTCCAGGAGTTGTTGTGCAATCCCAGCAGCTGTTTTTAACCTGGTTTGGGAAATTAATGAACTTGCATGATCTTGTGGTCAGTGAAGAATGTATTAAGCAACTCATGGAATAAGAGATTTCTGACATTGCTATGGACATGAACTATTTAAGTCAGATCTTTAGTTTTTTGTTTTTATTTTTTTAAGAGGTACACTCTCAAGTAAAGAGTACATGCTATACCTGGAGAGGGTGTGAAATGCAGATAGGGGCTAGAGTGGGGTGCTGGTGGTGTCCTTCTGGATGAAGGAGCCCACAGCTTTACTTGCCTGTAGGAGACATAGGTCTATACATGTATCTCACCAAGATATAATTATAAAATATTGCTGCCAAATTGTATTTTAGAACCAAGGTCAAGGAAGGTCAATATACTTAGAGTGTGATGGATCTTTTTTAAAGGCTAAAGGATTTTGCCAGGCTATACCATCTTCTTTTTAAAATATTTATGCTATTTAGATTTGGAATAGGACTGTGCCATAATTTCCTCATTTGGTCTGTAGGTCAAAAGTGCTACATGGAAATCCCCACAGTAGGAGTTTCAAGACAGGGAAATTGGTTAGTGTTTGTATCTCTGCATCTGAGGTCCTTGTATGGGAGGCTGGCAGATCATAGAGCTCTGGATGTTCAACAGAGTTGTAGAATGGATTGTACAGCTCTAAGGATTCCTTGAATTCAGCCCAGAACAACTGACTTGAGTATGGCCAGTAGCTCCAGTGGAGCTTCATTTAACCACTGGCCTCCTTGCAGCTCTGAGCAATATCCTTTTGAAGGATAAGAGGGTTTTCACCATTGTTTTTTCCTGATCCCTCCCTCCCTATCCCCATTTTCCCTCCTTCCCTACCTGTAGGTAAACTTGGAGGCCAGGACTCCTTTGAGAGCATAGAGAGTTATGACAGCTGTGACCGCCTCACCCAGTCCTGGAGCAGTCAGTCATCCTTCAACAGCCTCCAGCGTGTCCCCTCCTATGACAGCTTCGATTCAGAGGACTATCCTGCTGCCTTGCCCAACCACAAACCCAAGGGCACCTTCAAGGACTATGTGCGTGATCGTGCTGAACTCAACAAGGATAAGCCCGTCATTCCTGCAGCTGCTCTGGCAGGCTACACAGGTAGGAGTCCCTCACCAACCACTCAAGGGGCAGGTAGTTATATATCATTCCTGGTATGGGGTTGATGAAAAGTCCTGGAATGGAGGGTCCTATTCTCTGTTAGAGGAATAGTAAATACTTTAGGTCTCTGTTGGGTGACATGGTCATAGTGGCTGCTGTTGGAAGCGAAAAGAAGCAGATTGTTCCAGATGGCATCTCACAGTAGTATGTGAGATATATTTGTACTTTTAGCTGTCTTCTGTTTCACCCCTAGCAGTGCCTATGAGTCTCTCCACCAAAGTCAGCATTATCTGGTGATATCAGCAATTTACCTTCTCAGATGCCTGCTGAATGCTCTTGACTGTAGTCCATTATTTGTTGAGTAATCTATTCAAAACTGGGCTAAAAAGCCCTTCATCTCTCAGCTTTCTTGTAGATCTGTCCTTGGTGAAATCTATAAGAAACATTAACTTTTGCTTTGATATGTCAAGGAGGATACAAAGGATTGTTTCACTCATGTGGCTTGTTTTTATTTTTTAATTTAGCCTCTGATTTAGAGTTCGTTACAGTAGTGAACATGATAGTGATCATATATGGTGATCATAGTGACATAGAGAGCTTAAAAGGACCTTGAGATCATCCAATCTAAATTTATTTTATTGTTGAAGAGATTGAAACCCACAGAGGTTAAGAGATTTGCCCAGTATCACCCAAGGAATAATGTTCCAAAAACAGAGAAATTAACATATGGGTGGTGATCTGTGGTTCAGAGATTAGAAACAAAGCTTTAAAAAGGCAGTGTCTAAATGATTTGCAGTTTGGAAGCTTTTCTGCCTTGAAGTGTATGAAAAATATAGCTAAATACGATCCACAGAGCACTAAGGTTTTAATAATCGGATATTTTCTTAAAGACTTTAAAATCTTCTGAACGTGAAATCCTCATGAATTTTAACTAATTTTTAAACTTAAATAAAAATTTAAAATATCAAATTTAATTAAATGTTAATTTAATTAAATTTTAATTAAAAGTCAAAATTTTTAAATTTAAATACATTTAAGCTCTAAATAAAACCTACCTCCTATTTTTTTTTTTTACTTTAGACCTGACAGTTTGATAAGTAGTGATTATTTATGTGAGTTAGTAATCCACTGGACTGGAAACGGTTCAGGATACAGACATGATGGAGAAACACTTGCCTCCTCATGTATCAGAGAGAGCCATGGTCTTGGAGCTAGAAGATGGGGCGCCTGTTCTGATATTTACTAGCTCTGTGACCTTGGGCAAGTCATTTAAACTAAGGGTAATGCTAATTGCAGTAGAGAGAGACCTCCCAGGATTGTTGTGAGAAAAAACACTTCATAAATCTTAAAGCCTAATGCAAATGTGATACAAGAGCATTTGATCTTTATGACAATCCTGTGAGTTAGATGCTACATATTGGTATTATTCCCATTTTATGGACCAGGAAACTAAGAATCAGAACTATGAAGTGACTTGTCTACCTATAGTCCAAAAACAATAGTGTTGGAAGTAGGATCAAACTTTTATCTTCCCCGATTACAAGCGCAACATTCTCTCCCCTTTCCACCTGCCTCTTATTATATTCTTCCTTAGTTACAAATCGTATCACTCCAGCCTAGTGACTTTTCAAGTATATCACACTGAATCTTGTCATAGAAGTGTCGACAAGTGTCTTGTGTTTGTCCAACTTTGATGACTGAATGGAAGCATGGATGGATAAAGCATTTGATAAGAGTTTACCACATGCCGAGTATGATGCAAATAGGAACGTAAGACTGCTCTCAAGGAGTTCCCGTTTTAATGGCAGGGGAGGGAGACAGAATATGGAAGGTTTCAGCAGCGAGTCAGATTGAAAGGTAACATGATCCTTAGGGTGCAGGGGCAAAGCAAATGTCAATATCTCTTTCGTGTCATTTCCCACTAATGAAAATCAGATCATTTTCTGGTGCTGAATCATTTGACAGTGCCAAGGACATTGGCGGGCAAGAGCTATCCTTTCTGGGTTTTCTTCAGGAGCAGTTGCCAGGCTGTATCTTCACAGGGATTGACTCCCAGAATGATTTCTGAATGTGACCTGAAGCATCACTATTCCCAAGGCTCTTGCAATCAAGTTCAGGGCTACCTCATCAAGTTCTAAGGGGAGATGAAGGAACTAACTAGCTTAGAGAAGTAAATTTTCAACTGATCTTCAAGGAAAGGCTTCCTATTGATGTTTCATTCCCCCTGATTCAGTGAAAAAAAAGTATATTTTATGGCCTTAAAAATGACATGTTGACTTTAAAGTTCACCTAAACTAATTTCCTCATGTTACAATAAAACCTCTTACCTCTCTTTTCTTCTGCCTAGTGAATACAGGAGGTGCTTAATAAGCCAGTTGAGTAAAAATCTAAATAAAAATGGGGTCTCCATTTTTAAATTAAAGCCACCTGGAATGAGGAAAGCTTGGGGGTGAGCCACACCCTTGGTACAGAGTGTTAGCTGACCATTAGCAATGCCTTCCAGATGTTACAAGAACAAGGCACTGAAAGTAAGGGGAGGGGCTACCTTTTTAGGAAGGGGGAAGGAAAGACAGGGAGAACCATACATCGTGTTGGTCTTAAGAGTTTGACAAGGTCTTAGGGTCACCCTAAAATGGCAGAGCCTGCTTCTGCTGTTGGGGTGGTTGGAAAGACCTCACCCTTGTTTCACACTCTCACTTCCAGTACCAGATTCTTGGCTGTGTTGTTGAACTTGAAATATAACCCTTCCCCGACCCTAGCAACTAACTAACCACTGGTGAAATAAAAATCATAGAGCATGACCTTAAACAATGTCAATGTGCTCTCACTACTGGAATCCTAGACCTTTGGAGCCAGAAGGAATGTTACAGGTCATTTAGGCCTACTCCACTTTACAGGTGAAGCCCCTTGCCTCTCTTTTTCTGTGTGTGCTCTGTCTTTTTGCTTGTGAACTCCCATGGGCAAGTGGTATCAAAGTGTTAGGTACTAAGAACGCAGCTGGCTGTGAAAACTGTTGAAGGTTTTGTGATGGTATAAAATTGTATTTCTAGCTCCAGGGCTTGAGAAATACTCACAGGAAAAGCTTAAATAATCTAGGTTGTTCCCTTTGGAGTTTCCTCACAGCTGAAGGGTTAGAGAGAGGGTCAGGGAAACCCTATTCTGGCCAGTTCTTTGCTAGCCAGTAGCAGAGGTTTGTGGTCAGCCCTCTGGGGTGGGATTCCGGTAGAAATGGATAACTTTAGTGGCGAACATGGAGAAGTGGCTATATCCTCATTCCAGGCTGAAACAGGAACTCTTCTGATTTCATTAAATGTGTTTGTTATTGGGTTTTCTGAGTGGGAAATGCATTGAGGCCTACTGGCAGAGTGCAGAGAGATGACTTGTACCCTCTCAGTTCCTCACGGTGGTTTATGGGAGCTTTCTGGACCTACAGCACCATTAACAATTGACTGAGACCTGAGTGATCTTTACCAGAGTTACCTAACTTTGGTAGGAAGAAAAGACTGAGATGAAGCCTCAGGGACTGGGGATACAACAAAAAATAAAGGTGGAACTCAAGTTGAGTCTGGGACAAGGAAATGAGCCATCAGAAAGGATGCTTAGTCCAAAGTGCCCTTTAAGAGTAATGAAAATTGTCTCCTCTGGTGATCAGATCTCAGGGCCTGAATGGCAACATGGAAAACTGCTTAGCACAGATACAAATAATGTTCTGGAGGTGTGAGCACTTCCCTAAACTTTCCCCGTTTTACTTGTTAATTACTTTGTTTAGAGAGGGTAATATATAGGCAGAAGCCATTCAGTAGTTAGGAGAAAAAAGGAAAGTTCATGGAAGCATCTTTGGACATCATAGCCAGTTAAGTAAATAATTTCTAGGAACCCATAATCACACCCCAAATGATGATTCCAATTGTAAAGAAATTCTTTCTTCTTTGAAACAATGAATCCTGCAAGAGTCACATACCAGCTTTGTGACCTTGGACAATCATTCAACCTCTCTGGGCCTCAGTTTCCTCATCTATAAAAAGAAGGAGATAGACTCCATGTCCTCTAGGGCCCCTTCTGATCTTTAATCTGTGATCCCATGATCCGCAGAATATCATGTGAGAGCGTGGGATGATTGGGAGGAGCTCTGCTCATCATTTTCTAAATGACAACTCTGTGGGGATCTGATATGGTGATGAGAACAGCACCCCAGAAAGAGGATCTTTGGGATCCTCTTGTCTATCACATTCTGTGACCTTGAGAAAATCTATTTCTGTCTTGATACCTCCTTTTCATTTCTGTGAAGGGGAAGGAGGAACCTTCTTATCTTGCTCACAGGAGGTCCCTTGGGGTTTAATACAAACTTAAAATATTTTGAGATTGTTTGCTTCATGCTGTTGCCTATTTTTTGTCTTTGACTTGACTTTCAGTGACACTGGAGTCCTTTAGAGGGTGGTGAGTTGTTAGGTATGGGTGGGAGACTTGAATGTGAATGATTTTCTTGTACTCAAGGCCTACTAGACTCTTCTCCACAGCTCTGTGACTCCCAATAACTTTCTCTCTGATTCTTCTTTTTTTTGACTCTAACCCTCTAATGGCTCTGGTGTTGTTCAGTTGTTTCAGTCACGTCTGACTCTTTATGACCCCATTCGGGGTTTTCTTGGAGGAGATATCAGAGTGGTTTGCCATTTCCTTCTCTAGCTCATTTTACTTATGAGAAAACTGAGGCAAATAGGGTTAAGTGACTTGCCCAGAATCACTCAGCTAGGAAGTATCTGAGGCTGGATTTGAACTCATGAAGATGAATCTTCTGACTCCAGACTCTGCCCTCTATTGACTGTGCCACTTAGCTACCTCTCTGGTGGTGAATTCCCCATTTATAACACAGAATTTTCAGTTTCCAGGGGCAGCCCCTTCTTCACCTCCTCAGGAACAGGTAGTGAAGGCATGCTTAGTGGAATGTCTCTGGATGAGTTTCTGCTTTCTGTTGTAGCCCCTGTCTCCAGCCTTCAAGTATCCCTTTCTGGTGCCACTTTGGCCCACCTAAGTATGCTCAAATTCTCCCAGGCTCAAGAGGGGTGTGTGTGTGTGTGTGTGTGTGTGTGTGTGTGTGTGTGTGTGTGCAGTGGGAGAGGGGGGAAGGAAGGTACTTTCTGTTCCTTCATTTGATGTCTTAGTTGTTTCACTGTAAGTAAAAATCAGTTAGAAACTGAATTTTTGTGTTCTCTTGCACAGTTACATTCTTCCTCCATAGATAAGAAAAATTGCATCAACCTTCTCTGGGCTCCCATGGCAACTTGCTAAATTAGGTCAAGATGTGGGAACAGATAACATGGCTTGAAAGGCAGCCTGTTAGCAGAGTTAAGAATACATCAAATGCAATGCTGGCTTCCGCCAAAATGTACCTTCTTACCTTACTGTGAACTGCTTACGGTTATCAGGCTGATAGCATCAGAGAGCTCCATTTTTTCTTGTGTTCAAATGCGTCATGAGCAAGTCAAGATCACAAGCTGGAGGTGCCTGGGGCAATATTTTCTGTATGTTGTTTAGGCATCAGGGAAATGTCTTTGGGACTCTCAAACATGAAATATTCTGACAGTTTTGATCCTGGAAAACATAGATTACCTTCAGCATATTACCAAACAACGTTTCCCCCATTCTACAGATGATGAAACTGAGACTGAAACAGTGACTTATCCAGGCTAGAACACAGGAAATAGGATAGCTCCTGAATGCTGAACTCCATATTTTTCACTAAAATGCAAATCATTCCTTTCTCCACCTCACCCCCTGATATTAAGCAATCAGAATAATATTTGGAATCTGGCTATTCTCCTTGCTTAGGAAACTTCTCTGCCATTTTTTTTTTATAACTTTTTTTTTTAAGCAAGACGTTAAAAAAAAATCTATCCTCCTTGCCCCTACCCCAGTTGAGCAAATTTAAGACATATACAAACATATCCCTCTATACATAGCTAAATGCTCTAGTAAAACAAATTCCTACATTGACCATGACCAAAAATGTGTCTCTTTCTCCAGTTTTAATTCATCACCTTCCAAGAGGCGTGGCATATTTCTTCTTCATTCTTTTGAATTCAGAGTTTATCATCCTCATTTGGCCCTCTGATCCCTTCATCCTTTAGTTCTTTTCCAGGCCACTATCACTGTACTGGCTATATACTCCCTCTCCCTATTACTGTTGAGGATATCAGCATCCTCCCAGTCACCCATGCTTTTGACCTGTGTCATGCTTGACCCCTAGCTCTTTCTCCTCTCCCCTATATTGTCTGTGGCCAAGGCCATTTTACCTTCCTAATATCTCTTATGCCTCCTTCTCTCCTCTGACATTGGAATCACCCTTGTGCAAACTGTTATCATCTCACATCAGGGCTCTCATCAGCCCCTCACAGTGGCTCACACCTGTTGCTTGGACTGTCTGCCATAAGTTTTTCCTCCAGTCCATCCTCCACTCAGCTGCCAAAACATTCTTTTTAAAGCACAAAAACTTTGAAAAAGTTGACAAAGACTAGAATGAGAAGACTTGGAATGCATCTTAGTCTAATGGTCAGGAAAAGGGAATTAGGAATAAAATGAGGTCAGTGTTTATGGTGGGGTTTGGGAAAAGCTGTGTGCCTTTCTCAAGAAAATGATTTAAAAGCAATTATGATCCAAATTCAAATTGATTTGAAAGAACTTGTAGCTAAGGTGTCTATTGATAGTTACAGATTAACTAGGACTTTAATGATGATCTCTTGGACATGATATTTCCAGATTCCAGTTTAGTATCTTTTGACAGGACAATAGATCTGGCAGAATTTTAAAAAGCAAATTAGGGAAGAGTATTAAAAAGGAATATAGCCTGAGATGTCAAATCATAAAATTTTAGAGCTGACAGAGACTTTGTAAATAATCCAATCATTTTTATGGATGAGAAAATTTAGACCCTGAGAGGTAAAATAATTTGCCTAAGGTCACTCAGCTTGTTAACTGATAAATATTAGTCTTTCCTGAGTAGTCATAAAAAAACCAGTAAGCTTCATTCCAGGATTATTTGGATTAAAATGAGAAGAAGAGGCTTGTATTATGCAAGGCTTAGGAAGCAGGGATTTTTCTTCTGGGATGTTAGAGGAATATGTAGAAGGTAGGCTGGGTAAATCCAAGCCAGCTGCTAATAAAAATTTTATGTTGGACAGAGTTTCATAGGATAAAGATGCCACAGAATCCCAGAGTGAGGGTTAGGGAACTTAGAGATCAGTAGACCTGCGTCATTTCGCAGGTGAGGAAAATGATGCCCTGAGAGTTGAAGTGATTTGTTTACGATTGCACAAGTAGCATCTTAATTTTCTGTGGTTAAGCAAGATTGTAAAACTTCAGTTGGAAATTGGTAGTCTTTTCCTGATGATTCCAAATCCAGGGTTCTTAGCATTACAATATATATTACATAATATAATTATATGTCAATAATATATTAATTATATAAATTGAAATTATGCACATATAAATCCTATAAAGTTTTATATGTACACATATATGTGTATGTGTACATGCATGTATAGATGTATGTTTGTATATCTATCTATATCCATCTCAGGCTGCTTCTTCAAGTTGTGATTTAAAGGGAATCGAGTAGGACCCTCAGAGGATAAGACTGAAATTGAGCAAAATGGTGACATTGATGAAACCATAGAACTAACTCAGAGGACTGAAATGGCTGTGAGTTCACCTGGATAGAAGTGTGTTTCTTCACTGCATCTTCTTCTGAACTTTTTGCTTCTGTTGCTATGGTTTTTTGTTTTTTTTTAAATCATTTTCCCCTGATATAAAGGAATTGTTGCAGCAGGACAATTCATATCTCTCCTCATCGTTAAAATGTGGGTGATTCATTGTTGTATCTTCCAAGCAGTTGCCAGTGATTTAGGGAAGGCAGTTTACTTGCAGGTTGTATCTGAAGTGGAGGGTGTTTCCTTTCCAGCCTTTTGCCTTCTGAGGTGGTGGTGGGGCAGCTAGATGGTGCAGAGGATAGAGCTCTGGGCCTGGAATTAGGAAGATGTAAGTTTAAATACTAACCATGTGACCCTGGACAAATAATTTAACCTCTGTTTATCTTAGTTTCCTCATCTGTAAAATGATATAATGGGATATTAATAGTACCTACCTCCCAGGTTGTGAGGATCAAATGATCACATTATTAATTATCAAATCAATGATTGTAAAGTGCTTAGCACAATGCCTGGCACATAGGAAGTGCTTTATACATGTTAACTATTACTATTCCAGTCACAGCATTTTGGAGCTCTTTGATCAGTGGTATTGGTAAGCAAAAACCAGGCTCTCTGGGAATAGACTGCTTGTTAGTGGGGGCAGTCTCCATGCTTGTTTCAAGCAAGACTTCTCTCCAACACCTCCTCTACTCTTCTACCCAAGAGCCTTTCAGTCTCACACAGCACTGTTTGTCTTTTGACCTTTTGAATAAGACCTGAAACTTCAGCTTATCCTGAGAGAGGTTGGCTACCACCCGAGATGCTTCTCAGTCTCTACTTCAAAGCTCAGTCCTTACTTCTTTGAAGTGAAATGATCCCACTGAGCCAGATCTTCTTAGTTCTGCTGTGATCTCTAGTTCTAGGGTCATCCTTACAAAGTCCACCTCTGATAATTAATTGAAATGTTCTGGAAACACTTTGCTATCTGTTGGAAAAAAGTCTGCCTGAGTTGGTTGGTTTTCTCTGCTTTTATAATTTGGCATTTTCCTCTTCCTTGAATGAATTTTCTGTGACTTGCCTCCTTTCGCTCCCCCCAATCTCCTCCACTTCCTTCCCAGGCACCCCAAAGAGTTTTAAAATTTTCCTATCTCCCTAAATGCTTTTATTAGAGGCAACTACATGGCAGTGGATAGAGAACTGAACCTGGAGTAAGGAAATCCTGAATTCAACTGTGACCTCAGACACTAGCTCTGTGACCCTGGACAATTCATTTTACTTCTGTTTGCTTTAATATATAATATAAATATATAAAAATATATAATAATATAAAATACATAATAATTATAAATAGATATAATTATATATAAATTTCCTCCCAATTACATGTTAAAACAAATTTTTAATATTTTTAAAAGTTTTGAATTCCAAATTCTATCCCTCCATCCTAGCTGTCCAGGACCTCAGTTTTTTTCATCTTATTCTGACTAAAAGCACTGACTATAAAGCATGTCGATTGGGAAGCATCATGGTACCATGAAAAGTCCACTAATGGGCTAGAGTCCAAATACTGCCTCCCATTTACTACCTATGTAACCTTGGTCAAATCACTTAACTTCTCTGAGTCTCATTTTCCTCATCTATAAAATAAGATGGTTGGACTTGATGGTTTCCACCTCTTCATCTACAAGTTATAACATTTTAAACTGAGAATACCCAAAGCTACATCTGTGAGTTCATTGTCAATTGATGCTGGTCCTTATCAGTAAAATTTCCCCGAAGTTTTTTGTCTGGACAAGCCATGCTCATGAGACCCAAGATTCCCGGGTGGATCCCACTGCTCTTCCGAGGTATGGGAAATACAGCACGGCATTCAGCACAGGGGAGGTACTCAGTGAATTTTTATTGACTACACAGCCTTCTGTCTGATTCATTCGTGCCTTAGACATGAGGCCTAAGAGTGAAAGTTCTAGGTGACTGAATGTGAAAGTTGAAACTCTGAGAGTAGGCTGGGACTAGGTCTGGTTGAATGATACTCACAGAACCTCTGTAAAGGCACCGAACTTTGGCAGCTGAGATGGTTGGAAAGTTTCTCAGAGACCTTCTGAAGGATGGATTCTTTGATAACTATTTCCTTGCAAATGGAAGGTGCCTATTGCATTACATTGCTGTGAGACAGGGGAGGAGATTCCCATTATTTTCTTTGATCCAGCTTCTAAATACATTTCTCTATTTTGTTATAAATGTTACTGTATTCTCAGCTTTGCTACTTATTTCTTGTATGAATAAGGTCAAGTTGCTTAACCTTTCTTCAGAGAGGCCTCAGTTTCTTCATTTGTAAGATGGGGAAAGGGTTTGGATTAGATGAGTTCGGAGTCCCTTTTAATACCAGATTTCACTTTTCTCTCAACTCCTAGACCTAGTCTTGCTTATCAGTAAACATTTGCTGAATGAGTGGATGGTGTTTCACAGCACCCGAATTTTCTCCTTGGATTTAAATCACCTAACCAAGAATTCTAACGGTTTTGAGTTTTCTCAGCGTAGGTTTCCAGGGAGCTCTGTAGGTGTGGGAGGTACAGTAACCTGCAGGCCAGCACTGAGTCATTACTCAAAGAAGGTACTGAACTCAGAAGCTCAGTTTCAGTCCTTAACTCTGATTAGTGACAATAACTTCTAGTTATCCATGTTGTTAACATAAAATACATTGTCTTTACCAAGATCCCCACCCCAAATCCAACCCCACCCTACCTGTAAGAGCTTCCTAAAAGAAATAGTTACCTAGAAAACATTGGTAAGAAAAGACAAAGAAACCCACTTCCTGACACCGGCTTCACTGTTCCACTATCAAGCATTGAGTCAGTGCTGGGTTTGACATGGTTAAAAAGAAATATTTGTGGGTTTAGAGGAAAGAAATAGCTACTTTTGAATATAATGCCTATCTCTTTAAGAGAGTTACAGCTTCCCCTCTTCCTCACTCCTCCCTCCCTCATTTTTGTTCTTCCACCCCCATATACATGAACTTGAACACTCAGGCAGTGCAGGTGTGAGGAGACAGGACAAAAATAAGCGTCTTTTCTCCAAAACTTTAATGTCTTTTAACTGCCTTGCTGTTAAACCCTACAAACTAATCAAATGAGCCCTAATGAGGTGTGTCCCAAATGGGACAGCCCAACCTGATCCTATTTAGATAGATTTGAACAATGGTGCCTGTCAGCCTAGGTGTGACTTTTATCCCTAGATAGTCAGACCCACAAAGCTTCCTTTCCAGGGAAGTATTGGAACCTAGGTCCAAAAGCTTTCTCTTCCTGATAGGAGACTGTAGATTTGTCTACAGAGTATTTATATGTAGGAAGGTTTATCTATGATAATCGGGGCCACAGACATGAAGAGAAATAAACACCTTTTGGAGAAAGAGGATCTAGTCCTCTCTGTGGCCAAGGTCTCCCCAGACACTTTCTGTAGCACTTTTACTTGTAAAGCAGTTTTCATCTATTTATTTTTCTGTTCACGGACTTAGAAAAAATAAATTTGCAGGGAAACATATCCATGGTTTTTTTTTTTTTTGAAAGTGGATGTGATTGTGTTCTTATTTACAACACTTATCCATACATTTTGTAACTTTTAAGAATTTTATGCCCCCTATTTTCCCCAGATAGCCATGTCAAGGTTCACAAATTAAATTCCAGAAACTCATTTTCCTTCTTTTTCCTTTGGATCTTTCACTTAGCTACTGTTCACAATTTAAATTAAAGAAAATTTCTTTCATTTCATGTGATACTTTTGATCCAGTGACATTTATAGTATCTGCATTCCTTCCTTCCATTCTCATCCTTTATAGCATTTTTATCCTTTCCTTATATGTGGTTTCTCCAATTTACAACATTTCTGTGAAGTAGGAGAAACATAGAATTCTTGCCTTTCTTATGACTGGAGAAAGTAGGGATTGCAAGGTTATATGATTTGTCCAAAATTGTACATCAAGTCAGAGTCAGAACTGAGAGTGATTTCCTCTCCACTACTTTAGTCTTTAAAGTAGACTGTAAGATCTTGTGGAGTCTAAATGTTTTATTTCTAGGGCTCAATCTGTGACTGTATACTTCTTAGGTTTAAGATGGCTTATGTTAACTCTTGGAGTAATGTGTTTATGGTATTAACTAGGTTACAAAATTTGCTTTTGGTTCACCTGTCAGTGATGGCTGCCTTGTTAGTTTCCATCTTTGGTCTAATGCAGGTTCTCGGGAGGCATTTTGAAGTATACTGAATCTTTACAATTCTTCACCATTACAAATTGTATTTAATAAACGCTTAATTACCCGTCCTTTTGTGCTTGGTAAGAGCAATGTAGATAAACCAGTCTTGTCCCTGATATATACTTGCTATTTGACCATAGACATGTTAACCAACCTCTCCATACCCTGGGTAATTCTCTAACACTGTTGAAGACAAGTTCCTGATCTGTTTTGGCTAAAGGAATTTCCATACCAAGTACCCGATATCAATGAAATCACACTTTTAGGCTCTTCCCCTGTAAAGTAAAATAAAATAAAAGTCTCAGTTCCTGCCTTCTAGGGGTTCAAAATTTAAGACAGACAGCCCATATAGAAACCCATTTAAAATCTTATATGCAGAACAATAAAAACAATTCATGGATGGAATTTATGACATATACAGTTAACACTTCTTGGACTTGGATTTCTTATACCCTTCCATTTCATCTGAGAGCTTTCTCCATGGATTACATTCTGTCTTTTATCCTCTGTCTTCACACATGCTCAGATTTCCCTTATCTTAAAACCTTCCCTTGACCCTGTTACCATTCAGCCATCTTATTCTATCTGTCTTCTCCCTCATACTTAAACTTCTACAAAGAGGAGGAATCTAAACTTGTAGCCTCCAGTCCTCCACCCACTCACTGTTCATCAGAGCCTCTGTAATCTGATCTATCAATGGAAAGGGCTATCTCAAGGACCTTAATAAATTCTTAATTTCAACATCCATTGGCCACATTTTAGGGCTCATTCGCCTGGATGTCTCTGCAACATCTAACACTACATATTCTCTTCTCTAGGGAGTCTTTCCTGATCCCCCTTAATTGTAGTTCTTCTTTGGGTTATCTCCAAATTATCCTCTATATTGTTTGTTTTGTGTGTAATTGTTTTTGTGTCATCTCCCTGGTTAGACTCCCTGGTTAGAGAGCAGGGACTGTCTTTTACCTTTCTTTGTTTTCTCAGAGCTTAGTACGGTGCCTGTCACAAAATAGGTGCTTAATAAATGTTTATTAACTGATAATCTCTCCTTCCTTGGTCCTCTGTGACACTGCTTTTTCCAAATACTTCTACCTCTCTGACTACTCCTTAGTCTCTTTCAGTAGTTCGTCAACCTTTTCCTTAATCTTTTAACTAGAAGTGTTCACCCAAACCTCTGTCCTTGGCCTTCCCTCTCTACATTTTCTCTGTTGGTGATCTCATCCATTCACCTGCCTTCAATTATCAACTCCATGCAGATAACTTCCAGATTTGTATATTTAGCCCTGCACTCCCTCACCAGTGCACTAAGTCTTACTATCGCATAAAACTTAACATGTTGAAAACTTAACATGACAAAACTGCACTCATGATTCCCCCTCCCCCACTTAAAATCTTCCCTCTTTATCTTTCCTGTTTCTTCCCAGTTAGATCTTGGAAGCATCTTTGCCTCTTTCCCTCTCCCCCAATCCCCTTCATCCAGTCAGTTACTCAGTCTTGTTGGTTTGGTCTCTGCAATGTCTCTCACAGTGAGAGACACAGTATTATCTCAGTGCCACCATCCCAATAAACTATTGAAAGAGCCTCCTAATAGGATTCCTTCTTCCAGTCTCTCCCCTCTCCAAACCATCCATAGGACTGGCCAGGCTTCCTACTGCTTAAAGGTCTTCAGTTTCATATAGGATAAAATGGAAACCCCATTCTTAAGAATTAGGGGAAGCCACCAAAGCTCCAAAATCTGTCTCCGAACTATTTTTTACTAACCTCGTTTTATACTACTTGCCATCATGTGCCAAAGTGAGTTAATTGTTCCTTGTTCTTGTCCTGGCCTCTTCTAACTGTGCTTCATGGTATAGTGGGGAAACCAAAGAGACAATGGAGTCAGAGAATCTAGGTTCAAATTCTGCCTCTGACACTTAATACATCTGTTATCTTCAACAAGTCCCTTAAATTCTTTGCTCTTCCACTGTAAAATTAGTGGGGTTTAGGCTGTGATAACCTCTGATGACCCTTTCTCGTTCTTTCTAAAGCAAGAGTTCTTAATCTGGGGTCTACGGGCCCCCAGGGCAGGGTGTCTGTGTATAGATTTCAGGTCTGTGAACTTTGATGGGGGAAAAAAAAGATTACATCTTTGCTTTCAGTAACTGAAATTTAGACGACTTTAATTATGATTGTAGGCAACAAGCATTTTTCAGAGTAGACATAGATTTCACAAGACTGTTAAAGCCATCCTTGACACAAAAAAGGTGAAGAGCACCTGCTAGTGAGCTAATACCCTATAACCCCACTTCTAGGAACACGCTCATGCCCTTTGAGGACCATAGCTTCCTTGTCCAGTTCAGACACTGCGTTTTCCATGAAGCCTTCCCTGACTGCTTATGCCAGAAAGGGTAACTTCATTTCTCAGTTTTCTTATAGCTACTTGCCTAGTTCTCTGCTAGCACATGAGTCTTTATTTCACATTTGTTGGTCTATGTAGCTTACCTCCCCTTATTAAACTGCTAGTTCCTTGAGGACAGAGTTTATATAATTTTTCATTCTTGTATATCCAGCATTGAGGACAGTCCTTTCAATCAATTGGTTAGTTAACAAATCTTTGCTAAGTCTTCACCATGTGTCAAGCTTTGTGTTAAGAGTTAGAAAAATAATTAAAAAGGATGAAACAATCCCTGTTCACATTAAACTTATACTCTAATGGGAGAGACAAATGCATATGATATATGTGTGTGTAAACACACATATATGTATATATAAAATAGAACATATATATCTATATTATATATATATATATATATATATCTAGACATACATATATGTAAGTGTATAAATGCATACATACACATATACATGCATGTGTATGTGTGTATATGTGTCTTTCTGTCACCTGTAGTAGAAACTGAATAAATGTTTTTGAAATGAATTGTAATCAAGATAATTTTAGTTTGGGGAGGGTGGCTATAGGGACCAATTTTAAATGATAGACACTTTTCTTTCCCTTCCTCAGTTTTTCTCTCTGTCCTAGATGTGGTTTGGCTCACCATTTAGGTGATAGTACCTTAGTCTGAGTTATATACTCTTTCCCACAGACAGGAAGGCAGTCAGGCAGAACATTTCAGACAAGAAACATCTTAAAGTTGGGCAAGATAGAGCTAGCTCAGGGAAAGCTTTCTCTGCACAATCTGAAAGGGCTTCATGGAGGCAAGTTTTCAGGTTCTATTTAATTTGTAGGAAGCCAAGGAATTAGTAAAGGGAGAATGGGCATTCAGACATCAGAGTTCCTTCTGCCTGAGGACTGAATAGATGTGCAATTTTACCAAAAGATGCCTTGTGAGCAGATGGGGTCATTTCTAGATCTGAGTGTTCTGTTTTTGCTATCATTGTTTGACTGTGGGTTGAGACATCTGGCTAGAAGGGAGGGACCAGAAAAGACTGTTTCTCTGTTTTAGGGCCACCTGCCAGATGTGTACTGATCACAGAGGAGTCAATTCTTGTGCAAGGCTGACCAACCATGAGAGTTTCATAGGTTAAAATAAAATCTGGTGCCCTCCCTGTACAGAGGCCTTTAATGCAGCTTAACTCATCAACAAAGCAATAATTTAACCCCGCATTTTCAACAAGGCGTGGAACCTTGTACTCCTGCAAGGATGGTGATGAGATGGGATTCAAGAGTCTTAATTCTCCTTTCACCCGAAAGAGGAAGAAGCACTCAAAGTGCTTGAGTCTTTCATCTTACCTTTTTTTTTACAGTAGCAACTAGTTTTCATATTTGAGATGTTTATTCTTTCTGCAAGAGATATCTTCAGACATCTCTCCTCATTTAAAACTTTCATCTTCCTCCAAGTTTGAGGTTTCCATCTTTATGGAGTGAACTCTTCTAAGTTCACTTCCTAGAATACAGATAGAAAGGTAGCTGTGGTTAATGGGAAATGAGGAATTTGAGATGGAACCTAAGCCTAACTTTAGCCTGATATTGATGTGCTTTCAGCAGAGGGGGGCCAGAAGAAGGGTTGATTTCAGTATGAAAATATTGCACTTAGTGTTTAGTTCAATTGCAGTCAGGGCACAGAAGCAAGGATAAGGGCTATCTGTCAGTTTGATTTGGTTTCTTTGAGAAATAGGTGTGATTGGCAGGTGTGAAGTGGGCAGGCAGTCTTTTGAAGTCAAAGAGGGGATGAATGGTTGGTCAGTCAGCAGAAACAGATAAAATGAGCTTTGTGGGCTTTGGGGCTAGTTCTGCTTTATTGATCCAGTGTCATCTCAGTCTTCTACTCGGCTGGCTCATGGTTAGTGAGGGAAAAAAAGATGTTCTCAAGACCTGCTTGATACCTCTTTCTCCAGTCTCCTCATCATTATGTGAAGGTCTCTATTTTCCCAAATGCATAGAAGCCATTGAGGTAGTATCAGGGTGTGTGTGTGGGGCAGATGAATCCTTCAAGATGATAGTCAGGATATGTAATGTGCCTTTTGCTTGTAGCTGGTGAAGGAAGGATTTAAAGCATTATCAGAGTTTCAAAGACCTGATGGTGGGTAGTATGGTATAGTGGATAAAGCTCTAGCCATGATGTTGGAGAAGTGAGGTTCAGATCCCACCTCAAACATTTACTGCCTATGTAATAATAGACAAGTCACTTCTTGGGCCTCAATTGGCTTATCTATTTAACTAGGAGGGTGGACTAGACAAGAAGAGGGGAACAAGCATTTATTAAGCATTTACTAGGTGAGTGCTGCTCCTGGAGTCAGGAAGAGTTCAAATCCAGCCTCCTATACATACTGGCTGTGAGACCCTGGGCAAGTCACTTAACCCTCTTTCCCTCAGTTTAATGTAAAATGAGCTGGAGAAGGAGATGGCAAATGACCGCAGTGTCTCTGCCAAGAAGACACACCAAAAAGGCATCATTTAGAGTCTGAAACAACTAAACAGTAACAAGCTATATGTTGAGCCCTATGCTAAGTGCTTTGCAAATATCTCATTTGATGGCCCCTAAGGACCATTTCGTCTCAAGATCTTTGATCCTATGAAGATAGAGTTGGCTTGCTTCGGGTGCCTGAAGTTCCCCTCTGTAGAAAAAAGCCTCTGCAGTGTGGCTTGCCACTTGGTCTGGTTCCTGCTTTAAAGTTGTCTCATTAGCTTCGGTTACTCGAAACTTATCAGTGTCTTCAGATCAATATTGTTAATCTTGAACCAACTATCTTCCTCGTGGTTCAGGAGAGAATTGTAATAAAGATGACAGTAATTAATATTAATTATTATTATAGTAACTGCAGTAACCCCCTGAGAGCCCAACCTTCGTCTGTCTCAGAAAAGGAGGAATGTCAGTTCTGGGAGTCATCAGTCACGACGGTGATGCTGGTGATGACAAAGGGCATTGTCTAGTACTGGAAGGTCTTCAGAGCACTTTATACGTCCTGTATCCTTGGAGCCTCGTGACTGGTGCTCTTGTTCTCCCCATTTTATGACTGATGGGCCTGAAACTCAGAGAGACTGAGTGATTTGCCCACTGTCCCAAAGCTAGTAGGGAGGAAGAGGCGGGATTAAAACTCAGGTTTTTTTGGTACTTAGTCCAATATTCCATCTAGGAGGGGAACACTTGAAGATACCAAGAAACACAAAGTCAACAAGGAAAACAAATCAACTGGTAGAGGGAACGGCCGGAAGGAGCAGTGGGGGTGGGGTGGGGTGAGGGCGGTTGTATAGACTGCTTAATGGTATGCATATGTACATGGTGTGCTGTTAGACTCCCCCCCAACCCTTACCCCCTAGGCAGAGACTTCCCTTTAACAGGGACCCCACTGTAGTTGTGGCTCTGTGCTCTGACTTGAGAAGCATAGTTTCCCAGTGATGCCAGTGAATTCCTGATGTGTGACACTCCAGAGCAGTTGTGGCAAAGGACTCTCTTGACTGCCAATGGGGGCCTTCAGACAGGAACACCATTGTGAGTCACATTTAGCATGTGAGCTTCCCCCTTCCCATGACTGACACTATTCTTAGTACCCTCCTCCTCCCCCAGGACCGAGGTCATCAGGCCATAAGCAGGGTCTGGAGTGTGTGTTGGGAGGGAGGGGCAGCTTGGAGTTCTAGAATTTAAAGAAATTCTAGGGGCAGGGTAGTTTGAAATTGAGTGAGTATGAGCCAACCTACAGGGATCACAGCTAAAATATCCTCCCGCGGAGGTTGTAATTAGAGTCTCATATTCATTGTCTGTTTTGGGGATGCCTAGAGCTATGACCCAGTCTGCTGGCTGCTTGGCCAACCTACATAAAGTACCTATATCATTAGTTCGGCACAACATTCAAGTTATCCATTTTTGAGATTTTTTTTTTTTAACTCTATCTTGCATGTGAGGGGACAAAGATAGCTAGCTCATTAGAGAAATAAAGGCTTCTATTACACAATACTGTGAGGGTCTTAAGGGAAAAGTTTTAACTATGGTAACCAAGGACATGTCAAGTACCCATGAGGGAGCCAGCTTAGCTGGAGGCAAGGTCAAGGCCATCCTGCTGGAATTATCCATCTTTCTAGGCTTCTTCTCTCAGGCACTTCAGAAATGTTGTATTGAATTGAGTTGAATTGGACTGAATTATCTGGCAGAAGGCAGAATGTTGACATTCTTTCTCCTTATTCCTCCCTATGAGAGAGGACACAGGCTTTGAACTCCTAAAAATGAATCATGAATTCTGCTTATTTTTCCTCCTCCCTTTTGGTGTCAGAGGGCCTGGATTCAAATCCAAGTCTCCTTGCTACCTGTGTGACCTAGCAAATCACTTAACCTCCTCCTTTATAAAATCAGGATGTTGAAGCAGTCAACCTCTATGTTTCCTTTTAATACTCTATACCTATATGCTTATTTTCTTTCGGTGAAAGAATAAAGGTTTTATCAAGGGTGATCAATAACTTCCCCAAAGTCGAAGATAAGAAGGCTAAACTTTTCATTTACCCCAGGGTTAGGTAATTTTGTCTGTAAGGATTAGAACTAGCAAATTCAGATACTTGGAAGGAAGAGAGGAAGGAAGGAAGGAAGGAAGGAAGGAAAGATTTTTTAAAAGTGCCTACTATGAGCCAGGAACTTTATAAATATTGTCTTAATGGATCCTCATAATAGCCTGGCAGGTAGGTGCTCTTATTATCCCTTTTTTGAAGTTGAATAAATTGGTTAAAAGCAAAGGAGGTTAAGTGTCTGGCTCTTTAGGGGTATGCCGACATCGTCATGATCTTTACTATGGAGGGTTTTTTGGTATTCTCTGCACTTTGTAACTGACACCTAGAAAGTGATTCATAAATACTCTTGTCTCACTGATTTGTCCTGAGGCCAATAGTTTCTATTCCAAAACTCATTTTCCATTGGAGATCAATAGGTTTTCTCTGGAGAGTAAAAACACCTTTTCAGCTTTCTTCTTTCCTCCCTTTAGTAAGCCAGAAATGGAAAGGAGCCAAATGGAGCAATGGACCCAAATTCCCAGTGTCTTTACTTAAAGTTTTTGTAGTCTTTTTGAGCAGGAAAAAAGTCTCAATGAAAGGAGGCCCAGAAAGGATCCTCCCTTTCCCCCTTCCTCCCTATTCTCCCCATTTAAGTGGTCAAACATTTCCTGGGAAAGGGCATGTACACACAGGAAGACTTGACGAATGGTTCAGGCAGCACCAGCAAGAATAACCTTCACTCTTTTTCCTTCCTGGCTTGGTGCCAACAGAGATCGAACTGCAATCCCCGCTTTTTTTCTGTCTTGGGACAAGCACCAACCAAATGTCATACTCAACTCTGCTTGCTCCACTCTGATGAATAGTGTGCTTCAGGGGCTGTAGGGAATCCAGTCTTGCCTCCTCTTTTCCCATCCTGGAGTATTCTATCGCTTTCATCTTGACTAAAGCTTTACATTTTGGTTCTGTTATTTAAATTATTTGCATTTTTCAGACTTGAACACTATTCTCCTGGTGGCAAATCCCAGTCTTCCTTTTCAGCTCCCTTTAGTGTGTGGTCTTTCCCCATTAGAATTTAAGCTTTTTAAGGTCAGGGTCTGTCTTTTTCTTTACTTGTATTTGTATCCCTAGTGCTTAGCACAGGGCCGGGCACATAGTAAACAATGAATAAATTCTTTTTGTCTTCAATCAGTCTATCCATGTTTTTTTGTTGTTTAAGAGAACTTTATTGGCAATTTTTTTTATATTGCCTGTATTTCCCTGTATAGTCTATTCCATTTCTTAGAGAGCCATTCCTTATAACAAAGAAGAAAAAAAGAGGGGAAAAACCATTTGATTTTGTATGAAGTGTTGTACATTCATAGTTCCTCAGAAGCAAGGGAAGTACCTTCTTTTAACTCTCCTTGGGACCAGGTTTGGTGAGTGATCCCTGTAAGACACTCTGCAAGATGTTTCACAGAACGTAAAAGTAGTCTAGTACACATTCCTTACCGGCTGGGAGCTTAGAGTCTAGTTAAAGAGAAAAGCTAAGCCTGTAAGGGTTTAGATAGCCATATAAGAGTTAAGTCAGAATAGGCCTAAGGGATGCTATAGGCAGTCTATGCTTTATTGACACGAGTGGTATTAACAAATGAGTAAGGGCAATGAATTCAGATATAGACGAGATCACTTGGGACAAGAAAAGGTTTCTTGAAGGAATTGAGACTTAAACTAAACCTTGCAGGTAATTGAAGCTTAGTATTAGAATAGCCAGTGGAGGCTTGGAAAGTAGAAAAGAATCACAGTAGTTAGGAGAAAGTTAAATGATATGGTGGAGTGGAGGGAAGGAATTACTCTTTTTTGAAGCCAGGGGCTTCTTGTCCCTTAAAAAGCCATAGCTGAGGAGGAGAATTGCTACCGAAGACCTAGGGTGACTACCTCTGACTACCTGGTGGTATTCCCAAAGTGCAAGGATGCATGAATTGTCATGTAGCACAGGCCATACCAGAGCCTTCCTCCTCTACATTCAGATTCATTCTGTGGCCCAAGAAACATTCTGCAAACTCTCAAGCCAGATTGCTTTGGGAAGTGTTCCGTGGTGTATTTTAGATAGCTTTTACTTGTTGTTTAACCGCTGCTGTGCTCACCAATTAAAGTAATCAACCTTCATGCATTCCCTTGCAGGCCCCCTTGGGTCACACTTTTCATCAGCACACACACACACGCACACACACGCACGCATGCACACACACACCAAGGATGTTTATGCCTCTAGAAATCATAGAAGCAAAGAATGTAAGAGTTGGGTGGGACCTGTAACAGCATGTTATGCTCCGAGCTCTATAATAAACAATAAGGACTACTGACCTCCTCACCTCTCTCCGCTCCCTGGGATGGCATATCTCTGAGAAGTCTTTACGATTGCTCATTTTTAACTTGGCATCTCAGGGAGTATTTAAGTGATTTTTATTAATTTCCCTAGAAAAAGTTATATATACCCGTCAATTCTATTTAAACCCTCAAGCTCTTCTTTGATGGGGAGAGAGGCTCCAGCGTGACTTAGGTACTTTCCTCAAAGGCAGATATTGGCTGTCTTTTTTACCCTATGTAAACCTTCTTACCTTATTTGTATGGTTTGTTTTTTGTGGTTTGAAAATAATATCTTGAAAACTTTTTTCTCTTATTTTGTCTTATTGCACTCTAATTTTTTCCCCTCACCAATTAAGATGGATGTAAGAATTTACAGCTTCCAGGACTTTAAAAATTTTCCTCAATTTAAAAAATTATCTTCAAATGGAGTGAAAGCTTTGTCGTGTATTATTGAAAAGAAGAGTCAGGAGCTGGTTTCAGAATTGGGAAGACCTGGCTCTTGGTCCTCTTCTAAATAGCCACACACTGGCTGTAGGACTTTGGACAAGTCACTTGACCTTTCAGAGCCCCCAGGCAACTCTAAGGCTATAGGTTGCAAGGCAAATGCCATCTACATTGGTTGAAAGTATTTCCTCAGTGGGGAACTCTATGGACTGATGAAATCAAAAGGGCAAGACCTGAAAAGAAAGAAAGAAGAGCTGAGGTTGGTCAGTCTTGAGTTATAGTTTTGATGGAGACCAATGATGTATCGAATAAGGCACTGTCAAGAACTGTTCCTGGAGTATTTGGCCGTTCTTTGGTTAGCACATAATAGCCAATGCTAGTAAGTCCTTTCCCTCCAGTTGTAGAGACTTTCTTCTTACCTACTGTACATGGCTTTTCTATATTAGGTTAAGAATAGACCTAAAGTCTGCAGATAAACTCCTTTAAAAAGCTTATTTTATCTCAGCATGCCATATGTAAGAAGATACTCTGAAACTGAACGGATTTAGAGCACTGAAATGCTAGCTTTTCCATACCCAAACTACAGCACCATGAGATTTATTCTCATATGTCAACTCATACCCAGTCTAGCCATAATATCATACTATCATATTCACTTCTACCTCTGCTCGTATTATACCCATAGTATTTTTCTAAGTTTCACTGCCTTGCACTGATATTAAAAAAAAGACCAAGACCTTTTGGTCGTACACTAATTTTTTCATTTATGTCCATTTCATTTATGATGCAGAGATCAGTACTAGTAGAGTAGTCTGTGAATACTGAGGACAGTAAAAGTATTGAAAAAGAAAAGACCTGGAAGGATCTGTGATATGTAGCTTTCAGTATAAAATAAACAAACCACTACATTGTTTGAGCCCTAGCAGACTCTAGGGTTTGACAGCAAGAGATAGTTTTTAAAAGTAGAATTTAGTGACTCCATGCATGAAGAATTTCCAATATGGTTCTCAATCTAGCCACTTAAGGTTACTTCAGATGGTAAATTAGTCCCTTTGTTTCCAATGAAAAGAGAGAGAGAGAGAGAGACAGAGAGAGACAGACAGAGAGACAGACAGAGACAGACAGAGACAGAGAGACAGAGACAGAGAGAGACAGAGACAAAGAGGGAGACACAAAAGGAAGGAAGGAACTTTTTTAGCAAGTCAGAAAGCCAAATCTAAGATAAAGAAGCATTTATCCCAACCTCCCTGTCTCACATTCTAACATTCTTTTAGGGAAAATACAGTGACTTGATTTTTTTGAAAAGCACATTGAGAAAGGTACAATGTCATAGCAAATCTCAAAGGACAAATAAATCTGTATATATGTTGCAATTTGGTTATAAGTGATGCTGGTTAATGATAATGTGATTATGACATTGGTTAATCAGAAAGAATAAGGCCATAATGTGTCTTTAAATCCTAGTTTTGGGAAGAAAACTCTCTGCCTTTCTTTCTACCTTATCTAATCCTACCTGACTATATCATTTATACAATGTACCTCGTTGTTTTGTCCTCGAGATGAATGGAAAGTAGGAGGGGAGAAGGAAAAGCTCTGTAATTTGGTTACACTTGTGAAAAGGGAGATGCATCTGGTATAATGCTTCACAATTATTTGTGTTTTTAGGCAGTGGCCCAATCCAGCTGTGGCAGTTTCTTCTGGAGTTGCTCACAGATAAATCCTGTCAGTCATTTATTAGTTGGACAGGAGATGGCTGGGAATTCAAGCTCTCTGACCCAGATGAGGTAAGAAAGGAATATGCTGAGAGTACTATAAGAAAGAACTCTGGACAAGGATTCGTTAGGAGCTGGATGCCACATTCCATTTTTCCAGTGATATGAATTCTTGATCATTAGGATATCATGGGATCCAGAGATCTTAACGATCGTCGTGTCTACCCTCATTTCATAGAGGAGGAAAGTTAGACCTAGGGAGGGAAAGTCAAGAGTTCCAATGAGTTTAAGAAGCCTTGGAATTCTTCTCCTTGTCATATCTTAAACAAGAGATACTATTGTAGTCACGTGAAAGATTCGGGGGTTTTCTCAGACCTTTGCGTATTGATGGCAGTACCAGTCTACCTTCTTGAATCAGGTAAGTCATTCCTGAGATGACTAAATACTGTTAATAGTATTGATGCCAGAGTAGGGCTTTGACTTTACTCTTTTTCCAAATTGAGAAACTTTGTCCCTTCTCATTGTGTAGGGTCCTAGATTAGTTTCCCTACTTCTAAATCTACCAACTTTGATTTTCCCTGGTCCTTAAAAAATAGAACTTACCAAAATGTCTCCTAACTTTTTAATTCTTTTCAAAAATTTAATTTAATTTTAACTAAAATTTTATTTTAAAAATAAAGATAAGTTTTTAAACTAAACACTCGGTTTTTTTTTCTCCTTCCATCTCCCAAACCAACAAAAAAGGCAAAAGGAAGGTCCAATGATAAATATTCATAGTTGAACAAAGCAAATTTCTGAATTGACTGTGCCCAAAAATGTGTATCTTATTCTGAATCTTGAATTCAATCACTTCTCTGTCAGGGGAGATGAATACCATGCTTCATCTTTGAGCCTCTGGAATCATGGTTTATAACTAATTACATTGATCAGAGTTGTCAAGTCTTTCAGAAATTTTTCTTTATAATGTTATTGCATTAATTATTCTCCTGGTTCTGCCCAGTTCACTCTGCATCAGTTCATATGGTTCTTCTTAGATTTTTCTGAGACAGTCTATTTCATTTTTTATGGGTCAGTTCTATTATTTTCGTATGACACATTTTTTTAGCCATTTCTCAATAGTTGGACATTACTTGAGATATTGTTTTGTTCCTCAGTGCTAAAAGCTGCTACAAATTTTTTTTTACATATAACATCCTAGTTCTTTATGATGTTACATGCCACATATCAGTGTGTGTATATAGTTAGATGTATTATAAAATTACAGTATTAATTATTTTTATTCCGTTATCTCCTTCCAGGTGGCCAGGAGATGGGGCAAAAGGAAAAACAAACCTAAGATGAACTACGAAAAACTGAGCCGGGGCCTACGTTACTACTATGACAAAAACATCATCCACAAGACGGCGGGTAAACGCTATGTCTATCGCTTTGTCTGTGACCTGCAGAGCCTGCTTGGGTACACGCCTGAGGAACTCCATGCCATGTTAGATGTCAAACCTGATGCAGATGAGTGACAGATGGAAGGAGACGAGGAGAACTTTGCTGAAGCATTTCAAAGATCAACTGCATCAGTCGGACTCTTGATTTTAAATTGTCATTTTGTTTTTCGTTTTTTTTTTATTATTATTTTCCAGACGTGAGGAAACTCAGTTTTTACATTCAGGGGTGGGAAGCTGAGCCGAAGCTATAACTGATGGTGGTGTGGCCACCAGTGGAAAGCACGAAAGGACTTCTGAACTAGGGAAGGAAAGATTTTTAAGGGGAAGGGGGGGTCTTTGTAGAAGCCAGAAGAATCTGGTTTAAATGAGAGAGTTCAATATTGAATCATTATAGAAACCATTCATTGAAAAGATGCCACTTTGGTTATGGCCTTATTAATAAGCAAAGGAAACTGACACTTCAGGAAGTCAAAAGACTGATGAAAGGGTAGAAATTTTAAGGGCTGGGAGGGCAAAAAGGGTGGGATAGAAGGTTCTGTTCTGGGGATAGACCTTGGAAAAACACGAGAATTTTACTCTTTGCCTTTTATTCTGCTTGCGGAGCAAAAAAAAAAAAAAAAAAATGGACTTCAGTGGGGAGGGGACCAAACTTTTTTTGTGTTTAAAATTTATTTTATTAAATTTTGTGCCAGTATTTTTTTTTCTTAAAAATCGTCTTAAGCTCTAAGGTGGTCTCAGTATTGCCATTCTGTGCGAGTTTGTTCTATGTGCCGGCTGAGAATTCGGTCACAGTGAAAGAAAACTGTTTATATAGACCCCACTGGAAAAGTATAGCGTTGTCATTGAGATTCAGGAGTCTAAAATTTCAGACTCGTATGTGGAGGAAAAATAAGACTGATTTGGGTTTCAGGGATAGAAAAATGTTCTTCGGTGCATGTGCATCTCACCCGTGAATATTACTCATCATCACATTCATTTTCTCATTTGCCATTAGCAGACTCTTGGGGTTTGGACTTAATGCAGAGCTAAGAAAATCATTAAGTCTTTTAACTGAATGTATTTCACAGCTGTAACCTGGAACTGTAGTCATTGTAGTAGCACTGGCCTAGTATTAGAAAAGAAAGTGAGAGGGGGAGATGAATTTGGAGATGGTTCCCTGTTAGTTCTCAATTATATATGTAGATTTTTTAAAAATGAAGGTGTAGGCATGTAAGATAGCTATCAGATCAAGAGACATGAGTTCTGAGTGCAGTGATATCCTCGCCATCCATTTATGCACCCCCACCCAATATTCCCTCCTTCCCCTAGGATCATCACACATAATTCTTCTGTTGTCTCCTTTTCTTCCTCTCGCTCCACCCACCCATTTCCCAGTAAGGAAAAATTTGTAATTTATTGAAGGATGGAGGAGAGGAAGTTCCAGGAGAGAGGGCAAGATTTGGAGATTTTCTAATTAAGTCATTTTGGCTGGTTGAGTTTTAGTAAAGAGGAGTTATAGAAGTTTGGATAGCAGTGCATAGCAAACAGCTTGGTATAGAATTCCAGAGGAGGGGAAAAGCCTGAGGCTTTCCTTTAAAGAACTGAAATCAGCTGAGACTAGGAATGTTAAGTATGTTTGTAGTCAGTATGTGCCTTCTTAGGGCTGGGCCTTGGATAAGTTGTCTTGTTATAGGAGAAGTAAGGATGGATAGATGATATAGAGGAGAGGAAAGGTTTGCATGTAAAGGAAGCATGATGGGAGGAGACTAGATTTAGTAAGAAAAGGTAGTCTCTGTGTTGTTAGAGAACACTTCCCCCCCCCCCCCCCCGCTCCCAACCAGACCCCAAAAGTTCAGTGTTTTTCATTTATTTTTTATTTAGACATGGCTCTTGAGAACCATTATCTCAGTCTTGGGTGATAATGTAGTGTTGGGGGAAATAAGCAGCTAGAGAGAAAAAAAGTGCCTGATGTTAGTACATGTACCATGATGGATAGCTGGTAAACGAGATGATGATGGAGAAAAGGCAAAGGAAGACTTGAGTTTAGCTTTCAGTATGAGAATGGGGAAAAAATTCAAGATGGGTTGCTTCCAGGTCAGCCCTTTTTAGACTCAGTGAGAAACTAGATGCTCGAGCTACCTTGTAGTATATATCCAAGGAAAGACAAAATTTACTCTTAGGTCACCAAAAAAGGGGCTTTGGGATTGATCCATAGCTGTCCCAAGCTTGCTAAGGTGGAGACAGGACGTGGTGGACAAAGTGGAGTTAGGTCAGGACATTATGCATTTTGCCTGTTATAAGCCAGGTGCCTTAAAAAAGCTCCCATTGTGATTTTTGGGGCTGCTCAGGGAGGTCTTTGGTGGAACAAGTTGGACTATGTTGCTTTCCCCCACATTTTATAGTCTTGTTGGTCACTGGCAAAGCTGTGTGCGTGTGTGTGTGTGTGTGTGTGTCTGTGTGTGTCTGTGTATACTTGCATGTGCTGCAAAACTCTGAAATAGCATCTGAGTTTCCCAGTTCAGTCTTTTCCTATTTCGACAGTGGGGGAAAGAAGAACCTGTGGCTTACCATAGCTCTTTGCTTGCTAGTTGCAACCTGGCGTAGAATCATGTACTCATCTCATTGCCCTTTTCCTTTTGAATTTAGGCTGAAAATACCTGCTTTTCAAACAATTCCATAATTTCTACAGTTCTATAGTAAACATAAGAGAGTGCTGAAACATATAGTAGTTCCTAGACCTTACAAACCTTACTTTTCATGAGGGCCATTTCACCCCAGCCCTAATCCCTCCTTAGTGTCACCATACTCAGTATTTGCAGCTTCTGCTTTTGCCCGGAAAATTGTGTTGGCCTAGCCAGATTCTTGTTCTCCCTCTCTCTGTCCAAAAGACAGACCATCCCAGGATGAGTGGTGGATGGTTTATACACTGGAAATGTACCTGAATTGTTAACTTTTTGCTTTTCTTTAATTAAAAAAAAAACACGTTAACTCTAGAGGAGGGATGGGCAATTCTGGGTCAGATGGATGTCACCCTGACTTTTATGGAGATGTCTAATGTACTGTCAATGGATTTTGGCTTCAGGTTCTCCTGTTCCCTCTTCTCTCCAGGAGAAGGCTAACCCTCTGTTTAGCCCAATTCCATGGCCAAAAGGGTTGAAAGGAGCATCAAAAGGTTGGGGCCTTCTCTGAACAGGACAGCTGGATGTCCCCCAGTGTTGCCTGTCCTTACTTTGGCGTTGAACACTCTGGGTTTTTGGAGCATTAAACCTACCTTTTCTTCATGGTGGATAAACGCACCATCTCTACTCTGGTCATGCTGTGCATGCTGCTTTCTCTGTTGGGGTCTATATAAATCCGTTGAATTATTGTCTACATTCCAAAGAAGTTTCAAGGAACAATAAATATATGTATACATATATACATATATAATATAAAATATATATTGTAATGGAAATATCTCCACCAAGAATACTGCCTCAGTTATTGAACATTGTTGTTTTTTTACATAAGAATTTTTTTAAGCTGAGAAGTGTAGGGGGGAAAATGTTATATTGTGTTTGACTATTTTCCAACTTGTATTTTCATATAATTTATATTTTTTAAAAGTGGGAATTTTAAAAGCAAGATTTTAAAAAAAAGGAAAAGCAGGTGCTTTTTAAAAAATTGGAGCTGAGGTAGCTTAGAGATGTAGCGATGTACATGTCTATGTTTTATTGTTTTTTTTTTTTAAGAAAATGCAAAAAAGCCATTTCTTATGGGGGAGATTTTTTTTTTCCATTTGTTTTAGTAGCTGATGCTGGCACATCATTTTGCTGGAGAGTTTTTTATATACTGTAGCCTGATTTCATATTGTATTTTAAACTGTGTGAGATTAAAAAAAAATCTTCATAATGATATGGTTTTGGCTTGATTTTTTCCTGTCTGTTTCATCGATTAATTAAAAAAATACATTTTGACCAACAAAAGCCAAGGGATGAAGGCACTTCATGACAATCTATTGGAACTTCAATAGTCGTGTTTTAGAACTTCCATATTCTATAATTTCACATTGTGTGAGTATTTTTCCTCAGAGATTTAGAACCAAAAATGATCTTTAGGAATCACTTATTCCAAACCATTCTTTCTGCCCTTATATTTCAGATGAACAAACAAAGTTTAGAGAACTGCATTATCAGTGGTCATACCATTAGTAAATGATAGGACTGGAATTCAAACTCAAGAGCTCATTCCACTATACCACACTGCCCCTACAACCCTACCAAAGATCACTTATCTTAGTCTCCATATCTTAGTCAGGAGTTATGATAGCCAAAAAAAAAAAAAAAACTTCACCTTGTGTCCAGCCTGCTGGTGATGAATTTCTTTGAAAATATCTAGACTATTCCATAGCCTTACAGACAAATTATGGTTAAGTGATTTGTCCAAAGTCACGGAGTTATCAAATATCTCAGGCAGTATTTGAACTCCAAGCTCAGCACTCTATCCACTATCTCCCCCCTGCCGCCCCTGCCCAAGAACCATGTTAGGAAGACCACTGAAATCAGAATCCTTGAATATACTGTGTCAAAGGTTTTGTCCTCATTGAAGTGCGTTTTGGTCTAAATTGAGAGGGACATATTCTAAATATTTAAAAGCTACTCAAGTAAGATAAACATTGATTTTCTGTTATAACTTCTAACACTAATTAGAAAAATCATTTGCCAGTGAATTCATTGGACTAGAAATCAAGAAGCTTGCTTCCTTGTTCTCCTCTCTGCTACTAATTTACTGTACAGTGATGGTGCTATGATATCCAACTTTTGTGACTCAATTCTTTCAAAGCAATTTAATTCAGTAAAAATTTTTGTGCCAGTTATTGGGCTGAATTAGTTGTAAAATTAGAATGATGATATCTGCCTATAAATCCCTTGCTGAGGTGCTATGAGATGAATTCAATTTTATTTGCAAAGAAAATTGAGCTCTTTGGAGAATGGTAGTCTATGACAAAATCCAAGGTTGTAGTATTCTAGTCATTGCCAAAACTGTAGAAGTTAGATGCTTTTAATTAACACCAGTGTTCCTAACATGATTCCCAGCCTACAGCTGGAATTTTATTTATATACATGTGCACACATACATATTTACACAGATATTATTCATACATACATACTTTGGGGGCTGAAATTGTTCACAAAAAGAGCTCTGTTTGGGGAAGATCTTGTTTCTCCAGTCCAGGAATTTGAGGTTTGCTGAGCATACATTAAACATTGGCTGTGTGGTCTAGTGGTCAGGGAACCTGACTAGTAGCTGGGAAGGATCTTGGGCTCTAAATTCCAGCTGAGCAGCCACCACCCACCGGGTGACCTTGGGCAAAGTGCTTGACATCCCTCTATTTCTGATTTCTCAGCTAGAAATCTGGGCAAAACCTCAAATCTTTTGTGGAACCTGAGGCCACATCTGAGCTACTCTACCCCTGAGTAAATAAGAGCAGGTTTCTGTCTCTCAAGGATTTGGTCTTGGAGGGTTTCTGAAGTATGATGCATCTGCTATCCCTTGATGTGACTATTTTATCCCTAACTTAAAACAAAACATGCTTAGAATGTTTCTCCAACTGAGATGGAGGTGGGGAAGAGGAAGTCTATGTCAGGAGTTCTGATGGTAGAGGTCTAGAGACAACTAGCAGTTGTGTGTTCTTCTGCAGAGGCCGAGAGCGATCGAAGCATGGAAGTGGTAGTGACGATGACATACGTTTGCTGAGTTTGCTGCTCTGGCAGGGTGGAGGGTAAATTCTAGACGGGAGGTGTGATGGAAAAGGTGATTAGGGCCTGGGTAGAGTATACAATTCCTTTGAGTTATACTTTTATCACTAGTTATTGTTACCAATGGCTGAGTACTGAAGAGCAATGGAACTCATACCAGAGAATAAATAAATGAATGAATGAACATTAAATAAATTCCATAAAATTACAAAGGAAAGAGATAATACTGAAATAAAGATGTACAATTTTCCTATCCAAATTCACCCCAGTCTAAGAACTGCTTTAGAGAACTTCCCTTCGTATCTGGTTTTCCTCAAATATAACTTCTCTAGATTGTGACTCAGTGATCACGGTCACAATGTGATCACAATTAGTAATAGCTGGCATCCATATATATCTTGAAGGTGTTTCAAAGTGCTTTTCATTTGTTATCTCATCTGTTCCTCCACGCTAGTTCTCTGGGACTCCCTCCAAACCAGATCTTCAGACCAGGAAGCACTGAAACAACAGTCCTCCAGGTGTCTAGTTGTCTCCAGAGTGTGGCTCTACCTTTTCATGTCTTTGCTGACTCCGTCCAACTTTGCCCCACATTCATTTCTCTAGCCTTTTTAGACTGAGAAATAGTCCAATGATCTGCACTGAAGCAAGAGGCTCCTTCCTGGCACCTTCCAGAGGTGGAGATGAACTACCGGGGATCTGAACGAGGTAAAAACTTGGGAAACTCCTATAGGGTAAGTAAGGAAGGCTAACAGGAAAAGATCTTCCGGTAGGGGAAGTAAGTGGTGGAAAATTAACTGTATTTTCCTTAGAACCTTTGGGTAGTTTGTTGTTGTGTTCGTCCTTCGTTGTCGAAGAAGACCGTGCCATCAGAGAAATGATGAAATGACTTGCACTTGACTTTGTTTTGAGTGAGGAAGGGCTATGCAGGTCACCAGCCTCATTTCTCCTCCAGAGCCATCTGAATCCAGTGACCTGATATTCATCAGGATGACTGGGGATGACCCAGGATGCACTGGGAGACCTTGACCCCTTTAGGCCAATGCCTATTCGGTACTCACTTAGGGTGAGGTAATGCTTGTTCAGTGAATAGGCCTGTTTAAGAATTAGTCAGGGGATGGCCCTTTTAATGAGGCAAAGAAAAATAATTACATCAGGCTGGGAGGGAAACAGCAACAGTTACTATTAACAATCACTCTTAAGCCAGGAGAGTCCAGAAAAGACCCCTTAAATGGAGCTTGGGCAGGGGTCTAGTGTGCAGAGATGACCAAAGGCTGTCTGTCCTTTGGTCTTTGCTGGTCCTGCAGAAAATGACTGAGGAGTCAGATTTCAACTCCGCCATTCTCCTTGTTTCTCTCTCCTCAGCTGCCTTCCCTTCTTTTCGTCTTTCCTGCCAGAGGAGAGAGCTGATTCTCTTAGATTGGGGCTGGCATCCTCCTGAAGTGTTTGTTTCCAGAGCATCTGGATTAATAGAGACGCTTCTTCCTACACATACTGTGCAGCCAGGAAATTAACAGTGGCCAACCGTCATGACTCATTGGAAGATACTCAATGAAAATAGGCAGCTTGGACTTCTTGCTACCCCATCTTACAGTTCCCATCCCTCCCATTCATGTTTCCTGCCCACCTTCTCTCAGTTGCAGTGTCTTCGGGGCACTGAGGTCAGCTGCGGCCACCTCATCTGGCTGGACACAGAGGAGCACGCAGACTGTCAGTAGCCACTTGTTGGAGATGGAGAGGGGTGCGAAAGATAGCCACTATCAGTCTCCTGTCCACTCCATACAGTGTCAGGGCAAAACAAGACTCTTAAAAGAATAGTCTTAATCCTTTGGCAGACAGACCCCCAGGACTCTCCATCTCTGATTCTTCAGCACAGGTCACCTGAGAGGTAGCAGACATCAAGAGATAACAGAAAGGTGGTGAAGGTCTCTTTAAACTTGGCCCACAGTCATTCCCAGACCAGTTATTTTTTTCCCTTTGACTTGCAAATTCACTTAGTCTCTCTCCTATGTCCCATCAGTTAGACATGCCTCTCTCTCCTAGTCTAACATCTTTCCTGGGAGGGGAAAACCCACAGTCTTAATGGGTGAGTAATACAGTTTGGAAGTTCTTTTCGCTAACTCCTCTAAGAGCAGTGTTGACCCATTTTTTCCTGACTTCTCTCTGCCGATTTAGGTAGAGGAAGTATTAACATGTGCTGGGTATACAATCAAATTAGATATTTTGAAAAGGAAAGAGTTGCAAGACACAGGAAGAACAATCTTGTCTCCTTTACAGCATTATTTATATGGTTCTGAAAGTAGTTCTGAAGGAACTGAGCGTAGTAGAGTGGAAAGAGGTCAGGCCTTGGGATTAAGGGAACTGACTTGGAATCGTAGCTGTTGTACTTCATTACTTTTGTGATTTTAGGCAAATCCTAGGAACTACTTGAACCTCTGTTTCCTCATCTAGAAAATGAGAGTGCTGGACTGGTATCTAAGTCAGGGGTGGGGAACCTGTGGCCTCGTGGCCGTCTAGGTCCTTGGGTGCGGCCTTTTGAATGGGTCCAAGTTTTACAGAACAAATCCTTTATTAAAAGATCAAATCCTATTTATTAAGAGGACTTGAGAACCTAGAGGGCCACCTGTGGTTGTGAGGCCACAGGTTTCCCACTCCTGCCTAAGACTCCTTCTAGCTCCAGCATTTGGTGAGCCTGGGGGATGGGGGAGTGGGGGAAGGAAACAGCTCAGATGCCTGTTTTCTCATGGGTAAGGATTAACTGATAAGAGGTTGTTAGCTCAGAGTAGTGTATTAGAACCCAGGAAAATGGAAAAATCTTTTCCCTTAAGCTAGTAGTTGTTGTTTGCTCTGAAAGAGGGCCAATGACCCCAGGCAGGTGATATCTGGACTTGCTAGTGAATTGGATTTAAGTGAGGCACCGCTGGGCAAAAGTCACTAGCCTCACACTCGTCTCTGGAGCCATCTGGGTCCAGTGGCAAAATATATAGATCCAGAAGACTAGGGATCTGCAGGGGTGGGCCCAGAACTCCAGACCTTGGCAATCCAGCTCTTCTCTAACCCTCATCGTAGGGGGGAAGTGAGGAAGCCTAGCCCCACTTGAAAGAGGAGAAAGTCAGTTGTATAATGGGAAGTTCTCTTGACTTAGCCTTATGGAAATTCCTGCACTGAGCTCCAACTGATATGTTAATTGGTCTCTTTTCTGTCCATTGCAAATAGATAACTAAGAACTGTGGCTGTAACCCACCAAGAATTCACTGAAACCCAAACTGACCCTGGAGACCTGGAGAAGAACAAACACTAGGAACTTTCACTGCAGACTTTTGGACAGCTTGTTTTGTTTTGTTTTGATTTCATTTTGGTTTTTTGCTAGTTAGCTCAGTTCCCTTAATGGCCCAGTCCATTCTGATCACCCTCTGGGTAGATTTGGGAGACTCCCTCGGAATCTGAAAAGAGAGTTGCCAAATACCAAGGGGGCCAGCAGTTCCCGAAGGCTAATCACAGTGATTAGGGAGTGCTGGACTGGTTATTCTTGGAAATCTTAGAATCCTCTATTTCAGAAAAGGAAAGGGTCTTAGAGACTTGGAGTCCAGGGGCTCTAAACTGGGTTTGAGGGGCTCACAGACAGATTTCAGGGAGTCTGACGACCCAAGTTCGTACTTAAACAGTTTATTATTCTGCTGCATGTAGTACTTTAGAAAAATCTAACAGAAGTCTGCCTCTACCCCCTATAATGTAAATTTCTGGGCAAAAAGCTGACCTCAAGTGATTACAGACTTACGCTGAAGCCCAAATAAGTCTAACCCTGGCAATTTTATAGATGGGGAAACTGAAACTCAGAAAGGTTAATTAATGATAGTAATTGCAATTTATAAAATAATAATCATTAAAAATTAAAATGTTTATTATTATAGCGAGTATTTGTGTAGTACTTTAAGGTTTACAAAGTGCTTTACTTGTGTTATCTCCTTTGATTTTTCACAACTGTTTCATAACTGTTTGAGTTAAGTGCTATTATGTCCATTTTATGATGAAGAAAACTGAACTGAATGAGGTGGAGGGACTTGACTAGCAGAGTTCAAATTCAGATCTTCGCAACTCCAGGAATATTTTTTGTAGATGACTTGCCTGTGGCCAAAAAGTAAATAATGTCAGAGGGCAGGATTTGAACCCAGAGCTTCCAGATTCTTAAATGGAATCCCCTCTCTACTATGTCGTTATGATAAGTGTTACCCTTTCCTTTCTCATATGGCTCTAGGAATGAACTTAAGAAAATGATTTTGAGCAACTGGGACCCCAAGAGAAACCCTAGATGTAGAAATTTTGTGACATAACAAGGTGCCGAATTATGAATGTTCCAGGTCTCACTGGGACCTTGTAATATATTTGTTCAATGTGGTCCTATAGCAGAATTCACAAAACTTACTAGCTTTTATATCTTACCTGGTGAGGAATGGTGACTATTGCCCTTTGATGCCCCCAAAGAGATAAAGAAATAGTTTCATCTTTCTAGCTGTGATGGGTCATTATGCATTCCAGCCTGCTCTGTGTCCTTCTTCTTCCTTTCCTCCTTCAGAGAGAAGCCATTTGATCCATAAACGGATCTGACCCAAAGCCCTTCTGTAGCTGACACCAGCTGTCTCTTCCAATCAGGATGCTAATCGCTCCTTGGAGCCCTGGGCACCTGCCTCCCAACTAGGCTGTAATTGGAAATGAACTTGGAGGGGAAGGGAAAAGTGGTTACCATTATTCTGAGGCAGCTGCATTCCTCAATAGCCTCCCAGCGCTTCCAGCACGTGGCTGTCATCCCCTTCTGGGTTTGATTCTAGGGGCCCGTTGACTACACTGTGCCCTTCTCCCTTCCCCCTAGCCTCCATCTTCTGTAGCAGCTCCTTTGCCAGTGCCCAAACTAGCCCCTGGCCTGGGAACCAGGGTCACCGGGGAAGCCTGGGATCAGTGTCAGATCAATCGTGTCAAAGAGAGTTTCCAGCTGATTCCCAACATTTCTACAATAAATTGGCCACCAATAATATCCATAGTAAACTCAATCCTGGCCTTGCTTACGTCCTTCTCGTTTGTCCTCATGTATTACCTGTGCTCCCTGAGAACCTTTCTCTGTGCTGGCTCTAAAGAAAGGTAACCGGATTTAGCACCAGAGCATCTGGCTCTGCTACTTGTTACCTAGGTATCTTTGGATAAATCATGTCACCTCTGTGAGTCTTGTTTCGCTCATCTTTAAAATATGGGGCTTGAACTAGAGGACCTCCAAGGTCCCTTTCGGCTTTCAATCCTATAAGGCTTTCAATTCTATAAGCCAAAATCAGAGGTTCTTAACGATTTTTGTGTCACAGACTTCTGGTGAAGTCTATGGACCCCTTCTCAGAATAATGTTTTTAAATAATTGAAAGAAATTCTCCATTTCAATTAGAAGTCAATGAGGATAAAGATGTAATTTTTTTTTCCACCCAGGTTCATAGGCCTCCTGAAATCCATCCACAGACTCCTAAGGGGTTAGAATTTGGGTTTTCCTCTTTCAAGATCCTTTCCTTTTGTACTCTACCTGGTGCTCAACAAAACAGCTTTCTTCTGAAGTAGCCACATCTCTTTGCATCCTTTTTGCTTGGCTCTGGTTTTAGTCTAGAGGAGCAGAAAATAAGAGAGTGATCTGGCAACACTGCTCTCAGCTTCTTTTGGGAGGATAACAAAAGAATTGGTGGCTCCTTTCATTGGTATCATTTTGACTTATGTCACCAGGTATTTCTTGAATTTTAATCTTGTTTCCTTTCTCTGGATCTTTCCCACTTGATGTACTTTAAAAAAAATTAATTTATGGAATAAAACTAGCGTTTCTATGCCATAGTATAATTTAAAAAAGATGATCACACATGAAATTGTAAATCTGTTATGTACAATTTGCTTTTCCTTTTAAATATATAATAATGTTATTATTCGTTCTTTTTTTCTTTCTTCTCTCCTCTGTCTTCCCTAGTGATGGTCAACGTTTGATGCAAATATGTATCTATCTATCTATCTATCTATATATATGTACACACATACATATGTGTATAGATAACTATATATAGAAATGTATACACACATTTACATATGTAAAATTATCCTGTACATCTATTTATCAGTTCATTCTCTGGATGCTGATAGCATCTTTTTTTATATGTTCTTTATTTTTAATTTGTATATTTATAATATTCAAAATAACTTGGTCATTCTCAAAACAATAATGCAATTACTGTATACACTGTCCTCTTGGTTCTTAGCACTTGACTCTTCACTATTTTGAGTGTCTTTTCATGCTTTTGTAAGATCAATGAGTTCGTCATTTCTGATGGCACAGCAGTATTCCATCACAAACATACACCATATCTTGTACAGCCATTCCCCGACTGATGGGGATACTTTCAATTTCTAGTTCTTTGCCACCACAAAGAGAGCTGCTATAAACATCCCATTCACATTCAAAGTTAGACTAATAATTCAGAAATCTTATTTTTACTATTTTCTTTCTCAGTCTCTCTTTTTACCCTTTCCCTGTTACCTTATTTTCTCACCCTCCCAGTCTTCCCAACCCCAATCCACACACCCCTCCAAAAGCCTACTTCCTGTTCTTAATCTTTTCTTTCCAGCTCTCAGAATTATAGAGATGCAGATTACAAAGGATCTCAGAAGATGTTTAGTCCAATCTCTTCCCAGAGACATAACTGGGAATTCTGGCACCGAGGGCAAATCCAGTTGAGTCAGGTGGCCTCTCAAGTTATGTGTCTGTGTATAGGGGAGGAATGACACATAAAATAACACACGTTTGTGTGTGGGAGCGTGTGTGTGAGTGTGTAGTGTCTTGGAGACAAATCACTGGTGTTGAGCAGAGTGAAAAATTAGGAATATGAAGTATTTGTAAAGGGTAGTTGAGGACAGTGAGTCAAAAGCTGATAAACTTACTGGGGAGGAAGAGGAAGAAAATGAGAACGTGACCAATATGTTCATAGATAGCAGCTATAATGATTTGGACAAGATGAAGTCAGTCATTAAGGAAAAAAAGTGATGACTAAGTCATGTCTGACAGTGGCAATGAGGAGCTGAGAAGGCCAATTTCTCCCCCTAGCCCTGTGGGTCAGTAGGTGTGATGGACGTACCAAACCTTGAAGAGGGTACCGGGAGCTGGGGTGTCTCCAGGAGAAAGTGAGGTTTCTGTGTGCATCAGAAGATGGAAAGAATGTGAGAGAGGTCCTAGGATGAAAGAATCATAGGTTTAAAGTTGGAAAGGACCTTCAAAGTTCCCCCAAGTCCAACTCCTGCGTTTTAGAGATGAAGAAATGGAGGTACAGGAAGGCAAAAAATTTTACCTAAGGTCACCTGGGGGAAAAGTGGTACTTCTCTGTCTCTAATTCCAGCTACTTTTCTTTGGCATCACAAGAGAAACACCTCCTCCCCACTTCCCTCATCCTCACCCCCAGAACATAATGGAAAGTTACATCAGAGGATTGTGACTAAGACACAGCTCGAACTAAGTTTACCATAGGAATTTTTGGCAGCCAGCTGGAAGCTACTTTTAATATTGATCTCCCCAGCTGATCCTGCCTAAACAGCTGAAACAATAGTCTTGTGACTTGGGTAACCAGGACAATTGACTTGTTTACCTGTCTGGGGTCTGGGTGGAAGTTGGAGATGATGTAGGGATATGTAACCCATTTGAACCTTGTGGAAAGACAACTGTGAGAGAGATATGACAACTCTGGGACCCTGGGGCAATGGTGACCCACCTAGACAAGGGAATGAAACTAATAGTAGTATGGCTGGTGCTGAAAGGGGGAGGTAGGTGCAAAGCATCAATTCAACCCTTTCCCTTTCTCCCCAACACTAATACAGGTAAGTATTTAGGTAATCACTGAATGGACTTTGCTTCAGTCAAACTGATATTTGGATCTCTGAAACCTCAGAAGATAGCTTGGCGTTCATGGGCTGGATTTTTTCCTTTCTTCCCTACTTACTTATTCTATCATCTTAAAAAACAAACTGGGACAATTAACTCTTTTCCCCCAAGTAACTCTTTTATGATTTTTTGAAATACAGCACTTTAAAACCAGGCTTTGATAAATCCCATTGGGATTTAAATGGAGCTACTAGATCACGTCTTAAGCCCAAACCACTCTGGTTCTTGGGGCAGCTAGGTGGTGCAGTGCATAGAGCACCAGTGCAGGAGTCAGGAGGACCTGAGGTCAAATCTCACCTCAGACATTTGACACTCACTAGCTGTGTGACCTTGGGCAAGTCACCTAACCCCAATTGCCTCATCCTGGGTCATCTCCAGTCATCCTGATGAATATCTGGTCACTGGATCCAGATGGCTCTGGAGGAGAAGTGAGGCTGGTGACCTGCACAGCCCTCCTTCCCTCAAAAACAAAGTCATGTGTAAGTCATATCATCATTTCTCTGATGTCATGGTCTTCCTCAGCAATGAAGGATGACCACACACACTCTGGTTCTCACTGATTGACAAGCAACAAATCCCAGCCCAAGCCTCACTTGGTCATTGTTCTGTTATGATGGCTCAGAGTGAGTGTAAATAGCAATTGTTTTTATTTTGTCCAGAAATCCTGTCCAGAAATCATCTCTTTCCAGACAGGTTTTTTTTTTTTGTGAATAGGTAAAAGAGGCTGTTTTTTGCCTCATTTTTTACCTTGCCTTAATTACTGAATGAGTGTGGCCTCAAACAAACTGAGACCTGGGAACGACCTTACCTTAAAAAGACCAAGATCTCCCACTGCATTCATGACCATCTCTAGTCGTCCTGATCTGTATCTGGCCTCTGGACCCAGAAGCACAGCCCTCCAATTCACTTGCAAGTCATGCCATCACCTCCCTGATGTCATGATCCTCTTGGAGAACAGAAGATAGCAACAACAAACCACACATACAGCAATAGAAACAGCTCTGGGATGTTTATGTATGGGCTGCAGCCTAGTGGCTTTGTGTTCGTTCTGACTCTGCCTGTATCTTTATACAAATCTTCATTTCAACATCCCAGATACACGCATCACCATCATATGAAAGCCTCCAGTGAAAGGCAAGTCACTACCTCCTTAAGGGGCCCATTCCACTTGAGACAACTGGGATTGTTAGAAAGGTTTCCTTATATGGATACGAAGTCTGCTCATCTCCCCTGTCCATGCATTGCTCCTTCTTGATGGTCTTCTGGTATAGTGGAAAATGCTGTGGATTTGGAGTCTGACACTAAATTCTGACTCTGCTGCTTACAGAGTGTGTGACCTTGGGTAAGTCACGCAATACCTTCTGGACCACAGTTTCTTCATCTGTAAAATGGGGATGATAATTCCTTCATAAACTACACCCATAGGGTTGTCGTGAGGATCGAATGAGATATACGTGAGGGGCTTGGTAAAACCTAAGGTGCCACAGCAGTATCCGCTATTATTGTACCCTTTGACTAAGGCATGATTCTTCTACTTGAGGGCCCCCACCTACTAAGTCTCTGCTTGAAAGTAAAGAGCCCTGGTGGTTTCTTCACATGTTTTCATCTTGGCATGGATGCCTTTTCTTTTGCTGTTCTTTATCACCTTTCTCTGGATATGCTCCAGTTGGTTCATTAACATCTGAAAAGGTGGTACCGAAACTAAACACAATCATCTAGCTGTGGTCTGAGTATGGAATAAAACATTATAACATCTATCACTTCCCTTGATTCGGACACTACATTATAAGATTTCCATAGAGAGACAGAAAGAGTGTGGAGTAGAGGAAGGAAGAAGTAAATATTTATTAAGTGCACCAGGCATAAAGAACTAAGCACTTTTCAAATATTATCTATCCCCTTTGCTCCTTACCCCAGTGTTATGAAATAGATCCTATTACATTCCTATTTTACAGATGAGGAAACTGAGGCAGAGTGAGGTGTTAAATGATTTTGGCTCCACATCTAGCAGGTATCTGAGGTCAAATTTGAACTCAAACCCTTTTGACTCTAGGCCCAGCTCTCTAACCACTGTACTACCTAATTGCCTTAGTGACAGGAGGATCTGGCTACAAATCTTGACACTGCCACATCTTGGCTTGGTGATCCTGGACAAGTCACTGCCTCTCAGCACACTGGACAAATCTCTATATCTAATCATTAAAACTAGATTTTATATCACTCTATAAGTTTTACAAAGCACTTTATACATGTCACCTCCTTTTATCCTTCCAACAACCCGGTGGGGGAGGTATTTTTTATTATCATTTTACAGTTGAGAAACTGAAGCTGAAGGAGGTTGGGGACTAGACCAAGGTCACACAGCTAAGGAAATGACTGAGCTCAAATTTGAACTCAGGTCTGTCTGACTCTAAGTCTACAACTATGAGATGGAGATCAACCCCAGAGGGTGTTCTCACATCAGTGATTGAATCACACTGATGCAATCCTAGGTCTAGACCAAAAAAATAAAATAAAACGGTTTAACTGTTGGTTGTCATTTAACACTGTTGACTCATACTGACTAACTCCTTTTGAGTCCATTCAATTCCCCAGGTCTTTTTCACCTGAGCTGTTTAGTCATGTCTTGGAAATTCTGGCTCTCTCCTCTACCTTTTTCCTTATCTTTACAATTTTTGCCATCTGACTTGTTCTCCCTGCCTCCCCATCTCCCTCTTCTCTCCAGCTTCCCCCTCTCCTCTCCAGAATACACACATCTCACATTTCTTAAGGTAGCAGTTGCCAGAAGGGAAATGTCAGATTCTTCCTACTGTCCCTTCTCCCCACCCCCACCCCCATAATTGTTTAAAAATCCGGTGCCTCAATTTCTCTTGAATTTCCCAAAAGAAGGCAAAACCTAAGTTTTCCAAGCCAAAGTTCTTCCATATCCAGGCTAAAGAGAGGGGAGTCAGTATCCCGCCTGTCTTGTCTCACTGGCCTGAGTTGTAGGCACCAGGGTCCCAGTTCAGGCCTCTAAGGCCTGGTGGCTCTTGTAACTGCAGGTGGGTAGCCTCAGCTTCTGGATCTGAGGGGATGGAAAAGCAGAATATTGCCAGGACAAGCTCTGACACTCAGCATTTTCCATTCCTCCTTGTACCGCTTGTTTTCCTCTCTGGGTCTCTGCCCCCTCCCTTGAGTGGGGACTTCTGAATGGTGTCCAACAGCAATGTTTGGCCCCGTCCAACATGGTCTCCCCCTCCCAAGTTTCTGAGCCCTCTTGTCTCCGTCTGCCGGTGGGCAGAATGGGGAGTGGGGAGACTGGTTGGTCCTTGTTGAAAGTCCCTCACACAAAGTGCCATTGTATGGGTCTAGTCTGTGGGAGAAAAATGAAGGGATTTCAAAATCAACGGCAAGTTATTTTTATCCATGGAAAGGCTGAAATGCCTTTATTTTCCATTCTGGAAAACAAACCTTAAGGGATCTTTGTGCTGCCAATAGTGTTTTCATTTACTCTGGTATTTAAGTATTTGGGAGGCTTCTGGTAAGATGTGGGCACAGATATAGAATCTCAGAACTCTGTATCCCAACATGTAGCTCTAGTTGAGCATAAGCCTTGGTGGAAATAAATCAACTAACAAGCAATAATTAAGCACCTTATATGGGCTAGATATTGGGCCAGATGCTAGGGATACCAAGCCAAAAATGAAATAGGCCCTGCCTACAAGGCACTTACATTCTAGAAGAAGCTGTTCAGATTATTTGTAGTCTCTACAATTCTCTAAAAGCCATTCACCTGACGTGAAGCTTCTACAGGGCCCTAGAAAGACACTTTATTCCTGAACTAGAGGGTGCCCTTCTTATTCCAGTTCACACTACTATCCTCCCATCCTCATGGTTGATCATCCAAGGTACAAGTGCTTTGTGTTCCTCCCTACCTCCTATTATCAGTCCTTGGAGCATGAGTGGGAACTGAGATGATCCGTTAGTATTTCTTCAGAGAAAAAAGAATAATAGCCCAGGTAAGCTGTCAGTCAGCTGAATGGACTCCTTTGGGTGGTCATTGGTTTCCCTTTGCTGGAGTTTTTCAGGCAAAAGCCTGAGTACTTGCTCTGTGTTTTCGGGAGAGGATTCTGGCTTAGGTATGGGATGGAAGACAGTTGCTGAGATCGTTGCTGAGATTTTGTGACATGATTTTTGCAGCATTTCGAAGTTTGCAAAGAGCTTTTCTCTTCCCAGCTCTGAGTATACATGTTATCATCAGCTAAAAATCTCCTGCCATGTTTTGCACCACATAATTTTTTTTAATTAATTGCCTTTTGTTTTTATAGTGATTGTTTCCAGTTTGCTTCTTCCCTCTCACCTTGACGTACACATAGTGAGTGAGCTTGACCCTGAAACTCAGTTGAACAAAATCAATAAAAAATAATGTGGTCGACAGAAAGGACAACTATGTTTGAATCCTGCTTCTGACACATTGCTTTTGTTAACTGGGCCAAATTATTTCATTTTTCTGGGTCTTAGTTACCTCATTTGTAAAATGAGGGGTCAAGACTGAATGGTTTCTGAGGTTCCTTCTAGACCTATGATTCTATACTACATCTGACAGCATATGTATTCTGTATATATACATATACATATACATATACATATATATTCATATATTCTATACCCAACCAACCCATTCCCCCTACCCCTCCTTTTCAAGGAAAAGAGGTTCATTTCCTCTTCTCTTCTCTGGTGTTAAATATTGGTCATAATTTAATGTCTGTATTCCTTCATCTATAAAATGAGGGGTTGGACTGATGATCTAAGGTCCCTTCTAGATCTCAGTCTATGATCTTTACAACTAAAACTATTGTATCATTTTAGTGTTCTTCTTGCTTACACTGTAAGAGTCATGCATATTGTTTTTCTGGTTCATGCTGCATCGATTCATTCAAGTCTTTCCTTGCTTCTCTGAATTCCTCATATATGTCATTTCTTATGAAGCAATAATATTCCATTACATTCATATACCATAATTTATTTAGCTTTTTTTCAGTTAATGGACAACTAAGTTTTTTTTTTATTACCACAAAAAGGGCTACTATGACTATTTTGTTATATATGAAACCTTTCTGTCTTTGATCTTCTTGGAGTACATGCCCAGTCATGGGACCTTTGGATCAAAGAGCCGTCAATCATTTCTGGGAAGAACTTTCAGCAAGGTGGAGCAAAGTTTCTGCTATTCCTTCTGTCTGACAACTAGAAGCAACCAGGGACTTATAAGGAGGTTCCTCCCCAATAGACTCAATTATTGACACCTAAGAAATGGTGGGTAGGAAATATTCATGAGGGGGGAGGCTGGTCCTGAGTCTATATTCTTCAACACAACACTGAGTAGATGATAAGAGGGCCAAGGGTATGTGTGTGTGTGTGTGTGTGTGTGTGTGTGTGTGTGTGTATTGGATCCCCAGCTAGTTGTAATAAAGGGCCTTCTGCAGTTGAATTTTTTGGTTCCAGTCCAGTTCCCAGCAGACAAATATACTCATCACAGAAAAAAGCACAACTCTCCCACAATTGGCAGTAATTAGCCCCCAAATCTAGGCAGCCTAGCCAACAGACTCAGAAATGAATGAACCATGCAAACTGAAGTCCCTTCTCCACCCTGTTGGCAGCCTCTCTGAGCCAAGACCTTGGCCTTTTGTCAGAAGGAAACATAGTAGGGGTGTGGGGAGGGTGGATATCTGGAATGATGGAGCTATGTCAATAAAAAACCTCAGTCTGATTCAGTCAGAAGAAGAGGGAAATTTTCTTTAGACAGGGAACCCAGGAAATATCTGGAAAGGTAAGAGATGCGGGAAAGGCAACCATGGACCCATACTCGGAGCTTTAAAGTCAAAAGAGATGGGAAAAAGGGCTTACTTCTAGATCAGGAAAAAAGGTCCTAGCTCTGAGAAGAAGGACTTTATAATTCACAGAATACTTTCTTCACCATGACTTTGTGAGATTAGTAGTGCTAATAGTACTACTCCATTTCACCCATGAAGAATCAGAGGGATTGTGAAGTTGAAACTTGCCCAAGTCTACACAAGCTTTCTAGCAAACTGTTGAACCAAGACCCAAATCCAGCCCTCCGCATCGCACTGATCTGAAAGGTCCTTGCCCCAACTCTTGGAAGCCTCAAGAGAGTTTCAGACCCATGCTCCTACCCTGGGACCTTCCACATAATCTGACTTTCTACAATTAGTCAGGGGCCAACTCCCCATGAACCATCAGAGAAACTTTTTCTGAGAATTTTTTAAGTGAAATTGACCTCAGACAGCTGACAGATTCTGACACACAACTCTGTCAGATGCAGAAAGAATGGGCTAAAAACTATTCACAGATACCCATGCTATGCTGTTAATGTAGGAATTAAAATAGATTTCATCTCTCATATAAGAGCAGTAGATTCCTGCAAGAGCTAGAGAGCTGGTCATTCTTCCCAGAGAGGATGAGAAGCTGGGCCTGGAAAAGAGACAAGAGGGAAATTTACCTGGTTATAGATCCATAAATGACATCATCCACATGTCCTCCTGCAATCTATTCCAGACAGGTAAGTGAGGGTAGTCTGAGTCATGATTTCAGTAAAAGGCAGCACCTGGTGAGGGTAATGCTTCATTCTTTCTTCCTGACTGTACCTGTGCCTTTGAGCTTAGAGTGATGCCCCTAAATACAAAAGAATCTTTAGTTGTAATAGTACCCCTCAGAACTGGGAACCTTCCCTCCTCTCTCCCTCCCTTCTTATCTCTGGCACCAGGGGCAACTAGGTGGTTCAGTGGATAGAGCAGGACCTGAGTTCAAATCGCACCTCAGACACTTGACACTCACTAGCGGTGTGACCTTGGGCAAGTCATTTAACCCCAATTGCCTCTTTCTGGGTCATCTCCAGTCATCCTATGAATATATCTGGTTACTGAATTCAGATGACTCTGGGGGAGAAGTGAGGCTGGTGAACTGCATAGCCCTCCCTCACTCAAAAATAAAGTAAAATGTAAGTCATGTCATTATTTCTCTGATGGCATGATCTTTTTTCAGCAACGAAGGACAAACACACACATCTTTGGCACCTAGTACATAATTGAAACAACACATTCTTATTGATTGACTGTTTCTGTATATAGGACTCCAGTCTGGGTCTATTTTCCCAACTCTTGATTGCATTGGTGGACCAAGTCCCAAGAGAGCACAAGCTACTTCTCAGAGCTCTGGGGGTGACCATGGGGAGATATGTTTTTTAGTAGTATGGTTCATGAGCCTCAACTGGTGTGCTTCTCCTTGATTATCAGCCAGAGGACTCAATTAGCTTTTATAATAGTTATTTACTGAGAAGATATAGTAAAAAGAGTTGGCACCAAAACATTCTACCAAAACCCAGAGTAGGTGTGAACTCTTTCACTTTGGACACATAAAGTTGGCTCAAATTTAAGGCATAAAGTTAATGAAGTACGTGTGTAAAGAAGGCATATGGCCAAGAAGCATTTCCGGAATCTTGCCTGGAAGCCTTCTCTCTTTGTGGAGTCCTCATGAAGCTGACTTTAAGGGATTATGTTAGTGATAAATCAGTTGCTCTGCTGAGATGGCTCTTTGCAGGGTGAGGCATCTCTGTAGAGGGATTGCAGGGCATGCTAGAGACAGCTTATAACCAGTTTGGGAAAGTTAATTATTACATTTTCAGCGTGAACGTTTATATTTATAAGCCTGCAAATGGTACAAATCAAGGCTTGATTTTTTTTTTAATTGTCTAGACGTAAGAAAGTAATAGAGAAAATGTGAATAATGCAGATTAAACTTAAAAGTGTACCATGTGCACTTTTTCCTCCAGAGAGCTGGTTGTTAAACACTTACCAGCATCACATTTTTCGCATCACTGTTGTTATTGGTTGAACCAATGCAGTGATCTACTGTCTGGCCACTTACCTACTGCTCTGCGATCTCCACAGATCTGTTAGTGTTTACAAGGTTTCTGTCTAGGTGCTTACCTGGTAGCCCTCCACCTCTTGTGTTTATTATTAATGACTTCATTAGATTCTTATACTGACTCCAGCGGCTGTTGGAACCCCAGGATCTTCTGAACTCACACAACATAGTTTGGGGTAAGGGAAGAGCATGAAAGAAAGGAAAAAACTCTTCTGCTTAAGTAATTCTTTCGTAGGGACCCATCTGGATGGGGCTCTTTCTAGCAATGGAAGACTGCCTGCTGGTGGACTGTGCAGTTCTGAACTCATTTCCTATCTTCCAACTCTGTCTTGTGATAAAAAAGCACATCTAATACTTGGGTCCAGAGGTATATTTGATTTTTTTCAGTCAGTCATAGGAAATTTCCTGTATGGAAGTCATCCATATTCAATTATTAAATACTTGATTCTTCTCAAATTAATTAAGAACGTGGTCAAACCTAACTTATATTTTTGACTGATTGATTCAATCAAGATGCCTAGGTCTTTTGTGATTACATTAATTGGTATTGGGGTGACAACCCTCTCTCTTTACTCAGAGCTTCCCGGATCTGCCTCTTGTAGTAGCAAAGAAACAATGGTTTATTCATAATCAGTCTCTGGTATCTTGCTCTCCTGTTGGGTGTTGTTTTAGACCAGGAAGTAAGTAAAAGGTCCTTGTTTACATATCACCAAAACAATTTAATTTAATCCATCCACTAATCAGCCAATTCAATGGGGAAAGAAAACACCCAAAATCAGTTATTTGGTGGCACATATACTAAACTTATTTAGTTTTCATTTCGTTAGTTACTTAGATGGCTCACTTGTTAACCTGTGTGACTTTGGATAACTCATTTAACCTCTCTGGGCCTCTATAAAATAAGCTGGGGGAGAGGCAGAGAGCTTAGGATAGATAGGTTCTATTATCTCAGAAGTTATTTATATCAGCACTGAGATGGCTGAGGCCATAGGAGTGAGGTGGTATTATTGAAAGAACTCACAATCAGGGTAAAAGAAAGCTACGAAGATCCTGGGGCTGCATAGGGGCATGGCAACTCTACACTCTCTCCTGGTTATAGCATGCAGTCCGCAGTATTTTGTTCAGTTTGGGGCCCTACTGCTTAGGAAGGACATTGATAAGATGGAGATGGCCCAGAAAAGGCCAATCAAAATGGTGAAAAACCTCAAATGCATGATTTCTGAAGATCAGTTGGAGAAACTAGGGATAATTAGAAGAGAGAAGACTAGAGAAAAAGGAGGGTGTGGGGAGGCAAAGATCCTAATATTTATCATCACATACTTGAAAGGCTGGCATGTGGAAAAGGGGTGAAGCATTCTATTTGGTCTCAGAAGATCAAACCAGGAGCAAGAGACAAAAATTGGAGGGAGGCAGATTTAGGTGTCACATAGGAGAAAACTCACCAATAACTAAAGCTATCCCAAAGTGGGGTAGGCAGCCTTAGGTAATTCCATAGGTCTTTTTGTAAAGACTAGACAAGCACCTGTTGGTTGTGCTTTACTGGGGATTCTTCCTCAGATGGCCCCTGAGGTTGCACTGGACTCTGCCAGTTTGGATTTAGATGCTATTAAGTATTCTTCTGCTTTAGGATTATTCATTATATGGGATGTAAAAAAGAGATTATTTTCTCTCCTCCTTAAAGAGAATTCCTTGTGGAATCAAGATGATTAAGCATTTTTCCTTAATTTTTATTTTTTTTTGTTATTCTGAACTTGATAAACATCAACAAACAAGAATATTTCTACAAACAAAAGAAAACATAAAAAGATTGCATATGAAACTATGAATCTCCATTACGTAACATGTGATTTTTAATAATCAAGACTTGGTTACTAACTAGCGAGGCAAATTACTCAACTTCTGTTTCCCTTAGTTTCTACATCAGTAAAATGGGAGTAATGATAGCATCTACTTCCCAGGGCTGCTGGAAGATCAAATGAGACTATTTGTAGTGTTTTGCAAACCTTAAAATGCTCTAGAAATGCTAGGTATGCTAACTAAATGATCAGTTTAATATGTTGATCTCAAAAATGTCCTGCTTTGTTGCCCACTGAACTTCCTTCTATTCTCTTCTGGGCACTAAATAAAAGTTTCAGTGACACTTTTCTTTTTTTAGCATCACTATTGTTAGCTTTTCTTTCCTTCCCAATCCCCCACCCTTCCAAGTAAAAAAAAATCCTACCTAGTAATAAAAAAAAAATCTATAAAAAGCAAGTCAACACATTGACCATATGTATGTGTCATTTTCCACCTCTACTCTGTCACTTCTCTGTCAGGAAACAATTAGCATATCTAATATTAAAAACTGGTACCAGTTCACTATTCGTTTTGGTGGTACAGTGCCTACTCTCTATTCTGTACCCAACCATGGGTTAGACTGAGTTTAGTTCTAGGGAGTTTGGCCCTTAATGGAATGTGGTTAGACTAAATTTTTTCACATTTTTGAGCTTATTACATTTCTACACTGTTGTTCAGTTGTCCGACATTTATAACCTCATTTGGGTTTTTTGTGGCAAAGATACTGGAGTGCAAATTTATCATTTAATTCTCCAGCTTACTTTATAGATGAAGAATTTAGGCAAAGAGAGTTGTGACTTGCCCAGGGTTGCACAGCCAGTGTCTGAGGCTGAATTTGAACTCACAGATGAATCTTGCTTTCTTCAAGTCTGACTTTCTATCCATTTTGCCACCTAGCTGCCCCCCACTATAGGATTTTACTTATTGACTAAAGGGCCTGCCCCTAAAATGGAAATAGGTGGGCATGACAGTAGATCCTGGTACTTTTTTCAAGACCAGCCAATATTATCTCAGAAGGGCTCCACATCAGAGTTTTGGCTTCTATTTTATTTTTGGTCACAATGACTTATGAAATCATCTATCACAGTATGAATGCTTTTAGAACTTGTATTAGATTGAATATTTGCTGCTGTTTTGTTGTTCAGTCATGTCTGACTCTTTATATCCCCATGGACCATAGTATGCCAGGCCCTTTTCTCCTCCACTATCTCCCAAAGTCTGTTTGTTGCTTCCATGACACTATCCATCTCATCCTCTGGAATCTCCTTCTCCTTTTGCCTTCAATCTTTCCCAACATCAGGGTCTTTTCCAATAAGTTCTGTTTTCTCATTATGTGGACAAGTATTTAACCTTCAGTTTCAGTATTTAGCCTTCCAGTGAATAACCTAAATTAATTTCTTTAAGTATTTACTTCTTTGACCTCCTTACTGTTCCTGGGAACAGTCCAGGGACTCTCAAAAATCTTCTCCAGTATCTCAGTTCAAAAGTGTTGATTCTGCAATGTTCAACTTTCCTTACAGTTTTTTTCATAGCCATACATTATTATTGGAGGAAAAATAACTTTTATTCATATATGAACCCTGTCAAAAAGCAATGTCTGTGCTTTTTAATATCTTGTCTAGATTTGCCATAACTTTCCTTCTGAGGAGCAAGCATCTTTTAATTTCATGGCTTCAGTTGCTATCTGGAGTGATCTTTGAGACTAAGAATACAAATAACTGAGAAAAGAAGGAAAGCAAAAGGGAAAGTAAAAAGAGAAAGATATAATACAGAATTCCAGAGAATAGTGTAAGGAGAGAAAAGAAGATTTCCTTAAAAGAGCAATGCAAGGACATAGAAGAAAAGAATTAAATCGGAAAGACGAGGTCTCTTCAAGAAAATTTGAACTATCAAAGAAATGTTTTATGCAAAAAATGGACAAAATAAAAGACAAAAATAGTAGAGACTTAACAGAAGCAGAGACTACGAGTGGCAAGAATACACATAAGAACTATGCAAGAAAGATCTTAGCATCACCAGTAACCAAGATGGTGTGGTTACTAACCTAGAGAATGAAGTCGGGGGTCTCTAGAAAGCATTATTAACAATAAGGCTAGTGGAGGTGATGGAATTCCATCTGAGCTATTAAAAGCCCTAAAAGATAATGCTGTTAAAATTCTACACTCAGTATGACAACAAATTTGGAAAATTCAACAGGGGTGACTGGATCGGAAAAGATCAATTTATGTCCCAATCCTAAAGAAGGGCAATGCCAAAAATGTTCAAATTACTCAACATTTGCAACTCATTTCACATGCCAGGAAGGCTATGCTTAGCATATTACAAGCTAGGGTTCAGCAATATGTGAAATGAGAATTATGAGAAATGTAAGCTGGTTTCCAAAGAAGCAGAGGAACTAGAGACCAAATTGCCAACGTTCACTGGATTATGGAGAAAGCAAGGAAGTTTCAGAAAAAAAAAAACCCTACTTCTGCTTCATTGACTACAATAAAGTCTTTGTGTGTGGATCTCAATAAAATGTGGCAAGTTCTCAAAGATATGGGAGTATCAGATCATCTTACTCATCTCCTAAGGAGCCTGTATGAGGATCAAGAAGTAGCAAATAGAATCAAAGATAAAACAACTGATTGGTTTGAGATGGATCAAGGAGTACAACAAATTGTATATTGTCACCTTACTTATTTAACCTATATGTAGAGCACATCATGCAAAATACCAGGATGAATGGATCAAAAGTTTGAACTAAGGTTACCAGGAGAAATATCAATAATCTCTGACATGCAGATGATACCCCTCTGATGGGAGAAAGTGAAGAAGAATTAAGAAACCTCTTGATGAGGACAAAAGAAGAGAGTGTAAAATCTTGCCTGAAACTTAACATTAAAAAAAAAACCCAACACCATGGCAACTAGACCCATCTCTTCCTGGAGAATAAAGGGAGAAGAAATAGAAGTAGTTTCAGATTTTATATTTTTGAGTTCAGAGATCATTGCACAAAACTCCCAGTATTTTGAACTATTTAATAAGGTCAGAATTTGTATGGAGGCCCTCCCTTATGGACAGTCTTTAGTCAGTCAATCAATAAGCATTCATTTAATTCCTACTATTTGTTAGTTACTGTGCTGAGGATTGGGGATAGAAAAAGAAGTAAATAACCATCTTTTCCTTCAAGGAAGTTATAATACAATGGGAGCATTCTCCATGACTAAATACATGCTTATAAAATTAGAGATGCAGTCTTGAATTCAAAAGTAATAGATCCTTAATAAGTTTAATAGTCCCTGCTGCTATTATTCAACCATATATGTTAAGCTCTTCCATGGAAACTTTAAAAAATGAAATTCTTAAGATATTTAATTACTTGGACACATATTATTTCCCCTTAGTAGAATGTAAGATCATTGGGGATTGGGCTTACTCATTTTTGCTTTTAGATCCCCAGTGCCTAGCACAATGTGTTACAGGTAGTGGACACTTAAAAATGTTTATTGGATCTAATTAAATTGAAATGGTACAACTTCTTTTCAAGAGAAATAAATGAGTCCCCTATGCAGGGATCCAGCCAGTTGCTTTAGTCACATTAGCACTGAATTTTAACCAACTGATCCACCCAGCCACAGACAATATTAGGATGTGGTCAGAATGATTAAGGAGAAGTTGGATATAGGCTGGCCTTTTGAGTATCCTCCTTGCTTGACTATCTAATCAATAGATTGTCAGATCAGATAAGAACATAGTGGTGACATGGCCAAGCCCTCAGAGACCCCCAGATGAATGTAACTGAATAGATAATGTGCAATGATGGATTTTTATTGCTTTTGTTCTGCCAGAAATGGAGTGGTTCTCGGGCATTATAATAATCTTCTGGATGTATATGGCGTGTTTTCTTTTCAAAGTGCTTTCACAGGTATTATTTCATTTGAGCTTTAATGTATCTGTCCATATGCAGTATGTAAGGGAAATATTACAAACTCTGCTTTACAGATTAGGGAACTGATGCACCGAAAATGAAATGACTCCCCCAATTTTATATGGATTTAGTGGGAGAGCTAGGATTACAATTGCTATTCCCTACTATGCAACATGATGCAATTACATTACATTATAGGGGGGAAAGAATTGTGGGGAGGAAAAGAGAACCATCTCTAAGTGTTGGGGGGAAAATATTTTCTGATAAACAGAGGTATTCCCAAAATGGAGTGGATTTTCTTTTCAGTTAGTCAGTTTCTCACTACTTTTTCGAGTAGAGTAGAGTCCAGGTGACCAAGTGTCAGGGACATTGTAGAAATTATTCCTGACTGAATACACATTGTACTAGTTAGTTAATATCTGAGGTAGGGAGCTTTCAACTTTGAGATTCTACAATTCTAAATCTCAACCTTTGTGAACCTCCGTTTCTCCATCTATAAAATGGGAACAACAATATCTATATTACCCATCTCATGAAGTCACTGTGACAAAAAAAAAAGTTTTACGAATGTTAAAGTGTGAAATAAATGCAAATTAATATTAGTTTACATGTTTTATCCATTCAACATGTGCCTTGAAAACATATGGAAGGCAGGAATAATTGTAATACATACTACACTTCCTGCTCCACCCTGTCTAGCACCTAGCATGCAATAGTTGGATGATAAAGACTGTTTTCATTATTTGACTAGCTGCGTCTCATAGAAAATTTACTGGATGGATTTTTATTTGGGTAGAGGGATATTTAATCTATATTTAACCTACTTAGAGATTAACTAACATAACTTTTTTTAACCCCATTGTCACAATAGATTGGAGCAAAGGGATAAGAGAGATGATTTTGTTACAGTCACAGAATGTTTACTACCTATGTGAACAGCAAATTGCTGAACTTTCTTGGACCATAGCTTCCTCCTTGATAAAAGGAGTCTGGATTCAGTGGCCTTATTGCTCTGGGAGTGATATCTCTAAGTTTTCAATTAGTATACCACATTTCAGGTTAGTAAGTTTCCAAACTCTCTTGGAACATTTACTTCCAGAAGATCATAGGGTCATAGATTTTCATTTGGAAGAAAAACTTAGAGGTTACCTTCATTTAATTCTATGATCCCAAAGAGAAGGAAATTGAGTCCCAGAGAGGTGAAATAATTTGTTCAAGGTTATATAGGTAATAAATGGCACTCCTGAGATTCCAACCCAGGTCCCCTGATTCAAAATCAGAAACTTTTTGGTCTAAAGCTCAAGGCATAGCTAAGATCACAAAGGCCCAAGAAAACATTACATCTCATCAGTTAGACATAGGGAGGCGGTGTGAGAGAGGTCCAGGCAATTTGTCTCTGTAAAAAGGAGTTTGGATCTCTAAGATCCTCCCAACTCTGAGGCCTACCAGACTAAATGGCTGCAGATAACATGTGAAAGCAAAAGAGAGTGCAGATGGGAAGTGAAACATTCCTTCCTTTCTTTTTTGCCCCAACTATTTCAGATGCTCTGAGCTGTGATCATCTCCCCACCGGCGAGTTTGTTTATGTTTTTTTGTTTTGTTTTGTTTTAAGGTCAGGCAGTCTGTGAGTTTCCCTTTGGCCAAGACCTCATGCCTCTGGGATGACATCAGGCTCCCTGCAGCATTCTTTCAGAAAGCGGCTTTCATCTTTTCAGCAAGACTGGCCTGAAGAGCTGGTGAAATAGGTCAAAGGTGTTGAAAGAGGTTTGGTGGCACTTGGGGATGGGAGAAGTATGGATGTCTATAACAGGGAAGGGGGGATGATGAGGAACTAGCTTTTGCCCATAAGCAAACCCACAGCCCCCCAAATATTTCTCTCAGTCTCTATTTTCTGCTCTTAGAGATGCTTTGCTCTGGGCCTTGAAGGATTTAAGGTCCTCAGGAATTCCCAGTTAAAAGAAAAAATATCCCAAGGAAAGTTAACATTTGAAAGCTAATTAGCTAAAACCGGCTGAGGTCTGGGTGGTAGTAAGAAATGGAAGGGAGAGTCTAACAGTCAGTGAGAGGCAGGACACAGCCCCAGGTGGGACATGCAGGCTAGGTGCCTACATGGCAGGTTGCCAGGAAGTGGGAAAAGCATGGAGAGCTTTCCAGGTAAGGAAGTGGTGTTGGGGGGAGGGGTTATATATGGAATGATGATTGTTGTCCAGGGACAACTCTCCTTCCAGTCTCCTGGGGGTGGGAACGGGAAGGCAAGTCTAACATCTGTTTCTCATCTCCCTAGCCATTTATGATTCTCTCCCCCAACTTTCTCCCTCTGACTCCCAGGGTCAGTTGTAGTGGGAAACCCACGTGGAGTAAAATTCTCGCTAAATCACTGAGAAGCCTCCAGGGCCCTAAGGCTCTTGTTTTCCCTCTCCCACTAAAAAGAGGCAAAACCATGGGAGGCTGGTGAGAATGATGGAGGAGGGGAAGCCAGAGAACCCCTGAGCCCTTAACCCCAGCCAACCATGAGAAAGAGAGAGATAGAGTCAGCTCCCCAGACCTGGCAATCCTGCTGAGGACAGGACTTTGCTCTGCCATGAGAAAGTGTCCATGGAGCTCTGGTCAGTGCCACGATGATTGCTCTGAGGTCTGAGAAGCCAAGTTGCCCACCCACAGGCATGAAAGGAAAGTAAACAGAGGCAGGGAGAGCACTCAAGGAATTGCAAGAAATAGCTAAGTTGAAAGAACGAGACTGGGAAAAAAACGGAGGGAGGTGGGAGGGAACAGGATATGGTATCTTTTAAAATCACTGCAGGGAATAATTATCAAATCTAATTTTATGTGCTTTAATATTCCCTCATGTTGTAGAGCTGTTTTACCCTGGCAGGGAGTGTTGACGAAGAATGGAGAAGCATCATCTCAGTTTTTTGTCTTCAGACCAACCTTACAAGGGAAACCAGACAAGTACTGTTACGCTCATTTGGCAGATCAGGAAATCAAAGCACAAAGGGGAGGTTAGGCAGGTCTAAAACTTTGAAAGAAAGAGAACTCAGGCCTTTTGACTTCAAGACTCTCTTCAAACTCAGCCCAGCATAAGACTCCCAGAACTACTTCTCCACCTTATTCCAGCAGGCAGGTCCTTTAGTCTCCAGCACTCTGTTCCCCTGCCCTTTTTCAGCTCCCTTTTATGTTGTATTTGCCTCCATTAGAATAGAACTTCTTTGAGGGCAAGGATTTAATTTTTGCTTAGCATTTAATACTATACCACATCAGAAATTTACACTATATAATCTCAGTTGGACCTTCCCTGCCACAATGCAATCCTTGTGTACCTCCCAAACTGATTCACTACCTTACTGTTTCGACTTTTTCAAACTTTTCATCCCTCCTCAAACCTTCTGTGACTTTCCTTTCCCCTTCTCTCTCTGTCAGTGACTTTGCCTTGTATTTCACTGAAGAAAAAAAAAAAGAAAATGAGGCTGTTCTCCAAGAACCCCTTCATCACTTCACTCAAATGCAGAGAAGTTTGCCTTGATAAAGAGGACCATCTTTTCTGCCATTGTCTCCTTCTTCATCCCTGTTTCATAGGACGAGGTAGTAGAAAGTCATTATCTGATTTTCTTCTTTCTTTTTTTTAATCAAATTGACCAAAGGTTTATCAATTTTACTAGTTTTTTCATAAAACCAACTATTGGTTTTATTTATTAATTCAATAGTTTTCTTAATTTCAATTTTATTAATCTCTCCTTTGGTTTTC